>CM059440.1:63656130-64256130 GCA_030390025.1 Squalus acanthias | reverse complement strand
TCTTTAATTCCTGGAGACTCCAGGCCAATCCTGGAGGGTTGGCAACCCAAAGCGCTTTACAGTCAATAAAGTCCTTTTGAAGTGTAGTCACTGTTGTAATGTAGGAAACGCGGCAGCCAATTTGCGCACAGCAAGTTTCCACAAACAGCGATGTGGTAATGACTACATTATCTGTTTTATGTGTTGGTTGAGGGATAAATATCGGCCAGGGTACCAGGGAGAATTCCCCTGCTCTTCTTCGAAATAGTGCCATGGGATCTTTTACGTCCACCTGAGAGGGCAGACGGGAGACGGGGCCTCGGTTTAACATCTCATCCAAACAACGGCACCTCCGACAGTGCAGCACTCCCTCAGTACTGCACTGGAGTGTCAGCCTGGATTATGTGCTCAAGTCTCTGGAGTGGGACTTGAACCCACAATCTTCTGACTCAGAGGGGACAGTGGTACCCACTGAACCACAGCTGACACATCAAAACGTGGGAAGGGATTCTATAGGCACCACGTGGATAACCAGTACACCTGTGTGGGGAAACTAACTGAACCCATCCCCGCCCCCAGCCCAAATTTATAATTTGACTCCAAGCCAATCAGAGTTTGTGTATGTTCCCAATTCTTCTGGGCCTTTGTTAATTGGAAGATCAGGAATCTCGTAACAAGGGTGACAAAACAAAGGGTGGAGAGGAGCATGACAATTAGTTACTTGGAGGGACTTAGAGCAGAGACGGTTAATAGAGTAAATAAGGAGAGACTGTTTCCACTGGCAGGAGGGTCAGTAACCAAAGAACACAGATTTAAGATAATTGACAAAAGAACCAGAGGCGAATTGAGGAGAATTTTCTTTTTAATGCAGCGAGTTATTATGATCTGGAATGCGCTGCCTGAAAGGGCGGTGGAAGCAGATTCAATAGTAACTTTCAAAAGGGAATTGGATAAGGGGAGAAAACTCAGGGTTATGGGGAAAGAGCAGCGGGGAGTGGGTCTGATTGGATAGGCACAATGGGCTGAATGGCCTCCTTGTGTGCTGTAAGATTCTATGAATTGTAGCATCCTGATACACCTTTCCCCCACACCCCCGCCCCAGATTAGGTAACTCAGCACCGAACAGTAAATAGAACCTGAGACTTCCTGTCCTGTCCAACCCATTTCTCAGTAGGCCACCAGCCGAGAGACTATATCCTCTTTTGATTAATCAAGTAAATTATTATTACCAGACCGACAGCAATTTATTATGCAACGATGCAGTTTAATGGAAACGTCTTTATAAATGATCTATATACGTTTCAGTGGGCTGGCAGATGTCTGGGTTTTAACTGGTACCCCTATCACTAACAGTGTGGAAATTTAAAATCAGCCAGCACTCCCTGTTGTTTTTGCAACACAGGGTATTTTTTTTCCTCCACACTCTCACCAGACAAGAAAAGCAGCGAGCTGTTCTTCTCAGTCTCGTCCTTAGTCAGAAGCCTTGCTGCAGAGGGGATTTTGATTGTGTCTGAGGTGAAGTAATTTATAGAGCACGGTAGAGAGCCAGAATGAGATTGTAGCTGGAAATCTTCCAAAACATAATAAGGTGTCTGCAAACACAGAGCGTTGAATCAATTTACTGGCATTCTTCCAGCAGGAGCCATTTTATTTAGAGGTCGTTTATCCCGTGTGATTAGACTTACAACTGTTCATTAAGGGCTAAACTCCGCCACCAATGGCTCAGTTGGTAAATGCACCACATGATGTGGTACTGAGGCAGGCAGAGCAGTAAAGGCCCAGATTCAATCTCTGCTTTGCATCAAGTTAGCTAAGATTGGCTGCCGTACTGAGATAGTTTCAGTGCCCCCGCCCCCTCGCTAGAAAAGCAAGGTTCTCGCTCCCAATCCCGGTCCCTATCCAGTAACTCCCGCTGCAATAGGTGGCTGAGGGCAGGATTAGGTTGGGTTATAATGCCGCAATGGTAAAATACCTTGACAACATGCAATCATGAAGAATGGCTACTTAAGTGTGATATCAAAGAGCAGCCACGCACCAATGGAGCTGCACTCCGGTGAGGATTTAGTGTCTTCAGGGGAGGTGGGGAATAAAATGAGAGTGGGATAGACTAGGTGTGTGCCAGCACACAGTTGGCCAGATGTACATTGGTTAGAAAGTCCCTCGAACACCCAACACTTCCTTTGTTTACCAACGTAAAAGCAGTAACTGCACTTCAAAGTAATTTATTGTGGGTGAGGCACTGTGGGGTGTTTCTAAGAAATGTGATAAGTGCTGCATAAATATAATTCCTCATTTAATCACATGGCTTGTGAAAGTTGTCAAATCATATTTGGCAATGGTTAACAAGCAAAAACAGATCACTCTCATTTGTCTCTGTGTGAGTTTTGGCACATACGGCCTATGTATGTTAAAAGGAAATGATGCTGTGCAGTGCATTTATGGGATGTGGGTGTCGCTGGCAAGGCCAGCATTTACCGCCCACCCCTAATTGCTCTTGAGAAGGTGGTGGTGAGCCACCTTCTTGAACCGCTGCAGTCCGTGTGCTGAAGGTACTCCCACAGTGCTGTTAGGGAGGGAGTTCCAGGATTTTGTCCCAGTGACGATGAAGGAACGGGCAATATATTTCCAAATCAGGATGATGTGTGACTTGGAGGGGAACTTGGAGGTGGTGGTGTTCCCATGCGCCTGCTGCCCTTGTCCTTCTAGGCGGGAGAGGTCGCGGGTTCGGGGGGTGCTGTCGAAGAAGCCTTGCTGAGTTGCTGCAGTGCATCTTGTAGATGGTACACACTGCAGCCACGGTGTGCCGGTGGTGGAGGGAGTGAATGTTTATGGTGGTGGATGGGATGCCAATTAAGCTTTGTCCTGGATGGTGTCGAGCTCCTTGAGTGTTGTTGGAGCTGCACTCATCCAGGCAAGTGGAGAGTATTCCATCACACTCCTGACTTGTGCATTGTAGATGGTGGAAAGGCTTTGGGGAGTCAGGATGTGAGTCACTTGCCACAGAATACCCAGCCTCTGACCTGCTCTTGTAGGCACAGTATTTATGTGGCTGGTCCAGTTAAGTTTCTGGTCAATGGTGACCCCCAGGATATTGATGGTGGGGGATTCGGCGATGGTAATGCCGTTGAATGTCATGGGCGGTGGCTAGAGTCTCTCTTGTTGGAGATAGTCATTGGCTGGCACTTGTGTGGTGTGAATGTTACTTGCCACTTATCAGCCCAAGCATGAATATCGTCCAGGCCTTGCTGCATGCGGGCACGGACTGCTTCATTATCTGAGGAGTTGTGAATGGAACTGAACACTGTGCAATCATCAGCGAACATCCCCACTTCTGACCTTATGATGGAGGGAAGGTCATTGATGAAGCAGCTGAAGATGGTTGGGCCTAGGACAATGCCCTGAGGAACTCCTGCAGCGATGTCCTGTGGCTGTGATGATTGGCCTCCAACAACCACAACCATCTTCCTTTGTGCTAGGTATGACTCCAGCCAGTGGAGAGTTTCCCCCTGATTCCCATTGACTTCAATTTTACCTGGGCTCCTTGATGCCACACTCAGTCAAATTCTGCCTTGATGTCAAGGGCAGTCACTCTCACCTCACCTCTGGAATTCAGCTCTTTTGTGCATGTTTGGACCAAGGTTGTAATGAGGTCAGGAGCTGAGTGGTCCTGATGGAACCCAAACTGTGCATCGGTGAGCAGGCTATTGGTGAGTAAGTGCCAACGACACCTTTCATCACTTTGCTGATGATTGAGAGTAGACTGATGGGACGGTAATTGGCCGGATTGGATTTGTCCGGCTTTTTGTGGACATACCTGCCAATTTTCCACATTGTCAGGTAAATGCCAGTGTTGTAGCTGCACTGGAACAGCTTGGCTAGTTCTGGAGCACAAGTCTTCAGCACGACAGCTGGGATGTTGTCAGGGCCCATAGCCTTTGCTGTATCCGCGTGTAGATGTCCCTCCGATTTACACGCACTGTCACCATCAGATGTCCCAGTGGCAACTCTTGCACGAGGCTGCAGATCAGTTAATAAAGCCTTTGGGCCCTCACAGGTTGGCAAGGGGAGGGAGGTGCCTGTCTCTTCACTAAGCTTTCCGACTTCCTTTCTTTTACCCCAACCCTTTCAGATTTTCACTGCGTCACTTTTCCCTCCAGGTGCAGACTTCCTGGTCTAAAAGTTTCTCCATGTCCTCAATAGTGCATAATGTGTCTCTCCATCCCATCCCCACCCCCTCCCCCGCACAATGTGTCACTCTATCCCATCCCCCCTTCCCCACACAATTTGTCACTCTATCCCATCCCCCTCCCCCACACAATGCGTTCACTCTATCCCATCCCACCCCCACACAATGTGTCACTCTATCCTATCCCCCCCCTGCACAATGTGTCACTCTATCCTGTCCTCCTCCCCTGCACAATGTGTTTACTCTATCCCATCCCCCCCACACAATGTGTCACTCTATCCTATCCCCCCCTGCACAATGTGTCACTCTATCCTGTCCTCCTCCCCTGCACAATGTGTTTACTCTATCCCATCCCCCTCCCCCCACACAATGTGTCACTCTATCCCATCCCCCCCACACAATGTGTCACTCTATCCCATCCCCCTCCCCCCACACAATGTGTCACTCTATCCCATCCCCCCCACACAATGTGTCACTCTATCCCATCCCCCCCACACAATGTGTCACTCTATCCCATCCCCCCCCCACACAATGTGTCACTCTATCCCAGTCCCCCCCCCTGCACAGTGTGTTACTCTATCCTGTCCCCCCCTGCACAATGTGTCACTCTAGTCTGTCCCCCCCTGCACAATGTTTCACTCTATCCTGTCCCCCCCTGCACAATGTGTTTACTCTATCCCATCCCCCTCCCCCCACACAATGTGTCACTCTATCCTGTCCCCCCCTGCACAATGTTTCACTCTATCCTGTCCCCCCCTGCACAATGTGTCACTCTAGTCTGTGCCCCTCCCCTGCACAATGTGTCGCTCTATTCCACCCCCTCCCCGCACAATGTGCTCACTTTTCTCTAACTCTGTCAGTTCCTTCACTTCCTTTACCAGGCTCTTGTGTCATTGCATCCTCCACAGTCTCTCCTTTGGAAGATCCACACGGATATCACTCTGAATAAAAATGTTGCGCAGTAAACACCATACCACTGATATGCAGCAATTCCTTTTGGGGTACAGCCAAGCACCCCGGCACCAGGACGTGTTGAGATATTGAGGGGGCAGCATTGACATGCCAGAGGCACTTTCTATCTCTGTAGGAATTGGTCCGTCCTTGCTAGAATGCTAAAAACTAAGTAGGGCAGCAGTCCCTTGAAACCATGGCTGTTGTTGCCCAATGCATGGCCTATGACTTCTCACCAATAATTAGGCCGTGCATGATTGAATGGGAATTAAGGAGCCGTGCATGGAACCTGGACAATTGAAGTAAAGGTGCACGGTAAAATTTGTTTTGCTGTTACTCACTCCTCAGATATTCATGGAATGGAATCTATTCCATTGAAGTATGCAAATATATTAGATTTATATCGGGCTGTAGTTAAAACTTTTGACAACTTACTAAATTCTGGGTAGTACTAGAAATTTAGAAATCAGCCCAAATATGCTAATTGCACATTCATCTTTCTGCATGTATCCTCACACCATTTCCTACCTTCGCTCATCCTTTCCCATGACCTCAAAATTGTGGAACTTCTTACCTTCCTCACTCTCTCCTTCCTCCCACCATGGCAGGTGTTAGTATGACCGATGTTGGTATGACAGATGTTGGTATGACAGGTGTTGGTATGACAGGTGTTGGTATGACAGGTGTTGGTATGACAGGTGTTGGTATGACAGGTGTTGGTATGACAGATGTTGGTATGACAGGTGTTGGTATGACAGGTGTTGGTATGACAGGTGTTGGTATGACAGATGTTGGTATGACAGGTGTTGGTATGACAGATGTTGGTATGGCAGATGTTGGTATGACAGATGTTGGTATGGCAGATGTTGGTATGACAGGTGATGGTATGACAGGTGTTGGTATGGCTGGTGATGGTATGACAGGTGTTGGTATGGCTGGTGATGGTATGACAGGTGTTGGTATGACAGGTGTTGGTATGGCTGGTGATGGTATGACAGGTGTTGGTATGGCAGGTGTTGGTCTGACATGTGTTGGTATGGCAGGTGTTGGTATGACAGGTGTTGGCTTGGCCAGTTTTGGTTTGGCAGGTGTTGGTTTGGCAGGTGTTGGTGTGACTGAGAACAGATTTCTGTTTTCATGCACTTGAGTAGTTTTTTAAAATTGCTAAGTAAAAATAATTACAGAATACTGGTTCAGAAATGGCAAGAAATAAACACTCGTGGCAAAGACCATCTGTCCTCTCCTAGCTCATCCAGACAGAAATATCAACAGTTGTCCCATCACAGTAAACAACTAAAAGATTCCACTACCCTACTTGGAAGTTCATTCAATGTGTTGGCCACTCTGTGTGAAGAAGAATTTCCTGACATTTTTAAAAAATTTCCCCTTTGCCATCTTGAGCCAGTGAATTCCCGTCACAATCTTGAAAACTTTGATTAGGCACATATATAAGAACCTAAGAACATAAGAAATAGGAGCAGGAATAGGCCACTTGGCCCCTCGAGCCTGCTCCGCCATTCAATAAGATCATGGCTGATCTTGGGCTCAAAGCCACTTCCCTGCCCGCTCCCCATAACCCTTCACTCCCTTATCTTGCAAAAATCTGTCTATCGCCACCTTAAATGTATTTAAAACCCAGCCTCCACTTTTCCTCATAACTTAAATTCCCAACACTTCGAGATGTCTTCATTGTCTTCACTAGTCCTCTCCCATGGGCAGGAGTACCCTTCCTCCGATCGGGTGACCAGAACTGCACTCAGGGCTGTTTGCTATTTTTGAACTGGATTTCAACTTAGCAGCTCCCTTAAGCAGGACAATACTCATATAAATTTGTTTGGGCTTTCAGGGCATGCTCACTTTCATATGACATCTGTTTTGGAATCACACATGCTAGAGTTCAAATTCTGGAAGATCAAAGGCTGTTGTGGTGAAAGTTATTTACATCTGTGGAAATCTGGTCTTTGAACCATGTTTATCATGCCAACCTGGCATAAGTATATAGCCCTCAAAGTATTTCCTACTGACTGATGTTCTCCCATACAGATACATTCAACTTGTGGGTTCAGGAACCCCCAAGAGTGCTTACAGATCTTTTACATCACCTTGCTGCATTGTGCTTCCCATCAGACGAGCTGCGTTTGCTCATGAAACAGGAGACCAGTTCAGTTGTTGTGACACCTGTGTTTACCTGAATGCAGCAGCCCTCAGCAGGCTACAGACCAGCTGTCAGACCAGCTCTTTGATAAGCTGTGGACCAGCAACCCGGTCTGATAGATGCTGAGAGGCTGTTTCCCCTGGCTGGAGAGTCTAGAACTAGGGGGCATAGTCTCAGGATAAGAGGTCGGCCATTTAGGACTGAGATGAGGAGAAATTTCTTCACTCAGAGGGTTGTGAATCTTTGGAATTCTCTACCTCAGAGGGCTGTGGAGGCTCAGTCATTGAGTAGATTCAAGACTGAGATCGATAGATTTTTGGACACTAAGGGGGAAAAATTCAGTTGGTTGCGCCTCCCGTTAGTGTATTAAGACGGCACTAATGGGGCGCAAAGCAACTAATGCCCGGGCATGGCGATGTTTGCGCCGCTCGCGAAATTAACCAGACATTTTGCGGTGGCGCTAAACACTACCGCCACGATCTCCTGCGCCAGCAGATCGTGACGTCAGTCGACTGCGCAACGCCCCGGTAGCGCCCCGGAGCGGATATTGAGTGGCGGTCCCTGCCTTACCGCCTGCCGTTAGCAACGACAGGTTGAGGGGAGTGTTTTGCAGTCAGGAAGGGACTGGGGGAGTGCTATTTAAAGGCGACTGCTTCCTGCCTTTTTTTGTTGGTGACATTTTTGAACCACGCATTCTGAGAGAGGGATAGAGAGACTTCTGGAGAGATTCAACGCTGTGTGAAGGAGTTTTGGGTACTGAGCAGCACTTTGCAGGTTCATTTTGATTTGTCCTTCCTTGTATCGATTTAGAAGAGACTGTGGGGGCTGCACTCTGAGCTCTTTCCCTGGTTCTCTCCATTGTTCTTTCCAGCAGATTTGATGTACTGGTCTCTCCAGGCTGAGATTCAAGGCTGCAATGAGCAGGATGTGGATGGAAAGCAAGATCAACCCTTCCCTTTAAGAACTGGTCGGCGCCATTGTGTCTGTGTTTCATTGCTGACTGACATCACATGAGCTTCGCCAGCGCTCTGAGTTAGCGCCTCGCTCCTCGGCCTTTGCGCCTTAAGACAGATGTGTAGCGCCTGATTTAGCGCCCCAATCACCTCCAGGGGTGATAAAAGTCAAGTTTGCAGTCGGAGGCGATAATTAGCGCCAGGCGCTAATCTTTGCGCCCGGCCGATAATTGCGCCCCAAATGGGGCGATACTGAATTTCTCCCCCTAAGAAAATCAAGGGATTTGGGGATAGGGCGGGAAAGTGGAGTTGAGGTAGAAGATCAGCCATGATCTTATTGAATGGCGGAGCAGGCTCAGGGGGTCATACAGCCTACTCCTGCTCCTATTTCTTATGTTCTTATTATACCCTAACCAAGCATTAGACAGAGGCAAGCTGTTGCCCTGAAACATTTAGTTACTGGGCAGAATTTGCTAAAGCCCCGTGCAACTAAACAGGACCTCTCACACAGCAGGCAGCTAATAGCAGGTGTATTGCCCATAATTTTTCAGTTACGTGGAGAGCCTAGAGGAGCTGGGATTGTTCTCCTGACAGCAGTGAATGTTAAGAGCAGATTTAGGGGTTTTGATACAGTAGGTAGGGAGAAATTGTTTCAACAGTTAATTAAATAAATCTGGAAAGCTAGCATCAGTAATGGTACTAATGAAACTATCGGATTGTTGTAAAAACCCATCTGGTTCACTAATGTCCTTTAGGGAAGGAAATCTGCCGTCCTTACCTGGTCTGGCCTATATGTGACTCCAGACCCACAGCAAAGTGGTTGACTCTTAACTGCCCTCTGAAATGGCCTAGCAAGCCACTCAGTTGTAACAAACCGCTACGAAACACAATAATAAGAATGAAACCGGATGGACCACCCGGCATCAACCTCGACACCGGCTATGGACACGGCAATGGCACACCCAGCCCATTCGACCCTGCAAAGTCCTCCTCACCAACATCTGGGGACTTGAGCCAAAATTGGGAGAGCTGTCCCACAGACTAGTCAAGCAACAGACTGACATAGTCATACTCACAGAATCATACCTTTCAGCCAATGTCCCAAACTCCTCCATCACCATCTCTGGGTATGTCCTGTCCCACCGGCAGGACAGATCCACCAGGGGTGGTGTCACAGTGGTATACAGTTGGGAAGGAGTGGCCCGGGGAGTCCTCAACATTGACTCCGAACCCCATGAAGTCTCATAGCTTCAGGTCGAGCATGGGCAAGGAAACCTCCTGCTGATTGCCACCTACAGCTCTCCATCAGCTGATGAATCAGTACTCCTCCATGTTGAACACCACTTGGAAGAAGCACTGAGAGTAGCAAGGGCACAGAACGTACTCTGGGTGGGGGACTTCAATGTCCATCACCAAGAGTGGCTCGGTAGCACCACTACTGACCGAGCTGGCCGAGCCCTGAAGGACATAGCTGCCAGTCTGGGCCTGCGACAGGTGGTGAGAGAACCAACATGAGGGAAAAACCTACTTGACCTCGTCCTCACCAATCTACCTGTCGCAGATGCATCTGTCCATGACAGTATTGGTAGCAGTGACCACCGCACAGTCATTGTGGAGACGAAGTCCCGTCTTCACACTGAGTACACCCTCCATCGTGTTGTGTGGCACTACCACCGCGCTAAATGGGATAGATTCAGAACAGATCGAGCAGCTCAAAACTGGGGCTCCATGAGGTGCTGTGGGCCATCAGCAGCAGCAGAATTGTATTCCACCACAATCTGTAACCTCATGGCCCGGCATATCCCTCACTCTACCATTACCGTCAAGTCAGGGGACCAACCCTGGTTCAACAACGAGTGTGGAAAAGCATGCCAGGAGCAGCACCAGGCGTACCTAAAAATGAGGTGCCAACCTGAGGAAGCTGGAACACAGGACTATATGCATGCTAAAAAGCGGAAGCAGCATGCTATAGACAGGACTATGCGATCCCACAATCAACGGATCAGATCAAAGCTCTGCAGTCCTGCCACATCCAGTCGTGAATGGTGGTGGACCATTAAACAACTAACGGGAGGAGGAGGCTCCATGAATATCCCCATCCTCAATGATGGTGGAGCTCAGCACGTGAGTGCAAAAGACAAGGCTGAAGCGTTTGCAACCATCTTCAGCCAGAAGTGCCGAGTGGATGATCCATATCGGCCTACTCCTGAGGTCCCCACCATCACAGAAGCCAGTCTTCAGCCAATTTGATTCACTCCACCTGATATCAAGAAACAGCTGAGCGCACTGGATACAGCAAAGGCTATGGGCCCCGACAACATCCCGGCCATCGTGCTGAAGACTTGTGCTCCAGAACTAGCCGCACCTCTAGCCAAGCTGTTCCAGTACAGCTACAACACTGGCATCTATCCGACAATGTGGAAAACTGCCCAGGTATGTCCTGTCCACAAAAAGCAGGACAAATCCAACCCAGCCAATTACCGCCCCATCAGTCTACTCTCAATCATCAGCAAAGTGATGGAAAGTTTCATCGACAGTGCTATCAAGTGGCACTTACTCACCAATAACCCGCTCACTGATGCCCAGTTTGGGTTCCGCCAAGACCACTCGGCTCCTGACCTCATTACAGCCTTGGTCCAAACATGGACAAAGGAGCTGAATTCCAAAGGGAAGGTGAGAGTGACTGCCCTTGACATCAAGGCAGCATTTGACCGAGTGTGGCATGAAGGAGCCCTAGTAAAACTGAAGTCAATGGGAATCGGGGGGAAAACACTCCACTAGCTGGAGTCATACCTAGCACAAAGGAAGATGGTTGTGGTGGTTGAAGGTAAATCATCACAGCCCCAGGACATCGCTGCAGGAATTCCTCAGGGCAATGTCCTAGGCCCAACCATCTTCAGCTGCTTCATCAATGACCTTCCCTCCAACATAAGGTCAGAAATGGGGATGTTCGCTGATGACTGCACAGTGTTCAGTGCCATTCACAACTCCTCAGATAATGAAGCAGTCCATGCCCACATGCAACAAGACCTGGACGACGTTCATGCTTGGGCTGATAAGTGGCAGGTAACATTCGCGCCACAGAAGTGCCAGGCAATGACTATCTCCAACAAGCGTGAGTCTAACCACCTCCCCTTGACATTCAACGGCATTACCATTGCCGAATCCCCCACCATCAACATCCTGGGGACCACCATTGACCAGAAACTTAACTGGACCAGCCACATAAATACTGTGGCAACAAGAGCAGGTCAGAGGCTAGGTATTCTGTGGCGAGTGTCTCACCTCCTGACTCCCCAAAGCCTTTCCACCATCTACAAGGCACAAGTAAGGAGTGTGATGGATGAGTGCAGATCCAACAACACTCAAGAAGTTCGACACCATCCAGGACAAAGCAGCCCGCTTGATTGGCTCCTCATCCACCACCTTAAACATTCACTCCCTCCACCACCGACGTACCGTGGCTGCAGTGTGTACTATCTAAAGGATGCACTGCAGCAACACGCCATGGCTTCTTCGGCAGCACCTCCCAAACCCGCGACCTCTTCCACCTAGAAGGACAAGGGCTGCAGGCGCATGGGAACACCAACACCTCCAAGTTCCCCTCCAAGTCACACACCATCCTGACTTAGAAGTATATCGGCGTTCCTTCATCGTCGCTGGGTCAAAATCCTGGAACTCCCTCCCTAACAGCACTGTGGGAGTACCTTTACCGCACGGACTGCAGCCGTTCAAGGCGGCGGCTCACCACCACCTTCTCAAGGGCCATTAGGGATGGTCAGTAAATGCCGGCCTTGCCAGCGACGCCCACATCCCATAAACGAATTTTAAAAACTGGCAGGAGGGTCGGTAACCAGAGGACACTGATTTAAAATAATTGGCAAGAAACCCAAGGGGGAGATGAGATATTTTTTTTACACAGCGAGTTGTTGTAATCTGGAATGCGCTGCCTGAAAGGGTGTTGGAAGCAGATTCAATCGTAACTTTCTCAAGGGAATTGGATAAATATTTGAAGGGGGAAAATTTGCAAGGCTGTGGGGAACGAGCAGGTGAGTGAGACTAATTGGAGAGCTCTTTCAAAGAGCCGGCACAGGCATGGTGGGCGGTATGGCCTCTTTCTGTGCTGTATCATTCTGTGATTCCGTGACGGTAATTTTGCTGGAAGTCGACTGTGGTGTGAAAGGTGCAGCTAGTGACACGGGATGTCAGGAATTTCTGCCCACTCTTTCTTAGTTAAATTTAGGGGAGCGTTTCCTTTAGCAGAGCAATTGAGGCAAAGCTCGCCAGCAGCATAGTGTCCCCAGTTTGAATAGCTAGTCAGAGCTGCCTGTGCAGCTTTGGCCTCATTCGGGGAGCAAAGCAAGAGGAAAGGGGAGGAAATGGGCAAAATCTGGCTCTCAGTTACAAATTAAAGGGATGTGTAGCACTTAAAGGCAAGTGCTATATATGGGGAGAAATATTTATTTCAGCCTTTAGCAAGTTTCAAAATGGATTTTAGCTATTTGTCAGCTTTTGTCAAGGCTTGGGGGGAAAGGAAATGAATGAGGGATAGAAACATAGAAACATAGAAACTAGGAGCAGGAGTAGGCCATTCGGCCCGTCGAGCCTGCTCCGCCATTCAATACGATCATGGCTGATCATCCAAATCCAGTACCCTGTCCCTGCTTTCCCCCACAGAATCCCCATCGAGCCTGCACCGACACATATCCCACCCTATCCCCGTAACCCCACGTACTTAATTCCCCCTAACATATCCCATCCTATCCCCGTAACCCCACATATTTAATCCCCCCTAACACTAAGGGTCAATTTATCATAGCCAAATCAACCTAACCCGCACATTTTTGGACTGTGGGAGGAAACCGGAGCACCCGGAGGAAACCCACGCAGACACGGGGAGAATGTGCAAACTCCACACAGACAGTCACCCGAGGCCGGATTCGAACCCGGGTTCCTGGCGCTGTGAGGCACCAGTGCTAACCACTATGCCACCGTGCCGGATGGGAGGGGAGAGGACTGCCAGGGAGAAAAATGAAGGGAAAGGAAACCCAGGCCCAGACATTTGGTGACGCTGTGCCCCTTCTTACAGGCATAAAATGGGCGCCAAAGTGTCCAATATGGTGCGCAGCGCGTGCACATTCTGAACCAGAGGTGCGATGCCCGCGATATTGGTAAAGGCATCGAAAGAGGCAATCAGGGCCCATGCCTGAAACAGGCATTGGGCGCTTTGCCTATGCTAATAAGAGGCCTAATGCCTCGATTTTAAAATTCTCATCCTTATGTTCAAATCCCTCCGTGGCCTCACCCCATCCCATCTCTGTAACCTCCTCCAGCCCTACAACCCTCCGAATTCTCTGCGCTCCTCCAATTCCAGCCTCTTGCGTATACTTGATTTTCGTTGCTCCTCCATTGGTGGCCATGCCTTCAGCTGCCTTGGCCCTAAGCTCTGGAATTCCCTCCCTAAAGCTCTCCGCTCCTCTACCTCTCTCTCCTCCCTTAAGATCCTCCTTAAAACCTACCTCTTTCACCAAGCTTTTGGTCACCTGTCCTAATATGTCCTTACGTGACTCGGTGTCAAATTCTGTTTGCTAGCGCTCTTGTGAAGCGTCTCGGGACATTTTACTATGTTAAAGGCGCTATATAAATGCAAGTTGTTGCTATTGACAAACGGCCGCTTGGACAATGTAGCAGTGAGCGGGTCGAAGCCAACACGAGTCAGTGTCATCAGGAAATGAGAGGAAAACATTGGGGGAAGAACGAAAAACCCAATTCTTACTATAATGGTAGTAACAAAATATACTTGCATTGATATGTACTCTCTCACAGCTCTCCAAAACATCCTCAAGCACGTCACACGGAATGAATTGCTTTGACATGCAGTCACTGTTATATCAACAACCACAATGGCCTTTCAGCACTCAGTGAGATCCCACAAACAGCAATAAGTTGAATAGAGAGTAGCTGCTTTTGATGGTTGGAGTTGGAATGCTGTTCCTCATACAGTGTCATTGGAATCTTTAACATCCACCTGAATCACTGGGATAGGGAGACAGGGCCACGGTTTACCATCTTATTCAAAGCACAACACCTCCGACAGTGCAACGTTCCCTCAGTACCGCCCCCCAACAGTGCAGCACTCTCTCAGTACTGCCCCTCAGACAGCGCAGTGCTCCCTCAGTACTGCCCCTCTGACAGTGCAGCACTCCCTCAGTACTGACCCTCTGACTGTGCAGCACTCCCTCAGTACTGTCCCTCCGACAGTGCAGCGCTCCCTCAGTACTGCCCCTCAGACAGCGCAGTGCTCCCTCAGTACTGATCCTCCGACTGTGCAGCGCTCCCTCAGTACTGACCCTCCAACTGTGCAGCGCTCCCTCAGTACTGACCTTCCGACAGTGCAGCGGTCCCTCAGTACTGTCCCTCCAACAGTGCAGCGCTCCCTCAGTACTGACCCTCCGACAGTGCAGCGCTCCCTCAGTACTGCCCCTCCGACAGTGCAGCGCTCCCTTAGTACTGACCCTCCAACTGTGCAGCGCTCCCTCAGTACTGACCCTCCGACTGTGCAGCGCTACCTCAGTACTGCCCCTCCGACTGTGCAGCGCTCCCTCAGTACTGACCCTCCGACTGTGCAGCGCTCCCTCAGTACTGTCCCTCCAACAGTGCAGCGCTCCCTCAGTACTGTCCCTCCGACAGTGCAGCGCTCCCTCAGTACTGTCCCTCCGACAGTGCAGCGCTCCCTCAGTACTGACCCTCCGACTGTGCAGCGCTCCCTCAGTACTGACCTTCCGACAGTGCAGCGCTCCTTCAGTACTGTCCCTCCGACTGTGCAGCGCTCCCTCAGTACTGACCTTCCGACAGTGCAGCACTCCCTCAGTACTGCCCCTCCGACTGTGCAGCGCTCCTTCAGTACTGTCCCTCCGACAGTGCAGCGCTCCCTCAGTACTGACCCTCCGACTGTGCAGCGCTCCCTCAGTACTGACCTTCCGACAGTGTAGCACTCCCTCAGTGCTGCATGACAGTGTTTTAAAAAAAATCTTTCTTGGTATGTAGGCGTCACTGGCAAGGCTGGTATTTTATTGGCCATCTCATTTGCCATTGAGAAGGTGGTGGTGGGCCTTCTTCTTGAACCGTTGCAGTTTGTCCGGTGAAGGTGCTCCCACGGTGCTGTTAGGTAGAGAGTTCTGCGATTTTGACCCAGCGACACTGAAGGAATGGCCGATATATGTTCAAGTCAGGATGGTGAGTGACTTGGAGGGGAACTTGGAGGTCAGCCTAAGTTATGTGCTCAAGCCTCTGAACTGATACTTGAAGCTACAATTTTCTAACTCGGAGCCGAGAGTGCTACCAACTGAGCCAAGCAGACACTCAACAGCTACGTGAATAATAAAACCAACCAATCTGTCAACTGTGTTGTGAAAATCATTCATATTTGATGAATGAAATATGATCTACTCCTGGCTGTTGCATTTCAAAATAAACAGCATTTTATTGATACCACTTGATTTGCAATATGTCTGTTAGCAACATTATTGACATGCTTTCACGATTAAATATTAGAATCATAGAATCATAGAAATTTATGGCACAGAAGGAGGCCATTCGGCCCATCATGTCTACGCCGGTTGAAAAAGCGCTATCCAGCCTAATCCCACTTTCCAGCTCTTGGTCCGTAGCCCTGTTGGTTACGGCACTTCAAGTGCATATCCAAGTACTGTTTAAATGTGATGAGCATTTCTGCCTCTACCACCCCTTCAGGCAGTGAGTTCCAGACCCCCACCACCCTCTGGGTGAAGAAAGTTCTCCTCCACTGCCCTCTAATCCTTCAACCAATTACTTTAAATCTATGCCCCCTGGTTATTGACCCTTCTGCTGAGGGAAATAGGTCCTTCCTATCCACTCTATCTAGGCCCCTCATAAATTTATACATCTCCATTAGGTCTTCCCTCAGCCTCCTCTGTTCCAAAGAAAACCCCAGTCTATCCAATCTTTCCTCATGGCTAAAATTCTCCAGTCCTGGCAACATCCACATAAACTCCTCTGTATCCTCTCTAGTATATTGGTTGATACTTTTGCACATCAACACAGTAGAGCTGATCTTCCTCTCCCGCGCTAGCCAGGACCAATGTGAGCACAGGGGCAGGAAGATCAGGAACAATTCAAGGCTTAAAGGCAGCAGCATCATTCTAGGGGCTGGTGTAGTTAAAGCTGTGAGGCTTTCTCTTTTTAGTCCAGGTGCCGTGGAGCAGGTGTGCGGTTGCGCGAGGGGTATGATTCCCACTCCCCTGCTCATTCCCCATAGCCCTGTAAATTTTCCCCCTTTGAATATTTATCCAATTCCCCTTTGAGAGTTACTATAGGGCCGAAAATTGATCCCGGGACGCGAGAGTACGCACTGCATACTCTCGCGTATTCCCACTCCAATTGCCGGTTTTCTGCATGCCCTGCGCATGCGCTGAAAACCGGCAATTGCTCTTCCGAAAAGGGGGCGGGGCCTGGCTGCATCGCGTGCGCGCTACAGGCTGCGCGCACGCTGTGCACTTCATGCTTTGGACGCGCAGGTAAGTAGGGAAGATTTTGGAAATGTAAAAAGGAGGAGTAAGACCCGCTTTTAAGAAGGTAAGTAGTGAATTAAGTATTTTTTTGAATTTTTTTTTACAGGTATATCTTTTTTATAGACTTTAAAGACAGGTAAGTTTATTTTTATAACTTTTTAAAAGATTTTAAATTTTTTCAAAAATTTAATTTTTTATTTAAAATGGTTAATTTAATTAACTATACTTATTTTATTAATGTGATGGTTTTTTTTTTAAATTTAATTGAGGTTTAGCTGTTATTTTGGGGGGGTGTAAGATTCATAAGTCTCACAGCCATGCTGTGAGACTTATGAATGGAAGATGGTGTGCTGCCATTGGCTCTAACTGAGTCACGTGATCCCACAGCTCGCACGAATTAACTACGCCGCTGGGATACGCAAGCCCAGCACAGCTGATGTCTGGAACATCAATTTCGTGCGAGCTGGATCAGAAAAAGCATAAGCGAGGTGAGACATCGCGGGGAAGGCTTACCCCCGCGGGAACAGAGCGAGATCAATTTCTGGGCCATTGAATCTGCTTCCACCGCCCTTTCAGGCAGTGCATTCTAGATCATAACAACTCGCTGTGTAAATTTTTTTTCTCTCATGTCACCTCTGGTTCTTTTGCCAATTACCTTAAATCTGTATCCTCTGGTTACCACTTCTGCTACTGGAAACAGTTTCCCTTTATTTACTCTATCAAAACCATTCATGATACTGAACACCTCTATCAAATCTCCTCTTAACCTTCTCTCCTTTAAGGAGAACAGTCCCAGTTTCTCCAGTCTCTCCATGTAACTGAAGTCCCTGGTACCGATCTGCCTCCAAATAATCCGTATCACAAAGTGGGGTGAGGCACAGTACCAGATAGGGACTCCATCACTAAGTGCAAAATACTAACAACATTCTGCAACAAACCTTGGAGCAGCAAAACTATTTTATATTTAAAAATCAACAGCAAAGATCTATCTTAGCAATATCAGCCTGTCCCTTGAGATCCCTAGAGGATTTCAGGTGCCAAGGCCCCTGGCTTTGATTGCATGTTTTTTACACCTGCTATCCTCTTTAGCCACAATCAGGTGCAGATACCAGGAAAGCCTAGGAGAAAGTTCAGGTACAGTGAAAGAGGGGCTGAATGGCCTACTCCTGTTCCTATATTAGTGTGTTGTGGAATAAACTGGGAGCTAAGAGTCAGCAACCATTATTCCTCTTAAGTGGCTCAGTGGGTAGCACACTCGCCTCTGAGTCAGAAGGTTGTGGGTTTATAGTCTCTCTCCAGGGACTTGACCACATAAAGCTAGGATGACACGACAGTGCAGTGCTGAGGGAGCGCTGCACTGTCAGAGGTGCCGTCTTTCAGATGAGACGTTAAACCGAGGTCCTGTCCGCTCTCTCAGGTGGACGTAAAAGATCCCATGGCACTATTTCGAAGAAGAGTAGGGGAGTTATCCCCGGTGTCCTGGCCAATATTTATCCCTCAACATAACAAAAACAGATCACCTGCTGAGCACAAATTAGCTGCTGCGTTTCCCACATTAAACGTGACTCCACTTCAAAAGTACTTCATTGGCTGTAAAGCGCTTTGAGATGTCCGGTGGTTGTGAAGGGCGCTATATAAATGCAAGTCTTTCTTTCTTCTTTAAACTGCATGACATCGCAAGTTCCCAAGACCAGCTGTGCTCATGACCTCTCAGACTGAGTCGGAAACTTAATGCAATTTCATTTCAAGCTCTGAGAATTATTTTTTTTTGTCGCTGCAGCTTCACATCTGTTAGGAATAACTCTAAGGTGGCCCCAAACTCATTTCATGTTGGACTTTTACAGCCAACATACAAAGGAGATTTTCGTTCCAACAGACTGGGGTGGATTGCACCCCAGGTGCCACAGGAGTGAGAACAGCAGCTTTGTGCCAACAGCTGATTAATAGATATTTATCAACAACAAAATTGTGATGACTTCTGGAACCTTCCATTATCCTGGGTGTCCACAAAGCCTAATGGCTAATGTTTTGCAAAAGGAAAATCTGACGAGTAACTCGGCCACTGAATTCTGTGATCAGTGATCTGTAAGAATACACGGCCATTTTGTATTGATAACTTCGAATTCATTACCAAGTTTTATCCTGACAAATAAATAGTGACTAACTAGTTGGCAACCTCGTTAACTGCAACTTTGCTCACAAAGCAGCTTTGTGTGGTTGGTGTGATAAGGTTGGTGTTGGTCTGGCTGGTGTTAGTTTGGTGGGTGTCAGCATGGTTATGTTGGCATGGAAGGTATCAGAGTGAATATGTTGGTCTGCTTGGTGTGGCTGTGTAGATACCAATACCATCCACGTTTGGTGTTTGTGTTAATATAGATATTGCTATGTTGGTCTGGTTGCGTTAGTATGGATGGTATTCGGATGTCAAGTGTTTATATGGATGGCATTGGTATGACTGTGTTGATATGAATGGTATTAGTATGATTGGTATTTGTATGGATACTATTAATATGATTGGTATTTGTATGGATAGTGTTGGTATTACTGTGGTGTTGTGGATGGTGCTTGCATAGATGGTGTTAGTATGGCTATGCTTGTATGGATGATGTTGGTGTAGTTGTATGGTTGCTATAGATGTGGCTCTGATCGAATGGATGGTGTTGGTATAGATAGTGCTGTATGATTGTGTTATTTTTTCTGGATCGCACTCAGAATACGATTCTCCATGAAATTCTATCCATAACTCCCATGATAAACAGCAAGGTTGATTACTGCAATGGCTGTCCTATCAATGCCACTTTTCAGAGGTATCAAAGAAAGAGGTGCATGCTGTGAAGCTGCCCATTTCTGCCCTGGACTTGTACTCAATTCTCTGACTGAGTGCCCGATTGACAATTGCTTTGAAAACCCCGTGTACAGCGATTGGTTGTTACTCAGTCCCACTTGTTGAGAAAAGAATGAATCTTTCCAGAACACAATAACAACACAGGTTGTGTTTCCTGCTCCGCATCACAGTAAGCTTCCTGCATGTGAAGAAATCGACTTCTCCAAAACTTCTCTAAATATCATCCAATGGCATTAGGTTACTCATAGCCACTGCCAGCAAGAGGAAGTGAGACACTAACAGCAAGGAAATGAAAATGATGCTTCAGCCTTACCGACAGGGTGTTATAAATCAGAGCTGCCAGCTCAGAGAGCACTGAGACAGGTGAAGTAATCGGTCAGGAATGCTGCAAATCAAATGTCTGAAAGAAGTCTTACAACAACAACAACAACTTGTATTTATATAGCGCCTTTAACGTAGTAAAACATCCCAAGGCACTTCACAGGAGTGTTATAAGACAAAAAAATTGACACCGAGCCACTTAAGAAGAAATTAGGGCAGATGACCAAAAACTTGGTCAAAGAGGTAGGTTTTAAGGAGCGTCTTAAAGGAGGAAAGAGAGGTAGAGAGGTGAAGAGGTTTAGGCAGGGAATTCCAGAGCTGAGGACCTAGGCAACAGAAGGCACGGCCACCAATGGTGGAGTGATTCTAATCATATGTAATCAATTATAATCTTACATAAGTAAGACATAAGTAATGTTAATAACAAAGAATAAAATGAATTGCCACTCTCCTTTATGATGGAGATTTGAGACATTGCAGTATCTTCCAGAAAGAAAAAAAGTTGTGCATTTCTATAGTACCTTTCATGACCTTAGGACGTCCCAAAGTGCTTTACAGCCAATGAAGTACTTTTTGAAGTATAGTCACTGTTATAATGTAGGAAACAGTGGAGATATTTTATCCCCTTTAAAGGGGATTTGTTACTTTTCTTTAAGCGGGAAGTCGGGTATGTTACTCAGATAAGTAAACACCCCTTTTAGAAGTAGTGGGCTCTACAGGGGTTTGTCATTTCCTTTTTATTTCTATTTCTTCTGCATAAAACTGCACAAGTTCCAAAAGTTAGGACTGAATTACACCCAACCCTACCGCATGATCACTTCCTGTCCTCCTGTCCATTCTGGGGGTTACCAACCCTCCAGGATGTTCCTGAAGTCTCCAAGAAT
Source organism: Squalus acanthias (assembly GCA_030390025.1). Taxonomy (NCBI): domain Eukaryota; kingdom Metazoa; phylum Chordata; class Chondrichthyes; order Squaliformes; family Squalidae; genus Squalus; species Squalus acanthias. The sequence goes on along the minus strand of CM059440.1, from coordinate 64,235,307 downwards.
TAAAGATTAATCTCCAGAACACTGCTGCAAACAACTCGGGGAAAAATTATAGGGGCCTTAAAAAAAATTGTGCATTTTCTTTGAACACTTTTGTTTATTAGTTATAACAATATTGGGGATGTGGAAAAAAGGCTGATTGATTGACAGTTAAGAGTCATCCAATCGGGTAATGAAGAGTCTGTTCGCTTTCCGATTGGCCGTGGGAAGGCGAGGATGGATGGGTCGGGTGACCAATGGCGGGAGTGTGGGACCGGGGCAGTTGGAAGTCAGAGGTCATGTGATGAAACCTCCTGGAATATGTCCAATCAGAGTTGGCAACCCGAGGCCCAGTCCCAATCTTTGCTGCCGCCTGGGTGTCCCTGGAGATGGAGCAGGTGGTGTCCACTGGCTCACTTGAGGCCTTCCGTGGCCCCCCCCCCCACCCCACCCCCCCGCAAAACAGAATTTTGATTTAATTTGTTAAGTTTCCTTTAAATTTTGTTTAAGTTACAGTTTTATTGGTTGTGCCCCTTTAAGAAGGGGGCACATGCTATCTCCTCATTGGTGATGACATCAGTCATCAATTAAGCTTTAACCAATAAGAAGTTGCTGCCACCAGACAATTACAGACTTCCCCAACATCCAGGTGGATCAATGATGCAGCGAATTAATACTGACATTGTGCCACACAGTGCGATCAAATAGAAACTGCCAGGTGTACAAGAAGTCTATCAGCACCTGCAAAAATCTGAAGCCGGTTAAATCTGTAGCACGTGTAGCCCCTACACCAGAACTGGGAGATAGCATAGGACTGAACAAAGCAAAGAAGGGAGGAGAGGACAACAGATAAAGATGAGAAGTACTAATAACTCAACAACTATTACAAGGAAACCAGCAGTGGGTTTAATTGCTTGTCAATGGGTTTAAGAGGCCCAAGAGCAGGTCACATGACCGCTGCCTCAATCAGATGATGGCTTGTGTTGTGGCAACCCAAGAAAGGGAGAAAAATGATGGCTTGTGACTTTGTACAAAGAGCCGAGACTTGAGCTCTGTAATGTCAATTACTGTAAATAAAATGTTCAAATTTTAAAATAAAAAAAAATGACAGAAAAAAAAACCAATGACAGAACCAGTCCTGCTCCAAATCACATTGGTGAGGAGAGAGGTGCTGCTGGAGAGAGGAAACAAAAAAAAAGAAAGGGAGAAAAATCAACTACGTACATAAAATTCTAAACTCACAATGATCTTTATATCCTTCCAGAAAACGTGTTGACATCCTGAAGCCCTTCCTTTGAATCATTTCTTTTCACTTAATTTTTGTTGCCAGTATTTGATATCAAAAGGAAATACAGTGGGAGCTGGTTCATCCACTGTGATGGAGGGGAATCACTCTGCCAGGAGATAATGGGAACCGGAACAGAATGAAGGTTCCCACCAGGAGCTTTTGAGCTATTGATTGTTCTTTCTACATTACCTAATCTGGGTTCCAGCATACGCAGATAAGATCCAAGGTAGTCCATTTTAAAAATGAGTTGAGAAAGAAGTTGCATTTACATAGCACCTTATCACATCCCCAGGACATCCCAAAGTGCTTCTCATTCTAATGAGCTACTTTTTGAAGTACAGTTACTGTTGTTGTGGGCAAACACAGCAGCCAATTTGGCACCACAAGATTCCACAAAATCAATAACCAGTTAACCTGTTATTGGTTGAGGGTCAAATGTCAGCGATGACAACTCGCTCCTCTTCTTCTTCAAATAATAGCGTGGGATATAAGGCAGATGTGGCCTCAGTTTAATAACTATCTAGGCTGACACTCCAGTGCAGCACTGAGGAAGTGCTGCACTGTCGGAGATGCCGTCTTTCAGAGGAGACATTAAACCGAGGCCCCGTCTGCCCTCTCAGGTGGACGTAAAAGATCCCACGGCACTATTTCACAGAATCACAGAATCCCCACAATGCAGATAGAGGCCATTTCGGCCCATCGAGCCTGCACCGACACATATCCCACCCTATCCCCGTAACCCCACGTATTTAATCCCCCTAACACTAAGGGTCAATTTTATCATAGCCAAATCAACCTAACCCGCACATCTTTGGACTGTGGGAGGAAACCGGAGCACCCGGAGGAAACCCACGCAGACACGGGGAGAATGTGCAAACTCCACACAGACAGTCATCCGAGGCCGGATTCGAACCCGGGTCCCTGGCGCTGTGAGGCAACAGTGCTAACCACTATGCCACCGTGTTGCCCAATTTCAAAGAAGAACAGGGGAGTTGTCCCCGGTGTCCTGCCCAATATTTATCCCTCAATCAACATCACTTTAAAAAAAAACAGATTATCTGGTCATATCTCATTGCTGTTTGTGGGACCTTGCTGTGCGCAAATTGGCTGCCGCGTTTCCTACATTGAGAGTGACTACACGTCAAAAACTACTTGATTGGCAGTAAAGCACTTCGGAACGTCCTGAGGTTGTTATTGGAGGGTGCAAGTTTAGTGACTTTGTATGACATTCCGCTATTATTTTACAGAGACGTTCAATTTTAAAAAAAAATGAATTCTTGGGGTGTGGGCATCGCTGGCAGGGCTGGCATTCATTGCCCTGCGAAGGTAGTGATGGGCCGCCTTCTTGAACCACTGCAGTAGAAGTTTGAGTGGCTTTCTAGGTGACCTCAGAGGGCAGTTCAGAGTTACCACATTGGTTTGGGACTGGAGTCACATTGAGACTGGGTAAGGACAGCAGGTTTCCTCTCCTACAGGACATTAGAGAACTAGATGGATTTTTACGACACAACGACAGCTTCTTGGTCACTTTACTGATGCTGAGGCAGAGAGGATTAGGGAGGGAATTCCAGAGGTAGGGCATCGGCAGCTGAAGGCACGGCCGCCAATGGTGGAGCGATTAAAATAGGGGATGCTCAAGAGGCCAGAATTGGAGGCGCGCAGAGATCTCAGAGGCTTGTAGGGCTGGAGGAGGTTGCAGAGATAGGCAGGGGTGAGGCCATAGAGGGATTTGAAAACAAGGAGCCAATGTATGTCAGTGAGCACAGAGGGTGATGGGTGAACAGGTCTTTGTGCGAGTTAGGATATAGACAGCAGAGTTTTGGATGAGCTCAAGTTTATGGAGGGTGGAAGATGGGAGGCCGGCCAGGAGAGCATTGGAATAGATACTGTTTTTTTATTTCCAGATTTAAAACTCTCAAGCTGTCAGGAAAGAAATTAAACTCATATTCTCTGGATTATTAGTACACATTTTGGGATTACTAATCCAGTAACATAACCACCAGACTACTGTAACCCATTTACAATAAGCAGATTAACATCTGCCCTAAAATATTTGGCAGAGGAATACTTCCTATCTAGTCTCTCTGAGGCTTGTTACTGCCATTACTCAGCATTGCTTCTTATTTAGTTCCGCCCCACCCCAGACTCCCATTACCATTCAACTTCTGATTCAAGAAATACAGGAATACACAATTCTGCAAGGCAGGTGAATCTTTGTTTTCCTGGTCGTGGGTGGTGTGATTCCATTGTTTTGTTTTAGTCACCGTGTCTGATGGCGAGACTGCCACACATGAACCGACCACCCACTGGAGGGGGACTGGGTGGAGCGGCAGCTGATGTTATCTAACATCTGAAGCTTTCAAACCAGAGCCGTCCCAACCACAGCGACCGTGCAATGGCAACCCACCCATTCACCGTGGTTTGGAAATCATGTGTGAGCTGTGGATGACAATGTGCTGTATATTATTCTCTCCATCTATTGTCCTCTCTTTCCTCTGGAAATGCTAATCTTATTGGGATACAGCTCCAAGGGAAACAGGACCAATAGCCATTAGTCCAGCCCTACAGCCCTCCGAGAACTCTGCGTTCCTCGAATTCGGGCCTCTTTTGCCTCCCCTGAATTCCTTCACCCCACCACTGGCGGCTGTACCTTCAGCTGTCTAGGCTCTAAACTCTGCAATTCCATCCCTAAACCTCTCCGCCTGTCCGCCTCTCTCTCCTGTAAGACGCTCCTTAAAATCTGCTTCTTTGACCAAGCTTTTGGTCATCTGTCCTAATATCTCCTTATGTGGCTCGGTGTGAAGTTTTGTTTGATGGGGCTGCTGTAAAGCACCTTGGGACATTTTACGACATTAAAGGTGCTGTCTAAATGCAAGGTGTTGTTGAGTGCGTTGACCTGCACTTTCCAGCAGAGGCCACTGGATAGCGATCAGGAGCAGAAACTCTGGCTGATTGTGCCTGCCTCTAGTCGAGGAAACTGAGGACAATTGTAGCTATATCCATCTGAGATCAGCTGACTCAGCACAGTGTTTGTCATTCCATGGCTAAGAGGACGAAACACTCTGACAAAAGAGTATTTCCTGGGGTTCAAGTCACAAACTGCCAGCTGTTTCTGCAAGCTGTAGGGAATATATGTCGTATACAGGTGTCGGCCGTGGCTCAGTTGGTAGCACTCTCGTCTGAGTCAGAAGGTCGTGGGTTCAAGCCCCACGCTAGAGACTTGAGCACATAATCTAGGCCGACACACCAGTGTAGTACTTGAGGGAACGCTGCACTGTTGGGGGCGCTGTTTTTCACGAGACGTTAAATTGAGGCCCCATCCGCCCTCTCAGGTGGACATAACTGATCCCACGGCACTATTCCAAAGAACTTCAGGGGAGTTCTCCTCGGTGTCCTGGCCAATATTTATCCCTCAACCAACACCTAAAAATAGGGTAATAGAAATCTAGAGCTCTTCTCCCTGCAAAAAGCTGTTGAGGCTGGGGGAGAGAGTCAATTGAAAATTTCAAAACTGAGATCGCTAGATTTTTTTTTTAGGCAAGGGTTACGGAACCAAGGTGGGTACATGGAGTTAAGATACAGATCAGCTGTGGCGGATCATGAATTGAATGGCAGAACAGGCTCGAGGGGTTGACTGGCCTACTCCTGTTCCGATGTTCCTAGATTTTCTGGTCATTATCTCATTGCTGTTTGTGGGCAAATTGGCTGCCGCATTCCTACATTACAGTGGTTACGCTTCAAAAAAGTGCTCATTGAGCAACACACTAACATCATTGCATAGCATTTCCATATTGTATGATTGCCTTTCATCCAAAGTTGCACATGCTACATAAATGCCTACATAAAACGGAATAATTCATCCATGTTACACATTACAACGCAAATCACCTGCACGGCTCTCCAGCAAATTACAAAGTATTACAAGGTATTTACAGCACAGAAACAGGCCATTCGTCCCAATTGATCCATGCCGATGTTTATGCTGCACACGAGCCTCCTCCCTCCCCTCTTCATCTCACCCTGTCAACATATCCTTCTATTCCTTTCTCCCTCATGTGCTTATCTAGCTTCCCCTTAAATGCATCTATACTATTCGCCTCAACCACTCCCTGTGGTAGCGAGTTCCACATTCTCACCACTCTCTGGGTAAAGAAGTTTCTCCTGAATTCCCTATTGGATTTATTAGTAACTATTTTATTTATGGCCCCTAGTTCTGGTCTCGCTTGCAAGTGGAAACATCTTCTCTACATCAAACCCTTTCATAACCTTGAAGACCTCTATCACCCCTCAGTCTTCTATTTTCTAGGGAAAAGAGCTCCAGCCTGTTCAATATTTCCTGATGGATATAACCTCTCAGTTCTGGTATCAATCTAGTAAATCTTATTTTGCATCTTCTCCAGTGCCTCTATATCCTTTTTATAATATGGAGACCAGAACTGTTCACAGTACTCCAAGAGTGGTCTAAACAGGTTCTTGTGACTCTGTTTCTTTTCTTTGACTTACTGGTTATTGACTAATTGCATATATCTTCCATACTTTGCATACTTTTTATTTTGTCTCTTGTCTCGTCCTGTCTTGTATCCTCCTCCAGACTGTGTTTCTGAAGCAATGCTCCCTACTCTATGTGCCAAATACCAAGCCTGGTCTCTGGCAGCATTGTGATCTCCAAGCCCAGAGGCTGGATGGATTACTCTATCTCTTTACCATCAAGCAACCTGGCATGTAGATTCATCTACTGGCAACCCTGTCATGCAAATCTGCAGATCTGTTATATCATACTCATTTCTGAAATGATTAATAATTGTTATGATGTGGGCAGATGGTAATTATGTTGCCAGTTTACTACATTGTTTGGGTTTTAGGAGTGTCTGTAATAGAACAAAACATCACTTTGTTCTTGTGACGCAATTGCTGATTGAAAGTACGCTTTGAAGAAATTTAGGAAAAAAAAGACCCTGAGGGGCAATAAAATAATGTTCAGGAGGACTGACCAATTAGGGAACTGGGTGGTGTGATGGGTCAGCACACTGTCCTTTCACCTCTGGGACTTGGGTCTAAATCCAGACCTGAGATGAAAATCTTCTCTCTCTGTTTGCTGTCAGGGTCCTATGTGAAATTAGACAGGCCGTTCTCAATCCAATTCCTAGTGGGTGTGGGGGCCACAGCACAAGACAACCCATAATTTGGCACAAATTGGCACTTGGTTGGCAATCTAACACTTGAGACCCCAAATGGGTTGATCTTGGATAATGGAAGTGTTTGTTCTGGTACAGGAGGGAATACTAATCTGACCTCAGGACTGAGCCACATTTTAGGGGAAGAGTAGTTTAACTGGTCATTGTACCTAACTCTGAAACAAGAATCCAAAATGGTAAAGTACGTCACTCACCAGCACTGACAGCTTCCAACCCATGATCACATAACATCACTGTCCTTTCTTCACTTAGAGCTGAATTCAACTTAACCAAGGGACAGATGTTGTCCAGGACACTGTGATGTCTCCGTGTTCTTCTGCATAGTGCCATGGGATCATTAATGAACAGGCAAATATGACCTTGGGTAAGTACGTTATCAAAAGGTCTGCACTGGGGCACTAATCTAGATGATAAACTGAGGCATAGTGTAGGGCTTGAACCCACAACCGTCTGACCCAGGGGTATGAGGGCTACCAACTGAGCCAACAGCTTCAGACTGGGTACCTCTTGTGTCACCACCTTCAGTGCTCCCTCCACTACCTGGATAACATTCTAACCAGTGCTCGGGAAAGGAGAGGGGAGAGATTGGGGTGTATAAACTATCAAGCTCAAACCTCACATGACTTTGGTATTACCCAACTAAATGTACTCTCAATTACAGTATTTTACTAAGAAACAAAATCGACCAGTCGGGCAGAAATGGTCTGTTTCTGTGCTGTAAATTCTATTTAATACTTCTCAATCAGCACCTACCATCTGGAGTCGTCCAGTTGGTGCTATTACAGTTTCTCACCACCAGGGGGATGACATTGCTCCTCCTTCTTGCAACAACAAGGTCCAAACCATTCTCACTGCTAATGAGGCCCCATGCCAAAAGCCTCGCCTCACAAAGGAGAAATGGAGAATAGATATATACACACTGACAATTGCAGTGCACAGTATCTGATCTGCCTAATCATACATTCATGATAGATACACTCTAGAAGGACAAATTATTCATCTGTTTAGCCAGGTATGCAGCAACAACTCCTTCAATCATTAGAGCACTGAATCGACAATCAACATACTGGGTACCACCTAGTTATTCCTGCATTCCATTAACTATTTACTGATATCATTACATATTGTGAGCTCTGGCTCTACTTATAGCTTAGAACAGATTCCAGGAACCAATCAACATTCCTCTCAGATTTCAAATACAGGCACACTAGGTGAGCTGGTACACCGCTGGTTACAGGCGTACAAGGTGAGTCAGTACACACCTGGTTACAGGTGTACAAGGTGAGTCAGTACACACCTGGTTCCAGGTGTACAAGGTGAGTCAGTACACACCTGGTTACAGGTGTACAAGGTGAGTCAGTACACACCTGGTTACAGGTGTACAAGGTGAGTCAGTACACACCTGGTTCCAGGTGTACAAGGTGAGTCAGTACACACCTGGTTCCAGGTACACTAGGTGAGCTAGTACACCGCTAGTTACAGGTGTACAAGGTGAGTCGGTACACACCTGGTTACAGGGGCACAAGGTGAGTCAGTACACACCTGGTTACAGGTGTACAAGGTGAGTCAGTACACACCTGGTTACAGGTGTACAAGGTGAGTCAGTACACACCTGGTTCCAGGTACACTTGGTGAGCTAGTACACCGCTAGTTACAGGTGCACAAGGTGAGTCGGTACACACCTGGTTCCAGGTGTACAAGGTGAGTCGGTACACACCTGGTTCCAGGTACACTAGGTGAGCTAGTACACTGCTAGTTACAGGTGTACAAGGTGAGTCAGTACACACCTGGTTACAGGGGCACAAGGTGAGTCAGTACACACCTGGTTACAGGTGTACAAGGTGAGTCGGTACACACCTGGTTCCAGGTGTACAAGGTGAGTCGGTACACACCTGGTTCCAGGTACACTAGGTGAGCTAGTACACCGCTAGTTACAGGTGTACAAGGTGAGTCAGTACACACCTGGTTACAGGTGTACAAGGTGAGTCAGTACACACCTGGTTACAGGGGCGCAAGGTGAGTCAGTACACACCTGGTTACAGGTGTACAAGGTGAGTCGGTACACACCTGGTTCCAGGTACACTAGGTGAGCTAGTACACCGCTAGTTACAGGTGTACAAGGTGAGTTGGTACACACCTGGTTACAGGTGTACAAGGTGAGCAGGTACACACCTGGTTACAGGTGTACAAGGTGAGTCAGTACACACCTGGTTCCAGGTACACTAGGTGAGCTAGTACACCGCTAGTTACAGGTGTACAAGGTGAGTCGGTACACACCTGGTTCCAGGTACACTAGGTGAGCTAGTACACCGCTAGTTACAGGTGTACAAGGTGAGTCGGTACACACCTGGTTACAGGGGCGCAAGGTGAGTCAGTACACACCTGGTTACAGGTGTACAAGGTGAGTCAGTACACACCTAGTTCCAGGTGTACAAGATGAGTCGGTACATACCTGGTTCCAGGTACACTAGGTGAGCTAGTACACCGCTAGTTACAGGTGGACAAGGTGAGTCAGTACACACCTGGTTCCAGGTACACTAGGTGAGCTAGTACACCGCTAGTTACAGGTGGACAAGGTGAGTCAGTACACACCAGGTTACAGGGGCGCAAGGTGAGTCAGTACACACCTGGTTACAGGTGTACAAAGTGAGTCAGTACACACCTGGTTACAGGTGTACAAAGTGAGTCAGTACACACCTGGTTACAGGTACACTAGGTGAGTCAGTACACACCTGGTTACAGGTGTATAAGATGAGTCAGTACACACCTGGTTACAGGCATACAAGGTGAGTCAGTACACACCTGGTTACAGGTGTACAAGGTGAGTCAGTACACACCTGGTTACAGGTGTACAAAGTGAGTCAGTACACACCTGGTTACAGGTGTACAAAGTGAGTCAGTACACACCTGGTTACAGGTGTACAAGGTGAGTCAGTACACGCCTGGTTGCAGGTGTACAAGGTGAGTCAGTACACACCTGGTTACAGGTGTATAAGATGAGTCAGTACACACCTGGTTACAGGCGTACAAGGTGAGTCAGTACACACCTGGTTACAGGGGCGCAAGGTGAGTCAGTACACACCTGGTTACAGGTGTACAAAGTGAGTCAGTACACACCTGGTTACAGGTGTACAAAGTGAGTCAGTACACACCTGGTTACAGGTGTACAAGGTGAGTCAGTACACGCCTGGTTGCAGGTGTACAAGGTGAGTCAGTACACACCTGGTTACAGGTGTATAAGATGAGTCAGTACACACCTGGTTACAGGCGTACAAGGTGAGTCAGTACACACCTGGTTACAGGTGTACAAGGTGAGTCAGTACACACCTGGTTACAGGTGTACAAGGTGAGTCAGTACACACCTGGTTACAGGTGTATAAGATGAGTCAGTACACACCTGGTTACAGGTGTACAAGGTGAGTCGGTACACACCTGGTTACAGGTGACATGAATCTTGTCATTCATGTGGAAATGACTTATGAAATAATACTGGGCAGCCTGCTGGTGGCGCTGTCCAGGGAGAGTATAAATACTCGGGCACGGGCCCAGCTTGCATGGGACATTCTTAACAGAAACTAGTGAAGGACACAACTAGACCGCCATGTTGTAAAATAGTTGATTAAAGCCTTGTTTAATGCTTAGACCAAGACTCTAGTAGTTTTCTTATGTCAATAGGTGTACAAGGTGAGTCAGTACATACCTGGTTACAGGTGTACAAGGTGAGTCGGTACACACCTGGTTACAGGTGTACAAGGTGAGCTGGTACACACCTGGTTACAGGGGCGCAAGGTGAGTCAGTACACACCTGGTTACAGGGGCGCAAGGTGAGTCGGTACACACCTGGTTACAGGGGTGCAAGGTGAGTCAGTACACACCTGGTTACAAGGGTGCAAGGTGAGCTGGTACACACCTGGTTACAGGGGCGCAAGGTGAGTCGGTACACACCTGGTTACAGGGGCGCAAGGTGAGTCGGTACACACCTGGTTACAGGGGCGCAAGGTGAGTCGGTACACACCTGGTTACAGGGGCGCAAGGTGAGTCGGTACACACCTGGTTACAGGGGCGCAAGGTGAGTCGGTACACACCTGGTTACAGGGGCGCAAGGTGAGTCGGTACACACCTGGTTACAGGGGCGCAAGGTGAGTCGGTACACACCTGGTTACAGGGGCGCAAGGTGAGTCGGTACACACCTGGTTACAGGGGCGCAAGGTGAGTCGGTACACACCTGGTTACAGGGGCGCAAGGTGAGTCGGTACACACCTGGTTACAGGGGCGCAAGGTGAGTCGGTACACACCTGGTTACAGGGGCGCAAGGTGAGCTGGTACACACCTGGTTACAGGGGCGCAAGGTGAGTCGGTACACACCTGGTTACAGGGGCGCAAGGTGAGTCGGTGCACACCTGGTTACAGGGGCGCAAGGTGAGTCGGTGCACACCTGGTTACAGGGGCGCAAGGTGAGTCGGTACACACCTGGTTACAGGGGCGCAAGGTGAGTCGGTACACACCTGGTTACAGGGGCGCAAGGTGAGTCGGTACACAGCTGGTTACAGGGGCGCAAGGTGAGTCGGTACACAGCTGGTTACAGGGGCGCAAGGTGAGTCGGTACACAGCTGGTTACAGGGGCGCAAGGTGAGTCAGTACACACCTGGTTACAGGGGCGCAAGGTGAGCCGGTATACACCTGGTTATAGTTATCCTCATTTTAAGTCATACATTCTGTCTTTATTTTGATATCTCAATTATAAATTGTTTAGTTCCTTGTTTATTATAGAAACTCGGGATGCTGTAATTACGTTCTCCTACAATGGTGGCGCTGCAGCACCTCCACTGGACAGTGGGTGTAATTAACCAGAGGACCTAACATAGTTTCTATTCTAAATGTGCTCATAGAAACTTGAGTGGAAAAAGTGCATGTGCGTGTAATATTTTAATATAGATTAATTGCATACGAGGCATCTGCTACAACACTAGGCAAACCCCTGCCTTGGGATTGGTATACAGGCATTTGGACATACCACCATTTCAATGACTGACTCTATACCTGGTGACATACCAGGGCTGGAATGTTTTTTTAATTCATTCGCGGGAGGAGGGTGTTACTGGCCAGGCTAGCATTTATTGCTCATCCCTAGTTGCCCTGGAGAAGGTGAGCGTCTTCTTGAGTCCAGCGCTTTTGATATAACTGAATGGTTTGCTAGGCCATTTCAAAGGGCAGTTAAGAATTGGTGTGGGACTAGAGTCAGGTCTCGATTTGACCGGGTAAGCATAGCAGTGTTTATTCCCTAAAGGACATTAGTGAACTGGTTGGGTTTTTAACGACAGTCCAATGATCACTTTTACTGATACCAAATTAAAAAAAAAACTGAATTCAAATTCTTAAACTGCCATGGTGGGATTTGAACTCACGATCTCGGGATTACTAGTCCAGTAACACAACCACTACATTACTGCGCCCTAAAATGCTGCTGTTATTGTCTCACCCGAGTCTCTGTTGTAACTCGGGTACAGACAGTGACAAACTCTTCCCAGTAAAGTCAAACGACTTGTTCGCTGAACAGGGTGGCCACTGAGAAAAATTAAAAGAGTTTCTCAAAGATCGTTATAGTTCCTCCCTCTCCCTTTCTTCCACTCCCATTCCCCACCACACGCGCGTCTTTTATTTTCGGTTAGGATGGGATGCTGAGTGACTCAGCCGCCAGGTCGGGAAATATCCGGGTGAGCCGCTCACTCGCTGATTCCCGGCTCTGTGGAACACCATCCCACAGAGTTTGTTCCAAACCCCTCCCCGAGTGCTCTCTCTGAGACTCTGGGTCCTTGCATCTAACTCTCTGTGGTGGGGGGCGTGCAGAAGACAACCTGCTCTCCTCAATCACTGAAATTGGTGAATAATTAACCACTTGGAAATGAAAAGTTCAAAACAAAACACAAAGTCACGTTTGGGTTTCATGTTCGCCAAATAATTCGTTGACGGTGTTTGCTTTCAGCCGGTGTCGGATCCATTTACCCCCCCACTGCCCCCTCGCAGTTTACCCGATAGATGCTTAACAGAATGAACTCGAAATAACGAAGCGATTGCGCCAAGTTAATGGGTTTAATCGACACACAATCCGAAATGTGTTAATTCGTTGCAGCTGCCCTGGGTTTGACCCAATGCGATAATAGGAACAAATATTCAATTTGGGAGAGTTTATCGAGGGGAAAATCTCCCTGAAGAAACGCGTATTAATCACAATAAATAGATCAATAAAGTCGAGACGGAGCAGCTTGTGCAGATTATAATTTTACTTTACCCAGTGTTTACTGAATATTGCTGCTTGGGGTGACAGACTGACTCCGAGTAATCAAATGCTTTATATAGAAAGACAAAAGCGACCTGAAATAACTCTGTTTCACTCTGTACAGATGCTGCCTGACCTGCTGAGTGTTTCCCGCGTGTTCTGCTTTCAATCGAACTATTCAACACATCGACAGAAAAGGCAGGACCTCGATCCAGTTCTGAGCAAGGGTCCAAACCCCAGATATTGACCTGTCTTTTCACCCTGTTGAGCTCGCTTTAATCAATTGTGTGTCTTCGTCATTACTTTGGTCGAAATAGATGTGAGCAGTATTGTTCATTATTTTGTTCTAAACGAATTTAAATTGGACGTCGCGACGTTTAAAGGTTTCATAGGAAATTCCTTGTGACATTTCTCAAAGGAAATTTCAATTCGAAGTCCTTTTAATTAAAATCGATATTAAACACATCCGATCCGTGCGCCCTGTCCTACAAATATTTAAATGCCATAGTTCTACTTTTTTTAGTTTCACAGGCACAGCGGCCCCGAGTCGGTGAAAATGTCACATTAACGGGGAAGAGGAGCCGTCAGCTTTATTTGAAAGAGACTGAGTTTCATGAAACTGAAACCCAGTGGGAAATTGGAAAAAAAAAGTAGGAAAACCAGTCATTTGTGCTTCCAGAATTCGTTAACTCTTCTTCAATGACCTCCGAATCTGTACCGAAAAGTCCATTTATTCGAAGGGCGGGGGAAATCACACAGGAAAACAATTCTGTTTGTACTTTCTGGGAATAATTAAGTCAGCACCAGGTTCCCTTCCAGGAAACTGGAGGGAAGTCACTGTTACTGACAAGTCAGGCAGTTTCGATGAGTTGCAGAGAGAGAGAGAGAGAGAAAGCTTAGAATCTAGAGTTTAGAAGAATGAGAGGGGATCTCATTGAAACTTATAAAATTCTAACAGGACTAGACAGACTAGATGCAGGAAGGCTGCTCCCGATGGCAGGGGAGTCCAGAACCAGGGGTCACAGTCTAAGGATAAGGGGTAAGCCATTTAAGACTGAGATGAGGAGGAATTTCTTTACCCAGAGAGTGGTGAACCTGTGGAATTCTCTACCACAGAAGGCAGTTGAGGCCAATTCATTAAATATATTCAAGAAGGAGTTAGATATATTTCTTAAGGCTAAGGGGATTAAGGGATATGGGGAGAAAGCAGGGATAGGGTACTGAATTTGGATGATCAGCCATGATCGCATTGAATGGCGGAGCAGGCTCGAGGGGCCGAATGGCCTACTCCTGCTCCTATCTTCTATGTTTCTAAGTCCACAGTCATGCTGGGGCAAGGAGATTGTTGTTTCTCTCTAATATTCTTGTTAAATTCCACCTGCCTTCTATTCTCTGTCAGCTCAGTGAGTCTCTCTGCCTCTTTCACTCGTTCTTGCTTTCTTACTCTCCACACCTTCCAGCTTCCTTTCTCTTTAAACAACAACTTGCATTTATATAGCACCTTTAACATAGTAAAAGGTCCCAAGGCGCTTCACAGGAGCGATTATCAAACACAATTTCACACGAGCCACATAAGGGGATATTAGGACAGGTGACTAAAACCTACCTCTTTGACCAAGCTTTTAAGGAGCATCTTAAAGGAGGAAAGAAGGGTTTAGGGAGGGAATTCCAGAGCTTGGGGCCTAGGCAGCTGAAGGCACGGCCATCAATGGTGGAGCAAAGGAAATTGGGGATGTGCAAGAGAGCGAGAATTGGAGGAGCGCAGAGATCTCGGAGGGTTGTAGGGCTGGAGGAGGTTACAGAGATAGAGAGGGACGAGGCTATGGAGGGATTTGAAAAGGAGGATGAGAATTTTAAAATTGAGGCGTTGCTGGACTGGGAGCCAATGTAGGTCAGCAAGCACAGGGGTAATGGGTGAAGGGGACTTGGTGTGAGTTAGGACACAGGCAGCAGAGTATTGGATGGGCTCAAGTTTACAGAGGGTGGAAGGTGTGAGGCCAGCCAGGAAGGCATTGGAATAGTCGGGTCTAGAGGAAACAAAAGCATAGATGAGGGTGACTTTCTGTTTTTCTTTCTCAACCCCTGAATTCCAATTCCAAACTTGTTTTTAATGACTGCATATTGCCAGAACTGACTTTAGACCTGGATCTGGGATGTGAGAAGGAGCAACGAGCAGGACCATCCCAGAATCCTAACCAGAAACTGAAACCATATTATTATTGAGTTATATAGAAACATAGAAAATAGGTACAGGAGTAGACCATTCGGTCCTTCGAGCCTGCACCGCCATTCAATGCGTTCATGGCTGAACATGTTACCTCAGTACCCCATTCCTGCTTTCTCGCCATACCCCTTGATCCCCTTAGTTGTGAGTGTTATATCTAACTCCCTTTTGAATATATTTAGCGAACTGGCCTCAACAACCTTCTGTGGAAGAGAATTCCATAGATTCACCACTCTCTGGGTGAAGAAGTTCCTCCTCAGCTCAGTCCTAAATGGCTTCCCCTTAATCCTTAGACTGTGACCCCTGGTTCTAGTTTTCCCTACCATTGGGAACATTCTGCCCGCATCTAATTTGTCTAAACCAGTCAGGATTTTAAATGTCTCTATAAGATCCCCCCTCATTCTTCTGAACTCCAGAGGATACAAGTTCAGTTGACCCAATCTTTCTTGATATGTCAGTCCGGCCATCCCAGGAATCAATCTAGTGAACCTTCGCTGCACTCCCTCAATAGCAAGAATGTCCTTCCTTAAGTTAGGAGACCAAAACTGCGCACAATACTCCAGGTGTGGCCTCACCAAGGCCCTGTACAACTGTAGCATCACCTCCCTACTCCTGTACTCAAATCCCCTTGCTATGAAGGCCATCATTCCGTTTGCTTTCTTGACTGCCTGCTGCACTTGCATTCCCACCTTCAGTGACTGATGTACCATGACGCCCAGGTCTCGTTGCACGTCCCCTTTCCCTAATCTGCCACCATTCAGGTAATAGTCCGCCTCTCTATTTTTACCACCAAAGTGGATAACCTCACATTTATCCACATTGTACTTCATCTGCCATACATTTGCCCATTCACCCAACCTGTCCAAGTCACTCTGTAGCCTCCTAGCATCCTCCTCATTGTTCACACTGCCTCCCAATTTAGTGTCATCCGCAAATTTGGAGATATTACATTTAATCCCTTCGTCCAAATCATTAATATATAATGTAAACAGCTGGGGTCCCAGCACCGAACCCTGCGGTACCCTGCTGGTCACTGCCTGCCATTCTGAAAAGTACCCATTTACTCCTACTCTTTGTTTCCTGTGTGCCAACCAGTTCTCAATCCACGTCAACACATTACCCCCAATCCCATGTGCTTTAACTTTGCTCACCAATCTCTTGTGTGGGACCTTGTCGAAGGCCTTCTGAAAGTCCAAATACACCACATCTACTGGTTCCCCCCTGTCCACCCTATTGGAAACATCCTCAAAAAATTCCAGAAGATTTGTCAAGCATGATTTCCCTTTCACAAATCCATGCTGACTTGGACCTATCATGTCGCCACTTTCCAAATGGTCTGTTATGACATCTTTAATAATTGCTTCCATCATTTTACCCACGACCGATGTCAGGCTGACCGGTCTATAATTCCCTGCTTTCTCCCTCCCTCCTTTTTTAAAAAGAGGGGTTACATTGGCCACCCTCCACTCCATCGGAACTGATCCAGAGTCTAAGGAATGTTGGAAAATGATCGTCAATGCATCCACTATTTCCAAGGCCACCTCCTTAAGTACTCTGGGATGCAGACCATCAGGCCCCGGGGATTTTTCAGCCTTCAGTCCCATCAATTTCCCCAATACCTTTTCCCGACTAATAAGGATTTCCCTCAGCTCCTCCCTCTTACCAGATCCTCTGACCCCTTTTATTTCCGGCAGGTTGTGTGTGTCCTCCACAGTAAACACCGAACCAAAGTACTTGTTCAATTGATCTGCCATTTCCTTGTTCCCCATTACGACTGCCCCTGTTTCCGACTGCAGGGGACCTACGTTTGTTTTTACTAACCTCTTTCTTTTTACATATTTATAGAAGCTTTTGCAGTCCATTTTAATGTTCTCTGCAAGCTTCCTTTCATATTTTATTTTCCCTGCCCTAATCAAACCCTTCGTCCTCCTCTGCTGAGTTTTGAAGTTCTCCCAGTCCCCGGGTTTGCTGCTACTTCTGGCCAATTTGTATGCAACTTCCTTGGTTTTAATACTATCCCTGATTTCCCTTGTTAGCCATGGTTGAGCCACCTTCCCTTTTTTATTTTTACGCCAGACCGGGATGTACAATTGTTGTAGTTCATCCATGCGATCTCTAAATGTCTGCCATTGCCCTTCCACTGATAGCCCCTTAAATATCGCTTGCCAATTTAACCTCGCCAATTCACGCCTCATACCCTCAAAGTTGCCCTTATTTAAGTTCTGGACCATGGTCTCTGACTTAACTGTTTCCTTCTCCATCCTAATGTAGAACTCCACCATACTATGGTCACTCTTCCCCAGGGGGCCTCGTACCACAAGATTGCTGATTAGTCCCTCCTCATTACACAACACCCAGTCCAGGATGGCCTCCCCTCGAGTTGGTTCCTCAACATATTGGTTTAGGAAACCATCCCTTAAACACTCCAGGAAATCCTCCTCCACCGTATTGCTTCCAGTTTGAGTAGCCCAATCTATATGCATATTAAAGTCACCCATGATAACTGCCGTGCCTTTTTTGCACGCACCTCTGATTTCCTGTTTCATACCCTCCCCCACCTCACTACTGCTGTTTGGAGGTCTGTACACAACTCCCACTAACGTTTTCTGCCCTTTGGTGTTCTGCAGCTCAACCCATATTGATTCCACATCCTCCAAGCTGATGTCCTTCCTAGCTATTGCATTAATCTCCTCTTTAACCAGCAATGCTACCCCACCCCCTTTTCCTTTTATTCTATCCTTTCTGAATGTTGAATACCCCTGGATGTTCAGTTCCCAGCCTTGATTGTTCTGGAGCCACGTCTCTGTAATCCCAATCACATCGTATCCGTTAACATCTATTTGCACAGTCAATTCATCCACCTTATTACGGATACTCCTTGCATTAAGACACAGAGCCTTTAGGCTTGTTTTATTAACATCCTTTGTCCTTTTAGACTTATGATTTAGTATGGCCCTTTGTGTTTCTTGCCTTTGTTTACTCGGCCTTCCCCTATTGTTTCTCACCCTTCTAACATTTGTTTCTGACTGCATATTACTTCCCCCTGTTTCGCTACATAGGTTCCCATTCCCCTGCCATATTAGTTTAAATCCTCCCGAACTGCTTTAGCAAATATTACCCCGAGGACATCGGTTCCAGTCCTGCCCAAGTGCAGACCGTCCCTTTTGTACAGGTCCCACTTCCCCCAGAACTGGTTCCAATGCCTCAGGAATTTGAATCCCTCCCTCCTGCACCACTGCTCAAGCCACGTATTCAATCTCACTATCCTGTTCTCCCTATTCTGATTAGCACGTGGCCCTGGTAGCAATCCAGAGATTACTACCTTAGAGGTCCTACTTTTTAATTTAGCTCCTAGCTCCCTAAATTCTGCTTGTAGGACCTCTTCCCGCTTTTTACCTATATCGTTGGTACCTACATGCACCACGACAGCTGGCTGTTCACCCTCCCTCTTCAGAATGTTCTGCAGCCGCTCCGAGACATCCTTGACCCTTGCACCAGGGAGGCAACATACCATCCTGGAATCTCGGTTGCGGCCACAGAAACTCCTGTCTATTCCCCTTACAATTGAGTCCCCTATCACTATAGCCCTACCACTCTTTTTCCCGCCCTGCTGTGCAGCAGAGCCAGCCATGGTGCCATGAACCTGGCTGCTAGTGCCTTCCCCTGGTAGACCATCTCCCCCAACAGTATCCAAAGCAGCATACCTGTTTTGGAGGGAGATGACCACAGGGGACTCCTGCACTACCTTCCTGATATTGCCCTGCTTCTTGGTCACCCATTCACTGTCTGTCCTAGCCTTTACCTGCGGTGTGGACAACTCACTAAATGAGCGATTCACCGAGTTCTCGGCATCGTGCATGCTCCAGAGTGAGTCCACCCGCAGCTCCAGCACCGCCATGCGGGCTGTCAGGAGCTGCAGCTGGACACACTTCCCGCACACGTAGTTGTCAGGGACACTGGAAGTGTCCCTGGTTTCCCACATGGCACAGGAGGAGCATGAAACGGGTCCGAGACTTCCTGTCATGACTTAACCCTTATGTTACTTTATTACTAAAATTTAAACTTATTTATCTTAGGTCCAGGAGTTAAGTCCCTGAAAACAAAATATAAAATCGAACCTACCTTTTAAATTCCCTCTACCCCTAAAGGTTAGAGGAGGTGGGAGGGTGGGAGTCACTACTAGTGTAGTGTCTCGGGTTTAGCAACCGCTCCACCTATATACGGGTACCAATGAATTGGCCCCGCCCCCTGCCTTTGAAATATCAATTGTAAACAATACGTTTAATGGTTTTTCTGATAAATGTAAAGTTCTATGGAAACCAGTCACATTTATATCAAGTTCTGACACGATGTAGGTTGGCTATAATGCTCTCCCTATAACAAGCATGCCTGACTTTTGCTCAGTCTCTCCACTTTTTCATCTGTGCTCAAAGTCTTCACAAACAAATGCTAATTTCACCATCTTTTAGATTCCTGAATGATTTATTGCTTTATTCCCGATTATGAAGCCCTTGCTCTTGCATGTTTCAGGAGTGTAAAATTTACAGCAGAAATCGGACAGCCAATCAAAGAAAGACTTGCATTTATATAGCACCTTTCACAGCTTCAGGATGTCCCAAAGCACTTTACAGCCAATGAAGTACTTTATTGAAGTGCAGCCACTGTAGGAAATGTGGCAGCCAATTTGCACACAGTAAGATGCACAGGACACCGAGGAGAAATCCCCCGCTCTTCTTCAAAACAGTACCATGGGATCTTTTACATCCACCTGAGAGGGCAGACGGGGGGCCTTGTTTTAACGTCTCATCTGAAAGAAGGCACCTCTGCCAGTGCAGCACTCCCTCAGTACTGCACTGGGTGTGTCAACCTGAATTATGTGCTCAAGTCCCTGGAATCTGAGCCAAGTGACACAAGCTTCAAACAATAGGTTTAGTTTTAAACCCTTGTTGTGGGGGATATTGGGCACTGCCAGTCTTTAATGCACTTTGCCCACTAATCTCACTGAAGTTCATCTCTGGGATTTCAGTCTGTCTCAGAATAAAGATCTCCTCAGTCAGCAGCTGAAAGAGAAACATATTTATCATTTAATTTCATTTATTACAATTTATCATTAGATTAAATGATTTAGCAAATTTCTAATTTACATTGGGACAGCTCAGCAGAGGTAGCAGTTTGAACATTAAATCAATACAGACAGAAGTGACAGCAAGTTGTAACTAGAGGACTGGGGGAAGCAATCAAGGATTTAGTTTGAAGATTCTTTGAAAAGAAAAAGACAGGTTTATCCCTTCTAAAGAAACCTCTTACCTGATGCATTTAAGGGGAAGCTAGATAAACACATGAGGGGGAAAGGAGTAGAAGGATATGTTGATGGGATTGGATGAAGAAGGGTGGGAGGAGGCTCGTGTGGAGCATAAACACCGGCATAGACCAGTTGGGCCGAATGCCCTGTTTCTGTGCTGTAAACTCTATTTAACTATGTAATACATGAACCTGCCCTTTCAGAAACTGACAGTCTGTGTATTTCAAGCATTCAATTCTTAAAAAAAAAAGTAGATCATTTTGATCAGGGACAGGAGGGTGTGACTACGAGTGAGGCAGGTACGGGGATCCAGGAGGTAGTGTTGGAGGAGCCGCAGCCCTTGCTCTTGTCCAACAGGTTCGAGGCTCTTACTCCCTGTGAGGACGGGAGCAGGGACTGCAGGAAGGATGAGCAACCTGGCCACAGCACTGTGGTACGGGGAGCCATTCAAGTGGGGGGAGTAAAAATGTTGTAGTGGTAGGGGATAGTATCGTTAAGGGGATAGATAGGGTTCTTTGCAGCCGAGAGCGAGAGTCCCGAAGGCTATGTTGCCTGCCCGGTGCCAGGGTTAAGGACATCTCCTCTGGGCTAGAGAGAAACTTGGAGTGGGAGGGGGAAGATCCAGTTGTCGTGGTCCATGTTGGTACCAATGACATAGATAGGACAAGAAATGAGGTTCTGCTGAGGGAGTATGAGCAGCTAGGGGCCAAATTAAAAAACAGAACCTCTAGGGTAGTAATCTCTGGATTACTACCTGAGCCACGAGCAAATTTGGCTAGGGTAAATAAAATCAGAGAGTTAAATGCGTGGCTCAAAGACTGGTGTGGGAGAAATGGGTTTTGCTTCCTGGGACACTGGCACCAGTACTGGGACAGGAGAGTGCTGTTCCGTTGGGACGGACTTCACTTGGCCAGTGCTGGGACTAGAGTCCTGGCGAATCGAATAACTAGGGCTGTAGAGAGGGCTTTAAACTAATTAGTGGGAGGGAGGTTTCAAGAGAGCAAAAAATAAAAATGTCAGCGGAGAAGGCAATAGAGCAAAGTAGCAGTGGGGTAATTAAAAACCAGAGCGTGTCAGGAAGGGACAGAATATATAAAGATAAAGGTAAAGTAGTAAAGGGGGTAAAAGCAGGAATAAATTGTCACAAAACATATTTAAAAGTTCTTTATCTGAATGCACGCAGCATTCGTAACAAAATAGACGAGTTGACGGTACAAATAACTACGTATGGGTATGATCTTGTGGCCATTACAGAAACATGGCTGCAGGGTGACAACGACTGGGAATTAAATATGCCAGGGTATTTAACAATCAGGAAGGACAGGCAGGAAGGAAGAGGAGGTGGGGTAGCTATGTTAATAAAGGAAGGAATCACTGTATTACAGAGAAATGATATTGGGTCAAAGGATCAGGATAATGAAACAGTTTGGGTGGAGATAAGGAATAATAAAGGGAAAAAAACACTAGTGGGAGTAGTATATAGGCCTCCTAATAGTTGCAACTCTGCTGGAAGAAGTATTAATCAGGAAATAGTTGGGGCATGTAATAAGGGAACAGCTATAATTATGGGGGATTTTAACTATCATATTAACTGGACAAATCAAATTGGGCAGGGCAGCCTTGAGGAAGAGTTTATTGAGTGTATTAGGGATGGATTTCTTGAGCAGTATGTAACTGATCCTACAAGGGGGCAAGCAACCTTGGACCTGGTCCTGTGTAATGAGTCAGGATTAATTAATAATGTCCTAGTTAAGGATCCCCTTGGAATGAGTGACCATAACATGGTTGAATTCCATGTCCAATTAGAGGGTGAGAAGGTTGGTTCTCAGACAAGCGTACTGAGCTTGAATAAAGGAGACTATGATGGTATGAGAGCGGAATTGATTAAAGTGGACTGGGAAAATAGATTAAAGGGTAAGACGGTACATGAGCAGTGGTGTTCATTTAAGGAGTTATTTTACAACTTTCAAAAAATATATATTCCACTGAGGAAAAAAGGGTGTAAAAGAAATGACAGCCATCCGTGGCTAAGTAAAGAAATTAAGGATAGTATCCAACTAAAAACAAGGACATATAAGGTAGCCAAACTTAGTGGGAGGATAGAAGATTGGGAAGTCTTCAAAAGACAGCAAAAAGTAACTAAAGGATTGATTAAGAAAGGGAAGATAGATTATGAAAATAAATTAGCAAAAAATATAAAAACAGATAGCAAGAGTTTCTATAGTTATATAAAAAGAAAAAGGGTGGCTAAGGCAAACGTAGGTCTCTTAGAGGATGAGACCGGGAAATTAATGGTGGGAAACATGGAGATGGCAAAAATGCTGAACAAATATTTTGTTTCAGTCTTTACGGTAGAGGACACTAAGAATATCCCAACACTGGACAAACAGGGGGCTCTAGGGGGGGAGGAGCTAAATACAATTAAAATCACTAAGGAATTGGTACTCAGTAAAATAATGGGACTCAAGGCGGATAAATCCCCTGGACCTGATGGCTTACATCCTAGGGTCTTCAGGGAAGTGGCAGTAGGGATTGTGGATGCTTTGGTAATAATTTTCCAAAATTCCCTGGACTCAGCAAAGGTCCCGGCAGATTGGAAAACTGCTAATGTAACACCCTTATTTAAAAAGGGTAGTAGGCAGAAGGCTGGAAATTATAGACCAGTTAGTCTAACATCTGTGGTGGGTAAAATTTTGGAGTCTATTATTAAGGAGACAGTAACGGAACATTTAGATAAACATAATTTAATAGGACAAAGTCAGCATGGCTTTATGAAGGGGAAGTCATGTCTGACAAATTTGCTTGAGTTCTTTGAGGACATAACGTACAGGGTGGATAAAGGGGAACCAATGGACGTAGTGTATTTAGACTTCCAGAAGGCATTCGACAAGGTGCCACATAAAAGATTATTGTTCAAGATAAAAAATCACTGGATTGGGGGGAATATTCTGGCATGGGTGGAGGATTGGTTATCTAACAGGAAGCAGAGAGTTGGGATAAATGGTTCATTCTCGGACTGGCAACCAGTAGCCAGTGGTGTTCCGCAGGGGTCGGTGCTGGGTCCCCAACTCTTTACAATCTATATTAACGATTTGGAGGAGGGGACAGAGTGTAACATATCAAAGTTTGCAGATGATACAAAGATGGGAGGGAAAGTAGAAAGTGAGGAGGACATAAAAAACCTACAAGGGGATATAGACAAGCTGGGTGAGTGGGCGGAGATTTGGCAGATGCAATACAATATTGGAAAATGTGAGGTTATGCACTTTGGCAGGAAAAATCAGAGAGCAAGTTATTATCTTAATGGCGAGAAACTGGAAAGTACTGCAGTACAAAGGGATCTGGGGGTCCTAGTGCAAGAAAATCAAAAAGTTAGTATGCAGGTGCAGCAGGTGATCAAGAAGGCCAACAGAATGTTGGCTTTTATTGCTAGGGGGATAGATTATAAAAACAGGGAGGTATTGCTGCAGTTATATAAGGTATTGGTGAGACCACATCTGGAATACTGCATACAGTTTTGGTGTCCATACTTAAGAAAAGACATACTTGCTCTCGAGGCAGTGCAAAGAAGGTTCACTCGGTTGGTCCCCGGGATGAGGGGGTTGACATATTAGGAGAGGTTGAGTAGATTGGGACTCTACTCATTGGAGTTCAGAAGAGTGAGAGGCGATTTTATTGAAACATATAAGATTGTGAAAGGGCTTGATCGGGTGGATGCGGTAAGGATGTTCCCAAGGTTGGGTGAAACTAGAACTAGGGGGCATAATCTTAGAATAAAGAGCTGCTCTTTCAAAACTGAGATGAGGAGAAACTTCTTCACTCAGAGGGTAGTAGGTCTGTGGAATTTGCTGCCCCAGGAAGCTGTGGAAGCTACATCATTAAATAAATTTAAAACAGAAATAGACAGTTTCCTAGAAGTAAAGGGAATTAGGGGTTACGGGGAGCGGGCAGGAAATTGGACATGAGGCTGAGTTCGGATCGGTCGAGGCCCTGTAGGTGGCGTTGCGGGCCCAGGGGCTGAGTGGCCGGGTCCTGCTCCTACTTCTTGTGTTCTTTAGATTTGAGGTGAGGATCAGATCAGCCATGATCTTATTGAATGGCGGAGCAGGCTCGAAGGGCCAATTGGCCTACTCCTGCTCCTATTTCTTATGTTCTTATGTTCTTATTTTGAACCTTTTTTTGTGTGAGAAGAGACCGTTTACAGGAGGTAATTATACATTTCCCAAATACCGTGCTAGATGAATTAAACGGTTGGGTGAGTAATATTGGTGGTTACACACACTCTCAGCTGGTGAGTGTGTGTTCAGCAAGCTCTATGGAGCTAACTGGCAGTGATAAGGGGGTGGAAAAGGAGATAAGCATCCCACACCAGCACTAAAAATAAACAGACATGAAACCAGCAGCTTCAAACCACAGGCAGACTGGGTGCAGCAAGGACAGTACCAGAACGGAGAGGTTATAACTATTGGGAAAGACTGAACAGGCTGGAGCTCTTTTCTCTAGTCTGCGGGGAGACCTAATAGAGTTCTTTAAAATTATGAAGAGGTTCGATAGGGTTGAGGTAGAGAAAATGTTCCCATTAGGGTGGAATCTAGGGGTTATAAATAGAAGATGGTCACTAATAAATCCAGTAGGTAATTCAGGAGAAACTTCTTTACCCAGAGAGAATGTGGAACTTGCTGCCACAAGGAGTAGTTGAGGCAAATGCTATAGATGCATTTAAGGGGACGCTAGATAAACACATGAGGGGGAAAGGAATAGAAGGATATGCTGATAGGGTTAGATGAAGAGGGGTGGGAGTAGGCTCATGTGGCGCATAAACAACTGCATGGACTTGTTGGGCTGAATGGCTGGTTTCTGTGTTGTAAATTCTATGTAATTATCTCCCCAAGAAACCCTGGGGGTGAATTCCCTTGGAGACTCTCCCGCTATAACTTAGACATAAACCCCATTTACGTAAATAGGGGTTCCGCTCAACTTCCGCTAAAGTCATGGCGAGAGAGCGGGACAACCTCAGCAGAAATTCACCCATGTCATTCCTGTTTTTTAATTTGTTCTTGGGATGTGGACGTTGCTGGCAAGGCTGATGTTTATTGCCCCTCCCTAGTTGCCCCTTGAGAAGGTGGTGGGCCGCCTTCTTGAACCACCGCAGTCCGTGTGGTGAAGGCACTCCCACAGTGCTGTTAGGTAGGGAGTTCCAGGATTTTGACCCAGCAACGCTGAAAGAATGGCTGGTACATGTCCAAGTTAGGATGGTGTGTGACTTGGAGGTGATGGTGTTCTCATGGCGTTGATCCTTTTTGTCCTTCAAGGTGGTGCAGTTTCTGAGTCTGTCTGGTGCTGTTCCAGTAACCTTGGCGAGTTGCTGCAGTGCATCCTGTAGATGGTACACACTGCAGCCACGGTACGCTGGTGATGGAGGGGGCAGATGTTGAATTTATGTTTTCACAATAGAGACCCAATTATTTTTTTGACTCGCTATATTGAAACTGAGTTTTATTACATTGGGATAAAATTGGTACAGGCCAGTGTTTGTAAAAGAAATTTGCCTTTATATAGCGCTTAATTGAGTCTCAGAGAAACATCTCAAAGGGCTTCACACACAATGAATGTCTTTGAAGTGCCATTACCGTTGTTATGTATGGAGAAACATTTATGCGCACAGCACGATCCTGCCGTCTGGTACAGATAGCTGCTGTACGGGTTCAAACTAGGCAGGACCTTGTACACACTGCCCATCTGGAAGTCCAATTGTCCTACCCAGGGGAGAGTTCTGAGCATGTGCGGTGCCAACAGTTAAAATCTAAATGTTTAGTGAGCATGGAAGGGGGCAGGGGAGAATCCCCACGCTCCAAACATTTCAATTGACAGACACCCTCCCATCCTGAGGAGTTTGGATTTACACTCAATCCATGTCAAATGGAAATAGCATGAGATAGCCTTGTGAACCCGTAATGATTCTCTCTCCAGAGTCAGATCAGGCCCTGGATTGGAATTGGTCTGCGAGGTTACTGTTGGCTCAGTGATGCAGGTACTAAACTTGGAGTACAAACACACCCACGAGCAGTAGTAAGATGACTAACCAGTTCAGCTGTTTTAATGGTGTTGGCTGAAAGGGGGACTTTTAGCCAGGACTCTAGAATTCCCCATCTCTTCTTCAAACCTCTCACCTGCAGGGCAGCATCTCCAACCCCCAGTAAGGTGGTCTACTTTCCTGGATTGTCCTGGAGTCTCCAGGAATTAAAGATTAATCTCCCTCTGAGTCAGTTCAAGCCTCACTCCAGATACTTCAGCACATAATCTAGCTTGACACTCCCAGTGTGGTACTGAGGGAGCGCTGCACTGTCGAAGGTGCCATCTTTCAGATGAGACGCTAAACCAGGTGCCCCCTCAGGTGGATGTAAAAGATCCCAAAGCAGCAATGTTCTTGTTACGCTGCGCAGCCGCGTAGTGCTCCAGGGAGCCCGTGCAGTCGGCTTTACAATGCAAAAACGCACATGCGTGGTATTTTGACTGGCCTGCGCAGCAACTTAAAGGGGCCATGCGGCGCCAAAAATAGTAACAGGGAACATTGCATGGTACTATATTGAAGAAGAACAGGGGAGTTCTCCCCGGTGTCCTGGCCAATATTTATCCCTCAACCCATATCACTAAAACAAATTATTTGGTCATTATAACATTGCTGTTTGTGGGAACTTGCTGTGTGCAAATTGGCTGCCGCATTTCCTACATAACAATAATGACTACACTTCAAAAAAGTAGTTCATTGGCTGTAAAGCACTTTGGGACATCCTGAGGTTGTGAAAAGTGCTATAGAAATGCAAGTCTTTCTGTTTTTCTTTTCCTGGACACTGCTGCAAGCAACCCTGGAGAAACATCTCGGAAGCATTAAAATAATTGAAGTAGGTGTTGCTGGCATGGTTGGCATTTATTGCCTATCCCTGATTAGCCTTCAGAAGGTAGTGTTGTGATTTCGTTTTCTTTGAAAACTTTTGTTTACTCGTTATAAAAATATCGGAGATGGAGGGGGGAAAAGGCCGTTTGACTGACAGTCAGGAAGCATCCAATCAGGTAACGAAGAGTCTGTTCCCTTTCCAATTGGCCATGGGAAGGCGGGGCACCGTGAGGGTGGCAGTGTCGGGTGACCAATGGCGGGAGTGTGGCGGAAGGTCATGTGATGAAACCTCCAGCTATACATACAACCAGAGTGGGCAACACTAAGCTGGAGTGGCGTGCTGGATTATGAACTCAAGTGGTGGTTGGTTGTACCCACATCTCCCTGACCCAAAGGGCAGAGCCAGGCTGAGGTGCGACAACCAGCCATTTTCAATTCAGCTCATGACTGAAACCAGTAATGACTGGGCTCAGCCACGGGTTTGGATGGGAATGGCCGTAAACATACGTGTGCAGAGATGCCCAAAGAATATTCCTGCAGTGACATGCCTGGGATGCATATTCTGGGTCCTGCTGAAACAATCTTTTACATAGAATTAACAGCACCGAAACAGGCCATTCAGCCTAACTGGTCTATGCTGGTGTTTATGTTCCACGGGGTGAGATGAAAAGGAGGCTCCTATCACCATATCCTTCAATTCCTTTCTGCTTCATGTGCTTATCTAGCTTCCCCTTAAATGCATCTATGCTATTCACCTCAACTACTCCCTGTGGTAAAAATGTCCACATTCTCAACACTCTCTTAGTATAGATGTTTCTCCTGAATTCCTTGTTGTGATTATTGGTGACTATCTTATAGTTATGGCCCCTAGATTTGGACTCCCCACAAGTGAAAACATCTTCTCTGCAGCTACCCTATCGCATCCCTTCATAATTTTAAAGACCTCTATAAGGTCACCTCTCGGCCTTCTCTTTCCATAGAATCATAGAATGATACAGCACAGGAGGAGGCCATTCAGCCCATTGTGCCTGTGCCAGCTCTTCAGTGGAGCAATTCAATTAGTCCCATTCCCCCGCTCTTTCCTCATAAGCCCTGTAATTTTTTTCCCTTCAAGTATTTATCCAATTTTCTTTGAAAGCTATTATTGAATCTGCTTCCACCGCCCTTTCAGGCAGTGCATTCCAGATCATAACAACTCGCTGTGTAAAAAAAAAAAATGTTTTCCATATTGCCTCTGGTTCTTTTGCCAATCACCTTAAATATATATCCTTTGGTTACCGACCCTTCTGCCACTGGGAAGAGTTTCTCCTTCCTTACTCCATCAAAACCCTTCATGATTTTGAATACCACCGAGAAGGAAAGAGCCCCAGTCTGTTCAATGTACAAATTGAAACTAACTGCAATCAGATAGCTGGGGAAGAGTGGCTGTGCCGGGATTTTGCCCCAGGGTTTCGCCAGTTTCGTGCTGAGGGCGTCGCACGAAATTGACCAAGAGCTTACCTGAAATTGGGCTGGACCTGCGCCTGAGTCACTGCCGCCGAGGCAGTCAGGAGGAGCGAGGCTTCTTCCCTTCAATCTAAACACTTCAGATCTCTCAAAACAAAAGGAACGTGACGAGACGAAACAAAAACAGGTTTCTAACTGCGCTTTATTATTTACACACCCACGGCTGCCTGGCCTGTTTGTGTTCAGTCTCCTTTATATGCCTGTTAGAATTTAAAGGCGGTCAACATACACACACTCTGAGCTCCTGTCCAGGAATCCCAGCATCCAGCCCGAAACTTGAGGTACGTTTAAAATTACCCTTTTATCCCCAATTTTAGCAATTCTGTAAATAGAACATAACATGCAAGTAAAACAAATATATACTTAAATGAATGGATTATAATTTAAATCCTAAAATTTTAAGCACAATTCCAACACGTGTCGCTAAAAAGTTTAATCTGGGTCAATGAATGTCGCAGATTATTAATCTTCCTTTAAGTGACCTGCTGTTTTGTATGTAAATATCTTTTAATGTGCAGTAATTGTCTTTGGATCTGATGTTTTTAAAATGTATTATTTTTACTAATTGAGACACAAGCCATAGTTCCCCGTATTTTGAGTTCTATTATTAGTGGGAACCTGATTTGCTAATTCTCTGTTTTGAAAAAAAATATCTTTTCGGTTCCCTCGGGTCCCTCCGCCCGCCGATCTAGCAGCCAGCGTTACTCGGCACAGTCGCGAAACTTAACGGAAATGAGAGAATAACAAGGTCATTTTTTTTTTAAAAAGCCAGCTGTTTAGAAACGATTGAAAACTTTAAAAAAAAGGAAAATTCCCCAACACTGGAAAGCTGAGATTAAAAACAGAAAATACTGGAAGTTCAGCAAATCCTTCAGTGGCGGGGGCGGGGTTAATGATTCAGGAAAGCTCTCCCGCAGAGCGGGGAGTGTGGTGAAGGGTTTCTCTAACCTCATACACTGACATGTCATTTGAACGTTTTGGGAATTTTTTTTTTGATCGTTCTTATCCTTCCCAGCAACCTGACTTTTCATTTTAAATTGTCTCCAGCCACGCAGCCCGTGGTGGTGAGTGTGCCATCTCATCCAGACTTAGTCATTCACCTGTTTAAAGATATTGCGATATGATTACACCACTGTGATTTTGGTTTCTGTCATAAGTCACTCTGTGCCTTCTGTTAAACATTAAGAATAATTGCAGACACCCTCTTCCCAGCTGTTTTCTTCTGTGAAATGGTAGATGATCTGTCACATGATTCATGGTAGATGGTGTTTTGTATTAATCAGGATGGGAGTGTAATGCACAATGTATGTTGCTGCTGTTAAAGCTGCTGACTAGTTTCACATGCCCCTGTTCCTTTCAGGACACAATGACAACTTGTGAATAGCCACATCTTGAGGTTAACTACTGTTGGTGAGGGAAAAATTGCTTGTAATTGCTTAAAAATGGTGCCAAACAATTACATCACTTTACAACATTTACTAACAAGACTTAAAAATACTTAATACATCTGCTATTTCAATCTATTTATACAATGAATATCTCCAACCTTAAATCTCCTCTTTCCTTCGAGAAAATTTCACTTACTGATCCACCTTCCGACCGACTCGCACAGCCTCTAACTTACTGTGAGCAAAGCTGAGTTTTGCTATAAAACACACGTTACCTCAAAATGTTGGCGGTGCTGTCCTTTGAGATGTTAAACCTGCCTGTTCCAATGGTTCAAGTCAATATTACAGATCTCGTGGCTCTATTTGAAGGAGAGTAACAAGCTCTCTCATTGTCCTGGCACACATTCCTCCCTCGACCAACACAGATCAATTGATCACTCATATTGCTCTTTGTGGGATGTTGCTCTTTTGGTGTGATCAATAAACTAACACTGTAACTGAACAAAAATCAAATCAAACTTAACAAATTCAATTCAAATTTGGTTGCCGGGGGTGATGATGCACTCCAGTCCCTGCGGTGCCCACCGGTCGCGGAAGGCCTCGAGCGTGCCGGCGGACACCGCGTGCTCCATCTCCAGGGCCACCCGGGCGCCAAGGTGGCCGCGGAAGAGAGGCAGGCAGTCGGGCCGATCGACCCCCCTCGACCGCCCGCTGCCTAGGGGCTGCAACCTCTCACAATCCATATAAACATGGAGCACGGACTCCCAGGCCACCTGTTTGTGGGATGTTGCTGTGTGCAAAACGGCTCCCAATTTGCCTAGATACCGGCCACTGCAGTTCAAAGTAATTCTTTGTGTGTGAAACGTTTTGAGATGTTTTTGGGAGATGTGATCCAGTGCTTTATAAACACAAGTCTGTCCTTTATAGTTGATACAGTCTTAATTCATGGGGCTGTGAATTTCAGTTACAACATCAGTATTAAACCCTGTGTAGACTGCATCATTTACAATGTTTTAATTTCAGAAACCTAAGTGAAGGGCCCAGGCCCATAGTGCAGGACATTAAGAGTGAAGAGTCATAGGCAAGATTGGATAAAGCAGCAAATGGTAACTAAGTGTCGCCTCACTTAAAAACCAGTAGACTTGTTAAAGCAAGTTACAATTAAAGCAGGTAAATAGTTTTGCGGTTTTGTGATCCTGGGAAAGGATGAGTTTGAGCAGGAGACTATAATCTGGAGTAAAGAAAGAAAACATTAGCTTTTCTATTGCACCTTTAATGAGCTCAGGATGTACCAAAGTGCTTCTCGACTAATTAAGTACTTTTGAAGTTTAGTTACTCTTATAGGGAAACGCAGCAGCCAATTTGCGCACAGCAAACTCCCACAAACAGCAATGTGACACATGACCAGATAAACTGTTTATTAGGGCAGACAGCCTCAGTTTAGTGTCTCATTTGAGTAGAAGACTGTAGTCTGGTCTATATTGTAGAATAGGAGACGATAATCCGGAATACATTGGTGCTCTGTTTGTGTACCTCACCTGCTATCTGAGATTAACATTCCCACTTTCTTTGATCCATTCTTGGATTAACTATCATGAGAAATTGAAAAGTTAAAAAAATGTTTCAATGCAAATACTGTAGTTTAGAAATTAGACTTTTGGGTGTAAGGCTGGGCACACTCGTACTGAATTCCCCTAACTGCTATTTTAACAGAAACATCAAAATAAATGGATTGGGTGACCAGTTTAAATTCTGGCTGGGGATTTTAGTACCAGTATACAAAGTGTTCAGATGGGAATTATGTACAATAGAATTTCCAGGTTCAGAATCTTAGAATGTTCCAGCACATCAACAGGCCATTGAGCCCATCAAGCCTGTGCTGGTATTTTTCTCCACATGAACCACCCTGTCTAATCCCACTCTCCTGCTCACTCCCCATAGCCTTTAATATCCCACCGAGTATAGTATCATAAGATTTAGATTAGCTATGGAAAAGGACAAGAGCAATCTAGAGTAAAAATACATAATTGGAGGGCGGCCAATTTCAGTGGGTTGAGAATGGATCTGGCCCGGGTAAATTGGAATCAAAAATTGGCAGGCAAAACTGCAATCGAACAATGGGCTGCCTTTAAAGAGGAGATGGTTCAGGTACAGTCAAGGTACATTCCCACGAGGGGGAACGGTAGGGCAACCAAAGCCAGAGTTCCCTGGATGACGAAAGAGGTAGCGAGTAAGATGATGCAGAAAAAGGGGGTGTATGACAGATGTCAGGTTGAGAATACAAGTGAGAACCAGGCTGAATATAGAAAGTTCAGAGGGGAAGTGAAAAAGGAAATAAGAGGGGCAAAGAGAAAGTATGAGAATAGACTGGCAGCTAACATAAAAGGGAATCCAAAAGTTTTCTATAGGCATATAAATAATTAATGGGTAGTAAGAGGAGGGGTGAGGTCAATAAGGGACCAAGAAGGAGACCTTGGAGGCAGAGGGCATGGCCGAGGTACTAAATGAGTACTTTGCATCTGTCTTTACCAAGGAAGAAGATACTGCCAAAATCATAGAGAAAGAGGAGGTAGTGGAGATACTGGGTGGGCTAAAAATTGATAGAGGAGTTACTAGAAAGGCTGGCTGTACTTAAAGTAGGTAAATCACCAGGACCGGATGGGATGCATGCTAGGATGCTGGGGGAAGTAAAGGTGGAAATTACAGAGGTACTGGCCATAATTTTCCAATCCTCCTGAGATATGGGGGTGGTGTCAGAGGACTGGAGAATTGCAAATGTTCCACCCTTGTTCAAAAAAGGGTGTAGGGATAAGAAATAAGAGCAGGAGTAGGCCATATGGCCCCTTGAGCCGGCTCTGCCATTCAATAAGATCATGGCTGATCATCGACCTCAACTCCACTTTCCCGCCCTATCTCCATATCCCTTGATTCCCCGAGAGTCCAAAAATCTATCTATCTCAGCCTTGAATATACTCAAAGACTCAGCATTCACAGCCCTCTGGGGCAGAGAATTCCAAAGATTCACAACCCTCTGAGTGAAGAAATTCCTCCTCATCTCAATCTTAAATGGCCTACCCCTTATCCTGAGACTATGCCCCCTAGTTCTAGACACTCCAGCCAGGGGAAACAACCTCTCAGCATCTACCCTGTCAATCCCCTTCAGAATCTTGTATGTTTCAATGAGATCACCTCTCATTCTTCTAAACTCCAGAGAGTATCGGCCCATTCTACACAATCTCTCATCATAGGACAGCCCTCTCATCCCAGGTATCAATCTAGTGAACCTTTGTTGCACCGCCTCCAAGGCAAGTATATCCTTCCTTAGATAAGGAGACCAAAACTGTGCACCGTACTCCAGGTGTGGTCTCACCAAGGCCCTGTACAATTGTAGCAAGACTTCCTTACTCTTCTACTCCAACCCCCTTGCAATAAAGGCCAACATACCATTTGCCTTCCTTATTGCTTGCTGTACCTGTATGCTAGCTTTCTGTGTTTCTTGCACGAGGACACCTAAATCTCTCTGAACACCAACATTTGAAAGTTTCTCACCATTTAAAAAATATTCTGTTTTTCTATTCTTCCTACCAAAGTGAATAACCTCACATTTCCCTACATTATACTCCATCTGCCACCTTGCTGCCCACTCACTTAGTCTATCTATATCCCTTTGCAGATTCTGTGTTCTCCTCACAGCTTACTGTCCCACCTAGCTTTGTATCATCAGCAAACTTGGATACATTACACTCGGTCCCTTCATCTAGGTCATTAATATAGATTGTAAATAGCGGAGGCCCCAACACTGATCCTTGCAGCACCCCACTAGTTACAGCCTGCCAACCTGAAAAAGACCCGTTTATCCCTACTCTTTTTTCTGTCCCAGCAACTACAGGCCAGTCAGTTTAACCTTGGTAGTGGGGAAGTTTTAGAAATGATAATCTGGGACAAAATTAACAGTCACTTGGACAAGTGTGGATTACTTAAGGAAAGCCAGCACGGATTTGTTAAAGGCAAATCGTGTTTAACTAACTTGATTGAGTTTTTTGATGAGGTAACAGAGGGGGTTGATGAGGGCAATGTGGTTGATGTAGTGTACATGGACTTCCAAAAGGCATTTGATAAAGTGCCACATAATAGGTTTGCCAGCAAAATTGAAGCCTGTGGAATAAAAGGGACAGTGGCAGCATGGATACGAAATTGGGTAAGTGACAGGAAACAGAATGGTTGTTTTTTGGACTGGAGGAAGGCATACAGTGGTGTTCCCCAGGGGTCAGTACTAGGACCACTGCTTTTCTTGATATATATTAATGACTTGGACTTTGGTGTACAGGGCACAATTTCAAAATTTGCAGATGACGCAAAACTTGGAAGTATAGTGAACAGTGAGGAGGGTAGTGATAGACTTTAAGAGGACGTAGACAAGCTGGTGGAATGGGCGGACATGTGGCAGATGAAATTTAGCGCAGAAAAGTGCAAAGTGATACATTTTGGTAGGAAGAACGAGCAGAGGCAATATAAACTAAAGGGTACAATTCTAAAGTGGGTGCAGGAACAGAGAGACCTGGGGGTATATGTGCACAAATTGTTGAAGGTGGCAGGGCAGGATGAGAAAACAGTTAAAATGCATATGGGATCCTGGGCTTTATAAATAGAGGCATAGAGTACAAAAGCAAGGAAGTTATGATGAACCTTTATAAAACACTGGTTCGGTCTCAACTGGAGTAGTGTGTCCAATTCTGGGCACCGCACTTTAGGAAGGATGTGAAGGCCTTAGAGAGGGTGCAGAAAAGATTTACAAGAATGGTTCTAGTGATGAGGGACTTCAGTTACGTGGATAGACTGGAGAAGCTGGGGTTGTTCTCCTTAAAGCAGAAAAGGTTGAGAGGAGATTTAATAGAGATGTTCAAAATCGAAACTGTTCCCATTGGCAGAAGGGTCGAGAACAGAGGACACAGATTGAAGGTGATTGGCAGAAGAACCTAAGGCGACATGAGGAATGTGAGTGGTTAGGATCTGGAATGCACTGCCTGAAAGAGTGGTGGAGGCAAACTCATTCGTGACTTTCAAAAGGGAATTGGATAAGTACCTGAAGGAAAAAAATTTGCAGGGCTAGGGGGAAAGGGCGGGGGAGTGGGACTAGCTGAAGAGCTCTTGCAGAGAGCTGGCACAGGCTCGATGGGCCGAATGGCCTCCTTCTGTGCTGTAACCATTCTATGATTCTGTGAGTCTCCTGCTCACTCCCCATAGCCTTCAAAATCCCACCGAGTCTAATCCCACTCTCCCGCTCACTCCCCATACCCTTAACATTCCTATTTTTCAAGCAGCAATCTGATTCCCTTTGTAAATAATTTATAGACTCTTTATAGCTTCAACAACAGTTTATGACAGAGAATTTCACATTCTAACCACCCTCTGTGTTAAATAAATCTCTTCTAACCTGTTTAATTCCTTTTTATGATCTTTGCCCTCTTGGTACTGTCTCACCAACTGCTGGAAGCAATCTATCACTATTTACCCTATCACAACCCTTGATAATCCTGAGGACCTCTATCAGGTCCTCCCTTAACCTTCTCAGATCTTGTGAAAAGAGCCTTAACTTATAAAGTCTCTCTTCTTAACTGTAACCCCTCTTACCAAATAACTTCCAGTGAATCTACACTGCACCTGTTCCATTGCTTGTATATTCTTCCTATAATCGGATGTCTAAAACTGCAAACAACACCCTAACTGCAGTCCATTTAAGACCATAGAAAGATAAAACCACAGCCCTACACAGTAAGAGAGTGGAGTTAAGACCTGTTACAGTAATTGTCATCAGAATATGTGTTCATTTCTCTAGAAAAGAGAAGACTGAGGGGTGACCTGATAGAGGTCTTTAAGATTATGAAAGGATTTGATCGGGTAGACATAGAGAAGATGTTTCCACTTGTGGGCGAGACCAGAACAAGGGGCCATAAATATAAGATAGTCACTAATAAATCCAATAGAGAATTCAGGACTTCTTCACACAGAGAGTGGTGAGAATGTGGAACTCGCTACCACAAGGTTTGGTTAAGGTGAATAGAATAGATACATTTAAGGGGAATCTAGATAAACACGATGGAGAAAGGAATAGAAGGATTCGTTGATGCGGTTAGATGATGAAGGGTGGGAGGAGGCTCGTGTGGAGCATAAACACAGGGATGGACTGATTGACCTGTTTCTGTGCTGGAAATACTTTGTAACTTTGTAATAACGGATTAATATTGGGCAGATTTTAAAATGCAATTTAAAAAAAATTATAATCCGTCCAGTGATGACTATTTAGTTGAAATTTAAACAAGTGGTTTTGCATGGATTACAGTTCTACTGTGGCTGGTGTGAAGTTCCAGTTCCACGAGATAGTCTCTCACCTCGGTAAACTTCGAATCAGCCTCAGGTTGGTGACCTCAGTTATACAGTGCTTGGTGAATTGATGCAATAGGAAAATTGCGCTGCAGTATGATTGGCCCATTTGCTCATTAACTATTGGCAGTCCAGAGTAAATCAGCAACTGTATCTGTTAAAAATAAGAACTGTACCTGTCCAGTATTTTAATAAGCGATTGCCGTTTTTTACAAATGTTATCAGGAGATGTGGTTTTTGAGAGCAGGTTCAATGATGTGTAGGTGCTCCCTTAGGTTACTGCCTGCTCACTGGCAGCAAGCAGCTCTGATTTTGGAGGATGCAGTGCAAGGCAATTCTGTGACGTCAAAGAAAGAAAGAAAAAAAAGAACTTGCATTTATATAGCGTCTTTCACAACCTCAGGACGTCTCCAAGTGCTTTACAGCAAAAAAAGTCCTTTTGAAGTGTAGTCACTGTTGTAATGTAGGAAACGCAGCAGCCAATTTGCACACAGCAAGCTCCCACAAACTGCAATTTGATAAAGACCAGATAATCTGTTTTTAATGATGTTGGTTGAGGGATAAATATTGGTCAGGACACTGGGGAGAACTCCCCTGCTCCTCTTCAAAAATAGTGCCATGGGATCTTTTACGTTCACCTGAGAGGGCAGAAGGGACTTCGGTTTAACGTCTCATCTGAAAGAGGGCACCTCCGACAGTGCAGCGCTCCCTCAGTACTGCACTGGTGATGTCAGCCTGAATTATGTGCTCGAGTCTCTGGAGTGGGACTTGAACCCACGACCTACTGACTCAGAGGTGAGAGTGCTACCCACTGAACCATGGCTGATAATAAAAAAAACATAATAATTTATTAAATGACAAAAATTACAAATACTCGTTTCCTAAATTCCATTTGATTATAATCTACAGAAAATGCTGGAAGCACTCAGCAGGCCAGGCAGCATCTGTGGAGAGAGAAACAGAGTTAACGTTTCAGGTCTGGGACCCTTCATCAGAACTGGAAAAGGCTAGAGATGTAACAGATTTAAAGCAGGTGCTCGAGGAACAGCACCTCATCTTTCAATTAGGCACTTTACAGCCTTATGGACTCAACATTGAGTTCAACAATTTCAGACCATAACCCCCTGCCCCCATTTTTCAGGCTGTTTATGATTCTGCCATCCCCATTTGCAACATTTAATCTCTCCTGCCCCCTCCCCTCCCCCTGCCTCTGCACCTGCTTAATATCTGTTACATCTCTAGCCTTTTCCAGTTCTGATGAAGGGTCCCAGACCTGAAACGTTAACTCTGTTTCCCTCTCCACAGATGCTGCCTGGCCTGCTGAGTGTTTCCAGCATTTTCTGTTGTTATTTCAGACTTCCAGTATCCGCAGTATTTTGGTACTGATTATAATCTACAGCAGATTTTAGAAGTTGAATTGATTGTCAACAAAACTTGGCCTCTGGGGGCTGGGCCCCAATGAAGGTGATATACCGAGTCCCCCAAATTCCTCTCGCTTGGGCCTGATTGTCGCCTCCTTAATTCAGATTTTGTTTGGATGGATGAGATTGGCATTGAAGATGCTTTCGATTAGTCTCTTGCCACCATACACACCAGCATCATCCGCAATACAACATTGATCCAAGTGCATCATTCGAGAACCTTAGATTCAACAAGACAGTGCCCGTCATATCAATCAAACAAAAAATAGGAGACAACGGAAAATAAAATCGTGCGGTGTGTGAGACGGACGGCCAATTCGCAATCGCCTGTTTTGTGCTCACGCCTAAGATGAATTTTACCATCATCGAATTTTACAGCCCAGAAGGAGGCCATTTGGCTCATCACAACTTCTCTGAAAGAGCTATCCATTCTTCTGGCCTTTACCCCGATAGCTCACCACCCCTGTGCTGGCACTCAAAGAGTTCTCCACTTAATTCCATTCCCCTGCCCTTTCCCCACACCTTTTCAAATTATTCCCTTTCAAATATCACTTCCCTTTTAAAAGTTCTCACGAATTCTGCTCCCACCATTGTTTCTGGTAGAGCTTCCCACATGCTAGCACCCTTTGAGTAAAAAAAAAAGAATTCCCCATCCTCTCCCTACGTTCTTTTGGTGCTGATCTTAAATTTATGACCTCTAGTTACCGACTCACCAACCAGTGACACTCTTTTTTTCCTATTGAACTGACCAAAACCTCAATCTGATCTCCTCCTAACCTTTTTTTTGTCGTCGTGGAAAGAGTCCGAGGGTGGAATTTTAACTTTAATCGCGTGGCGAAAAAAGGATGATTGGCAGCCCGTCATTTCCACAATGGGATAGAAAATGGGGCGAGGGGTAAAACGGGCTGCCGACTCGCTGTCGCCCAGTTTTAAAATGACCCCCGCCCTGTTTCTCTCGCCTGTCCTCGTGACTGAAGCCTCTCCTTCCTGGTTATCATCTCCGTGAATCTCTTCTGCACCCTCCCCATGTCCTTGACATCCTTCCTAAAGTAAGGTGCCTGAAACTTGTCACATTATTCTAACTGTGGCCTAATCAACGCGGTCACCAAGAGTGGTGTTTAGAAAGTTCAAGAACAGAATCGCTGCTTGCGGGTTGCAATTAATATTATTTAATATTCCTAAGGCAGGAGACTGAAAATACGAGACTCCGAGAGAGAGAGGAGCAGAAGAGCAGGAACACCGATTGGTAAGTAAAATGGAGCAGAGAGCTTTGATTAAGAAATCTACTGCATTAATTGAGGCCATTAGCTCAGTCTTGCAGCAGGTATTTTTACTTTAAAGAGCAACATTCCTTGAACTTAGTAACAGGATTCTTACCATGCCAGCGTAGTGACAAAGACTTAAAGGGTAATTTAATGAGCTTGCACTCTGGCATGGAGCTCCACCCAGTAGGAGCAACATATCAGGAAGTAGACTGAGAGCTGAAATTACTATGAACTCCGGTGGGTATGGCGAGGTGCCAGGAGTGTGAGCTCATAAAATTACTCCTATCCGGTATAAAGTTGATCCAATATTTTAAAATTCCCAGGGAGACTGGCAATGGTGGAGTTGGTTTTGTTATAATTTAGGGGAATTTTTATGTTTAGCAATGTGAGGTACATCAGTGCAGGGGAATGGAACACATTACACTTTGGACTCCAATTTCCATCAAACACTCCGAGGGCAGGTACAGCACGGGTTAGATACAGAGTAAAGCTCCCTCTACACTGTCCCATCAAACGCTCCCAGGGCAGGTACAGCACGGGTTAGATACAGAGTAAAGCTCCCTCTACACTGTCTCATCAAACACTCCCAGGGCAGGTACAGCACGGGTTAGATACAGAGTTAAGCACAGGGATGTGGAGTTGGGACTGTTGGATGGTATTTAGTTTCCTAAATAAAGGATGGCAAGGGGACAGAAAGCACAGAGGAGGTGTAATTGGATATTTCTCAGATTGGACGGACGTGGATAGCTTTGCCACATGGATCTGTGTTGGGATCTCTCTCTTCCATTTTATATCTATAATTTGGACAAAGGCACAAAAGAAATTGAAGTTTATTGATATTAAATGTGGGGACAATGCAAACTGCTGGGGATTGCAGGATTGAAAATTACATAGAAATTACAACACGGAAACAGGCCGTTTCGCCCTGTTTATCCTCCACACGGGCAGTATCCTAATCCCATGTGCTCGCTTTGTTTTTGGATCCCTTCATTCCTTCTTTCAACCAACAACCTAACCTATTCTTAAATGTTGGCATGGCACTTGATTTAACTTGGGCCGGGATTTGTGCTGGGTTGGGCGGTGGGGTGAGGGGTGGGTGCGGAGACAGGATGAGCGACGAACTCGCATGCATATTTAAAGATAACGCTGCTGACCTCCACTAGAGATACATAGCTCCAGGGGTAGAGATACATAGCTCCAGGGGTAGAGATACATAGCTCCAGGGGTAGAGATACATAGCTCCAGGGGTAGAGATACATAGCTCCAGGGGTAGAGATACATAGCTCCAGGGGTAGAGATACATAGCTCCAGGGGTAGAGATACATAGCTCCAGGGGTAGAGATACATAGCTCCAGGGGTAGAGATACATAGCTCCAGGGGTAGAGATACATAGCTCCAGGGGTAGAGATACATAGATATTAGGAGTAACTAGGGGTGCAGGTGCATGGATCCAGGGGTACATAGTTCTGGGGAATATAGATACAGATCTAGGAGTACAGGGCCGATTGAGGCAGTAACAATAACATCATTTAAAAGGGAAATGGATAAATATTTTAAAAGGGAGTATATAAAAGGGTACAGGGAAAGTATAGATTAGAGTAGGCATAGACTAGACTCGTATTCCCTTGAATATAGAAGATTAAAGGGTGATCTAATTGAGGCGTTTAAGATGATTAAAGGAGTCGATAGGGTAGATAGAGAGAAACTATTTCCTCTGGTGGGAGAGTCCAGAACAAGGGGGCATAACCTTAAAATGAGAGCTAGGCCGTTCAGGGGTGATGTCAGGAGGCACTTCTTCACACAAAGGGTAGTGGAAGTCTGGAACTCTCTCCCACAAAAAGCTGTTGAGGCTGGGGGGTCAACTGAAAATTTCAAAACTGAGATTGATTGATTTTTGTTAGGCAAGGGTATTAAGGGTTATGGAACCAAGGTGGGTAGATAAAGTTAAGATACAGATCAGCCATGATCTAATTGAATGGCGGAACAGGCTCAAGGGGCTGAATGGCCTCCTCCTGTTCCTAAGGATAGCGTCAGGTAATGAGCTAGCCTTGGTACAGGTGCAATGGACTGAATGGTCTTACTGTAACTTCTATGGTTCTACGAAGAATGGCCACTTGCCTTGGGTATTGGAGACCACCCAACATCAGTAGAAGTGCAATCCTCTAAGAATCCGTTCCTTCATACCAGGGGCAATTCATCTTCTGAAAAACAATTGCCAGATGTTTGTTAAAAAATCGTTGAGTTAAGATTTTCTTCACAGAAAAAAATAGAAATATCGAAAGTAGATTAGTAATATTTTAAGTGAAGTGAAATCCCCAGGGGAACTCTCCTTCATCTCTGGGCCCTCTCACCAACGACAGTGTGAAAGGATCAAGAGTGTGAATGAAGCTGTAAACAAGCTGCGTCATGGTATGCGCTCTGCTGGAGCTGAGTCATGTTTGGGGGAAGTCCATGTACCAGCTGTGCACCGATTCCCGTTTTATTTTTTGGCGAGTAAGTTGGCTTCCCGAGGATGATGGTGGTGGGTTAGGATTGGTCCCAGATGCCTCTCTGTTGTGATAACTAAATGGTTTCCAACTTGAGATGAAGGGCTAATGGTGGTTTGGAAGTCAGTGAGCTGAAGTGATGATCACTCCACTAATGACTGGGCTGGGACTTTGTGGGGATTTTGCGATTTGTTTTTTGTTTGAGAGAAGGATGCTCAGGCCAGCTGCGGTTTGACAGGATTCCCCAACATTATTTTGATCAAAATACATCCTTGTTAACAGGGCTTCTAGTGAAATAGCATGTTGGAACTGAAGCATGACACACTAAAAATGATGGGAACTGGTTAGAGAAGGAAAGAGTTGCGTTTCTATAGTATCTCTTCGACATCTCAAAGTGCCTCACACACAATGAGTTATTTTAAAATGTAGAAGGGTATCTGCATTGGAATGGGAACGATGCACCTATCAGTGCTGATAAGAAAGAAATATTGGCAGAGACTTGAGCAATTGAGACCAATGGGGATCCTATTTGTCTAGGGTATTGTGCGTAAAATAATAAGGGGAATGTTGGGATCCTGCCCCTCTGAGATCATCCAAGATGAACTGGGGAGAGCAACATTGGAAGGCAAAGGCAGAATGGCCTGCATTGTTTTTTCCCTGTTCCCTATTTCTTTCTGTTCCCGGTACTTTGTGGGCCCTAGATTATTCACACCGGCAACCTAGCTTTTCTCACGGTTGTTTCTGTCTTATTAGCAAGTCAAGGGCCAAGGTCCATCCTGTAGAACAGCACCAAGGCTTCAAAGAGCAGAAGGAGCAAACAGCTCATTCTGATTCATCTGATTCTGTCCAAAGTAAGGAAGCCTGCAAACTGCTGAGGCCAAAACAAACAACATTAAAGTTTTGTTAAACTAAGTTTTTTTTTGATGGATTGAGTTGAAGAAGACCTATTGATCTTATCCTTCCAGAATTCCAATCATACCACCTTCCCATTTAACCTTAACATCCACCTGAATTGTCCGGTAGTGTAATGCCTCACCTGAAGGTTAGGATTACTGTAAAAATAATCACTGTAAAAAGTGTCAGCCTTGGCTCTGACTCCCCTGGGGTCGGCGCTCCCACTAGCAGCAGCAGGCGACTTGCCTGCGGCTGAGGCCTGCTCCCCACCCGACTGGAAGCCAAGCCTGTCAATCAGGCTGACTTCCGGGTGCAGATCCTGTCAAAGAAAAACTACGCACACTGTGGAGTCAAAACTCCACAGCATGCAGAGAAACCCGGACCTCCGACACAGCCCACACCTGTCAAGCTCGGGGCCAAAGTATCTGGTCATTTATCTCATTGCTGTTTGTAGGACCTTGCTGTGCGCAAATTGACTGCCGCATATCTCTATATTACAACAGTGACTACATTTCAAAATGTACTTCATTGGCTGTAAAGCACTTTGGGCAATTCTGAGGTTGTGAAATGTGCGATAGATGCAAGTCTTTATTTATAAAAGTGCAATTTATTTTGTGAAGTGAGGCATACTTAATTTAAATGTGAATGCTCACACCCGAGTTCCAGTGTGAACTGTCTCGTGTAAATTGTACACAAACAAATTGAGAGAAAGACAGGGTAGAATGCTATTCAGTTAGGGTTACAAGATGCACAAGATTGGAGGGAACACTGTTTCCTGCCCAAGTCCCAGTGCTTTCCCCAGCTGATGAATGTGGAAAGATGGTGTTAGTCATTGCATCTTTCATTCTCTACCACTTCACTTGGTTCTAAATGTTTTAAGTGTCAGTGAGCGATGCGTGTGTTGATCGTAATGGGCTAACAATGCTGTTGATAGATAAACCATTTGCAACACTGCTGCATGTAGCAAAAATGTACTTAATTCTGATTAAATAACTAGTTTTCCTGTATCTCAATGTACAACACAGCACTGAACAGGAGTATTCGGTAAAAGGGTCATTCATTGTGGGGTGTAAATCTATTCATGTTCCCTTTATCTAAATAGAGCACCTGTTGGTTTAAATTAGTGTTTGATCAGGGTCCTTGGTTAGTGCAGTGAATGACTCAATATTACAGTACATGGAAGTAACTTCAACATAAAGAAATGCTGTGAGTGTGTGGGGAATACCGATTAGGTTCCCCTTAATT
Organism: Squalus acanthias; assembly: GCA_030390025.1. Lineage (NCBI taxonomy): Eukaryota > Metazoa > Chordata > Chondrichthyes > Squaliformes > Squalidae > Squalus > Squalus acanthias. The sequence continues at coordinate 64,191,564 of CM059440.1, read as the reverse complement.
TGGAAGAATATAACTGGCGTTATTTAAAGAGACTATACAACATCTATCTATTACGATACTATAAACCCCATCTTATGGAGTTCAGTGGGCCATTTTTAAACCTTCATTGCCTAATTCACATCTGCTTTCAAAGAAGTTTAATGGGAACTGGTTGGCGGAGTGGGTTAGGCCACTGCCCTTTCAGTCTGGGCACCACACCTCAGGAAGGATATACTGGCCTTGGAGGGGGTGCAGTGCAGATTCACCAGAATGATTCCGGGGCTAAAAGTTTGGATTGTTGGAGTCTTCCACTTTTTTCTACATGCAGTGTAAAGCCTTTTATAGGAACCTCCCTTTCCACGCCCCCCCCCCACCCCCACCCAGCAAGTCAATTGTTCACATTAAGAAAGTGTCACAGAAGCTATAGGAATCCGCTTTCCTTTAGACAGACACCTCTAGCCCTCTGGCTCAGTGGATAACTGCATTGTGGTATAGACAGGAAGGACCCAAGCCCCATCCCTTCAATGACCGGGAAAGGAACAGTCTGACACTTCTGATCATAGGAACAGGAGTAGGCCATTCAGCCCCTCAAGTCTGGTCCGCCATTCAATTAGATCATGGCGCCATCTACCCACATTGGATCCGTAACCCTTACCCAACACAAATCTATCATTCTCAGTTTTGAAATTTTCAATTGACCCCTGGCCTCAACAGCATTTTGGGGGAGAGTTCCAGATCTCCACTAACCATTGTGTGAAGAAATGCTTTCTGATATCACCCCTGTATGACCTCGCTCTAATTTTAAGGTTATGCCCCCTTGTTCTGGACTTCCCTCACCAGAGGAAATAGTTTCTTTCTATCTACCCTATCAAATCCTTTAATCATCTGAAACACCTCAATTACATCACCCCTTAATCGTCTATATTGAAGGGAATGCAACCCGTCCTCATAATTTAACCCTTTTAACCCCCAGTATCATTCTGGTGAATCTGCGCTGCACCCCCTCCAAGGCCAGTATATCCTTCCTGAGGTGCGGTGCCCAGAACTGAACGCCTTACTCCAGATGGGGTCTAACCATCTCTGCCAAGTGACCCTGCTGGGAAGTTCATGTGTGTGGATGTCAGGCGAGGATTGTTTGAGCTCCGTGTGATGCGCTCTGCAGTCAAATAGCCTGCAAGGTACTCGTTGTCCAGCCGCGTGTCTGCTTGGCTGAGGTCTTTGCTGCCGAGGCTTCCCCTCTAATGGTTAATGGGTATCACTGGGCTAGCAGTACAAGAATTGGCAGTCATTTCACACAAAGGGTAGTGGAAATGTGGAACTCGCTCCCCCAAAAGACTGTGGATGCTGGGGGACAATTAGATCTTTCAAGACTGAGCTGCAGAGATTTCTGTTGGGTAAGGGTATCAAGGGATACGGAGCAAAGGTGGATAAATGGATTTGAGGTACAGATCAGCCATGATCTGATTGAATGGTAGAGCAGGTTCGAAGGGCCAAATGGCCTTCTCCTGTTCCTATGTCATACTTACAGGAGTTACCATTATGCTGGGCAGTAAATCATCAGGAAACCATCATCTCCGAAGCAGTAGGGTTAGTTGAGGGAGTCATGTGGAATTAGAAGAAATGAACGGGACATGTTATGTCTCCATTCAAAGAATAGAAAAATGAGTGAATCAGAAACCTTACTTGTCCTATCCGATTGTTTTGCTTTTGCCAGTATTGGGAATAATGAGTCAAAACCCTTTACGGTTATATACAAGACAAGTGTTGTCAGCAATGTCTGGTTGTCTGATACTGATTACACATCCAAGCCAGGATGAATTCCTTTTTAAGACTGGCCCCTGAGGGTGCCCATGAACACACGCAGGCACAGCACCCTGCTGACAGAGAGCATACCATGCACAGCCTCCAATATAACTGGGGTCCTGCCAGCTGTCAATCAAACTCGGTCACTACAGGTGATGGATTCGTACTCCAATCTAAACCACATCCCTTAGACAACAAAAGGGTTTGTATCTATGAGTAATGTATCGAATGCAACCTGTGTCTTTTGGGCTTGTGCCATGTGGATTTGAGTCATTCTTTCTGGAAGTTAACACTATTAGGCATACAACACCCACCAATAGCTTTAGGAAATAAGATTACTGGTAATTTCATCCACAACATCTGACCCAGGACAGACTTGTCTAAGTGGGGCAAGACTTTTTGGAGCAGGAATGTCGGTGTTTGATGGACAGTGTAGAGGGAGCTTTACTCTATATCTAACCCGTGCTGTACCTGCCCTGGGAGTGTTTGATGGGACAGTGTAGAGGGAGCTTTACTCTATATCTAACCCGTGCTGTACCTGCCCTGGGAGTGTTTGACGGGACAGTGTAGAGGGAGCTTTACTCTGTATCTAACCTGTGCTGCACCTGCCCTGGGTGTGTTTGATGGAACAGTGTAGAGGGAGCTTTACTCTGTATCTAACCCGTGCTGTACCTGCCCTGGGAGTGTTTGATGGGACAGTGTAGAGGGAGCTTTACTCTATATCTAACCCGTGCTGTACCTGCCCTGGGAGTGTTTGATGGGACAGTGTAGAGGGAGCTTTACTCTGTATCTAACCCGTGCTGTACCTGCCCTGGGAGTGTTTGATGGGACAGTGTAGAGGGAGCTTTACTCTATATCTAACCCGTGCTGCACCTGCCCTGGGTGTGTTTGATGGAACAGTGTAGAGGGAGCTTTACTCTGTATCTAACCCGTGCTGTACCTGCCCTGGGAGTGTTTGATGGGACAGTGTAGAGGGAGCTTTACTCTATATCTAACCCGTGCTGTACCTGCCCTGGGAGTGTTTGATGGGACAGTGTAGAGGGAGCTTTACTCTATATCTAACCCGTGCTGTACCTGCCCTGGGAGTGTTTGATGGGACAGTGTAGAGGGAGCTTTACTCTATATCTAACCCGTGCTGTACCTGCCCTGGGAGTGTTTGACGGGACAGTGTAGAGGGAGCTTTACTCTATATCTAACCCGTGCTGTACCTGCCCTGGGAGTGTTTGACGGGACAGTGTAGAGGGAGCTTTACTCTATATCTAACCCGTGCTGTACCTGCCCTGGGAGTGTTTGATGGGACAGTGTAGAGGGAGCTTTACTCTGTATCTAACCCGTGCCAGTACCTTTCTCCTTCATGCTGATAGCAGGTGTCTGAAATGGAAAGTGGTGCCATTTTCCAGCACTGACAACCCTCACCTCGATGAACGCTCGCCCTGTCACCGAGGGAATCTGGGGGCCGAGCAGCTGAGAATCACTAGACTCGAGTACACAGTTAAAAAGTGAGCTGTACTTAATCTTTGTGTTTGGCTGCAGAGGTCAGCTTGTGACTGTGACCCTGAGAGAGGGCAACAGGGCCCTGGATTGGCAATCACCCCACTCGGTTACCAACAGGTGCAGGGAAAGTTTGCATCGATAGTGGGACTGGCACCGTACCAACATTGTCCTTCTTAGTGGCATGTAAGTGAGGCAGCTACTCGATCCTGCCCTGCCCTTGTGTGGTGTGCACTCAGTGTTACTGTTTCAGATTTCAGCCCTGGGGAATGAAATGTTTGGTAAACATTTTTTTCGTGTGGAGTTGGCAGGAAGGCAGGAGATATGGGTCATTTTGCTATAAACGTATTGCGCAGGGTTGCCAGCTCTCCAGGATTGCGCTGGAGACCCCAGGAATTGAAGATTAATCTCCAGGACACCGCTGTGTGCAACACCCGGGAGAAACATCATAGTGGCGTTAAAAATAATTGTACAAAAGCAAAATACTGCGGATGCTGGAAATTTGAAATAAAAACAGAAAATGCTGGAAATACTCAGCAGGTCAGGCAGCATCTGTGGAAAGAGAAACGTTAACTCTGTTTCTCTCTCCACAGATGCTGCCTGACCTGCTGAGTATTTCCAACATTTTCTGTTTTTATTAAAAATAATTGTGTTTAGTTATAAAAATATTGGAGATGGGAAAGAAAAGGCTGCTCGACTGACTATCGAGAATCATCCAATTGGGCCATGAAGAGTCTATTCGCTTTCCAAGGCGGGTCACCATGAGGATGGGCATGTTGGGTGACCAATGGCAGGGGTGTGGGGGGGGGGGCGGGCCACCGTGAGGATGGGCATGTTGGCCGACCAATGGCAGGGGTGTGGGGGCGGGCCACCGCGAGGATGGGCGTGTCAGGCGACCAATGGCGGGGGTGTAGGGGCGGGGCAGTTGGAGGCAGAAGGTCATGTGATGACAGCTCCAGGAATATGTCCAACCAGAGTTGGCAACCCTAGATGCGACAATGCACCTAACACCATTTAAGTTATCGTGTCGTATAATCGATTCCTTTGATGAAGGCATTGCTCATTTAACAAGCAAAAATGAGAAGTCGCACAACACCAGGTTATAGTCCAACAGTTTTATTTGAAATTACGAGCTTTCGGAGCGCTGCTCCTTCGTCAGGTAAAGTTTACCTGACGAAGGAGCAGCGCTCCGAAAGCTCGTAATTTCAAATAAAACTGTTGGACTATAACCTGGTGTTGTGCGACTTCTCATTTTTGTCCACCCCAGTCCAACACCGGCATCTCCGCATCATTTAACAAGCAGCAAGTGCTGGAACTGTGTAGCAGGCCCATCCATACCAAAAGCGACAAGGCAAGCTGATGTCTGAGACGGAGGCCCTTTATCGAAACACTCTCCCCACTTTATAAGACCTATTGTAAACCTATCTCTTTGATCAGGTCTTATGCCATCTCACCTAACTCAGCTTCAGTTACACTTGTGAGGAGGGAGGTGAGAAGTTTTTTCACAGAGCTGAGGGGGTTAAGAGCTGATCTGATGGAGGTCTTCAAGATTACGAAGGGTTACGGCAGGGTAAATTAGTGATAGATCGATTCCACTGGTCAGTGAGACAGTAACAGAAGGGAACAAATTCAAGATAATCACAAAAAAGAATTAAAGGGAAGATTAGAAAAATATCCTTTACCCAACATTAGACGGTTAGAATGTGGACTCCTCAGCCACAAAACATGTTGAAACAGAGTTCATCAATTCTTTTGAAAGGTAATACACACCTCTAATTCAGAAGGTCATGGATTCAAGTCCCACTCCAGAAAGTTGAGCACATAGTCTAGACTGACACTCCCAGTGCAGTACTGAGGGAGTGGTGTTCTGTCGGAGGTGCCGTCTTTTGGATGAGACATTAAACCAAGACCCCGTCTGTCCTCTCGGGTGGACGTAAATGATCCCATGATGCTATTGTCCTGGCTAATACTTATCCCTCAACCAACATCGCTAAAACAGATGATCTGGTCATTATCTCTTTGCTGTTTGTGGGACCTTGCTGTGCACAAATTGGCTGCCGCATTTCCTACATTGTAACCGTAACTACACTTCAAAAATACTTCATTGGCTGTAAAGTGCTTTGGGATGTCCTGAGGTCGTGAAAGGCGCTATAGAAATGCAAGTTACTACTTTTCTTTTACTTATCTCACAGGCCTCCAAGTTTCCCCTCGAAGATGGATGGTGCTAAAAACAGAAAATGCTGGAAATACTCAGCAGGTCAGGCAGTATCTGTGGAGAGAGAGAAACAGGGTTAACGTTTCAGGTCGATGACCCTTCGTCAGAACTGGAAAAAGCTGGAGATGGAACAGGTTTTTAAGCAAGTGCCCTGCCCCTACATTTGCTTAAAAACCTGTTCGATCTCCAGCTTTTTCCAGTTCTGATGAAGGGTCATCGACCTGAAACGTTGACTCTGTTTCTCTCTCCACAGATGCTGCCTGACCTGCTGAGTATTTCCAGCATTTTCTGTTTTTATTCCAGATTTCCAGCATCCGCAGTATTTTGCTTTTGTATGGATGGTGCTATTGTGTACTTACCTTTGAGACCTTCCACCTACATAGAAGGTGGTGATGCTCTGTACCATGTAGCCCGCCTTCGGTCTCCACATATCGGGCTGGTCGCCCAGTGATTGCTGCAATCTTCTCCCCCACCTCTCATCACTGAGATCTCCTCACCTCCCTCCTAATCAAATGCAACTACAAGGCCCCAGCCTCACACTGAGGGAAGCTGTGCATGCAGCCATTTCTGGGTACGGCTTCAAGCAACTTCTGCACTTTCAAAATTGTTTTTGGAATTTTAAAAGCACTTAGAAAACTTTATCAGTTCCCAGTAACAGCCGAGAACATAGCTTTCCTTGTGTGGGAGCAGGGAATTCCCTGAAATTCCCACCTACACAGGGAAAATTTGAAATAGGCAATGTTAGAAACTCTTGAAGGTTTAGGGACTTGGGAATCCTGTAACTTTGAATCAGGAATCATGCCTGAGAGTGATCTGAGATACGAACTCGGCTTTCCTCCAATTCTGGCCTCTTGCACATCCCCGATTTTCATCACTCTACCATTGGCGGCTGGGCCTTCAGCTACCTAGGCCCTAAGTCACCTAGAAGGACAAGGGCAGCAGGCGCATGGGAACACCACCACCTCCAGGTTCCCCTCCAAGTCCCACACCATCCTGACTTGGAAATATATCGGCCGTTCCTTCATCATCACTGGGTCAAAATCCTGGAACTCCCTCCTAACAGCACTGTGGGAGTACCTTCACCACACAGACTGCAGCGGTTCAAGAAGGCAGCTCACCACCACCTTCTCGAGCAATTAGGGATGGGCAATAAATGCTGGCCTTGCCAGCGACACCCACATCCCGTGACTAAATTAAAAACAAATCTTGGAATTCCCTCCCTAAACCTCTCCGCCTCTCTACCTCTCCCTGCCTCCTTTAAGATGCTCCTTAAAACCTGCCTCTTTGACCAAGCTTTTGGTCACCTGTCCTAATATTTCCTTATGTGGCTCGCTGTCAAATTCTGTTTGATGACGCTCCTGTGAAGCACCCGGGGACGTTTTACTACATTAAAGCCGCTATATAAATGCAAGTTGTTGTTGTTGTTCTACCCCTAGGGCAGGTCCTAACTCAAGTGTCACACGTGAGATTCTTGAGCCCCTTAGTAGGGAAGAGGTAGCTGAGGTGTTTTCCAGTTGCCTTCCTCGGTTTTGATCTTCGGAGAACTTACTCCTAAGGTGGGCTTCAACCAAGGATAAAGAGCCCCACCTACCCTTGATGATGGGGAAACGGGGCTCCCGGCATCCATCAGACACCAGTCCCCCCACTGGAGGGAGGATCAAGTCCAACTCCGCCGACTTGAGCATGTAATCCAGGTTGACACTCCCAATGCATTACTGAGGTAGTTCAGAGCTGCCGTCTTTCGGATGAGACGTTAAACCGATGCCCCGTCCGCCCTCTCAGGTGGATGTAAAGGATCCTATGGCACTATTTCGAAGAGCAGGGAAGTTCTCCCCAGTGTCCTGGCCAATATTTATCCCTCAACCAACATCACTAAAAACAGATTATCTGGCCATTATCACATTGCTGTTTGTGGGAGCTTGCTGTGCGCAAATTGGCTGCCGTGTTTCCTACATTACAACAGTGACAAACATTCAAAAAGTACTTCATTGGCTGTAAAGCACTTTGGGACATCCTGAGGTCGTGAAAGACGCTATAGAAGTTTGTTCTTTCTTTCAGTTCTAATGCGCGGAGCTGTCTGGGTAAAGCTGGACTGCTATAAAATGGAGAGGCTGCTATCAGTCCAGCTGATCTGACTTTCCGTGCGCTGATAGATTAGCTTCAGTGCACAAAAGAAAGGCGCAGAGTGAGAGGTAACCTCAGCTTCCGACACCAGACGCTCAGCACTATTGTCAGCGGGCTCGAGACCCATTGTTTGGGAGTATATATGTCGCTCTCGAGTGTCGGAGCTGGTGACAGGTAAAGATTGCCGAGTCCAAGATGACTCACTTTGGTGGCAACCTGATCGCCTGGTGTCTGTAAGCAGACTGATCAATAATTTGTCACACGTTGAACAGTGCAGACATGGTGCTGAACACAACAACTGTTGCTATCAGGTATTGACTGATAATAGCAGCTTCTTGGATTGCTGGTGACAAAATGGCTAAAAATAACCACTGTCCTTTCAGTGCATCAGCAACACGAGATCTCATGCCCTGCGAAGGTTTGTTTGGGCTTGATGCGGGTAAGTAGAGAATTTGGGTATCGTGCCTATTACTTTCGCACCTTTTTTGATGTTATAGGAGGGATTGGGTTTCCTAGAATCAGTGAGGCATTAACTGGAGACTGGGAGAGGGAATACATTTAAACTGTTGATGCTTATTTGTAAATGGATTTTCAACATCCTGACACCGTTGGAGTCATCATTTCATATCTTCACACTCTTCCCTTGGAGCATAGTGTGAAGTACTGGAAGGATTCACAGGCTGCGACGGGAACGCTCCTTCCATGGCCGTGACCATCTTTATCCCAACCGATAGGAGCATTAGTCCCATACGGGGCGGGCGAGTTTTATGGGCTTCTACAACCCATACAATGATGGGGGGTGGCGGTCACCCACACCCACCAGACACGAGTATCCTAAATAACAACAGAAAACGCTGGAAAAACTCAGCAGGCCAGGCAGCATCCGTGGAGAGAGAAAGAGAGTTAACGTTTCAGGTCGATGACCTTTCATCAGAACTGGGAAGAGCCGGAAATCAAATAGATTTAAGGCCAGGGTAAAGCTGGGAAAAGGGGGAGGGGATAAAGGAACAAAGGGGGAGATGAAGAGACATTAAGAGACATTAAGAGATATGCAAGGCTAGAGGTGGTGTTAATGTGACAGATTAAGGCTGAATGAAGTGTGAAATCCACTGGCAGAATGAAGGACAGCTGCCAGCTTCTAGGAAGAAAAAAAAAAGGTGGGGGGAGACACGAGTATCCTGCTGGATGTCAACCCAGAATTCAGAGCCGGTGCTCCAGTCTCCACTCGCCGGGACTGTTTGGAGCTGGGGTTCGAACCCGGGACCTCCTGACTCAGGTGGGAATGCTACACCACTGGGCTAAAGGCTACTGGGGTCAATCAGTAATTTAGTGCCAGTTGGTGTTACGCTGTGGATCCCTCCCTGCTAGAAACTGGGTCAAGACTGCCCCTCAAATCACTTCACCTCCGACTCATATCCACCAGTCTGGACTGGAATCAGACCTTGGCCCTAAAGGTGAAAGGGCAATGTGCCAACTCATGGCACCACTCTGACCCCGTGGCGAAACAGAACACAGAGAATTAAACCCATAGAAATGGGTGACGTTCCTCTAAACTAATCCTTCCTACATGCTTGTTCTGGGTTCAACCGCACAACTTGGTGCAAGATAAGGCACTATTGTATGGTCCAAACTGCTATAGACAAGCAGGGAATCAGAGTGGTTTATGGTGCAAGGATGTGGTGTTTCCCTCAAAAATGTTTCCATTTGTTACAGAGCAGGATAGATCCAATAAATTAAAAAGAATAGCTTGGTAGGGACCTGGGGGTTGCGTATTCACAAATCTTTGAAGGTGGCAGGGCCAGTTGAGAACACGGTTAATAAAGTGTATGGGATACTTGGCTTTATAAATAGGGGCATTGACTACAAAAACAAGGAAGTCATGCTAAACCTTTACAAATCTCTGGTTAGGCCTCAGCTGGAGTATTGTGTCCAATTCTGGGCACCACACTTTAGGAAGGATGTCAAGGCCCTGGAGCGGGTGTAGAGGAGATTTACCAGGATGGTACCTGGGAAGAGGGAGTTCAGTTATGTGGAGAGATTGGAGAAGCCGGGATTGTTCTCCTTAGAGCAGAGAAGGTTAATGGGAGACCTAATTGAGGTATTCAAAATGATGGGGTTTTGATAGAGCAAGTAGGGAGAAACTGTTTCCTTTGGCAAGTGGGTCAGTAACCAGAGGTCATAGATTTAAAATAATTGGCAAAAGAACTAGAGGGGAAATGAGGAGAAATTTTGTCACACAGAGGGTTGTTAAGATCTGAAACATACTACCTGAAAGAGTGGTGGAATCAGATTTTATGGGAACATTTAAAAGGCAATTGGACATGTATTGAAGAGGTTTAATTTGCAGGACTATGGGGAAAAGCTGGGGTGTGGGACTAAATTGGACAGTCCTTTCAAAGAGCTGGCACAGGCACGACAGGCTGAATAGCCTCCTTCTGTGCTGTAAGATTCTATGGCCGCGATTTTGCTAACCTCAGCGGGTCTGTGGCAGGTGACGTCGGTGGCGGGTCCCGATCCCGCTGTGTAAAATGAATTTCCCTTGATGGTGCTTGTTAAGCCCAACCAATTAGAGGAAGCGGGTCTGGTGACATCATTTGATGACGTGTCATCAGCCGGTTTCCTTAAAGGGACCAAATCCAAATTTATTTTGACATTTTGCTATCCGTGTTCTACAGCGTTGAGGTGCTGCAAACACTGACAATTACTGCACAGAGGTGCAGGGCTGCACCCAGGCTCTCCCATGACTCCCTCCCTATGCTTATGGAGGGAGTCACAGCATGCAGGGAGGTTCTCTTCCCTTCCAATGGGCGGAAGACACCTCCCCAGGAGATCAACACAGCCTGATTGCACAGGAGGGCACAAGCAGGGATGTGGTCAGGAGGACCTGGGTGCAGTGGCGCAAACCTTTCAATGAGATCACGAAACATTAGTACAAAGCCACACTCAACCTCATCCTGCTGTGCCTCTCATCACATCCCCATCACTCGGCCTTCCCTACCCTACTCCTGCACATCCTTTCTCACACCAGCTTACCTTGGACCGCCACCCATCCCTCTCTCTCTATCTACATTATCACTTCCCCATCTCACTAGCCACCCCTCACACTCACCCTCATCCTAGTGCAATCATACCAACTAACAACACACAAGTCTAGGCACTTGGGTGTTTTATGTAATGTCCATGTAAAGTTTCTGTTAATGTGGTGTCAAACATTGAAACCTTTATTTTCAATACTTTGCATTCTTGGACAGATTTGTGTGCACCTTTGGAAGTGGCTTAGTGAGTTGCAGTGAATGGTGAGACATAACAGTACCCCCCCGCAATGGTGATGAGTGTGAAAGGAATGACTTGGGCATTGTAGAGATGATTTATGGTGTTGGTGTGGGGTGGTGCCAACCTGGCGCATCATGTGGCAGCCAGGGTGTACAGCGTCAAGTGAAGTAAATCTGGCCATGCTGAGGCCATCCCTGGCCTCCTGGGCAGCAATGTGGTCGGGTGCTGATACCCTCTGTCCTGCGCAACATCAGTTAATTGTGAAGAAGGTTGGTGTTGTTGGTGCTGCAGGTGTGCCTGGTGCTGTTGGGGCTGATTGTGGTGGGATTCTGAGGACCAAGGTGAGAGAGTATAAAGGGCACCCATGCTGATGGAATAGATGGCAGGTGAAGTAGAGATGACAGAAGTGATTTGTTAATGGTGGGAGAGGTAACGAGGTCAGACTGGATGGAGACTTGTGTAAAGACTTGCAGCATGGCGAATCTGTGGAAACGCAGTGAGCAAGAGCTTGTGGCTGAGGGAAGATATCTCTGTAAGGTGGGAGCTTTTACTTGACATTTGAAGCTGTCAACTCATCAATGATTCAATGGCCACTGACCTCCCGCCTCAGCTTCACAGATGAGGTCTAGCAGCAGCGTGAAACCCGTAGGCGAGCTGTCAAATTCAAAAGGTCAATTTAAAACCATTGTTAAGTGGCTGTAAACAAGTCATGAATCATTTAAATTGGCTCCCCCACTGCTGCGTGTTGGGTCTGCTCAGCGCTGACAGACCCCACATTTGGTAAAGGCACGTAGCGGCGGGATCCCGACCCGCTGGGGGGGAAAAAAAAAACACTTTCCCACCTGACCCGACGCCGATCGCGCCCACTGATCCTCCGGGAAATCTCCGCCTATGATTCTGTGATTCAGACTGGGGAAGGAGCACTGGTTGTAGTACATCATCCCAACCACTAGGGGGCGGGTGGGCGTAGCTTTGTTAAATGGTGACACCTATTGGCAGAAACCAAGCAGTGCACCCCTGCGAGTCTTCAGTCCAAAGTCCATTGAAACGAGTTGTTTTTTCCTCCCTAAAATATTTCTCCCCCTTTCTCCTTGCTGGGCGACAGGTACCTTCAGCCCTCCAGTAAACTCATGCTCTGGTGAAACCTGCTAAGTGTGATTCATAACCTGCTGACTCATAAGAACATAAGAACATAAGAAATAGGAGCAGGAGTAGGCCAACTGGCCCCTCGAGCCTGCTCCGCCATTCAATAAGATCATGGCTGATCTGATCCTAACCGCCAATCTACTATCACAGAACCATCTCCTGAACCTAACAGAATTCGACACACGAAATAGGAGCAGGATCAGGCTACACGGCCCCTGGGCCCACTACGCTACCCACAGGGCCATGACCGATCCGAACCTAGACTCATGTCCAAATTCCTGCCCGCTCCCCGTAACCCTTAATTCCCTTTACTTCTAGGAAACTGTCTATTTCTGTTTTAAATTTATGTAATGATGTAGCTTCTACAGCTTTTTGGGGCAGCATATTCCATGGACCTACCACCCTCTGAGTGAAATAGTTCCTTCTCATCTCAGTTTTGAAAGAGCAGCCCCTTATTCTAAGACTATGCCCCCTAGTTCTAGTTTCACCCATCATCGGGAACGTCCTCCCCACATCCACCCGATCCAACCCCTTCACAATCTTATATGTTTCAATAAGATCGCCTCTCATTCTTCTGAACTCCAATGAGTAGAGTCCCAATCTACCCAACCTCTCCTCATATGTCCATCCCCTCATCCCCGGGATTAACCGAGTGAACCTTCTTTGTACTGACTCGAGAGCAAGTATGTCTTTTCTTAAGTATGGACACCAAAACTGTATGCAGTATTCCAGGTGCGGTCTCACCAATACCTTGTACAACTGAAGCAATACCTCCCTATTTTTATATTCTATCCCCTTAGCAATGAAAGCCAACATTCCATTGGCCTTCTTAATTACTTGCTGCACCTGCATACTAACCTTTTGAGTTTCGTGCACCAGGACCCCCAGATCCCTTTGTACTTCAGTACTTTCCAGTTTCTTGCCCTTTAGATAATAACTTGCTCTACTATTTTTCCTGCCAAAGTGCATAACCTCACACTTTCCAGTATTGTATTCCATCTGCCAAATCTCTGCCCACTTACTTAGCCTGTCTATGTCCCCTTGCAGATTTTTTATGTCCTCCTCACTCACTACTTTCCCTCCCATCTTAGTATCATCTGCAAACTTTGATATGGGCAACACGGTGGCATAGTGGTTAGCACTGGTGCCTCACAGCGCCAGAGACCCGGGTTCGAATCTGACCTCGGGTGACTGTCTGTGTGGAGTTTGCACATTCTTCCCGTGTCTGCGTGGGTTTCCTCCGGGTGCTCCGGTTTCCTCCCACAGTCCAAAAATGTGTGGGTTAGGTTGATTTGGCTATGATAAATTGACCCTTAGTGTTAGGGGGGATTAAATATGTGGGGTTATGGGGATAGGATGGGATATGTTAGGGGGAATTAAATACGTGGGGTTACGGGGGTAGGGTGGGATATGTGTACTGTGGGGATTAAAGCAGGGACAGGGTACTGGATTTGGATGATCAGCCATGATCGTATTGAATGGCGGAGCAGGCTCGACGGGCCGAATGGCCTACTCCTGCTCCTAGATTCTATGTTTCTATGTTACACTCGGTCCCCTCCTCCAAATCGTTAATATAGATTGTAAAGAGTTGGGGACCCAGCACTGACCCCTGCGGAACACCACTAGTTACTGATTGCCAGTCTGAGAATGAACCATTTATCCCAACTCTCTGCCTTCTGTTAGATAGCCAATCCTCTATCCATGCCAGAATATTACCCCCAATCCCGTGATTTTTTATCTTAAGCAATAATCTTTTGTGTGGCACCTTGTCAAATGCCTTTTGGAAGTCTAAATACACCACATCCACTGGTTCCCCTTTATCCACCCTGTGTGTTACTTCCTCAAAGAACTCCAGCAAATTTGTCAAACATGACTTCCCCTTCATAAAACCATACTGACTTTGTCCTATTAAATTATGATTATCCAAATGTCCCGTTACTGTCTCCTTAATAATGGACTCCAAAATTTTACCTACCACAGATGTTAGGCTAACCGGTCTATAGTTTCCAGCCTTCTGTCTACTGCCCTTTTTAAATAAGGGTGTTACATTAACAGTTTTCCAGTCTGCCGGGATCTTTGCTGAGTCCAGGGAGTTTTGGAAAATTATTACCAATGCATCCACAATCCCTACCGCCACTTCCCTCAAGACCCTAGGATGTAAGCCATCAGGTCCAGGTGATTTATCCGCCTTGAGTCCCATTATTTTACCGAGTACCACTTCCTTAGTGATTTTGATCGTGTTTAGCTCCTCCCCCCCCCCCATAGCCCCCTGTTTGTCCAGTGTTGGGATATTCTTAGTGTCCTCTACTGTAAAGACTGATACAAAATATTCATTCAGTGTATTTGCCATCTCCATATTTCCCACCATTAATTTCCCGGTCTCATCCTCTAAGGGACCAACATTTACTTTAGCCACCCTTTTTCTTTTTATATAACTATAAAAACTCTTACTATCTGTTTTTATATTTTTTGCTAATTTACTTTCATAATCTATCTTCCCTTTCTTAATCAATCTTTTAGTTATTTTTTGCTGTCTTTTAAAGTTTTCCCAATCCTCTATCCTCCCACTAGATTTTGCTACCTTATAAGCCCTTGTTTTTAGTCGAATATTATCCTTAATTTCTTTACTTAGCCATGGATGACTGTCTTTTCTTTTACACCCTTTTCTTCTCAGTGGAATATATATTTTTTGGAAGTTGTAAAATAACTCCTTAAATGTACACCACTGATCATGTATCGTCTTACCCTTTAATCTATTTTCCCAATCCACTCTACTCAATTCTGCTCGCATACCTTCATAGTCTCCTTTATTCAAGCTTAGCACGCTTGTTTGAGATCCAACCTTCTCACCCTCTAATTGAATATGAAATTCAACCATGTTATGGTCACTCATTCCAAGGGGATCCTTTACTAAGACATTTTTAATTAATCCTGTCTCGTTACACAGGACCAGATCTAAGGTTGCTTGCCCCCTGGTCGGTTCAGTTACATACTGCTCAAGAAACCCATCCCTAATACACTCAATGAACTCATCTTCAAGGCAGCCCTGCCCAATTTGATTTGTCCAATTAATATGATAGTTAAAATCCCCCATAATTAAAGATGTTCCCTTATTACAAGCCTCAACTATTTCCTGATTGATACTCCGTCCAACAGAGTTGCAACTGTTCGGAGGCCTATAGACTACGCCCACTAATGTTTTTTCCCCCTTATTATTCCTTATCTCCACCCAATCTGTTTCATTATCCTGATCTTTTGACCCAATATCATTTCTCTGTATTACAGTGATTCCTTCCTTTATTATCATAGCCACCACACCTCCCCTTCCTTCCTGCCTGTCTTCCTGATCGTTAAATAACCTGGTATGTTTAATTCCCAGGCATTGTCACCCTGCAGCCATGTTTCTGTAATGGCCACAAGATCATACCCATATGTAGTTATTTGTGCCATTAACTCATCTATTTTGTTACGAATGCTACGTGCATTCAGATAGAGAACTTTCAAATATGTTTTGTGACACTTAGTTCCTGCTTTTGCCCTTTTTATTACTTTACCTTTTACTCCATACCTTCTGCCCCTTCCTGACACACTCTGGTTTTTAATTTCCCCACTGCTACCTAAGTCTATGACCTTCTCTGTTGTCATTTTTATTATTTGCTCTCTAGGAACCTCCCCCCCACTAGTTAGTTTAAAGCCCTCTCTACAGCCCTAGTTATATGATCTGCCAGGACTCTAGTCCCAGCACTGGCCAAGTGAAGCCCGTCCCAACGGAACAGCTCCCTCCTGCCCCAGTACTGGTGCCAGTGTCCCAGGAAGCAAAACCCATTTCTCCCACACCAGTCTTTGAGCCACTCATTTAACTCTCTAATTTTATTTGTCCTAGCCAAATTCGCTCGTGGCTCAGGTAATAATCCAGAGATTAATACCCTTGACTCGTCTCAATGTGCACAGTGGGGTGGAAGATCCAAACAATCAATGGACCGGAGTGAGCCTATCATGTCATGTCCTGTCCTGGCCAGCTTAAGTTAGACACCTGTTCTCCTGGCCTGTAAGAACACCACCCAGTGTGGTGTTAAATCTTTCAGACCATAGGAACATAGGAGTCGGCCATTCAGCCCCTCGATCCTGTTCCGCCATTTAATTAGATCACGGCTGATCTGCATCTTAACTCCATCTACCTGCTTTGGTTCTGTAACCCTTAATACCCTTGCCTAACAAAAATATATCAGTCACAGTTTTGAGATTTGCAATTGACCCCAAGCTTCAACAGTTTTTTGGGAGAGAGAGTCCCAGATTGCCACTACCCTTTGTGTGGAACCAGACCGGTCCCAGCACTAGGTGAGTTAACTGATCTCAGCTGGGGCAACAAATGGAGCGATAAAAAAGGTCAACTACTTTTTAGGTTTTATTGGTAAGGGCATAGAGTACAAGAGTAAAGAGGTAACGGTACCACACTGGGCAGTAGACTATGCATATATGGTAAATTGGTACATAGCAATGGTTAGGCCACAGTTTCCTTCTATAATCGGGCCCCTCATCCCTTTGAGCTATTTTGGATACTCCATTACAGAAGGGACATTAACGCCATAGAGAGCGTACGCCGTACTGCTCAGTGTGGTACCGAGCCACACGGACCAGGGTTATACTGCCCGATGTGGTACTGAGCCACGCGGACCAGAAGTATACTGCCCGGTGTGGTACTGAGCCACACAGACATGGGGTATACTGCCCGATGTGGTACTGAGCCACGCGGACCAGGGGTATACTGCCCAGTGTGGTACTGAGCCACACAGACCAGGGGTATACTGCCCGATGTGGTACTGAGCCACACAGACCAGGAGTATACTGCCCGGTGTGGTACTGAGCCACACAGACCAGGGGTATACTGCCCGATGTGGTACTGAGCCACACAGACCAGGGGTATACTGCCCGGTGTGGTACTGAGCCACACAGACATGGGGTATACTGCCCGGTGTGGTACTGAGCCACACAGACCAGGGGTATACTGCCAGGTACTATAGAGATCAGGATGGTTGCATGCTTTATCCTCTGTCTATGATGAGTTAGGTGGTCTCGGCCTGTGCAATTGGCCTCCGTGCCTCTGGTCCAGGAAGGGGGAAATGGGAGATCCTTGTCCTCATTGCTCTCCAGTGCCCCCTACTGGAAGATGTGTTGTTTGGCGATTGAGTGAGGGCTGGGCTGAGAGAGGAAAAAAAGAACTTGCATTTCTATAGCACCTTTCACATCCTCAGGACATCCAAAGTGCTTTACAGCCAATGAAGTACATTTTGAAGTGTAGTCACTGTTATAATGTAGGAAATGTAGCAGCTAATTTGTGCACAACAAGGTCCCACACACAGCAATGAGATAAAGCCCATATAATCTGTTTGTTGATGTTGGTTGAAGAATACATATTGGCCAGGACACCTGGAACCTGTCCTAATATCGGCTTTTGTCTGGCTTCATTTGTCTGCCTCCATCTTTGGCATAATTAGTCAGACTGGGATGTCTCTGTGGGTTTCTGACAGCACACCTGCAGAAAGGACCACCTGGACCATCAACGGCCATCTAGAGAGAACGAGCTAATGAATGACATTTCACAAAGGGTGAGTCAGCAAGACAATGGCTTGTTAGCTTCGAGGCAGAACAACTCTGGTTCAATACGAAGGAAAAGCCCCTTTCATCTCCTCAGGACATTTCACAGCTAATGAATTACTTTTGAAATCCAGTCTCTGTTGTTATGTAGGAAATTGCTACAGCACATGACCACACAGCAAGATCCCACAAACACTGATGAGATAAGTGATCACATAAACTGCCTCCGAGGTGTTGGTTGAGGGATAAATGTTAGCCAGGATAGCAGGTGAACTTCTTGCTCTTCTTCAAATGGGGACATGGGATCCTTTACATCCACCTAAACAGGTTTTATGTCTCGATTGTAAGATGGTGCCTCTACTGCACTGCAGTGTCGGCTTAGGTCTTGTGCTCAAATCCTAGAGTGAGGATTGAATCCACAGCCTTCAGAGCTGAGACTGTGCTCAGCTGAGCCACGGCTGACAGGTACAACAACAGCTCTATGGAGATTAAGCTTCCTCTACACTGTCCCATCAAACACTCCCAGGGCAGATCGAGCACGGGTTAGATACAGAGTAAAGCTCCCTCTACACTGTCCCATCAAACACTCCCAGGGCAGGTACAACACGGGTTAGATACAGAGTAAAGCTCCCTCTACACTGTCCCATCAAACACTCCCAGGGCAGGTACAACACGGGTTAGATACAGAGTAAAGCTCCCTTTTACACTGTCCCATCAAATGTAAAAGATCCCAAGGCACTATTCAAAGGAAAGCAGAGGAGTTCTCCCTGGTAAACTGGCCAATATTTTACCACTATCAACACCACCAAAATGGGTAACTGGCCCTTTATCTCATTGCTGTTTGTGGGATCTTGCTGTGTGCAATTTGACTCCTTTATTTGCCTACATTACAAAATTGACTACACTTCAAAAGGAATTCATTAGCTCAACAACAATTTGCCTTTATATAGCGCCTTTAATGTCGTAAGAGGTAGGTTTTAAGGAACGTCTTAAAGGAGGAGAGAGGGGTTTAGGGAGGGAATTCCAGAACACACTGGTGCCATTTTGTAAGCGTTGGGATGTGTGTTGTGTGTGTGGGATACTCACGGAATCAGCTGGTATATCCCGGAATATTCTTTGTGATTCCCAGGAACCTGTTTATTCAGCAGAGAAATGGTTATTGAGAACCCATCTGAAAAAATCCACATTTTCTAACACTGCCCCCTTTCACCTTTGCAGAAGGTTATTATTATTTCTATAGCATTATTTCTTTCATGACCTCAGCACGTCCCAAAGCCCTTTACAGCCACTGTTATAATGTAGGAAATGCAACAGCCAATTTTCGCACTGCAAGGTCCCACAAATAGAAATGTGATAATGACCAGATAATCTGTTGTAGTGAACGTTGGTTAAGGGATATGTATTGGCCAGGACACCAGGGAGAACTCCCCTCTCTTCTTCGATAGTGCCTTCGAATGGGATCTTTTGCGTCCACCTGAGATGGTAGATGAAAGAAAGACTTGCATTTATATAGTGCCTTTCACGACCACCGGACGTCTACAAAGCGCTTGTGGAGTGTAGTCACTGTTGTAATGTGGGAAACGCGGCAGCCAATTTGCGCACAGCAAGCCCCCACATACAGCAATGTGATAGTGACCAGATAATCTGTTTTTGTTATGTTGATTGAGGGATAAATATTGGCCAGGACACCGGGGATAACTCCCCTGCTCTTCTTCGAAATAGTGCCATGGGATCTTTTACGTCCACCTGAGAGAGCAGACGGGGCCTCGGTTTAATGTCTCATCTGAAAGACTCAGCACTGCACTGGGAGTGTCAGCCTAGCTTTATGTGCTCAAGTCTCTGGAGTGGGGCTTGAAACCACAGCCTTCTGACTCAGAGGTAAAGAGTGCTACCAACTGAGCCACGGCTGACATCTTTTTAGTTCAAATGTTGGCTCATTGCTGCTGTGCTCCGGTTATTTTTTTATGCCTACAAGAATTGCAGGTGTCTGCTTTAGTTCAGGGAACATTCTGGGCCCTGAGCATTTTATATATTTAATATCTACTCACAATGGTCTCCAGTCCTTCGTTACTGACATTTTCTGTGTCCGGTACCCAGGGCCAGTTCCAATTATTCCCAGGTCAGCTATAGTACAGTATTTTTTTCTATTGTGAAAGCGAGGTGAAGGGTCGAGCCCCACAGTGTGGGGCCAAGGGCCACAGTGCAGGGTCGAGCCTCACAGTGAAAGGTCAAGCCCCACGGAGTGGGGTCAAGGGCCACGGTGCAGGACACACCAGGGTTAAAAAGGGAAGGACGATATAAATGGGAAGTGGAGATTTGGTGATACCAAGCTTGAGTTTCAAAGGTCTCTATACCAGAGAGGGAGGGGGAAGCTGAGGAACGTCAGGTGTTCCTTAGTTTTGAGGTCCTGGGAAAGAATGAGTGAAATTTCTTCCAAGATCAGTCCTGATAGTCAATTAGTCTTGTCTTTTTACTAATGCCCCACCCACCCCCACACAACACTGATGCTTTCTGGGATATGGGTCCATGTGTGTCAGCGCCCCCTAGTTGCTCGATGGCAGTGCTGGTATATTACCAATCCTAGTCTGTGCAGTGGTGATATATGGGCCAATCCTATTATTGATTAATTTCTAATACACAGCGGAAGAGAAATAGGAAGCCTTTTATTTACGCAGTGCCTAATCACATCTTGCAAATGTCTCCAATGAATTACTGTGCAGTGCCATGTCTGCTATTACGCAGGAAATGAATGAGCAGCTTATCTGCTGTTTGGCAGTGCTGGTGAAGGTGGCGTGTTACATAGGAGCAGCAGGAGGCCATTCAGCCCCTCAAGCCTGTTCCACCATTCAACTAGATCATGGCTGATCTGTATCTTACTGCTGTTGGCCAGGACACCAAGAGAGCTCCCTGATCATTGATAATGCTGTGGGATCTTTAACATCCACCTGAGCAGGTGTACAGGAGCTTAGTTGCGCTACTGATCGGAAAGACGGTACCTCTGACAAGGCAGCACTGGCTGCACTCGATCACTGACTGAGATCGTCCTGTAGTAGGGCTCGATCCAACAACCTCTTCGTCCCTGATACGAGAGTGCTACCCACTGAGCCAGACACAGGGCTGTAATTACTGGACAAAATGGACTGCTTGCAAGGGTGGAGGAAGCAGATTGAATAGTAACTTTCAAAAGAGAATTGGATAAATACTTGAAGGGGAAAAATTTGCTGGGGCTATGGAGAAATAGCAGGGGGGAGTGGGACTAATTGGATCGCTCTTTCAAAGAGCCGGCACAGACAAGGTGGGCAGAATGGCCTCCTTCTGTGCTTTATGATACTATGAAAACCAGCCTGTGTGACTATACAGGAAGAGAATAAAAGAGCAACCTGTGTCTGTCACATCGCCTGCAGTCTTCCCGTAAAATACAGCAATTCCTTCCGTCTGTTCTCTTCCTCATCCTTTTTTTTCTCTCTTTATTCCCCTTCTGTTCCCAGCGCTTGTCTTGCGTTTCCTGACCTCCTGACTCCCCAAAGCCTTTCCGCCATCTACAAGGCACAAGTAAGGAGTGTGATGGAATACTCTCCACTTGCCTGGATGAGTGCAGCTCCAACAACACTCGAAGTTTGACACCATCCAAGACAAAGCAGCCCGCTTGATTGGCATCCCATCCACCACCATAAACATTCACTTCCTCCACCACCGGTGTACTGTGGCTGCAGTGTGTACCATCTACAAGATGCATTGCAGCACCTCCCAAACCCACGACGTCTCCCGCCTAGAAGGACAAGGGCAGCAGGCGCATGGGAACACCACCACCTGCAAGTTCCCCTCCAAGTCACACACCATCCTGACTTGCCAATATATCGCCCATTCCTTCATCGTCGCTGGGTCAAAATCCTGTAACTCCCTCCTTAACAGCACTGTGGGAGTACCTTCACCACACGGATTGCAGCGGTTCAAGAAGGCGGCTCACCACCACCTTCTCAAGGGCAATTAGTGATGGGCAATAAATGATGGCCTTGCCAGTGACGCCCAGATCCCATGAATGAATTAAAAAAAAAATAAACCTCCTCCCATCCCTCTTCATCTCACGCTATCAGCATATTCTTGGATTCCTTTTGCTCTCATGAACATCTCGCTTCCTCTTAAATACAGCTATGCTATTCACCGCAACTACTACATCTGTTGGCAAGTTCTACATTCTGATCATTCTCTGGGTAAAGAAGTTTCTCCTGAATTCTTTACTGAATTTATTAGTGACTATCTTGTATTTATAACCCCTTGTTTTGGTCTCGCCCACAAGTGGAAACATCTTTTCCACGTCTACCCTCTCAATCCCCTTCATTATCTTCAAGACATCTGTTAGGTCACCCCTCAGTCTTCTCTTTTCTGGAGAAAAGAGTCCCAGCCTGTTCAGTCTTTCCTGATGGGTATGACTTCACAGTTCTGGTATCATCCCTGTAAATCTTTTTTCCACCTTCTCCAGTGCCCTTTTTATAATATGGAGACCAGAACTGTTCACCCCTGTGCTTGCTGACCTACATTGGCTCCCGGTCCAGCAACGACTCAATTTTAAAATTCTCATCCTTCCTTTCAAATCCCTCCATGGCCTTGCCCATCCCTATCTCTGTAACCTCCTCCAGTCCTACAACCCTCCGAGATCTCTGCTCTCCTCCAATTCTGGCCTCTTGCGCATCCCTGATTTTAATCGCTCCACCATTGGCGGCCGTGCCTTCAGCTGCCTGGGCCCTAAGTTCTGGAATTCCCTCCCTAAACCTCTCCGCCTCTCTCTCCTCCTTTAAGACGCTCCTTGAAACCTACCTCTTTGACCAAGCTTTTGGTCACCTGTCCTAATATCTCTATGTGGCTCGGTGTCAAATTTTGTCTGATTACGCTCCTGTGAAGCACCCTGGGATGTTTTACTATGTTAAAGGCGCTAAGTAAATGCAAGTTGTTGTTGAATCGGTGACCGTACATTATTTTGCAAGTGCGTTATGTATAATGGGAGTTCCAATTGTAGGCTGATTGGGACGGTTTCTAAAACATGGTACAATCTGGGGAATTCAGGGCCAATCCTGGAAATTCTAGGAAGCTCTGCTGGCCCCCGCTGCAGAAGAGGATTCCACGGTGTCTCTATGTGAGAGCCCGGCCCTCGGGACAGAACTATCCTTTGGCTTCAGCTGCGCAGTTTGACCTCTGTCTGACCTATCCTTTATTTCACATTACTCGCATGGTTTCCTTTCCCCGCACCCTCCTCCCAGTGCTTTAGTCTAATTGAAGCTTTTGTGAAACTCAAAATAATTTAATCTGGTTTATAAATTAGAACAAAATATGGTTTTGCTGTAGAACTGAGATGGGGGCTGAAGAGCAGGTGCAAGCTGAGAGCAGGGAGGGCGTCAGAGGCTAGTGAGAGAGCAGAGTGTCCTGGCTCGGGCCCAGATTATCTGTGAGGCCCACAGGGACAGCTTTTCTTACTTTTAAAATTTATTCTCGGGATGTGGGCATTGCTGGCAAGGCCGGCATTTATTGTCCATCCCATTGCTGACCTGAGAAGGTGGCAGTGGACCTTCTCCTTGAACCACTGCTGTAGTGGTTTGCTGGGCCACTTCAGAGAGACTACTGGGGTGTGGGAAAGATTTGGGCAAAGCTGAGTATATGTGTGTGACTTGCTTCATAAAGCAAGCAGAAGTAAGAGAGCATGTGTGCATAATTTTAACCTAACCCGCTCAGCGGGAAACTGAAGGAAATGGATCGGCAGCCCGTTTTACTTTCCAACGACTCCAATGGAGAGTGAACTCAGCCAGGGGTGTAAATCGGCGGGGGGGAGGGGGGTGTAAATCAGGTTATCGATCCAATCCAGTCAGCTTCCCGCTGGGCCGGTTAGGTTAAAATGACCCCCTAGGTGTGTGTGCGTGTAAGTGTGTGCGTGTTTGTATGTGAGTGAGTGAGTGTGTGCGTGTTTGTATGTGAGTGAGTGTGTGCGTGTTTGTATGTGAGTGAGTGTGTGCGTGTTTGTATGTGAGTGAGTGTGTGCGTGTTTGTATGTGAGTGAGTGTGTGCGTGTTTGAGTGTGTGTTTGTATTTGTGTGTGTGCTTATTTGTGTGTGCGAGTGTGAGTGCGTGTTTATATGCGAGTGTAAGTGCGTATTTGTGAGTGTGCGTGTTTATATGCGAGTGTGAGTGTGCATATGTGTGTGTGCGTGTTTATATGCGAGTTTGTGTGTAAATGTGTGTGTTTATATGCGAGTGTGTGTTTATATGCGAGTGTGTGTTTATATGCGAGTGTGTGTTTATATGCGAGTGTGTGTTTATATGCGAGTGCGAGTGTGTGTTTATATGCGAGTGCGAGTGTGTGTTTATATGCGTGTGTGTGTGTGTGTTTATATGCGTGTGTGTGTGTGTGTTTATATGCGAGTGTGTGTGTGTGTGTGTGTTTATATGCGTGTGTGTGTGTGTGTTTATATGCGAGTGTGTGTGTGTGTTTATATGCGTGTGTGTGTGTGTTTATATGCGTGTGTGTGTGTTTATATGCGTGTGTGTGTTTATATGCGCGTGTGTGTGTGTGTTTATATGCGCGTGTGTGTGTGTGTTTATATGCGTGTGTGTGTGTGTTTATATGCGAGTGTGTGTGTGTGTGTTTATATGCGAGTGTGTGTGTTTATATGCGTGTGTGTGTGTGTGTTTATATGCGAGTGTGTGTGTGTTTATATGCGAGTGTGTGTTTATATGCGAGAGCGCGTGTGTGTGTTTATATGCGAGAGCGCGTGTGTGTGTATGCGAGAGCGTGTGCATGCGTGCATCAACAGGTGCATGTTTGTATTTAGCACCAAATGACCGTGCTGACTGCTGATTATTGTCTCAGCTCTCTAATTGCCACAGGTTTGTCTTACACAGATATCATGGGCTCAGTAGCTCGTTCACTCAAAGCCTCATTAAATCCTAAAGGATTTGTCAACATTCCAAATTAAAAGAAAACACAAAGGCCCAGCCAAATTAATCTCCAACATTTGTTTGCTTAGCAGTGCACGATTGCATAACTGGATGGAAACCTGACCAGGCCTTCGCTGCGTTAGGTGACCGAGGGGCAGCTTCTTAGCTGATTGCAATTTTTGATTAATTTTTTTTGTCTGATGCCCTTCAATCAAGAACATGTCCACTTAAAGGATGAGGTGCCACATTCTGACCTGCAAAGGGGTGTCTTTAGATATAATTTATTTAGAATGTGGCTCGTGTCAAATTGTGTTTGATAACGCTTCTGTGAAGCGCCTTGGGACGTTTTACAACATTAAAGGTGCTGTATAAATGCAAGTTGTTCTTGGTCGAATATATAGAATGTACAGCACAGAAACAGGCCATTCAGCCCAACTGTGTTTATGCTCCACACAGTGTTCAGTTCCATTCACAACTCCTCAGATAATGAAGCAGTCCGTGCCCACATGCAGCAAGATCTGGATGACATTCAGGCTTAGGCTAATAAGTGGCAAGTAACACTCGCGCCACACAAGTGCCAGGCAATGACTATCTCCAACAAGAGAGAGTCCAACCACTGCTCCTTGACATTCAACGGCACTACCATCACCGTATTCCCACCACCATCAACATCCTGGGGGGTCACCATTGACCAGAAACTTAACTGGACCAGCTACATAAATACTGTGGCGACAAGAGCAGGTCAGAGGCTAGGTATTCTGCAACGAGTGTCTCACCTCCTGACTCCCCAAAGCCTTTCAACCATCTACAAGGCACAAGTAAGGAGTGTGATGGAATACTCTCCACTTGCCTGGATGAGTGCAGCTCCAACAACACTCAAGAAACTCGACACCATCCAAGACAAAGCAGCCCGCTTGATTGGCACCCCATCCACCACCTTAAACATTCACTCCCTCCACCACCGGCGTACCGTGGTTGCAGTGTGTACCATCTACAAGATGCACTGCAGCAACTCGCCAAGGGTTCTTCGGCAGCACCTCCCAAACCCACGACGTCTCCCGCCTAGAAGGACAAGGGCAGCAGGCGCATGGGAACACCACCACCTGCAAGTTCACCTCCAAGTCACACACCATCCTGACTTGCCAATATATCGCCCATTCCTTCATCGTCGCTGAGTCAAAATCCTGAAACTCCCTCCCTAACAGCACTGTGGGAGTACCTTCACCACACGGACTGCAGCGGTTCAAGAAGGCGGCTCACCACCACCTTCTCAAGGGCAATTAGTGATGGGCAATAAATGATGCCCTTGCCAGCGACGCCCAGATCCCATGAATGAATAAAAAAAAAATGAATCTCCTCCCATCCCTCTTCATCTCACGCTATCAGCATATTCTTCGATTCCTTTTGCTCTCATAAACATCTCGCTTCCTCTTAAATACAGCTATGCTATTCACCGCAACTACTACATCTGTTGGCAAGTTCCACATTCTGATCATTCTCTGGGTAAAGAAGTTTCTCCTGAATTCTTTACTGAATTTATTAGTGACTATCTTGTATTTATAACCCCTTGTTTTGGTCTCGCCCACAAGTGGAAACATCTTTTCCACGTCTACCCTCTCAATCCCCTTCATTATCTTCAAGACCTCTGTTAGGTCACCCCTCAGTCTTCTCTTTTCTGGAGAAAAGAGTCCCAGCCTGTTCAGTCTTTGCTGATGGGTATAACTTCACAGTTCTGGTATCATCCCTGTAAATCTTTTTTCCACCTTCTCCAGTGCCCTTTTGATAATATGGAGACCAGAACCGTTCACCCCTGTGCTTGCTGACCTACATTGGCTCCCGGTCCAGCAACGACTCAATTTTAAAATTCTCATCCTTCCTTTCAAATCCCTCCATGGCCTTGCCCATCCCTATCTCTGTAACCTCCTCCAGTTCTACAACCCTCCGAGATCTCTGCTCTCCTCCAATTCTGGCCTCTTGCGCTTCCCTGATTTCCTTCGCTCCACCATTGGCGGCCGTGCCTTCAGCTGCCTGGGCCCTAAGTTCTGGAATTCCCTCCCTAAACCTCTCCGCCTCTCCATCGCTTTCTCCTACTTTACGACGTTCCTTAAAACCTATCTCTTTTACCAAGTTTCTGATTACCTGTCCAAATACCTCCTCGTGTCTCGGTGTCAAATTTTGTCTGATTATGTTACGTTAAAGGCACTATATAAATGCAAGTCTTTCTTTTTTAATTAGATGATGCCAAGCTTAGGTTTTCAAAGTCTGCACATTCGAGGAGGAACGGTAGTCCCGTGGATGTGTGAAGTTAAACGTTGCTGGGAAAGAATGAGATAAAGTAAGAGCTGGAGAAACTAGTCTTGATTTCCACACAGTGGGGTTGCAGTGAGGAGGTGGAGTGCACAGGAGGATAGGATATGTGTAGCTTAGAAGGAACAACAACAACTTGCATTTGTATAGCGCCTTTAATGTAGTAAAACGTCCCAAGGCGCTTCACAGGAGCGTTATCAAACAAAATTTGACACTGAGCCTCATGAGATATTAGGGCAGATGAAAGAGGTAGGTTTGAAGGAGCCTCTTAAAGGAGGAAAGCGAGGTAGAGAGGCGGAGAGGTTTAGGGAGGGAATTCCAGAGCTTAGGGCTTCGACAGTTGAAGGCACGGCTGCCAATGGTGGAGTGATTTAAATTGGCGCAAGATGCCAGAATTGGAGGAGCGCAGAGATCGCAGAGGGTTTTCGGGCTGGAGGAGGTTACAGAGATAGTTAGGAGCGAGGCCATGGAGGGATTTGAAAACAAGTGTGGGAATTTTAAAATCGAGGCATTACTTAACCGGGTGCCAATGTATGTCATCGAGCACAGGGGTTGATTTGTGAACAGGACTTGGTGCGAGTTAGGATACGGAGAGCAGGACTCGATAGTGCTTTATGTAGTCCAGCCAGATCTGGCAATGAATGGCTAAACCAGTTGTCTGCCCCATATATTCAAGTCTGCATCCCTTGCACTCAAGGGATTGGAGATTAGGGCCATACCAGGAGGAACTATCGAGGTCCGAGAGAGTAATGGTGTTAATGGGGGCTAGGGCATCAAAGGTGGAGGTGAGCGTGTGGTTGAGCAGATCGGTAGCTGCACAGATGTCGTGGTGACAGTTGGGATTTTGAAAGTGCAGCTGTAAGAGAGATGGGAGAGAGTTTTTTTCCAGGGGCGGACACAGAAGGAAGTATGGTTGGGAGGGAGAAGGGGGATGTGGGTGGAGAGCGATACAAGGAAGTGATCAGAGATGGCCTTATCTGTGATTGACACAATGGGAGTAGCGAGGCCATGTGAGATGGTAAGGCCAAAGCGGTGGCAGGGAATATGGGTAGAGGAGTTTATATGGAGGGAGAAATTAAGGGAGGATAGGAGGGCAGTGAACTCAGAGGAGAGAAAGCAAGATGAGTTGCGATGGAGGTTGAAATCGGCAAGGATGAGAAGTCATTCAGTGCAGAGGCTGAGGGAGCAAAGCAGTGAAGATATCTCAGTGAGAAATTTGGCGTGGTACTTGGGTGGGCGGTAGAGAACGAGGATTTTAAATGAAAGGCGAGAGGGCTGGAACAAGGTGAGATGCTCAAAGGAGGAGAAGGTGTCAGAGGAGTAGGGGGACAGACCAAGGTGTGATTTGGTGATAAGAGCCACACTGCCACATCCGTTTGGGTGGAGCAAGTGACAAAAGTACAGAAACAGCACTGCTTACTGTGGTATTGGTAAGACAGAGAGAGAGACAAGAGAGGGATTCTCAGACAACCAGGTATTCCTCATATCTGGTCCAGGACTGAGATGGGCTAGGAGAATTTCGCCAGGTATGGGAGCAGGATTCAAATCGTGAACAGAAGTTGTCGTTATAGAAAGTCTAGAGTGGTGGAGGAGACAAGAAGTCTGTGGAGTAAAAGAGAAGACTGAGGATCTTGGAGGCAGCTTTAACAATGGAGATTTCGCACTGACCGTTAATTCTCTAACTTAAGTGTCTGCCCTATATAAATTTGTGAAAAATATGTTGTGATATTTAAGGAGAGTGCAGTGTATTAAATACTCATTTGACATTTAATTCTCTAATCCAGGGAGGGGACCCAGGGCTTTGTATTATCCTTGACTCGAGTGTAAGTCTGCAGAAAGACTTAATCACTTGTCATAACTGTCAATGCTTCAATTCATCACCGGCCAGAGGCGGTAATCTGTGTTGCTCGTTGTAATTCCTGTCTGCCGCAATTCACCATGTCAGCGGGGCAGCCAAGCCAGACTAATTAAAGGCAGCAACTGGTGGCAGCTGGGAGTCCCTAGCTTCTGCTCAGCAAAATACAGCACAATGCAGGCAGGGAGCAAATTAATTACACACGCGTGGGACTGAGTGAGCTGTCAGCCAACGCCGTGCTCTGGAACCTTCTGCACCACGCGCGTACACACACATATATACACGTACACACACGCAGACATATATAGACACACATGTACACTCATGTATACAAACACAGGGAGACACACACGTACATACACACTGCACACTTTGTACACTGAATTTGATTTTCTTCCCTTCCTTTTCTCCGCTGAAGGTGCTGACCCATTCTGGGGTGTGCTGGCACTCGGCGCCCTCGGGTGTCACACCCTCCTGGTCGTTCTTCACTGGATGCTGATCAGGAGCACAAACCCTGGCTCATTTTTCCCCGCCATTCACAACTCAAGCGCACGGAATTAAATTGTAGCCCCCCCCCACTCCCCTTTCCCGCATTTTGCCTCACTCTCCAAAATAAACACAATTCTCTTCGGGAAAACCTCGAATTCCCATCCACTGTCCGCCATCCAACAATACTGCTAAAGATTAAAAGCATAAAAATACTGGGAGGGAGAGGGGAAGAGTCCTTTTTCCTGACTAACCATGGCTCAGTGGGTAGCACTCTCCCCTCCAATACAGAAGGTTGTGGGTTCAAGCCCCACTCCAGAGACGGGCCGAAACTCCCAGTGCAGTACTGGGGGAGCACTGCACTGTCTGAGGTGCTGTCTTTTAGATGAAATGTTAAACCGAGGCCCCATCGTCCCTCTCAGGTGGATGTAAAAGGTCCCATGGCACTATTCGAAGAAGAGCAGGAGAGTTCTCCCTGGTGTCCTGGCCAATATTTATCCCTCAACCAACATCACTCAAACAGATTATCTGGTGATTTATCTTGTTGTTATTTGTGGGAGCTAGTTGTGTGCAAATTGGCTGCAATTTTAATCTGAGGCCTGTGCGGCAAACAGGAGCAGAGCCACAGTAAGTCTAGAAAAGTAAGTTAAAATCGGGGTTTAAATCTGAGCTCTGCAGCCCCCTTCCTTAGAAAGGTAACGCAGGTGGGCTGCTAATACTCTGCCCAGTGTCAGAGTTAATAGGGCCCTGGGTATCAACATGCAGTACAGTGTCTGGGCTGATGCGGCTTAAACTTTGGAGTAGCTGGGTGAATTCTCCAGTGTAAACTGCGGCTTCTTGGCTGGTGTCCATGCACTGACTGTAAGTGACTGCAGAAGAGAGGAGTGAGTGTGATTGTGTTTTAGCAGTACTGCCTCCCATGCTGTTTATCATAGCTCTCTCTCTCTCTCTGCTCTCTGTCAGTGCACTGCTTCTCTTCCCTGGTGTCCTGAGTGTGCTGCCCCTCACTGGGGTACAGCTGCTGAATACTCAGCGGTACCTTGTGACTATTCACCAGATGTGAGCTTATTGTGTCGGAAGGCTAAACTCTGGAATTCCTTCCCTAAACCTCTCCTCCACCTCTCCTCCTTTAAGACCCTCCTTAAATCCTACCTCTTTGACCAAGCTTTTGGTCACCTGTCCTAATATCTCCTTACGTGGCTTGTGTCAAATTTTGTTTATCGCTTCTGTGAAGCGCTTTGGGATGTTTTTACTACGTTAGAGGCGCGATATAAATGGAAAACATTTTTAATTTGTTTTTATGGTATGTGGGCGTCGCTGGCAAGGCCAGCATTTATTGCCCATCCCTAATTGCCCTTGAGAAGGTGGTGGTGAGCCGCCTTCTTGAACCGCTGCAGTCCGTGTGGTGAAGGTACTCACAGTGCTGTTAAATAGGGAGTTCCCGGATTTTGACCCAGCAACGATGAAGGATCGGCAATATACTTCTAAGTCAGGATGGTGTGTGACTTGGAGGGGAACTTAGAGGTGGTGGTGTTCCCATGCGCCTGCTGCCCTTGTCCTTCTAGGTGGAAGAGGTTGCGGGTTTGGGGGGTGCTGCTGAAGAAGCCTTGGCGTTGTTGTAATACTGCATATCGTAAGCGGCAACAATCAGGAATAGCTCGGGTAAGATTTACTCTGTCCCCAATGAGTTTCAAACCCAACCTCAGAATCCTGCACTGGCTAATCTTTTGGTATCTTTTGTGATGTGACCTCTCGTTGACCCAGAATTGGACCGAGAGACATGTTTGGTTTAGTACTAAAGTAATTTTTTTATATGGTGGGGGTGGGAGAGTTTTGTGTGAGTGAAAATTGAGTGGGGAAAGGGCTTGGTCTTTGCTGCTTCCCCATGGTGACCAGCCAATATGCACTGCTCAGATGAAGACATCATGAATGATCACTTGAGTGAAGTCCAGGTAGGTCCCCACAGCTTGGGAACCATATCCCAATAAGAGGCAGCACCTTCAGGAAAGGAGTGTAGCGAGTTGAGGGGATGGGAGGGAAGACCCTCTCACTGCGATCAGACGGAGGAAATCAGTCTTGGGTGTTAGCGATAAACAGACAATAGTGAATTGGCTGCCTGTTTTCCACCCCACCCGATTTTCTTAAGAAATAAGGTGTAAAACGGGCTGCTGATTCACTGTCGCCCATTTTATACTTCTTCCCCAAGCAAATTCCACCACCCTCCCCTCCAGGTATTTTAAACCTTCCAGAATCATTTGTCTCATAAAGATTGTCCCCTGGATTTGAGAAAGCCCAAGTGGGTCAGTGTGTTTATAAACAGGAGCATGCCTGCCCTCCGAAAATGCCAAACTTCCTGCAATCAGGCTGGCTTCAAGCCCATGGGATTTATTTTTACGACCCATATGGGCCTTGCCTGGGTTAAAGCCAACTCCAGATTAGGATACATCGCAGTGAGTGCCAGAGGTGAAAGTTTGCTTGTGAATGAAGGTGCCATTTCACCAGTCCCAGCCTAAACCAGGAGATTGTCTGGGGTCACTGGCAGTGCCAATAGCTGGCACAAAGCGCCTTCTTACAATCCAAACTTCTCTGGCTTCAGAATTACAGGCTGTCTCAGCTTTGATGATTCATTTATTTTATAATATTTAATTTTTTTTCTCCCGCTGATTTAAACATTGAATGCTGAATGGAATATTCAGACTGCAAAATATCCACCAATTGGACAGTGCACAGAGTCTACAATCCTCTCACTGCACAGTGACTCTATTCACTATCGCTGCACAATGACGCGATCACCATCGATGCACGGTGACTCGACCGCTATTGCTGTGCAATGACTTGATCACCAATTATCTCTCATGTCTTTCAATGAAGCAATGAAAATCTCATTTTTTTCAACTCTTTGAAGATATATACCAAAACTTTCACCTTCGTTAAGGTGGTAAGACATCGGATTGACCGTCCGTTTTACACCCGCCTGAGGGTGTATATCAGGCGGTCGATCCAATATTGCCCGTTTTACACCCCGCCTGAGGGTGTATATTGGGCCCGTTTTACACCCCGCCCGAAGTTGGAAGTTCTGCCTGTAGTTTCTTCGTGTCTCTTGGAAGTCCAGCACCAGCTCCCACCTCTTCCCTTTTGAAAGCTCTACCCTTAGTCCTTCTTCATCTGTTGCCTCTCTTGTTCTCTCTACCTGCTTTGACCAAAATGATGAAGCAAGTCTGACAATATAGGGCACAACCTCGAGTGAGAGGAGTTAAAGAAAAGGCAACATAAATGATAAAGTAAGGGCTAGTTGAGAGGGATTGAGAAACCTCTCGCTTGTCTGAGAAAGGGGAGATTGAGGGAGGTGAGGAGTTTCACAGTTTTGAGGTGCTAGGAAAGAATGAGTAGGAGATGATGCAATGAGTCTTTATTTCAGTACAGTGAGGACACAAGGAGGAGGATGATTGTGTTCCATGTGCCTTCCTAGCAAGTACACTTTTGCTACAATAAATGTGAATTTTGTTGCAACCAGCACTGCAAGGGAAGTGGTAGTCCTCAGGAACATAGGAAGTGCTGGACGAAAAAAGACCAAGGTCCATCTAGGTCGCCATCTACCATTATTACACAACAATAACGGAGTTGTTGACTAATCATAGCAATCAATCTCTATCAATTAGTCTACAACAGACCCAGACATGAGGGCGAGGAAAACCCCCAGTGGTGGAGTGCTTTGGAACCATAGGCCCAAAGTCACCTGTTCCTCCCAAGCATACTACACTCACCACACGTCATGTCTCAAATTACTCACATACTGTATCCCAAAATATTATTTTCTGAAAGAAATCTATTTAATTTGCAGTGGAATGAACCAATACTAACTGTGCACAGCAAGGTCCCATAAACAGCAATGAGACAATGTCCAGATAATCTGTTTTGGTGATGTTGGTTGAGGGATAAATATTGGCCAGGACACCGGGGAGAACTCCCCTGCTCTTCTTCGAAATAGTGCCATGGGATCTTTTACATCCACCTGAGAAGGCAGATGGAGCCTTGGTTTAGCGTCTCATCTGAAAGACGGCACCTCCCACAGTGCAGCGATCTCTGTGTCAGACTAGATTTTTGTTCTCCAGTCTTTGGAGTCTTCTGAATCCGAGGCGAGAGTGCTGCCACTGAACCACTGCTGACACCTTTAGGGCAAGTTGATGCTGATGCCTAACAGACTGCCCACTCTCTCTCCTGCTGCTGTAAGTGGGTAAGTGTGCAAACTGTAATTGTCCTGCCATGTTCTGCTTATCAAGCACCCCGCTCTTTTGATTGGCTTCAGAAGCAGTCTGGCAGGAGAGCTGTTAATTGGGATTAACGAGGTGTAGCTCTAATGATTAAGTGAAGTCACTGTGCTGCAGAATGAAATCTCGCTTTGCAAGAGCATGGGCTGATTAGCTTTTACAAGTGGGTTTTGTCTACAATGGCTAGCCAGTGTGTGCAGGATCTGTGTGCTCAGTGGACAGGGAGCCTCTGCTTACAGAGTGCGGAGATTTCCAGATGGAGATAGAAGGAATTAGATTAAGCTTTGATTATCAAGAAGCGGCTTAAATATAAGAAGTAGGCCATGGAGTTTTCTATGGATTAAGGTCGTTGGATGCTATTAACCTGTAGGTGAGGGAGAACTAGGATGGGGGAAAGCGGAACAAGGTAACATGACATTAAAACAAATTAAATTGTAGCGGAAATCGCATGAGGGCAAAATAGGTTCTTCACTAATATGCTGTGGTATAGAAAGCTGGTTGAGGTATTAGTGTTATGCCATACTGTGGCAGAATCATACAGCATCGTGCTTGTGCCGTCTCTTTGAAAGAGCTAACCCATTAGCCCCACTCCCCTGCTCTTTTCCCCATAGACCTGCAATTTTCTCCCCTTCAAGTATTTATCCAATTCCCTTTTTGAAAGTTACGATTGAATCTGCATCCACCAACCTTCCTTGAACTGTTTGGTTGTGCCTCCCCATCTGGTTTCCAATCACAGGGTAATGGTAGGATGGGGATGGCAAGTTGTGTCCTAACCAACAGGAAATTCTGGCTCAACAGGCAATTGTGGCCACATACCCGGGAGACCTAAAAGCAGCACAGGCGCCCATGTGCGGCCTGTCAGAAAGGTGGTGAGGAGGAAGTCCATGATGGTGAGGGTCTGGTAGTGTCGCAGTCCTCTTCATAGAGCCACCTGCTGAGACAGTTAATGTGGACACCAGAGCAATGCCATGAGAACACCATCATCAGAACATAGCATAATAGCGCGCGTGTCCAGATAGTGTAAGAGCGCGCATGTACAGATAGTGTAAGAGCATGTGTGCACAGATAGTGTAATAGCGAGCGTGTCCAGATGGTGTAATAGTGAGCGTGTCCAGATGGTGTAATATCAAGCGTGTCCAGATGGTGTAATAGCGAGCGTGTCCAGATAGTGTAATAGCGAGCGTGTCCAGAGAGTGTAATAGCGAGCGTGTCCAGAGAGTGAAATAGCAAGCGTGTCCAGATAGTGTAATAGCGAGCGTGTCCAGATAGTGTAATAGCGAGCGTCTCCAGATAGTGTAATAGCGAGCGTGTCCAGATAGTGTAATAGCGAGCGTGTCCAGATAGTGTAAGAGCGAGCGTGTCCAGATAGTGTAAGAGCGAGCGTGTCCAGATAGTGTAAGAGCGAGCGTGTCCGGATGGTGTAATATCGAGCGTGTCCGGATAGTGTAATAGCGAGCGTGTCCAGATAGTGTAATAGCGAGCGGGTCCAGATAGTGTAATAGCAAGCGTGTCCAGATAGTGTAATAGCGAGCGTGTCCAGATAGTGTAATAGCGAGCGTGTCCAGATAGTGTAATAGCGAGCGTGTCCAGATAGTGTAATAGCGAGCGTGTCCAGATAGTGTAATAGCGAGCGTGTCCAGATAGTGTAATAGCGAGCGTGTCCAGATAGTGTAATAGCGAGCGTGTCCAGATAGTGTAATAGCGAGCGTGTCCAGATAGTGTAATAGCGAGCGTGTCCAGAGAGTGTAATAGCGAGCGTGTCCAGATAGTGTAATAGCGAGCGTGTCCAGATGGTGTAATAGCGAGCGTGTCCAGATAGTGTAATAGCGAGCGTGTCCAGATGGTGTAATAGCGAGCGTGTCCAGATAGTGTAATAGCGAGCGTGTCCGGATAGTGTAATAGCGAGCGTGTCCAGATAGTGTAATAGCGAGCGTGTCCAGATAGTGTAATAGCGAGCGTGTCCAGATAGTGTAAGAGCGAGCGTGTCCAGACGGTGTAATAGCGAGCGTGTCCAGATGGTGTAATAGCGAGCGTGTCCAGATGGTGTAATAGCGAGCGTGTCCAGATGGTGTAATAGCGAGCGTGTCCAGATGGTGTAATAGCGAGCGTGTCCAGATAGTGTAATAGCGAGCGTGTCCAGATAGTGTAATAGCGAGCGTGTCCAGATAGTGTAAGAGCGAGCGTGTCCAGACAGTGTAAGAGCGAGCGTGTCCAGATAGTGTAATAGCGAGCGTGTCCAGATAGTGTAATAGCGAGCGTGTCCAGAGAGTGTAATAGCGAGCGTGTCTAGATAGTGTAAGAGCGAGCGTGTCTAGATAGTGTAAGAGCGAGAGTGTCCGGATGGTGTAATAGCGAGCGTGTCCAGAGAGTGTAATAGCGAGCGTGTCCAGATAGTGTAAGAGCGAGCGTGTCCAGATAGTGTAATAGCGAGCGTGTCCGGATAGTGTAATAGCGAGCGTGTCCAGATAGTGTAATAGCGAGAGTGTCCAGATGGTGTAAGAGCGAGCGTGTCCAGATAGTGTAATAGCGAGCGTGTCCAGATAGTGTAATAGCGAGCGTGTCCAGATAGTGTAATAGCGAGCGTGTCCAGATAGTGTAAGAGCGAGAGTGTCCAGATAGTGTAATAGCGAGCGTGTCCAGAGAGTGTAATAGCGAGCGTGTCCAGATAGTGTAATAGCGAGCGTGTCCAGAGAGTGTAATAGCGAGCGTGTCCAGAGAGTGTAATAGCGAGCGTGTCCAGATAGTGTAATAGCGAGCGTGTCCAGATGGTGTAATAGCGAGCGTGTCCAGATGATGTAATATCGAGCGTGTCCAGATAGTGTAAGAGCAAGCGTGTCCAGATGGTGTAATAGCGAGCGTGTCCAGATAGTGTAATAGCGAGCGTGTCCAGATAGTGTAAGAGCGAGCGTGTCCAGATAGTGTAAGAGCGAGCGTGTCCAGATAGTGTAAAAGCGAGCGTGTCCAGATAGTTTAAGAGCGAGCGTGTCCAGATAGTGTAATAGCGAGCGTGTCCAGATAGTGTAATATCGAGCGTGTCCAGATAGTGTAATAGCGAGCGTGTCCAGATAGTGTAAGAGCGAGCGTGTCCAGATAGTGTAATATCGAGCGTGTCCAGATGGTGTAATAGCGAGCGTGTTCAGATAGTGTAATATCGAGCGTGTCCAGATAGTGTAAGAGCGAACGTGTCCAGATAGTGTAATATCGAGCGTGTCCAGATAGTGTAAGAGCGAGCGTATCCAGATAGTGTAATAGCAAGCGTGTCCAGAGAGTGTAATAGCAAGCGTGTCCAGAGAGTGTAATAGCGAGCGTGTCCAGAGAGTGTAATAGCGAGCGTGTCCAGAGAGTGTAATAGCGAGCGTGTCCAGATAGTGTAATAGCGAGCGTGTCCAGATAGTGTAAGAGCGAGCGTGTCCAGATAGTGTAATAGCGAGCGTGTCCAGATAGTGTAAGAGCGAGCGTGTCCAGATAGTGTAATAGAGAATATGTTCAGGTGGTATAACAGAGACCACATACAGGTTGCTTCGGAGGAGTTGTAACAAGTAGTGTGTTGAGCTAATATAACAGGTAGCATGCAGGGTGCACATTAGGAGCATACACAGATGTGTAATTGTCAGCATTGGTTTGTGAATCGCACTTCCTGCATTACGTCATGAAGCAACGATTTCCTCTCAATGATACCTCAGTTTCTGGGAAATTAGAAAACAAAACAATACAAGCGACTGGCAATCTGACAGATTTTCTCACTGAAAGAACCTACTAACCGAGTGGGAGCCAAGGCGCTAAAATTAGCCTCCGCAGCCTTGAATGTGTTGATTTTCTTGATAACGAAATTGGCCGCAAACATCCAGTTTTAACTCAGTAGGACTGAGAGACTAAGGAGTATTTTATAAACATATTGCCCAGGTGTAAGAGTTAGCCTCACTGTTAAAAGTTGACAGTAAGCAACCCAATAGTTCAGTGACTAAGATTATCACCTGAGGACTGTGTACAGTAGTTTAATAGTGAACTAGCAACACAGTGGCCATGAGTTCAAATCCCAATATGGCAAGTTCTGAAATTGAACTCAATAAATCTGGTAACCAGAAAAAGTCATCATATAACCCAACGGGTAGGTTGATGTCCTCCAGGGAAGGAAGTCTGCTACTCTGACCTGTTTTGACCCACAAGTGATTGCAGTCCAAACTACATGCAATACCATCACCATAAGGATTGCAATGGTTCAAGTAGAAGGTCCACCACCACCTTCTCAGAGCAACGAGGGGTTTTAAAATTGAGGCATTGCTTAACTGGGAGCCAATGTAGGTCAGCGAGCAGAGGGGTGATGGGTGAACGGGACTTGGTGCGAGTTAGGATATGGGCAGCAGAGTTTTGGATAAGCTGAAATTTATGGAGGGTGGAAGGTGGGAGGCCGGCCAGGAGAGCGTTGGAATAGTCGAGTCTGGAGGTAAGAAAGGCAGGGATGAGGGTTTCAGCAGCAGATGGGCTGAGGCAGGGGTGAAGACAAGCAAAGTAATGGAAGTGGAAGTAGTCGGTTTTGGTGATGGAGAGGATATGGGGTCGGAAGCTCAGCTCCGAGTCAAATTGGATGCCGAGGATTTGAACGGTCTGGTTCAGCCTCAGACAATGGCCAGGGAGTGGGCTGGTGTTGAATACTTTGGCATTATCAGACTGGCATCCAAAATGAACCCACTGAAGTCAGGCTGGGTCAACTTCAAGCGGCTTAAAGTGCCACGGATGCCAATTCTTGTGCCAGAAAGCATGAGCAGTGAGTATGCTGAGCGTATTTTTTTTGTCAGAGATACACACAAGGAGCTCTGGTGGATACTTACTATGCATGATACTGGGGATTAATGGTTTAATCCCTGAATCCCCCCCCCTCCCCCATCACAGATTGACAATTCTCTGATATTTTTCTTGTCCAATTTCAAGCGTGGATTTTTCATTTCGAGGCCAATGCCTCTCACTAAGCTCCCCCAGATCCCCGGCTGGGAAAATTTACTGCCTGGATGAACAAGCGGCCTACTTTTTGCTGGTGTGCAGCATCTGGGGCCAAATTCTGTGCCCACTTGGAATGGGAAGCTGTGATGATCAGCTCAGTGGGTAGCGCTCTCACCTCTGAGTCTAAAGGTCGTAGGTTCAAGTCCCACTCCAGAGACTTGAGCACAAACACCGAGGCTGACACTCCCAGTGCTGTACTGAGGGAGCGCTGCACTGTCGGAGGTGCCATCTTTCAGATGAGATGTTAAACTGAGGTCCCGTCTCCTCTCTCAGGTGATGTAAAAGATACTGCAGCACTATTTGAAGAAGAGCAGGGGAGCTTGGCCAATATTTATCCCTCCACCAACATCACTAAAACAGATCATTACCACATTGCTGTTTGTGGGAGCTTGCTGTGTACAAATTGGTGCCTTCTTTCCTACATTACAACAGCGACTACACTTCAAAAGTACTTCATTGGTTGTAAAGCACTTTGGCACGTCCTGAGGTTGTGAAAGGCGCTATATAAAGCAAGTTCTTTCTTTTACAAGTGCTAGCTGGATTATGTGTTGAAGTTTCTGGAGTGGGACTTGAACCCACAAATCTCTGACTCAGGCGAGAGTGCTACCAACTGAGTCACTTTGAGCTTGCACTGTTACCAGACAGTGATCTCGCTGTAACTGGAGCTCTGCTCCATTTCGAGGCAGAGAAATAGGAGCAGAGCTTCAGAATTTCCTGTATCTGAGGCCACAACCATCAGCGATGACTGACTGAGAAATGTTCGGTTCCACATTACTGTCAGGGTAAGTGAACTGAAAATGCCGAAGGGGGAT
Source organism: Squalus acanthias (assembly GCA_030390025.1). Taxonomy (NCBI): domain Eukaryota; kingdom Metazoa; phylum Chordata; class Chondrichthyes; order Squaliformes; family Squalidae; genus Squalus; species Squalus acanthias. The sequence goes on along the minus strand of CM059440.1, from coordinate 64,152,288 downwards.
GGAATGACTCTTCAGAATGTAAACAAGGGGTAATTGGTACCCCAGCGGGTGTGTGCACCTTCACTCTGCACTTTCTGTGCTCTTTATTCTAGAAGAACCCACTAGAGGAGAAGGCAGCTGCCATAATACTGCTGAGCCATTTCTTCAGATGCTAACCATGAATTTAATGAGTTCAAAGTTTGGGTCATTGGCTCAGGTAAAAATGCGAAGAAACTGACGTGTTGGGAAAGCCCAGCGTTTGCTCGCACACAGAGCGTCACCCATTCCACTCGGGTCGCACGCTCGCCTCGGAGTCAGAAGGTCGTGGATTCAAGTCCCACTCCAGAGACTTGAGCACATAATCCAGGCTGAAACTCCCAGTGCCATTACTGAGGGAGTGCTGCACTGTCAGAGGTGCCAGCTTTTGGATGAGGCCCTGTCTGCCTTTTCAGGTAGGCGTAAAAGATCCCATGGCACTATACGAAGAAGAGCAGGGGACTTCTCTCCGGTGTCCTGGCCAATACTTATCCCCTTATCCCTCAACCAACATCATTAAAAAAAAACAGATTATCTGGTCATTATCACATTGCTGTTTGTGGGACCTTGCTGTGCTTAAATTGGCTGCCGCGTTTAGTACATTACAACAGTGACTACACTGCAAAAGTACTTCATTGGCTGTAAAGCGCTTTGAGACATTCTGAGGTCGTGAAAGACGCGATATAAATGCAAGTCTTTCTTCTTTATCATGTCCCACTGTGTGTTACTCTTTCAGGAATCGTGCACAGTAGGGAGATGATCGAATGTGTCCGTGCTGACAGCTTCAAATCGGGGAATGTAGAAGTCAGTTTACATAATAACAAAATAATATAATCCTAAACACGGTGGATTTACAAATCAGGTCAATCAGAAGGGTCAGAAATCCCCGGGCAGTGACTGGCAGACCGTGCCACTGACTGTCTGCAGTACACCCTCCGCTCCTGAATTCTGAGATATTTTACATTCACCCGCGCTCAGTCTCGCTCACCTGGTTGTGTCAGTTCAGCTCAGTCCCTCCAAAGTTTCTTACTTTAGAGAAATGCAGAATTGGAGTGGATACGTTTGAGGTTTTCAAAGTGATGCAGGGATTATGTCTTTCTTTGATGGGCCAATAAGGGTGACACTGGGTTGCCCCAAGATCACCAAACAAGAATCATCTCAATTTTAGGGCACCGCTAACATAGGAAAGAAACATATGGTCCAATCAAACTAAAAGAATCCAAAATAAGTAACAAAATCCCAACAAAAGCAAAGGGATACCTTCCCAACTAAATCAAAATGTTGTTATCAGTGTCTATAAGACACTCTATACTCTACAGTGCTCACCAGTTGCAGAATCGGTATAGTCTTGGTTAATAGGCTATTTGAAGTGGATGGGGATGGTCGGACCTGCGGTCATCCATCAAGTTAGGTTCGAGGCCAGGAAGCATTTCTCTTCACAGGACGTCATTATTCTCTGGAGCAAACTATTGAAACACACAGTTGGTTGGTCTGGGGGCACTACAGTCCTTGAAAAGAGTACTTGGCAAGTACCTGAGAAAAGAGCACATTTACAGCCATGGCAATAAGTTGCTACTTCGCTGGGATCATGAGGGGTTATGGGCTATAACCCAAGAGTTTGAGTAGTTAGTGGGCGGGCCAACGATCTTTCTGTTTGCAAGATTGAGTGGATGGAGCTGAAGTTCTTTCCTCGCCCCTGTTTCTACATCACTGCCAGGGCCATCAGACTGAAAATGTTCAAAATATCTTCAATGGAGGGAAAGAAAGAAGACGACTTGTATTTATACAGCGTCCTCAGGATATCCCAGAGCGCCTTGCAGCCAATGAAGTACTTTTTTGAAGTGCAGTCACTGTTGTAATGTAAGAAACGCGGCAGCCAATTTGTGCACAGCAAGCTCCCACAAACAGCATTGAGATAAATGACCAGATAATCTGAGAGGAAAATGGGGCGGGGTGTATAACGGGCAGCTGATCCGATATCGCCTGTTCTATGCCCCGCTCTGGAGTTGGAAGTTCCGGTGCTTATCAATATCTAGGAATAGTTAGATATGTGGTTGATGGAAAGGGGGGATAAAGGGATCTGAGAACCGAGCGGGCACATGGGATTCGGATACTGCCCATGTGGAGGATAAACACCAACATGGAATGGTCTGTTTCTGTCTTGTAATTTCTATGTAATTGTATGATGATGGTATGCAGATCTTATTTCAGTGCCTGTGTGTAACCCCATGACCTGTTCTTTTAAGAACAGAGTGACTTTGTAAGCTTTTTACCTATGAGGCTTAAACTGTCACCTTGGAGTTAGATTTATGGCCTGGAGCTGGGAGCAGGACGATAATGCTGCCCACCGGCAGAATGTTATGTATGGGAGAATACTAAAGAGCTTTATCAGTCAGTCACAGGACAGACTGAAATAGCTCTTGTTCTATATGTGAACTGTAGTGTTTGATCGCACTGTGGGGCAGTGAGTTCCTGAGCTGCTTAACCACTTTTTCTTTTCTCTGGAAAAGAGAAGACTAAACGGAAACCTGATAGAGGTGTTTCAAATTAAGAAGGGGTTTGAAAGGAAGGATGCAGAGAAACTGTTTTCACCTGTGGGTGAGACCAGAACAAGCGGACATAAATATAAGTTAGAATCATAGAAAGTTACAGCACGGAAGGAGGCCATTTCGGCCCATCGTGTCCGCACCGGCCAACAAAGAGCTATCCAGCCTAATCCCACTTCCCAGCTCGTGGTCCGTAGCCCTGCAGGTTAGAGCAACCCAAGTGCACATCCAAGTACTTTTTAAATGTGGTTAGGGTTCCTGCCTCTACCACCCTTTCAGGCAGTGAGTTCCAGACCCCCACAACCCTCTGGGTGAAGAAATTTCCCCTGAAATCCCCTCTAAACCTTCCCCAATTACTTTAAATCTGGGCCCCCTGGTTTTTGACCCCTCTGCTAAGGGAAATATGTCCTTTCTATCCACTTTATCTATGCCCCTCATAATTTTATATACCTCAATAAGGTCTCCCCTCAGCCTCCTCTGTTCCAAGGAAAACAGACCCAGCCTATCCAGTCTTTCCTCATAGCTAAGATTCTCTACTCCCGGCAACGTCCTTGTAAATCTCCTCTGCACCCTCTCTAGTGCAATCACATCTTTCCTGTAATGTGGTGACCAGAACTGCACGCAGTACTCTAGCTGAGGCCTAACTAGTGTTTTATACAGTTGAAGCATAACCTCCCTGCTCTTGTATTCTATGCCACGGCTAATAAAGGCAAGCATTCCGTATGCCTTCTTAACCACCTTATCTACTTGGCCTGCTACCTTCAGGGATCTGTGGACATGCACTCCAAGGTCCCTTTGTTCCTTTACACTACTCAGTGTCCTACCATTTAATGTGTATTCCCTTTCCTTGTTAGCCCTCCCCAAGTTAGTCACTAACAGATCAAATAAAGAATTTATGAGGAATTTCTTTACACAGAGAGGGTGAGAATGTGAAACTTACTGCCACAGGGAGTGGTAGAAGCAGAGCGCGCTGATGTTAAGTGGAGGCTTGATGTATACATGGGGGAGAAGGAAATAGAGGGATACAAGGGCAGGATGGGAAGAATTCATTAAATTGGGAGGAGGCTCGTGTGGAGTATAAACAGCGGCCTGTTTCTGTACTGTAGATTCTATGTGATTCGATGTCATTCAAGAAAGCTGCCTGAGACTGTACAAGGTGGAGAAGCCGGTGGTTCTGGTGGCTGCTATGTTAGCTGTCCCACCAGAAGGGCTGGTTTCTAATCTCAGCAAGGGCTCTTTGGAGCAATGGGAGAGGAGAAGCTGTCAGTCGCACAGCAAGTCAAGCACACTTCCTAGCAGCTCGTTCGTTCAACATTACACCAGTGACTACACTTCAAAAGTACTCCATTGGCTGTAACGCACTTTGGGATGTTCTGCGGTTGTGAAAGGCGCTATATAAATGCAAGTTCTTTCTTCTTTACCATGTCCCACTGCCTGTGACTCTTTCAGGAATAGCACACAGTTAGGGAGGTGATCAAATGAGTCCGTGCTGACAGCTTCAAATCGAGGAATGTAGAAGTCAGTTTACATAATAACAAGATAACATAATCTTAAACACAGGGTGGATTTACAAATCAGATCAATCAGCAGGGTCAGAAATCCCTGGGCAGTGACGAGCAGACCGTGCCACTGACTGTCTGCAGTACACCCTTCGCTCCTGAATCGTGTCGCTGCCTTCTTGCTGAGATATTTTACATTCACTTGCGCCCATGTTCTTTTTTTGTCAGCCAGTTTCTGAATCTATCACCACGCTTAAGATCTAATCCACCCGTAGAGTTTTTGTTTGCCCAGTAGGAACAGCAGGCTCTCTCTCTCTCTGTAGTGAGACATCCCACTTACTCAGCCTAGAGAGCATAGGGGCAGGATGGCAAAGCAAAGGTTTAGGGTCCCCCAAGTGTGCTTGGACAGTGTTGGAAATTAACCAGCGGAAACGGCACAGTTTACCAAAGCACAGCACTGGTGAGTTTTCAGCTGTTTGTCCAGCTAGGACCACCCTACCCATTGGGGCATTGGCTTGCAAGGTTGTTTGGAGTCGAGTGGGAAGAATTCCAGTCCCCAGTATCTAACCCTCCAGGGTCCATTAGTGAGCCAGGCTCCGTCTCCTGGTGCACCACGGACTGGCCTGGCTCAGGTATTACGTTCCTGAGTCTGCCATGGAGGGTGGGCATGGGTCAGAACTTCCATGGTCAGGGAACATAGGATCAGGAGTCAGCCATTCAGCCTGTCGAGCCTGTTTCTCCATTCAATCAGATCAGAGCTGATCTGTACCGCAATCCCATTTACACACTTTTGCTCAATATCCCTCAATACTCTTACCCAACAAAAATCTATCAATCTCAGTCTTGGAAGCTCCAATTGATCCCTAGTATCCATAGCATTTTGGGAGAGAGTTCTAGATTTCCATTACCCTTTTTTGTGAAAAAGTGCTTCCTGATTTCACTCTTGAATTACCTAGCTCTAATTTTAAGATTGTTCCCCCTTGTTCCAGACTCCCCCCACCAGAGGAAATAGTTTCTCCCTATCTACCCTATTGATTCCTTTTATCATGTTAAACACTTCAATTAGATCACCCCTCAACTTTCTAAACGCAAGGGAATATAAGCCAAGTTTATGCAACCTGTTCTCATAATTTTACCCATTAACCCTTTATCATTCTCATGAATCTCCGCTGCACCCCCTCCAAGACCAATATGTCCTTCCCGAGGTGCGGTGCCCAGAACTGAACGCAGTACTCCAGATGGGGTCTGACCAAGGCTCTGTACAACTGAAGCATAACTTCTTCCCCTTTCTATTCCAGCTCCCTTGAGATAAAGGCCAACATTCCATTAGCCTTTTTGATTACTTTTTGTACCTGTCCTCTAGCTTTTATCTCGGACCCCTCACCAGGTGAACGGCAGGTACCAGGAGCTCAGAGAGAGAGAGGCCTGGTGAGTAGCCCAATATCAGCATCTTCTTCCTAACGGCACCATACCCCACTGAGCGCTGGTTCCACCTGTTGGCATCAAAGAGCTTCTGCTGAGGCTGATCACTCATGGTGGGCACCAATCCCTGGATATATCCGTGCGTATTCTCCCGCACGCTCTCCAGATAACATCCTCTAGCGACTGCTTTCAAGTGTTTCCTCATCAGATATATGATGAGCATAATGGAAGAGCCAACATTGGGGAGCTTGAATCAACATCAGGCACCTTGGTATTCTCAATGTCCAAGTCCAATGTTGTGCGTCAGGTTTACTCACCCCCAAGTGGTTAACCCAAGCCCTTGCAAAGAGGAGTTGCCTCCTGACTCTACCCCCAGGATTACTCTGACAGATCAGGGTAGGCCACAGTCCTCCCTCCCCCTGTTCAATCTGGCAGCCTACTTGCCCTCCATCACCTCACATTACACTGTCACTCTCCCCCCACCCGCCCACTGCTCCTGATGTTCTGAAGGATGGAACTCTGAGTGGGAATGTCTGATCTTGCAAAAGGGTTGTGAGAATTCCCACCAACAGTACGCTACCGTTCCATCATTGGGACAGCGAGAATCTGCAAGCAATGCCGATTTTCATCCGCAAACACGGATAAGTGGACTAAACCCCGACTGCCCGCGTGAAGCGTAAACAATTGGTTTACAGGGATGTCCTTTCTCAGAAGAGGGCACCGGAATTTTTCTATCGCCATTTCAAATACAACAACTTCTTTGCATTTCGCAACATCAGGACGTCCCAAAGCGCTTTACAGCCCATGAAGTACTTTTGAAATGTAGTCGCTGTTGTAATGTGGGAAACGCGGCAGCCAATTTACACACAGCAAGGTCCCACAAAGAGCAATGCGATAATGATCAGACAATCTGTTTTTGATGGTGTTGGTTGAGGGAGAAACAATTGGCCAGGGCACTGGGAGAACTCCCCTCCTCTTCTTTCAATAGTGCCATGGAATCGTTTACATCACCTGAGAGGGCAGTGGTTTAACGTCTCATCCAAAAGATGGCACCTCTGACAGTACTGCACTCCCTCAGTGCTGCACTGGGAGTGTCTGGAGTGGGACTTGAACCCACAATTTTCTGATTCCAAAGCGAGAGTGCTACCCACTGAGCCACGGCTGCCACTTAGCATGACACTACCCAAAGATAACTGGTCTGTGTTGTCATGGTAATACCTTGCCTGACTTTACCGTGGTGTACAGAGCAGTAATTCAATCAGTAAAGCTGTGATGCCCTTGCATTGACAGTTAGATCTGTCACTGCTCATCTGCCCATGCCCAATCCTGTACTGAATCCTATTCACCTATCACCCTGTCCTTGCTGATCTCTCTTTGCTTTGATGCCCCAGTGCACCAAATTCAAAATCTTTGCCTTCACGTACAAGCTTTCCATACCCTTCACCACTTCCCGACCAATCTCTGCAACCAGTCCATCCCTACGTCCTGGAGTGCGCCTTCCGATCTTTAGACTGTGGGCTTCTGTGCGTCTGTCCCTCCCTCTGCTTCCCCATCAGTCATACAGTCTTCAGTCACCACCCCCTGCACGGTGCGATTGTTTCCCTAAAACCCCTCCCGTTTGTTACAACTCTCCACCTTCAAGTGCCTCCTCTAACACCCTATCTACCACCACTTGTCCAGTCACTAACTCTTCCTCAGCCCCTGTTCCGTGATCTCCCCCACACTCTCTTCACTGAAGCACCTTGGGACATTCAGAATTGCAGACACCAGTAATTGTACAAGTGTCTCCACCAGTGTTAGGCAAGACTGTGTGGGGGGGGGGGAAATTAAATTAGTCCAAAAATTCAACACAGACCGGACATAAAAGATAATCATGTGTCACAGGATAATGGTACTGCGGTCCAGTGAGATTTGTATTTGCACATTTTGTGGTTTGAAAATTCGAGCAGGCTCAGGAGAAAGGTATTATTCAGCTGATAGGAAATGGTGTGTGGTTATGAGGGAGTGCCAACCCTCTGATCACCCAAGTCAGGAAGTCCATGCTCATAATCAACAGCTTGCAAGCACATGAGGCAGGGGCACTATCACCACCCCCCCCCCCCCCCCCATCTGACAGGACATGCATGGGGATAACAGGATATGGGAACTGTGTCTAAATTATCCAAGATTTTACTCTCCGCTCCAAAAATCTGAGCACAACAGATATATAGAATAACAAAGTTATAGGCTAGAATCTAATTGAGGGAATTAGGTGGTTTATATATAGAATAACGGATACCCGGGAGTAAGTTACAGTCTGGAATCTAATCGAGGGGTTTGGGAGGTTTATATATAGAATAACATACACCGGAAGTGAGTTACAGTCTGGAATCTAATCGAGGGGATTGGGAGGTTTATATATAGAATAACAGATACCCGGGAGAGAGTTACAGTCTGGAATCTAATCGAGGGGTTTGGAAGGTTTATATATAGAATAGAACAGTACGCATGGATTGGAGGGTAGCTAATGTTACCCCACTATTCAAAAAAGGTGGTAGAGAGAAAACGGGGAATTATAGACCAGTAAGCCTGACATCGGTAGTGGGGAAAATGCTAGAGTCCATTATAAAAGATGTAATAGCAGAGCACTTGGAAAACAGTGACAGGATCGGACAAAGTCAACATGGATTTACAAAAGGCAAATCGTGCTTGACTGATCTACTGGAATTTTTTGAGGATGTAACTGGTAAAATGGATAAGGGAGAACCAGTGGATGTGGTGTATTTGGACTTTCAGAAGGCTTTCGATAAGGTCCCGCATAAGAGATTAGCGTGTAAAGTTAAGGCACATGGGATTGGGGGCAAGGTATTGACTTGGATAGAGAACTGGTTGGCAGACAGAAAGCAAAGAGTTGGAATAAATGGGTCTTTTTCCGAGTGGCAGGCGGTGACTAGTGGGGTACCGCAGGGATCGGTCCTAGGACCCCAGCTATTCACAATATATATTAATGATCTGGACGATGGAATTGGATGTAATATCTCCAAGTTTGCAGACGACACAAAGCTGGGTGGGAGTGTGTGCCGTAAGGAGGATGCCGAGAAACTCCAGTATGATTTGGACAGGTTGGGTGATTGGGCAGAAGCATGGCAGATGCAATATAATGTGGATAAATGCGAGGTTATCCACTTTGGTGTCAAAAACAGGAAGGCAGATTATTATCTGAATGGCAATAGATTGGGAGAAGGGGAAGTGCAACGAGACCTGGGTGTCCTTGTGCACCAATCGCTGAAGGTAAGCATGCAGGTGCAGCAGGCGGTTAAGAAGGCAAATGGTATGTTGGCCTTCGTAGCGAAAGGGTTCGAGTACAGGAACAAGGATGTCTTGCTGCAGTTGTACAGGGCCTTGGTGAGACCACACCTTGAGTATTGTGTGCAGTTTTGGTCGCCTTATCTGAGGAAGGATGTTCTTGCCATGGAGGGAGTGCAGCGAAGATTCACCAGGCTGATACCCGGGATGGCAGGAATGGCGTATGAGGAGAGATTGGGTCGATTGGGCTTATACTCACTGGAGTTTAGAAGAATGAGAGGGGATCTCATTGAAACTTATAAAATTCTAACAGGACTAGACAGACTAGATGCAGGAAGGATGTTCCCAATGGCCGGGGAGTCCAGAACCAGGGGTCACAGTCTAAGGATAAGGGGTAAGCCATTTAGGACAGAGATGAGGAGGAATTTCTTCACCCAGAGAGTGGTGAACCTGTGGAATTCTCTACCACAGAAGGCAGTAGAGGCCAATTCATTAAATATATTCAAGAAGGAGTTAGATATATTTCTTAAAACTAAAGGGATCAAGGGATATGGGGAGAAGGCAGGGACAGGGTACTGAATGTGGATGATCAGCCATGATCTCATTGAATGGCAGAGCAGGCTCGAGGGGCTGAATGGCCTACTCCTGCTCCTATCTTCTATGTTTCTATGTTAATAACATATACCCGGGAGTGAGTTACAGGCTGGAATCTAATCGAGGGGTTTGTTGGGGTTTATATATAGAATAACATACATCGGAAGTGAGTTACAGGCTGGAATCTAATCGAGGGGTTTGTTGGGGTTTATATATAGAGTAACATACTGTTGACTGTTTTGGGCTTGGTGTTTAGAGCTGAATCAGGATGTGTGTCTGCTCACACCACAGGCTCATTTACCCACAAGGCTCTGCTTTTTGTAGAGTGTGTGGGCTGGTACGGAACTGAGACCAAGGAAGGTCTGTGAATGAACTGAGTTGTGAGTTAGCTGATCGCAGCCCGGGCAACAATTGTGGTGCCCCTGGGCTAGAGAGGGGGAAAATCAACCAGCACACGAGCTACTGGTCATTACGCAGGGAGCATCAGCTGAAACATGCATGTTTGATACCGGGGATGAGGATTGGATCTGGCTGTGGTGTGACGCCCTTTGTGGTTAAATAGCCAGCTGACGCTCGCTGTCCAGCCGCTGGGGTGAGGTACAGAAGGGCGGCCGACACCTGTGGTGTCACACCCCAGCGAGAGTGAAGCTTGCAGGAGAGGAGGGGAGATAATTTTGAGGGAGGGGAAACAAGACACAACCAGTGACTCGCAACAATGGAGAAAGGAGCAGGATAAACAAGTGCACGGGTCCCTTGTTAGCCTCCCAGATGGCTGCGTGGATCCAGAGCTGGGCCGCACCATGCTGTGCTTTTGTGCGCACACATCCTTTACTGAGGGATAATAACCCAAGTCTTATTAAATATGATAATTGATTGTTTTTGAATATAGGTCAGCTCCCGCTTGCTGGCTTGTTCCAGGCGCCTGGTACTTAATGGGTTAAGGTCACTGTCTGCTCGAGTGAGACGGAGGTCGCTGACAGCATCAATCAGACTTAACACTGACCATGTGCTATCTTTGAGTCTGCTCTTTGTTCCAATTTTTTGGGGGAGAGAGAAAGGGACAGCTTCCCTAGACTAAACCATTAATGCCCTCCTGATTGGTTAATCTGAAATAATCCGTTGACGGTTGGGTACCTTGGCAGCCTATGGCAATACTGAATGCGGATAGAGTCGCATCGGGTCCCGTTCGATTGGGCAACTCTGGCCCAATGGGTGAGTGAGGGGATTGACCCTGCGCTGCCTAAAGTTTTGGAAGTTCAGGACCGAGAGACTGATTTTGAGAAGACACCTAACGCAAAGGAAGGATGAGGATTTAATCTGTTGGAGCAGGGAGCGGGGTATGGAAGGGAGGTTGATCACAGCATTGTAGCGGCAAAGCTTGACATGTAAGTACTTTCCTTCTGAAACAAGGACATCACTGACAACATTCTTTAAAGGTACTGCTGAGTTTGTGCAGCAGAGTGTGCAGTCAGTGTAGCTCGAGATTGGCACAACTGGTACTGGTGCGGGATTGTGTGGGCAAAGTCTGTTTTATTGAGGAATCTAGGTGGAGGGTCGAGGCCCAGAGAGCAGGACAGCGGAGGACGGAAGAGTAGTGGTTAGGTGACGCCAAGTGTGGGTTTTAAAAGCTTGTACATTGGACAAATCAATAAATAGAGAAGTGGCAAGTCTGAATAAACCAGTTCCGACGAAGGGTTTCGACCTGAAACGTTAACTCTCTTTCTCTCTCCACGGATGTTGCCTGGCCTGCTGAGTTTTTCCAGCGTTTTCTGTTGTTATTTCTGAAATAACTCTAGTCTGTTTATATTTGGCAATCACCTTAGCCCTTTCCTCAAGCTCAGTAAAGCTGTGTTAGTTCCCAGAACGCCAGCTTACTTGATGAGCTGATGCTAATTCCTGGACAGTCAATACCGAGAAATGAATGAGAACTTTCTTAAAGGGGCACCACCTTTGTAAAAACAAGTTGATCAGATATTTTCTCCCCACAATTTTTTCAGCTGCCAAAGGCAATGACGTAAATCGGGTTGAATCTTACTGCATGTGAACAAAGTGATACTTTCCTCATGCTACTATTCTTCCTCTTCAAACAATGAAAGATTTGCCAGATACTTACCCCCGCTTCCCCTCACGCAGACACTGCCCTTTTAAGCCCAAGCCGTTTCGGAATAATTTCTGTTTTTGATTTTAATTCTGAAATGTCTCTACAGTTCGCGATCATTCGCAGCTCAAACAAATAAAGTTAGAAGATTTGAAATCAAGGACTGGGACAGTCTCCTCCACTGTGCCGAATGGATTGCCTTGGCTGATGTATCACTCCAATGGTGCTTTCGACCTTAGTCTCCAGAGTACAGGGGCAGCATGCGATGCTATCCTGCCATGTTCCGGTCACTGTGTAGACCCCTGATTGACTGGTCAAACCCCGTGTAGCTGAGTTTCAGTGCATGCACAGTGCCCTGTTGATTTTTTGTCTGCGCTGAGGTCTAATGCCTGCTAATGGGCAGGCTGGGGTATTTGATGTCCTGGGTGTAAGTGTGCTTGTTCATGGAGCTATTTTGCAGTGAAGAAATACAAATGGGAATGTAGGGATATGTAGGGAACACGGCAGCCAATTTGCACACAGCAAGCTCCCTCAAACAGCAATGTGATAATGACCAGATAACCTATTTGAGTGATGTTGAGGGATAAATATTGGCCAGGACACCGGGGTAAACTCCCCTGCTCTTCTTCAAAATAGCATCTTTTCCGTCCACCTGAGAGGGCAGAAAGGGCCCTCGGTTTAACATCTCATCCGAAAGACGGCACCTCCGACAGTGCAGCACTCACTCAGTACTGCACTGGGAGTGTCAGCCTGGATTTTGTGCTCAAGTCTCTGGAGTGGGACTTGAACCCACAACCTTCTGACTCGGAGGCGAGAGTGATACCCACTGAGTCACAGCTGACGCTCCGTCATGAGGCACTTTCAATGGATTTGGTTGGTTTTGCAGGTAAATTGCAGGGGTGGGGGGGGGGGTGGGTTGGTGGTTAGGGGGGAAGGCCATTGTTCTGATGGGGGATCAAGAGATCCTGTTTTAAAAAAAAAGACTCATCCCTTGCTGTCGGCTGTGCGCGGTGAGATCATTTCCACTTGGAAAGGCCATTGATTGCTAGATATCTGTGCCTTCAGTCAGTGTGACCCAGCCTGGCTGTGTTTGCTCTTCTTAGATGGATTAAATGCTTCTGTTTCCTTTGCTGTTGCTGTCTGACTTCATAGTGTTGCCAGGTCCATACTGTGGACTAGTTGCCTCACCAATCCTTTGGTTTTCCATTCAAGAACGTTGTGACATTGTTTGTATTGAGGTGAATTTGAGACTGATGTTCTGCTGGTGAATCACTGGAGACCATTCTCACTCCCACGTCATTGTTAGCCTCTGAAATAGGCAATCAGCGTCACTTACACAGACGCACACATGGCGGGATCTAGTGTGATAACTGTCAACAAGCCTGTAGGGGGTCGTACAACCAGCGGTCGAACTGCATTTTACCCACTGCTGACCAGCGGTCGAGGTAAATTGTAACTGGAGATCTCTGATTTATGGAGCCTGAATAAAGTCAAATTCAGTTGTTATTGTATGGGAATTAAGGGATGTATTTTGGGAATTTTTGCCATTTTGCGATTCTGTACATTTTTTCCGTGAACACCCCAAATCAGTGACCTTGATTTTAACAGCACTTCACACTATAGACCACTGATGTGGGAGTCGTTGATCTGGGTGATGCTGTTGCTGTTCCTCTCGTCCTGGCACGGTTATACGTGTGATCCATGTGGCTCAATATCTGGAACCTGTTATCCTTTGTGATTCCAGCTGCCCCGTCAGGACCACCTATTTTTATTCATTCACAGAATGTGGGCATCGCTGGCCAGCATTTATTGCCCTTGATTTAAGGAGCCTGAATAAAGTCAAATTCTGTTGTTATTGCATGGGAATTAAGGGATTTATTTTGGGAATTACCGCTGCAGTCGTGAGGTGAAGGCACTCCCACAGAGAATTTTTGTAGCAGTTTGGTACAAGCTGAGTGACTTGCTGGGCCGTTTCACAGGGCAGTTAAGAGTCAACCACATTGCTGTGGGTCTGGAGTCACATATAGGCCAGACCGGGTAAGGACGGCAGGTTTCCTCCCCTAAAGGACATTAGTGAACCAGATGGGTTTTTACAACAATCCAACAGCTTCATGGTCATTTTTAATGATACCAGCTTTTTATTTACAGATTTATTTAATTAACTGAATTCAAATCACAAACTGCCATGGTGGGATTTGAACTCACATCTCCGGATTATTAGTCCAGGCCTACGAGATTACTAGTCTAGTAACATAACCACTATGGTTATACAGCTACTGCACCTGTTCAGAGTACAGCTTCTGCACCAATGCAATGACAATACTGCTTGGAATGTAGGAATAGCACCAGTGCATTAAGTGTGGCAGCATCATTTAAATTCACTTCAGGTGCACTGTTCTGTTGCTGTGTTAGAATTACTGATGAGCTGTGGACAAGAAATAACTGGGGATCATACCCAATGAACGATGTACTGAGGCCTGGTAACCAGGGGTGTTGGGGCTGTGGGATTCTGGTGAGGAGACTGTCTCTCTAAGAAACAACCTGATGGAGGTACGTATTGTTTCCAAGAGAAAATTCTGGTGACGAGACTCCCTCTTTAAAAGGGTTCCTGATTTCGAGACTCCTTCTTTAAAAGGGGTCCGGATATGAAGACTCCCTCTCACAGATGTCCGGATATCGAGACCAACGTTCCCTCTAAGCTGCGCGGCTGCACAGCTCTCTGTTGGTCCCGCGCAGCCTGGGACCGGCTTGCACGAAACTGTCAATGGGCCACGCAGGCCCTTAAAGGGGCCGCGCACCCAAAATAAATTACGGGGAACATTGAACGAGACCCCCTCTTTTAATGGGGTCTGGATATCGAGACTCCCTCTTTAATAGATGTCCGGATGGCACTTTCTCTTGCAAAGGTGCCAACACAAAATGGGCAATAGCAAATCGGCAGCCCAGTTTACACCACTCCTGAATTTCTTTTTCATTGACTTCGACGGAATTCCACTGCCGTTATACCTACCTGTCTGTGTATTTCACGGTTTGTCTATTAACGAAGTACCTGTCTGACTATCCTGAGGTTAAAAGGAAAATCACAAATGCTGGAAATGCACAAGCGGTGAGTCAGTGACTAAAAGAGAAAGGACAAATTAACATATTAGGTGGGGACTTCCATCAGAACTGAAACTTGTCCCCACTTGAAACGTATTATCCTTGTCTTTCAGATGCTGGCAATCTGACCTGCATTTCCAGCACCACCTGTTTGCACAGAGCAGCACAGACTGAGGGGCAGGGAGCATGTCCCCAGCGATCTGTCTTCTGACCCGATCATGGTGCATGTCATGTTGGGAGGCATAGCGTGAGAGCAATTAATTTATTACATTGGTGGGGCAGGAATTTATTAAAACGAGTTTCACAATAGAATAAACAATTCTGCACATCAGAATCACAGAATCCCCACAGTGCAGATAGAGGCCATTTCGGCCCATCGAGCCTGCACCGACACATATCCCACCCTATCCCCGTAACCCCACGTATTTAATCCCCCCTAACACTAAGGGTCAATTTATCATAGCCAAATCAACCTAACCCACACATCTTTGGACTGTGGGAGGAAACCGGAGCACCCGGAGGAAACCCACGCAGACACGGGGAGAATGTGCAAACTCCACACAGACAGTCACCCGAGGCCGGATTCGAACCCGGGTCCCTGGCGCTGTGAGGCAACAGTGCTAACCACTATGCCACCGTGTTGCCCACTATGCCACCGTGTTGCCATCAGGACCTGAATTATTTTTAAAAATTCATCATATTGGATATGGGAAAAAAGGCTGTTTGACTGACAGTCAAGAATCATCCAATCGGGTAACAGAGTCTGTTTGCTTTCCAATTGGCCGTGGGAAGGCGGGGCATCGCGAGGATGGACATGTCGGGCGACCAATGGCGGGAGTGTGGGGGGCGGGTGGTTGGAGGATGAAACCTCCAGGAATGTGTCCAACCAGAGTTGACAACCCAAGATGCAGGGCCCAGCTGGGAGAAAGCACAGCCCAGACCCTGGACCCGTCCTGAGACCTTTCACCAAAATACTGAAGGGTTGGTATTCCCCGAGAACTAAACAGCCAAGGCCTGTTTAGAAAGTTATTGGAGGTGTGCTCTGTTTATATAAAAAAAAATACTGATCCCAGTTGAGAGATCCCATAAGGGCTCGGAGTGGAAAGCTGGAGCCGGATCAAGTATCCAATCCTTGCTAATTCCAGCTCAGTCACAGCACTTACCTCTTGGATAGAGCACTAAAGCGTCTTACAGAAAATCTCACCCAAGCGGCGCTCCGCATCAGGGTCTGAGAAACATTGCCCTCGCGTGTTGACACTCAGCAAGTCAGGCTGCCTCTGTGGAGACAACTGACGTGGTTTTCTGGATCGTGTGACTTGAGCTCATCCAAAATTCTGTTGCCCGTATCCTAACTCTCACCGAGTCCCCTTCACTCATCACCCCTGTGCTCGCTGACCTACATTGGCTCCCGGTCCAGCAACGCCTCGATTTTAAAATTCTCATCCTTCTTTTCAAATCCTTCTATGGCCTCGCCCCTCCCTATCTCTGTAACCTCCTCCACCCCTCTGAGATCTCTGCGCTCCTCCAAATCTGGCCGCTGGCACATCCCCGATTTTAATCGCTCCACCATTGGCGGCCGTGCCTTCAGCTGCCTGGGCCCTAAGCTCTGGAATTCCCTCCCTAAACCTCTCCGCCTCCCTACTAACATTCCCTCTAAGCTGCACAGCTGTCTGCCAGAACAGGACCGGATTTTCAGATGTGAAATTTCGCGCATACGTGAAACTTTGAATGGGCCGCGCGGCACGTTAAAGGGACCGCGCGCCCAAAAGAAAATTAGAGGCAACATTTCTCGCCACCTCTCTCTCCTCCTTTAAGATGCTCCTTAAAATCTACCTCTTTGGCTAAGCTTTTGGTTACCTATCCTAATATCTCCTTATGTGGCTCGGTGTCAAATTTTGTTTGATAACGCGCCTGTGAAGCACCTTGGGACGTTTTACTACGTTGAAGGTGCTATATAAATGCAAGTTTTTGTTATTTTTGTGTAGGGAGGGGAGGTAGTCTGTGTAATGGTGATACAATCGAGGTGTTTAAAATGATTAAGGGATTCGATAGGGTAGATACGGAGAAACTATTTCCTCTAGTGGGAGAAATAGCACAAGGGGGCACAATCTTAAAATTAGAGCTCGGCCATTCAGGAGTGAAATCAGGAAGCACTTTTTCACACAAAGGGTAGTGGAAATCTGGAACTCTCTCCCCCCAAAAGGCTGTGGATGCTGGGGGTCAATTGCAATTTTCAAGACTGAGATTGATAGATTTTTGTTGGGTAAGGGTTTCAAGAGATATGGAGCAAAGGTGGGTAGATGGAGTTAAGATACAGATCAGCCACGATCTAACTGAATGACGGAACAGGCTCGAGGGGCTGAATGGCCTCCTCCTGTCTCTAAGTAATGGGAGTATTAATAGAACTGAGATACTTGAGAGGTTTCTGTGGGGAACGTGGGCTAGAACACTGGGTTACACTTGTACCTGCAGCTCTCCCGTGCTTTCCTGTAGTCTGTGATCTCTGATAGTCACCTGTGGAAACAAATTGACCCAATATAATGTTTTATTTGTTAGCATTGGCTGGTCAGAGAATCAAATTTATTGTGGAGGTGGAAGGGTTTTATTTTCATAAGTAGATTCCCCACACCCTTTCATCTCTGCACCAAGAACTTTTGCAACATCTTGGTGCATCATTTATTTCTCGCCTGCTTTAAACTCTTAGATGCAAAACATTCAATTGTACACAACTGTCAGAGTTGATTAAGTTGCACTGCTTCTCAAACAATAATAATAATTAGGTGTTAGCTGTGACTCAGTGGGCAGCACTCTCTCGCATCTGAGTCAGAAGGTCCAGAGACCTGAAAACATAATCCAAGGCTGACACTCCCAGTACGGAGGGAGTGCCGCACTGTCGGAGGTGTCATCTTTCGGATGAGATGTTAAACTGAGTCTGCCCTCTCAGGTGGACGTATAAGATCCCACGGCACTATTCAAAGAAGAGAAGGTGAGTTCTCCCCTGTGTCCTGGGCCAAAATGTATCCCTCAACCAACAACACCAAGGCAGATTATCTAGTACAAAAGGAAAATACTGCAGACGCTGGAAATCTGAAATAAAAACAGAAAATGCTGGAGATACTCAGCAGGTCAGGCAGCATCTGTGAAGAGAGAAACAGAGTTAACGTTTCAGGTCGATGACCTTTCGTCAGAACTGGAAAAAAGCATGCTTTTTTCCAGTTCTGACAAAAGGTCATCGACCTGAAACGTTAACTCTGTTTCTCTCTTCACAGATGCTGCCTGACCTGCAGATTATCTAGTAATTTATCTCATTACTCTTTGTGGGAGCTTGCTGTGCACAAATTGGCTGCTGTGTTTCCTACATTACTACAGTGATTGCACTTCAAAAGGTAATTCATTGGCTGTGAAGCACTTTGGGACGTCCTGAGGTTGTGAAAGGCGCTATATAAATGCAAGTCTTTCTTTTCTTTTATAATTCTTTTGCTTGACTCTGCAGGTTCTCCAATGTTGTGATTGGTACTGTCACGTTGGAGCGAGTGAGACACTGAGAAGGTATGAAAATGAAAGCTGAGGTCACGGACATGAGCCAGTGGAGAGAGGTGGATCTGGAAGAGAAGTGCACCTACATTGTAAATGACCAACCAGGGGACCTGGCAAAATACGCTGAGATCCCTCGGGCCAGAACCTCCATACCCCGAAACCTCACCTTCAAGTACACAGCCACCAATGAGGTAAGTCCCTCTGAGCCCACACGGCATCTCAAAAGTTAACTTTGCAAAAGTAAATTCAAATTCAGATAAAATATGCTACATGATGCTACTTGGTAAGACTCATTAATTGTTGTTCTTGGAATGGGTCGCTGGCAAATGAATATTTATTGCACATTCCTCATTGCCCTGAGGTAAAAGCTGCAGCGGATGATCGGGAGATCCCAGGTGGAAATTCAGCCCCGATGTGACACCGAAATTTGCATTAGACGTGGTGTGACATCCAAAGTGTGACCAACAGGTAGTGCAGATAGAGATGACAGAGCTGGTACAGGCACAATGGGCCGAATGGCCTTCTATGCTGTATGATTCTGTAATTTTCCTGAAATTCTGGACTGGTGAAGTCATGGTTACGCATTGGCAGGAAGTCCAAGGAAATTCCGAGCAGAACTGGGTGGGGAGTGGGGAGGGGGCAGGCGATGGTCACACATGGGCTGGTGGTTTTTTGTGGGCTTGGATAGGGAAGTCCTGCTCCTCCAGTCTCCGCAGAAATAACGGGATCGCTGGTTAGACCACTGAATGCCTGATACGATCGGGCAGAACGTGCATGGTACACATTCCGCTCGATAGGTACCTGGAAATGGCAATCCCCGTCCTGCAACTGGTATCTAGGTCAGCTATGGCTCAGTGAGTAGCACTCTCGCCTCTGAGTCAGAAGGTTGTGGGTTCAAGTCCCACTCCAGAGACTTGACCACATAAATCTAGGCTGATGCTCCCAGTGCAGCACTGAGAGAGTGCTGCACTGTCGGAGGCGCCATCTTTCAGATGAGACGTTAAACCGAGGGTCCTGTCTGCTCTCTCAGGTGGACATAAATGATCCCATGGCCCTATTTCGAAGAAGAGCAATGGAGTTCTCCACCGTGTCCTGGGGCCGATATTTATCCCTCAGCAACACCTAAAACAGATTATCTGGTCATTATCTCATTGCTGTTTTTGGGATCTTGCTGTGCGCAAATTGGCTGCCGCGTTTTCTACATTACAACAGTGACTACACTTCAAAATTACTTCATTGTCTGTAAAGCGCTTTGGGACATCCTGAGGTTGTGAAAGACACTATATAAATGCAAGTCTTTAGTTCTTTCTATTGTCATATTTAAGCAGATGTCTGTTTCGAGCGGGCAAGCTGCTCGACCATGTACAGGCAGGCCTTGATAGGCAAAGTGCCGCAGGGCCCTGGGCTCCAGCAACAGTCGGGTCCCTCTGCACCCTCCCGATATCCTCTCCTCCCTCACACTTGCCCTGGATCGCGGCGGAGATGTGGAGATGGAAAACCCGGGGCTCAGGGATGGGACGTGTCCTGTCTTATTCCTCTGGGTTCCTTGCTGGCAGGATCCCCCGTGTTTGGCTGGGACCCCACAGTAATCTGCCCTGGCCCATCCCTCTCACCTCCCCCCTCCCTTCAAGATTTTGGGTGGTTGAAAATCACCCCCCAATACAATCATCAGATACAACATTGGTGAGGCACAATCAGGAGGGCATGAGACAGAGAGAGAGAGAGAGAGAGACACACATACACAGGCACAAACACACGGTTCTCTCGGGGGGGATTTTGGAGTGGGTAATTTCACTGACCTAATGGAACAATCAGTGTTTCACCAAAATACCCCTTGCGAGAGGCACAGACAAATGTTCCAGCTGTCTCACAGCCTGCACTAGTGGGTGGTGAGTCTGCTCTGCTGCTCCATCCAGACATCTGACCACTGCCTCGACAGGATGCGACAATTCAAACAGTTAATTCAGAGACTTTACATTTATTAATGCCTGTGTCTGAGGGAAACTGACCAACTGGCAATCAGGTTTTGTTTGTCTGTGCAGTGAGAGCTCAGTATCCAGGTAAGTCTGCCTGCAGGTGCAATGGCGGACCACGTCAAAGTGTATTTATACGAGAAGCACAGGATCGGAGGGTGCATGGCTTAACTTTTACCATCTAGCATGCAATCCAGCCCAGACAGACTGACGAACAACAGGCAGTGTGCTTGCACAGTCTCAGTTTGGTTCCTATTGGATATCGGCCCACAGCCCATTATGAGGACAGGTTGCAGAAACTTGACTTGTATTCCCATCGGGTGGAATTGCCTGCTCTTCTTCCAATAAGGCCATGGGATTTTCAACGCCCACCAGAATGGGGAGAAGGGGCCCTGGGATAAATGTCTGATCTGAGGGACAGTTGCTCTGTCAATGCAGGGCTCCTCAGTACGAAAGTGTTGCCCTAGATTATGTGCTCAAATCTTGACGTGGGGTCAAAGCCACAATCATAAAGGTGCATAAACTTATTCCCTTGAGTTTAGAAGGTTGAGGGGTGATCTGATCGAGGTGTTTAAAATGATAAAAGGTTTCGATAGGGTAGATACAGAGAAACTATTTCCTCGGGGGAATCAAGAACAAGGGGCATATTCTTAAAATTAGAGCTAGTCCATTAAGGAGTGAAATCAGGAAGCACTTCTTCACACAAAGGGTAGCAGAAATCTAGAACACTCTCACCCAAAAGGCTGTGGATGCTGGGGGTCAATTGGAGCTTTCAAGACTGAGATTGATGATTTCTGTCGGGTAAGGGTATCGAGAGATATGGAACAAAGGTGGGTGAATGGAGTTGAGGTGCAAATCAGCCATGATCTAATTGAATGGTGGAGCAGGCCCGAGAGGCTGAATGGCCTCCTCCAGTTCCTAATGGACCTAGTAAAAGCTGGCATTGAACAGATAATCTCACTCAGAGAGGCTACAGGATGATTGATGTAGGAAATGGAAACATTTCATACTGGTGCAGTAGATGGCACTCCTGAGATTGGACCTGAAGCACATTGGTAGAACCGTGCAGCGGGAGCTTTACTTCATATCTAACCCATGCTGTACATGCCCTGGGAGTGTTTGATGGAACAATGTAGAGGGAGCTTTACTCTGTATCTAACCCGTGCTGTACCTGTCCTGGGAGTGTTTGATGGGACAGTGTAGAGGGAGCTTTACTCTGTATCTAGCCTGTGCTGTACCTGCCCTGGGAGTGTTTGATGGGGCAGTGTAGAGGGAGCTTTACTCTGTATCTAACCCGTGCTGTACCTGCCCTGGGAGTGTTTGATGGGACAGTGTAGAGGGAGCTTTACTCTGTATCTAACCCGTGCTGTACCTGTCCTGGGAGTGTTTGATGGGACAGTGTAGAGGGAGCTTTACTCTGTATCTAACCCGTGCTGTACCTGCCCTGGGAGTGTTTGATGGGGCAGTGTAGAGGGAGCTTTACTCTGTATCTAACCCGTGCTGTACCTGTCCTGGGAGTGTTTGACCGGACAGTGTAGAGGGAGCTTTACTCTGTATCTAACCCGTGCTGTACCTGCCCTGGGAGTGTTTGATGGGACAGTGTAGAGGGAGCTTTACTCTGTATCTAACCCGTGCTGTACCTGCCCTGGGAGTGTTTGATGGGGCAGTGTAGAGGGACCTTTACTCTGTGTCTAACCCGTGCTGTACCTGCCCTGGGAGTGTTTGATGGGACAGTGTAGAGGGAGCTTTACTCTGTATCTAACCCATGCTGTACCTGAGCTTGGAGTGTTTGATGCTGACCAATGTTCTCGTCAATTTTTTTTTGGGTGCGCGGCCCCTTTAACGGGCTGCACGGCCCATTGAAAATAGCGCGCGTGCACGGTTTTTCTCATGGAGAAGCTGGTGAGGTGGCTGTGCGGGAGGTCCAGAGAGCTGCGCGGCCACGCTGTTTAAAGGAAACATTGGTGCTGACACTGTAAATATAGTATGAGTGTGATCTATTCCCAGACTGAGATCCCTCACTTTGTACTTCAAATTTCACAAAAAAGGAATTGTGTCTTTGTGTGCATGTGTGTGTGTATATGTGTGAGACAGCAGTTTGAACAATGGCCTAAGTGTGTTGGTGGCTTCTAATAGTGTAAACTGTAGCACAGAGAACCCCAAATCAATGCTTCCTTGCCAATATTTATCCCTCAATCAACATAATAAAAACAGATTATCTGATCATTAACACATTGCTGTTTGTGGAGCTTGCTGTGCACTAATTGGCTGCCGCGTTTCCTACATTACAACAGTGACTACACTTCAAAAGTACTTTATTGGCTGTAAAGCGTTTTGGGATGTCTGGTGGTCGTGAAAGGCGCTATAGAAATGCAAGTCTTCTTTTCCCTACAGTCTCAAATCCAAATTTAAATCCTGCATGGATTTGAGAGCCTGTGGTAAAGAATGAGTTTGCGGGCGAAGCAACTCTTGATACAGGGAATTTTGTCCCTTAGAGTCTGTCTCTAAGAGCCTCCAAGTGAACATTCATTGAATTCCCAGTTAGAGTCAGGAACGAAAGAGAGCTGGGAAATGACTGTCAATGAGCCTGGTATGTCTGTGTGTGTGTGTGTAATTTCCTTGCCAGGATCAGTAAAATGCCAGTGAGTCATTTGTAGTGCCGTTTTTTGAAGAGTATAACCCTAACCTTTGGGCCTAATGTTAAACACACTATCCAACCAAAGCACACATCAAACATACTAAAGGTGTTGCACAAACAGTTCCCTGAAACTTCAGAGAAACAATCGAAGCTGATTCATTTAATCGCCGCAGGATGAGCCTTGAGGCAGGTTGGCTAGTTACACCCAGGCCCACAGGTTGGCGAATCAATTCGTCCAATTTCTATTGGCTTCTCCTGCTCGGCCTCCACTGAAAGCACAAGGGAGAAATCCTTTCCGTCAGTGAAAAGGGCAGCAAAATGTGAAATTTTTTTGCTACATTTATGGGCAAAGAAAGAAAGAACTCGCAATTATACAGTGCCTTTCATGACCTCAGGACGTCCCAAAGCCCTTTACAGCCAATGAATTACTTTTCAAGTGTAGTCTCTGTTGCAATGTAGGGCAACGCAGCAGCCAATTTACAAACAGCAATGTGATAAACAACCAGATATTCTGTTTCAGTGATATTAGTTAGGGGGTAAATATTGGCCAGGACATCGGCGAGACATCCTCTGCTCTTTTTTGAACAGTGCGGTGGGATCTTTTACATCCATCTGAGAGGGCGGACGGGGCCTCGGTTTAACGTCTCATCCGAAAGACGGCACCTCCAACAGTGCAGCGCTCCCCCAGTACCTAGATTTTGTGCTCAAGTTTCTGGCTCAGAGGCAAGAGTGTTACCACTGAGCCAAGGCTGATATCGAACTGGCAGAAGGAATTTCATCAGCATCCTTAAGTCAGAGAATAAGAGACCTGCACTGTCTTTGTGATTCAGGTAGTCAGGGATCGCTGCAGAACTTATCTAAATGCGCATCACTCAGTTCAAAAGGGTCAGTGACCAGGCCAGGGCAAGGGTCAGTGACTTGCCCACACCACGCCATTGTTAGCTCGCACTTCCAGTAAGTTACGGCGCAAAAAGATTTCGAGCTGAAGGGTGAGGGAAAAAGTCTAACGAACTGTGGCCATAATCTGCTGTTCCATTATATTTCATTCACGGTGTAAGAGAGATAAATGATCCAATGTTTTGGTTTTGAGGAAGCCACTGTAACTATAGCACACTAGCTCACGGCATACTACACCGTGGTTGTGTACGGAGCATCATGTGATGGCCACTAAAATGAAAAATGAGAAAACAGCAAAGGAAAAATTCTTCCTGCAGACGATGTAAAGTATAAGCACACAAAAGGACCCCCAACTTCCCCCAGCCTCCCAGTGGTGAATAGCAAGTGGAGTCCGCCAAGCAGGCCTTCACCTGTTTGACCAGCCAAACAATGTAAAAACAGTGGCGTCGCCCTTTTAGCAACGAAAAGTGAAATCAGCAGTGTATTTCAGAATGACTCTCCCTCAGAATGGTTCGTGAGACAGCCTGGCGTAGCCTGTCGGTTAACTTCCACTCCAACCCGCCCCAGAGCATGGGTGGAACAGACAAATATAATGAGAGATTTATCACTGCATTTCAGACAATGGGCACTTGATGTTTCTCATGCCATGCTAAAGTGAAATGAAAGCTTCCTCTACACTGACCCATCACACACTCCCAGCCAGGGCAGGTACCCTCCCTATCTCTGTAACCTCCTCCAGCCCTACAACCCTCCGAGATCTCTGCGCTCCTCCAATTCTGGCCTCTTGCGCATCCCCGATTTTAATCGCTCCACCATTGGTGGCCGTGCCTTCAGCGGCTGAGGCCCTAAGCTCTGGAATTCCCTGCCTAAACCTCTCCGCCTCTCTACCTCTCTTTCCTCCTTTAAGACGCTCCTTAAAACCTACCTCTTTGACCAAGCTTTTGGTCACCTGCCCTAATTTATCCTTATGTGGCTTGGTGCAAAATTTTGTTTGATAATCGCCCCTGTGAAGCGCCTTGGGACGTTTTACTACATTTAAGGCACCGTATAAATACAAGTTGTTGTTGTTGTTATAATATAACAGCATAGGTTAGGTACAGAGTAAATCTCCATCTACACTGACCCATCAAACACTCCCAGGGCAGGTACAACGCAGGTTAAATACAGAGTAAAGCCAATAGGGTTGCAACATCTTGCATTTATATGGTGCCTTTAATGTAGTAAAACGTGCCAAGGCGCTTCACAGGAGCGATTATCAAACAAAATTTTGCACCAAGCCACATCAGGAGATATTAGGGCAGATGACCAAAAGCTTGGTCAGAGTTAGATTTTAAGGAGTGTCTTAAAGGAGGTGAGAGAGCTTGGGGCCTAGGCGGCTGAAGGCACGGCCGCTAATGGTGGAGCGATGAAAATTGGTGATGCGCGGGAGGCCAGAATTGGAGGAGCGCAGAGGTCTCAGAGGGTTGTAGGACTGGAGGAGATTACAGAGATTGGGAGGGGCGAGACCATGGATGAGAATTTTTGAAATGTGTCATTGCTGGACCGGGAGCCAACGTAGGTCAGCGAGCACAGTGGGTGATGGGTGAATGGGACTCGGTGCGAGTTAGGATACAGGTGTTGTGTGAGCTGCCGTTTAAGGAGGGTAGAAGTTGGGAGGCCAGCCATTGGAATAGTCGAGTCTGGAGCTATGGATGGGGGTTTCAGCAGCAGATGAGCTAAGGCAGGGGCGGAGACGGCCAATGTTACAGAGGAGGAAACCTTAGCTCTCTCCTGCTTTGGGCTTCCCTCCTCTCCCAACACCCCCTCCCCCCCACCCCCATGATTGCCTCCTGGAACCGTTCCCGCAGGTCTGTAGCGGCAGTGTCCTGCCGCGCTCACCCGCTAGTGCCACATGATTGTTGCCGGGTTCGGGCCGAACTTATTTAAATGAGGCCTGGGAGTTGCAAAAGCCTGGGCCTCATGTTGACAAGCCTGTTGCTGACCCCGTTAGCCCCTCACTCGCTCCCCATCCCAGTTAAAATCGGACTTATGTTACATCGGGGTACAGAGCACAATTTTGAAATCTGCAGATGACACGAAACTTGGAAGTGTAGTAAACAGTGAGGAAGATCGTAATAGACTTGAAGAGGACACAGACAGGCTGGTGGAATGGGCAGACACATGACACAATGCAGAAAAGTGTGAGGTGACACATTTTGGTAGGAAGAATGAGGAGAGACAATACAAGTTAAATGGTACAATTTTAAAGGGGGTGCAAGAAGAGAGCGACCTGGGGGTGTTTGTGTACAAATCTTTGAAGGTGGCAGGACAGGTTAACAAAGCAGTTAATAAAGCAGATGGCATCCTGGGCTTTGTAAATAGAGGCACAGAGAACAAAAGCCAGGAAGTTATACAAACCTATATAAAACACTAGTTCGGCCCCAGCTATTGTGCCCAGAGAGGCACCACACTTTAGGAAGGACGTGAAGGCTTTGGAGAGGGTACAGAAGAAACTTACTAAAATGATTCCAGGGATGAGGGATTACAGTTATGTGGATAGACTGGAGAAGCTGGGGTTGTTCTTCTTGGAGCAGAGAAGGCTAAGAGGAGATCTGATAGAGGTGTTTAAAATCAGGAAGCGTTTAGATGGAGTAAATAAAGAGAAACTGTTTCCAATGGCTGAAGGGTCGATAACCAGAGTGCACAGATTTAAGGTGATTGGCAAAAGAACCAGAGGCGACATGAGGAAAACCTTTTTTACACACCGAGTGGTTAGGATTTGTAATCCACTGCCTGATAGGGTGGTGGATACAGATTCAATAGTAGCCTTTAAAAGGGAATTGGATAAATACTTGAAGGAGAAAAAATTGCAGGGATATGGGGAAAGAGCAGGGGAGTGGGACGAATTGGATCACTCTTCAAAAGAGCCGGCGCAGACTCGAGGGGCCGAATGGCCTCCTTCTGTGCTGTACTCTTCTATGATTCATTGTTCCATACAATGTTCCCTTTAAGGGCCGCACAGCGCTCTGCAGCTCCCGCGCAGCCGGCTCACCGGCTTTTAAATAGGAAAGACCACGCATGCGCGGAGCTGGAATGGGCCGCGCACCCAAAAAAAAATTAAAGGAAACATTGGTTCCAAGTAGAATATATAAAATATACAAAATGTACGCAAGACATTTTGAAATTGGGCCACATTCTGTATTCGAAACTCTGCATCAGGAACACCCAGACAAAAGGTCATTGTATAATGTTCAGAGACTGCGACAGGCTCGAAGTTCTCAAGTTCGATTGCATCATGAAAAGAGAGCTCCAATCGGCTGGAGAGTAAACAGGAAGCTGCTCTTTCCTCTGAATTCACTCGACTAATACAGCGACTACGGCCCGTCAGTTTTTCTGTTTGTCGCTGTGTGCGGGGATTTCCTTCACTGCAACAGTGGGTGGGCTCGGGTTACTGGCACTGAAGCACTAATAGTCCCACAGCGTTTCCTATTCGCCGATCCACGTAGGCCCAGTGTGTGTTTCACATTCTCGGGGTGTTGATCGCTGCTTGCAAGGTGGAGACAGGAAAGAAGAAAGAAAAAAACTTTGCATTTACAGGGCACCTTTCACAACCTCATGCCGTCCCAAAGTGCTTCACAGCCAATCAAGTAATTTTGAAGTGTAGCCACTGTTGTATTGTAGGGCAACGTGGCAGCTAATTTCCGCACAGCAAGATCCAAAAATGGCAATATGAGAATCTGTTTTAGTGGTGTTGGTTGAGGGATAAATATTGGCCAGGACAGCCACCTGTCAAAATAGTGCCGTTGAATCTTTGACGTCCACCTGAGAGGGCAGACGGGGCCTCGATTTAATGTCTCATCTGAAAGATGGCACCTCTGACAGTGCAGCACTGCCTCAGTTCTGTACTGTAAGTGTCAGCCTGGATTATGTGCTCAAGTTCCTGGAGAGTGTCTTGAACCCATGACCTTCTGGCACAGGGGCGAGAGTGCTACCCACTGAGCCAAGGCTGACACCAGACGAGAGCTGTGTCTATCATTTAGATGTCCATGCGTTTCACTGCCTGTTGCATCCATCAATTTTTATATATGTGCAGCCTCAGACTCGGGTTGCCAACTCTCCAGGATTGTCCTGGAGTCTCCAGGAATTGAAGATTAATCTCCCGGACATGGCACCAAGCAACCCAGAAGAAAAGTCATAGAGGCATTAAAAAAATTGAGTTTAATTCAATTTCTTTGAACACTTTCATTTATTAGTTATAAAAATATTGGAGATAGGGGAAAAGGATGTTTTACTGGACAGGGCAGTTGGAGGCTGGGGGCCATGTGATGAAACCTCCAGGAATATGTCCAACCAGAGTTGGTAACCCCTACCTTAGACATGGTAACTGACTTATGGCTCCATAATTGACAAGTGCAACCCTACCGACTCCTCGCCTCCCATCAAGTCTGTGCCAGTGTTTTTCTTCACACTAGACGTTCAGTCAAAAGCCACTCACCTGCTTGCTCCCCAGTTCCTTTCAATATTCCTCTTTTTCAAGCAATTATTGAATTAACTTTCAAGAGAATTTATGGACTCAACAACGGTTTGTGGCTGATAATTCCACATTCTAGCCACCCTGTGTGTTAGCAATTTTTTTCTATAAAAACCATGAACAAGACCTCAGTTAGAGTACAGTGAGCAGTGTTGGGCTCCACACTATAGGAAGGATATTGCGGCTTTAGAGCGAGTACAGCTCAGGTTCACCAGGATGCTGCCTGGTATGCGGAAATACAAATACAAGGAAAGACTTGAAAAATTGGGCCTTTTTTGTTAGATCAACGCAGATTACAGGGCGATACGATAGAAGTGTTTAAAATTTTGAAAGGATGGGTCAGGGTAGATAGAAGCAGACTGTTTCCACTCGTTGAGTGGGTCAAGAACGAGGGGCCATAGTTACAAGATTAAATGTAAGAGGTTTAGAACAGAGGGCAGGAGTAACCTCTTCACACAGAGAGTTGTGAGGCTGTGGGATTCACTCCCAGGGTTTGTGGTTGAGGCAGAAACTATGTCAACATTCAAGATTAGATTGGATAGGTGGATTAAAACTATTAGAACTAATCGTGATTAAAGCTATTTGCTTGTGTGGAGGGTAAACACTGGCACGGACTGCTAGGGTCGAATGGCCTGTGCTGTACCTTCGAAGTATTCCTATGTATTTTTGTGATCATTATCAGTGTCTCTCGATCCTATAGATAAGTGTGATGTTAGAGTGTGTGACAAGCACTATCATTCATTTATCTATTCCATTGGATGAAGTCCATACATGGGCAAGTTAACAAAAAATAAACTTTATAAAATGTACCAACCAGCATCTATAGCCTCCTGCTCTCCATCTCCCACTCCTCCTTTAAGACTCTCTTTAAAACCCACCTCTCTGGACCCGTTTAATATCTCCTTCTTTGGCTAGGTGTCCCATTTTTGTCCTAATACTCCTCTGTGAAGCACCTTGGGACATTTGTCTACGTTAAAGGTGAAGTGTAGAGAGAAATTTACTCTGTATCTAACCCGTGCTGTACCTGCCCTGGGAGTGTTTGATGGGACAGTGTAGAGGGAGCTTTGCTCGGTATCTAACCCGTGCTGTACCTGCCCTGGGAGTGTTTGATGGGACAGTGTAGAGGGAGCTTTACTCTGTATCTAACCCGTGCTGTACCTGCCCTGGGAGTGTTTGATGGGACAGTGTAGAGGGAGCTTTACTCTGTATCTAACCCGTGCTGTACCTGCCCTGGGAGTGTTTGATGGGACAGTGTAGAGGGAGCTTTATTCTGCATCTAACCTGTGCTGTACCTGCCCTGGGAGTGTTTGATGGGACAGTGTAGAGGGAGCTTTACTCTGCATCTAACCTGTGCTGTACCTGCCCTGGGAGTGTTTGATGGGACAGTGTAGAGGGAGCTTTACTCTGCATCTAACCTGTGCTGTACCTGCCCTGGGAGTGTTTGATGGGACAGTGTGGAGAGAGCTTTACTCTGTATCTAACCCGTGCTGTACCTGCCCTGGGAGTGTTTGATGGGACAGTGTAGAGGGAGCTTTACTCTGGATCCAACCCGTGCTGTACCTGCCCTGGGAGTGTTTGATGGGACAGTGTCTTCTTCTTAGGCAGTCCCTTGGAACTGAGGATGACTTGCTTCCACATTAAAAATGAGTTCCCAGGTGACTGATGAGTCCAATGCGGGACCTACAGTCTCTGTCACAGGTGGAGCAGACGGTGGTTGAAGGGGCGGGTGGGTGGGGTGCTTGGGTTGACGTGCGCTGCTTGTGCTTGGCTTCCGGCGAAGAGACTCGAGGTGTTCTGTGCCTTCCCGGATGCTTCTCCTCCACTTTGTGCGGTCTTGGGCCAGGGATTCCCAGGTGTCAGTGGGGATGTTGCATCTGCAACTAACCTGTGCCGTACCTCCCCTGGGAGTGTTTCATGGGACAGTGAGTGCTTAAAAATGGAGAAAGATTTCATTCACTGATATCCCTCTCCTTTGTTTCCATTTGTTGTTGGGATGTGGGCAACACTGGCAAGGCCACATTTATTGCCCATCCCTGGTTGCCCTGAATCCAAGTAAACCCCATGTTGGGGGACTGGAGTCACATGTAGGCCAGACCAGGTAATGAGGGCAAGATCCCTTCCCCGAAAGACATTAGTGAACCAGTTGGGTTTTTACGACCAACTGATGGCTTTCATGTTATTTTTTTCTGATCTTAGCCCACAAATTACAGATCTATTTAAATTCAGTTTCATAATTTGCAATGATGAGATTATGAACTGATTAGTTTCTGTGACATTAGTCCAGTAACACAACCACTAGGTTATCATATCCTATAAAATGTAATTTCAAAAAAGTCCAAACAGCACAATGCATGTCAGGCCCCAATTTGCTGATGAAAGCTGTGTGAGAAGCTACTCCCTTTTTTACTGGGAAATTGAGGTCAATATTTCAAGTTCCAAGAAGCTCAATCACATTTTTTTAAACTCCAGGTGTAAGATTATGAATAATTCATACACCTAGCCTATATTCCCTGTAATTTTATTTTGTCTGTGCGTGGCCCCTTCATAATACCACGCATGCGCGGTTTTTACTTTGAAATGTCGGCAAGCCGGCTGCATCGGTTCCCTGGAGCAGTGCGCGGCCGCACCTTACCAGAAACACTGCACCCGGCACTAGAAAGGCAATAAAATAATTTAGTATTTACGATTAAGTCCACACAGAGAGAGAAAGTGAACGAGTGTTGGATCTTAGTCGCCTGAACTATATGTTTGGGCGTGATGGCCTTTCCCATAAAAGGCAATAATTAGTCACTCCAAACAACTAGAATGTGAACAGGTGCCAAAGGAAGCTGGAAAGGTCACTGGATAAAATTCAGGAGAGGTTCTTGGCAGGAGCTTAATGTCCCTCTTTATTGGGTCGTCTTCGAAAGAAGTTTTGTTTACGTGGTCAGGAAGCAGAAGTGATGTTGGAAAATTAACGTTGGGAAATTAATGTTCTGCTTCCAGTCACCTCGGAAAATTGGCAGCTGTAAACTGGGCCAAATGTGAAGCTAGTTTTGATTCCTTTTGAGTTATGTTCTCCCAGTTAGCAATGCACGTTCCAGTTTCAAGGCGTAGCTTGGTGTAACCTGAGATCACCTGTAGCTTCCTGGATGCGTCACATGGCTTTCTAAACAACGTGTGAAACGTGCACAGGAAATCAGAGCACTTTCTGACCATATATAGTCTCAGTCAACGTTATGTCTAATTTCCCCTGTGTTTTGGGTTTTTCTTCAATTCCTCTTATACCCTCTCCTGCAAACAACAACTGGCATTTATACGAACATACAAACATACGAATAATGGACAAGTAAAGACCCTCTGGTCCATCGAGCCTGTCCCACACAATTGCGCTACCTTGTGTATCACAACATATACACTCCACCCCACCCGAAATCACATTGACCGCTTGTTATACTCCCTGCATGCTTTTGAGTTCCACTGAAGTGAATTGATCTGAATATTGGGCAGGGTGTATAATGGGCAGCCAATGAGATACTAAACAATTTCCATCCCATTGCGCCGAATTGGAGCGTAAGAAGAGATACTTGTAAATCCCACAGCAAGACAGGCTGTGTAGAAAAAGAAAGAAATGAAAGGGAGATGAAGAGAATCATGGGAAAAGATGAGAGAGAA
Organism: Squalus acanthias; assembly: GCA_030390025.1. Classification (NCBI taxonomy): domain Eukaryota; kingdom Metazoa; phylum Chordata; class Chondrichthyes; order Squaliformes; family Squalidae; genus Squalus; species Squalus acanthias. The sequence goes on along the minus strand of CM059440.1, from coordinate 64,120,521 downwards.
AAATATATTCGTGCTCTGGCACTATTTGACAAAGAGCAGTGGAGTTCTCCCCGATGTCCTGGCCAATTTTTATGTCTCAATTAACATCACTAAAAAAACAGATTATCTAGTCATTATCACATTGCTGTTTGTGGGATCTTGCTGTGCGCAAATTGGCCATTGCGTTTCTTACATTAGAGCAGCAACTCCACTTCAAAAGTACTTCATTGGTTGTAAAGCGCTTTGGGACATCCTGAGGATTCGTAAGGTGCAATATAAATGCTAGTCCTTCTCTTACGTTCTTTTGTTTTTCTTCTTTCCTTCTTTCTTTCCTTCCTTCCTCTTCCTCCTTCCTTTGTTCCTTATCTGACAGTCCCGGCTTGTTTTGTTTTTAGTCTGGGCCAATTTCCTCTGATAAATGGCTCATGATTGAAAATCTTACACCACAATGCTCACTGCTGTGGTTAAAAATGAAATGAAAGTCTGGAATGTGCCAGTGGTATTCTGTTCGGAGTTCCTGATTGATGAGTCACTGATTAAGGGAAAAGGTTTACTAACTCACAGAGACTGTCTGTTGAGCAGTAACAGAGATTGTGACTCAGGGTTTTTCCTTTGTGCCCATCAGAACGGGTTACTTAAATGTCTACTTGTTCTTTTGATAGTTAATTGCTTTTCAATTGACTGAGAGTGGCTCCCTAAATGGCGATTTCACTCCCTGGTATGGTTCGGGATGCCAACTCTGGTTGGATGTATTCCTGGGGGTTTCATCACATGACTGCTTGCCTCCAACCGCCGCGCCCCCACACTCCCACCACCCCCTCCCCCTATTGGTCGCCTGACAGGTCCACCTTCGCGGCACCCCACCTTCCACCGGCCAATTGGAAAGTGAACAGTCTCTTCATTATCCGATTGGATGATTCTTCATGGTCAGTCAAACAGCCTTTTCTTTCCCACCGCCAACATTTTTATAACCAGTAAACAAAAGTGTTGAGCGAAACATTTTTTTTTAATGCGCCAATGATTCATCTCCCGGGTTGTTCCCAGCAGTGTCCCGGAGATTAATCTTCCATTTTGGGAAACTCCAGGACAATCCTGGAGTGTTGGCAACTCAAGTTGTGGTACTGAGTAATTCACACAATCCCCAGTTTCCACACCCAAATTTATGCAAAGTTTTGCGCAAGATCCGTGGTGTTACATTTAACTTTGGGGCCCTGAGGGTTAGAACATAACTGACGAGACGGACGCCGGAACTTCAAACATAAGAACATAAGAAATAGGAGCAGGAATAGGCCACTTGGCCCCTTGAGCCTGCTCCACCATTCAATAAGATCATGGCTGATCTAGGGCTCAAAGCCACTTCCCAGCCCGCTCCCCATAACCCTTCACTCCCTTATCTTGCAAAAATCTGTCTATCTCCACCTTAAATGTATTTAATGACCCAGCCTCCACAGCTCTCTGCGGCAGAGAATTCCACAAATTTACGACCCTCTGAGAGAAGAAGTTTCTCCTCATCTCAGTTCTAAAAGGGCGACCCTTTATTCTGAGACTGTGCCCCCGAGTTCTAGATTTCCCCATGAGGGGAAACATCCTCTCTGCATCTACCCTGTCGAGCCCCCTCAGTATCTTATATGTTTCGATAAAAATGAGAAGTCGCACAACACCAGGTTATAGTCCAACAGATTTATTTAATTTTACAAGCTTTCGGAGCTGTCGATAAGATCACCTCCCATTCTTCTAAATTCCAATGAGTATAGTATTAGGGATTGGAGATAGCGATCAGCATTTCTATTTTCATATGCAAAGGGCCTAACGCCTGTTTCAGGCACGGACCCTGGACGCCTTTACTTCAGCCTTTACCAATATGGCGGGCAGCGCTCTTGCAGCACGGAATGTATGTGCACGCACCGCACGCCAAATTAGATGCTTTGGCACCCATTTTATGCCTGTAGAACGGACATGGTGTCAACGAATTTCTAGGCCTCGCACTTCTGCAGAAAAGGTGAGAATGTTGGGTGCGGAGAAAGGGGGTAAGAGAAACAATGAACAAAAGAAGGGTAAAAAATAACAAGAAATAAAAACAATTTTCTGTATTGTTTGGCTGAGATATGTTCTTTACTTTGACTACTTCTAACTGCCAACATTTTGATTCCAACTAAATTATAGAATGATATAGCACAGAAGGAGGCCATTCGGCCCATCGTGCTGGTGCTGGCTCTTTGAAAGAGCTATCCAATTAGTCCCACTCCTCCTGCTTTTTCCCCATAGCCCTGCAAATTGTTTCACTTCGAGTATTTATTCAATTCTCTTTTGAAAGTTACTATTGACTCTGCTTCCACCACCCTTTCAGGCAATGCATTCCAGATCATCATAACTCGCTGCGTTAATAAGATTCTCTTCATCTCCCCCCTCTTAAATATTTGTCCTCTGGTTACTGACCCTCCTGCCAGTGGAAACAGTTTCTCCCTATTTACTTTATCAAAAGCACTCATAATTTTGAACACCTCTATTAAATCTCCCCTTAACCTTCTTTTCTCTCAGGAGAACAACCCCAGCTTCTCTAGTCTCTCAACATAACTGAAGCCTCTCATCCCTGGTATTATCCTGGTAAATCTCCTCTGCACCCTCTCCAAGGCCTCGACATCCTTCCTAAAGTGTGGTGCCCAGAATTGGACACAATACTCCAGCTGAGGCCGAACCAGTGTTTTATAAAGGTTTACCATAACTTCTTTGCTTTTGTACTCTATGCCTCTATTTATAAAGCCAAGGATCCCATGTGCTTTTTTTTAACAGCCTAATCATATCCCAAAACAACTGGACAAGCAGCTTCTGATAGTGTATTCCTCATCCCAAAAGCAATTAGTCAAACGAAGTAATATAATCCTTTCAGTTGTGCTCGAGATGAAATGTACTTTCTTTATCCTCTCGGTCTGGCAGCATATCTGTAATTATAATTGTTCCTTGAAAGAGATATAAATGTGGCTGTTCAGGGAGGCTTATTCACGTCCAGGCGTTGATCCCCCACTGATTGATGCCTCTCGACCTCATGATCAGACAGATGGGGCGGTCTGTGCAGGCCTGTTAGAAAGTAGGTCGAGTACCTGATTAACATTCATTCTGTGCTGTTGGGGAGTGTTTTTCCCTGCTTATCTTCAACCACTTCCCAGCCCTCCCAGGTCCCTCAGACATCGAGACCTCATTGTCGGCCAAGGCTCCATCAAAGTCACTCTGAGGTGGCCTCAAGGGACACGTCTGTCTGGGATTGAATCTTCTTCTAGACTGTCCTGCCCGTTCTCATGGGTGAAGGGGCTGGGGGAAGGGAGGGGCAACTGGCTGGAGACCTCCTCATGGGTTTTGTTGCGACAGAGCAAGCGCAGGGCTGGTGACTTCATCCAAGATGTGGCTGAGCTGGTGAACATATTGGACCGAACCCACATCCATAAACTTGGCTTGTATTCCCTTGAGTTTAGAAGGTTGAGGAGTGATCTAATCGAGGTGTTTAAAATATCAAAAAGATTTGATAGGGTAGATATGGAGAAATTTTTCCTCTGATGGCGGAATCAAGAACAAGGGGACATGAACTTAAAATTAGAGCTAGGCTGTTCAGGGGTGATGTCAGGAAGCACTTCTTCATACAAAGGGTAGAGGAAATCTGGAACTCTCAAAAGGCTGTGGATGCTGGGGGTCAATTGGAGCTTTCAAGACAGAGAACGATAGATTTTTGTTAGGCAAGGGTATCAAGGGATATGGAGCAAAGATGGGTGAATGGAGTTGAGGTACAGATCAGCCATGATCCAATTGAATGGCAGAGCAGGCCCAAGGGGCTGAATGGTCTCCTCCTGTTCCTAATGTTCCTATGTTCCTTAACACTTGACCCAGTGCTGAGCAGGCTACCCTCTGAGCCAAGACACCACGACTGTTAGAATGAGACACGCAACTGTTGGATGTTAGACTGTGAAAATTCAGCGGTTCCCCCTAATTCTAGACAATTTTTACGCCAAGTGAAAGGAGACAGAAATTAAATTGCTCTCTCTCCTAATAAAACAGGAAGTTACATCATTTTTAGATGTTAGTGTACTGCAGACAATCAAACTGTGCTATTTCTGCACACATAATGACTTAATTTCCAACATATTTTTATTTAAAGGGAAAGAAATGTCGTAAATAACCAATTTCCCACATGTTGACCTTGGTAGCCGCTACGCAAGGGCACCATCCGAGCTTTGGCAATAGTGCAAAGGCAATTAGTTGATCCCTGGTGTCAGAGGGAAGAGCTGAGGATTGGACCTGTTCAACTAGTGTCTTTCAGTATTGAAGGGAAATATTCTCAAGAGGGGGCTTTTTGGAGGTATATAAAATAAGAAAGAAAGAAGGAACTTGCATTTCTATTCCACCTTAGCACATCCTCGGAACATCCCAAAGCACTTCATGGCCAATGAATTACTTTTAAAGTGTAGTCACTATTGTTATGGAGACAAATTCTGCAGCGAGATTGTGCACAGCAAGCTCCTAGTAAGAAGATTGCTTTGTCCAGTATAGGTTGACCCCTTTCATGTTCAGCTCAGTGGGGTCCAAGTCTTCTTATGATCTGCTCCTCCAGAAGCACTGGGCTAATTCCAGCACCTCTAGCATCAATAGCAAAATACTGCGGATGCTGGAAATCTGAAATAACATCGCTGCCTGACCTGCTGAGTGTTTCCAGCATTTTCTGTTGTTACCTCTAGCATCAACCCTGCTCAGAGTAGCAGACTCAGCACAGGCCAGGGATCAGACTGCAGGTCTTCCGTATCGTTCAAATGTACACTGAGCTCACATCTCAAGATCTGAAAAGGGATTAATGTATCTGTGGGGCCCTTCATTAAAAAAAAGAAAGACTTGCATTTATGTAGCACCTTTCATGACATCCCAAAGCATTTTACAGCCAATGAAGTACTTTTGAAGTGTAGTCACTGTAGTGCCTTGGTTTAATGTCTTTAACAGTGCAGCTCTACTTACGTACTGCACTGGGAGTGTCAGCCTAGATTTTTGTGCTTCAAACTCTGGAGTGGGACTTGAACCTACAACCTTCTGACTCAGAGGTGAGAGTGATACCCACTGAGCCACGGCTGACACTGACTGAACAGTGGGATATTAACCTCCTTTACTCCTTTCAGATGATGAATGACCTGCAATTTTTTTTTATTTTGCTCTTTTGACTGTAGGACCTGTACGGTGAGCACGCAGTGGGCTCAGGGAGTTGGGTGAGCGAGAAATCTCTGACCAAAGCCTTTCTCTTTCTGCCCACAGGTGATTGGAGTAATTAGCAGGGAATATATCCCCCAAGGGACACGTTTCGGGCCGTTGGTTGGGGATATCTACACCAAAGACAATGTCCCAAAGAACATAAACAGAAAGTACTTCTGGAGGGTAAGTAGACCAAGGACACTGGCAGAAGCTGACTAGATACTTAAAGGTAAAGCTTATCTTCGCACGTCCATGAAAGGAAGGAAAGGACTTGTATTTAGAGAGCACCTTTCGCATCCTCAGGATGTTCTAAAGCACATTACAGCCAATTAATTGCTTTTTGAAGTGTAATCACTGTTGTAATGTAGGAAATGCGGCAGACAATTTGCGCACAGTGAGCTCCCACAAACAACAATGACATAATGACCAGATAATCTGTTTTAGTGATGCTGGTTGAGGGATAAATATTGGCCAGGACACCGGGGAGAATGCTCCTGCTTTGCTTCAAAATAGTGCCGTGGGATCTTTGACATCCACCTGAGAGGGCAGGCATGGCTCAGTGGGTAGCACTCTCACCTCTGAGTCAGCAGGTTGTGGGTTCAAGTCCCACTCCAGAGACTTGAGCACAAAAATCTAGGCTGACACTCCAGTGCAGTGCTGAGGGAGTGCTGCACTGTCGGAGGTGCCGTCTTTCAGATGAGACGTTAAACTGAGGCCCCGTCTGCTCTCTCAGGTGGACGTAAAAGATCCCATGGCACTATTTCGAAGAGCAGCAGGGGAGTACTCCCTGGTGTCCTGGCCAATATTTATCCCTCAATCAACATCACTAAAACAGATTATCTGGTCATTATCACATTGCTGTTTGTGGGATCTTGCTGTGCGCAAATTGGTTTCCTACATTGACTGCGCTTCAAAAAGTATTTAATTGGCTGTAAAGCGCTTTGGGACGTCTGGTGGTCGTGAAAGGCGCTATATAAATACAAGTCTTTTTTTAAACGTCTCATCCGAAAGACAGTACCTCTGACGTTGCAATACTCCCTCAGTACTGCACTGGATGTGTCAGCCTGGATTACGTGCTTAAGTTCCTGGAGTGGGACTTGAACCCACAACCTTCATGACTCAGAGGCGAGTGTGATACCCACTGAGCCACAGCTGACACCATTACAGATAACTGGCAGCACACATATTGGCAGAGGGACAGGGCACATGTGGATGTATTGTTGCTGTATAAGGTGCTGTTCAGAGACCATCTTAAGCACTGTGATCAGTTCTGGTCACCTGATCACTAGACAAATGCTATTGGCCTTGAGAGGGTCCAGAGGGAAGCAGTGAAGACGATCATTTTAATTATGAAGAATGGTTAAGGAAATTGAGTTTATCTCTTTGGAAAGGAGGTGATTTTGAGAGGAGCTACTTGAGGTTTTTGTGGTTAGTGAGGGCTTTGGCAAGCTTGATCTGGGCACGTTGTACAGTGTGCTGAAAGTTCAAGCCCCAGGGTCACAGATTAAAAATGAGGAAGTTAGAAGTAAGAAGGAAAGTCAGGGGAACTTTTTCACTCAGTGAGTTGTGGATTTAGTTACCAGGGAAGGACTTCCAGTGCAAATGGGGGTCAAGAGACAATTGGATCTATTCCTGGAGAGAGAAGGTGGCTGGGGGATATGGCGAGAAGGTGGGTGGAGTGGATCTGACACTCTGTGTCATCTCTGTGATGCTGAGTGCAATAGTTTACCAGTTGGCAAAGCCCTCATCACAGGCTGGCTCACTTCAGCTGGTCATAAATAATCCTAACTACAATCGTAGAGCAACAGTCTCCAGCGCTCCATGTAACCGGTCACTGGGAGCTGCCAGGTGTCACCCTGGCAGGATTGCAAGGTTTTCATCCTCACCCTTTTGCTGGAAGGCACTTCTGGCTGCGCCAGGCTCCTTTCCAGCCAATGCTGCTCAGTGCAGGCGCGGAGGAACCTGGTGACTTCCATCCATCCCTGTTGTGTGATACTGAGCGTCAGAATGGCAGCTGGGCAAGGTTTCATCTTGCAATGGACACCCACCCAGATGGGCATCAGTACTCCACTCTTGAATCTTTCAATACGTCACTGATATTAGCAGTGACATACAGATATATAGGGCCTAGAAAATTGGTTTGCCAACGCGGACTGGGTGCAGGGAATGATTGCTGCCCCAGAATGGTTAGGCCTGAGGCACACCCGATATTGGGCCTCTGGCCTCACTTACAAGAGTTCCCCGGTGAAGAAGATTTCCATTTCAGACCACCATGTCGCTTGCAGGTAGACCCTGGGAGAGGGGGGAAAGTGATCGGCAGGGAGGGGGAAAGTGATCGGCAGGGAGGGGCCCGATAATGGTCTTCACTACAGCAGTGGAGCCAGGAGGACCACTCCTGTGCCTCCCGGCTCCACCTTCAGGTAAGTATTTTTTTTTAACTTACCTTTTTGGTGGCGGCATCCAGCGGTCCCTTTAAGGGCTTTAAGGTGGGGAGGTGGGATTGAGGGATATGGTGAGGAGGTGGGATTGAGGGATATGGTGGGGAGGTGGGATTGAGGGATATGGTGGGGAGGTGGGATTGAGGGATATGGTGGGGAGGTGGGATTGAGGGATATGGTGGGGAGGTGGGATTGAGGGATATGGTGGGGAGGTGGGATTGAGGGATATGGTGGGGAGGTGGGATTGAGGGATATGGTGGGGAGGTGGGATTGAGGGATATGGTGGGGAGGTGGGATTGAGGGATATGGTGGGGAGGTGGGATTGAGGGATATGGTGGGGAGGTGGGATTGAGGGATATGGTGGGGAGGTGGGATTGAGGGATATGGTGGGGAGGTGGGATTGAGGGATATGGTGGGGAGGTGGGATTGAGGGATATGGTGGGGAGGTGGGATTGAGGGATATGGTGGGGAGGTGGGATTGAGGGATATGGTGGGGAGGTGGGATTGAGGGATATGGTGGGGAGGTGGGATTGAGGGATATGGTGGGGAGGTGGGATTGAGGGATATGGTGGGGAGGTGGGATTGAGGGATATGGTGGGGAGGTGGGATTGAGGGATATGGTGGGGAGGTGGGATTGAGGGATATGGTGGGGAGGTGGGATTGAGGGATATGGTGGGGAGGTGGGATTGAGGGATATGGTGGGGAGGTGGGATTGAGGGATATGGTGAGGAGGTGGGATTGAGGGATATGAAACGGAGGTGGGGTAAATCTATGAGGCTTGCTGAGCCTAAGGGCCTTTTTACTGTCCCTAGAAATTCTATGTATAACGAGGGTGTGGCAACAGCAGTCACATTACAGATCTGGGAGTCCAATTTAGCAACGCAGGCTCAATGATTTGGGAAAATGACAGTTTCTCATGAAGCAGGGATTAGTACAGATACTTACCCAGCCCACCTTCTCAGCTGGGAAACGTATGTTTGGATCACGAGGTGGTGGCTGAATGAGATCAACAAACTAAAACCAGGGTGGGGGAGGGACTTTTTAAAGTTTCATTACATTAACCTTGAAAGAGTAAGAACTGTACAACTCGCACTCACTACACCTCCGGCATCCTGCAGGATAGGAAGATAAACAGACGCAATCACTGGCTGCCTTTTGCGTCTGACTCATGGAAGTTTTGTTTTCAATTTCAGTGTCAGTTTCTCTTTTTTAGTAAGCCAGGCAAAATCAATTAGGACTGATCAGCCATTCATCAGAAAGGCAATCAAAACAGTTCCTTATGTGGAGAGATTGACAAAGCTGAAATTATACAGGGTTTTGATAGAGCAGGTATGGAGAAACAGTTTCCTCCAGCAAGTGGGTCGGTAACTAGAGGTCATAGATTTAAAATAATTGGCAAAAGCAATAGAGGGGAACTGAGATTTTTTTTTCCACACAGAGGATTGTTAAGATCTGGAACGCGCTACCCGAGAGGGTGGTGGAATCAGATTCCGTAGGAACTTTGAAAAGGTACTTGAAGAAGATTAATTTGCAGGATTATGGAGGAAAACGCTGGGGTGTGGGACTTCATTGTACAGCTCTTTTCAAAGAGCCGGCACAGGCATGAAGGGCCGAATGGCCTCCTTCTGTGCTGTAAGATTCTGATTATGTGACGGTCATTGATCTACTCACACTGCCCTCTGCTGGCTGCACGGGGATTATCGCCAAGGAAGTTCAACCTGTGTGTCTCATTTTCTAATTCTCATTTCCTCTTTCTTTCATAATTTTTTAAAAGTATAAAAAATACAGTAAGTTCCAACAAGCGCCTCTCGTTTGATAGATCTTAACCCCCATCTACCCACCCTGTCAACATATCCCCCAGTTCCTTTTGGACCCATTTATCTGCCTGCTTTTCAATGACATTCCTAGAAATTTATTCCTCAACTCTTTATTACTTTTTCTGTGTGACATTTCCCTTTGTTTTATATTGATTGGTCAAGTCGGATTCTTTGGGCTGGCTCTGAATATGTATGTTACTGAATCTATTGACGTGTTGCCCCAGTTTTACTTTAATCGCAGCAGGTTTCTAGAGACTGGTTGAAAAGGAGACCCAACATGAAGAGGCTTGCCCCCTAATTTCCTGGTTTTAACCCTCCCTCCCTCTGAAAACCCAGCACCGAAAATGATTGACTGGTTATTGTGCAGTTGTTTAAAGCGCTCGTATCGAATTCCTTTCTATCTTAACGGAGGTGTGGATGCATTTATTCTCCATTAATAATAGCGCCACGAGGAATTCGATACGATCCGTTAAGCGTGTACACAATAACGTGACGGGCAGTAGTTTCCCAATTCGTGGCTTTCTACACACTCAGGATTTGGTCTCTAAGAAACGTTTTTTTAAAAAAAAGTTATTCGTGTGTTGTAGTTTTGCTTCCTCTTCCTCCTTTTATCCCGCCAGTTTTCTCCCCCTTCACCCTCTTCCCGGGGGTTCTGATTTTTTTTGTTGGGGTGCAGGCCCTTATGATCGCCTCCAGCACCCCGCCCAAGTGACCACTCTTCATGGGTGAGTCCAGACGGTGAGTGTTGGCCGGCTATTTGACTGCGGAGGGCATCACATCCAACAACCCCTCCCCCAATCCTGCCCTCGCCCGATACCCACAGTATTAGAATTCAGGTTCCAGGCCTCTTTAGACTAACGACAGCGGCAACAACAGAATCTCGGAATATTCTGAAGGAAATAAGTTTTTAAAAAACTAAGAAGAATCCCAGCTCAGAGAATGTCCGCCCTTGTTTGATTCTCTCTGCCTCTTCCAGCTTTCAAAATAAACTATTGATTAAAATAGATCGTGCAATGCACACACATCTCTTAAAAAGGGAAACCTGAAGAGAACACTTCAAACCCACAAAATTTTTAGTGACGTCTGTGTCAGGAATAATTGTGAAATTACTGCCTTGGAGTAAATCGAGGGAAACAGGTTGCGGTTTTGTTTTGACGATATGAAACTTTATACAATAATAAAATCAGTTTGAGTTTTATTTGACGCGACTGGGATTCTCTCCAGACTGACCCACCGCTCCCTGTGGATGCTCACTCACATTCCCGCTGGGTTCCAGGGCCCTGACACAATCCTAAATCAAAAAGGGTGGCGTCACATCACCTGCTGTGCTTTCCATTCTCTGCTTTTTGCTGTTGTTATTTGCAGTATTTCTTCTTGATGCAGGAGTTCCTCATTTTAAAAACAAATATGATGGGGTTAATTCCTTGATCTCACGCTCCTCGAGAATAAGGCTCATAGAATCGGGTCTACAACCTTGCAGGGCCAACTCTTGCACACCCAGGGTCCTGCAGTCACCCCGCAAACTCAAACATTGGTCCTAGCTATCAGCGGAGGGGAGAGGGGGAAGCTGGATTTGAAACTGTCCCAAGCACTGATAGTTAAACTTTCACGATTCTGTCAAAATATTTTATGGATAGAGGCAGTGCCCCCGTGTAGCTTTGAGCCATATAGGCCATAAGACTCCAGGTTCAACCACGGACCTGTGCTGGAATGGCTGATACCAGTCAGGGTGTTCCAGTTGGCCTCAGTTCCCCCAGTTTGGGAGGGAAGAGGAAATCAGACATGGTTCCTGTTCCTCCTGATCGTTATTCAGTGACCCGCCTCTATGGAAGGTGCTTGTGTGTGGATATGGGTGAGGACAGGTTGGGATATCCACAGTGCTCGAATATGTTGCCAACACTCCACTTCCAAGTTTACGGCACCTACGGAATTGTATCTAATCTCCTCCAGCCCCACAATCCTCCGAGATCTCTGCGCTCCTCCAATTCTGGCCTCTTATGCATCCCCGATTTCCATCGCTCCACCATTGGCGGCCGTGACTTCAGCTGCCTAGGCCCTAAACTCTGGAATTCCCTCCCTAAACCTCTCCGCCTCTCAACCTCTCCACCTTTAAGAGGCTCCTTAAAACCTACCCTGTTTGACCAAGATTTTGGTCACCTGTCCTAATATCTCATTATGTGGCTCAGTGTCCAATTTTGTCTGATAACGCTCCTGTGAAGCACATTAGGACATTTTATTGCATTAAAGGAGCTATTTTGTTGTTGCAGTGAGGGTGATTGCCTCTGGAACTGTACCCCAATGAGAGCCAGTGTCTGTGCAACTGTACCCCAGTGAGAGCCAGTGTCTGTGGAACTGTACCCCAGTGAGAGCCAGTGTTTGTGGAACTGTACCCCAGTGAGAATCAGTGCCTCTGGAACTGTACCCCAATGAGAGCCAGTGTTTGTGGAACTGTACCCCAGTGAGAATCAGTGCCTCTGGAACTGTACCCCAATGAGAGCCAGTGTTTGTGGAACTGTACCCCAGTGAGAATCAGTGCCTCTGGAACTGTACCCCAATGAGAGCCAGTGTTTGTGGAACTGTACCCCAGTGAGAATCAGTGCCTCTGGAACTGTACCCCAGTGAGAGCCAGTGTTTGTGGAACTGTACCCCAGTGAGAATCAGTGCCTCTGGAACTGTACCCCAGTGAGAGCCAGTGTTTGTGGAACTGTACCCCAGTGAGAATCAGTGCCTGTGGAACTGTACCCCAGTGAGAGTCAGTGCCTGTGGAACTGTACCCCAATGAGAGTCAGTGCCTGTGGAACTGTACCCCAGTGAGAATTAGTGCCTGTGGAACTGTACCCCAGTGAGAGTCAGTGCCTGTGGAACTGTACACCAGTGAGAGTCAGTGCCTGTGGAACTGTACACCAGTGAGAGTCAGTGCCTGTGGAACTGTACCCCAGTGAGAGTCAGTGCCTGTGGAACTGTACCCCAGTGAGAGTCAGTGCCTGTGGAACTGTACCCCAGTGAGAATTAGTGCCTGTGGAACTGTACCCCAGTGAGAGCCAGTGTCTGTGGAACTGTACCCCAGTGAGAGTCAGTGCCTTGGAACTGTACCCCAGTGAAAGTCAGTGCCTGTGGAACTGTACCCCAGTGAGAGTCAGTGCCTGTGGAACTGTACCCCAGTGAGAGTCAGTGCCTGTGGAACTGTACCCCAGTGAGAATTAGTGCCTGTGGAACTGTACCCCAGTGAGAGCCAGTGTCTGTGGAACTGTACCCCAGTGAGAGTCAGTGCCTTGGAACTGTACCCCAGTGAAAGTCAGTGCCTGTGGAACTGTACCCCAGTGAGAGTCAGTGCCCGTGGAACTGTACCCCAGTGAGAGTCAGTGCCTTGGAACTGTACCCCAGTGAGAGTCAGTGCCTTGGAACTGTACCCCAGTGAGAGTCAGTGCCTTGGAACTGTACCCCAGTGAGAGTCAGTGTCTGTGGGCTGGGGAGAGAAAAGTGTGACAGAAAATCTTGAAAAAGATACACCTGTTTGCGGTTTAGGATCGCAGCAATATGGAGAGTTTGAACATGAAAGGACTGAGTTGTGGCCCTACACAGTGCTCTGCTGCATTAAGAACAGATGTTGGCAGGTAGGAATCACTCCTGGTTCAATGTCCGACCCATCTACTGACACAGAGCGACCCATCTACTGACACAGAGCTGCCCAATAGAGCTTAGAAGATGCTTAAATGAAGCAGAGACTTCGGCAAGAAAGGGTGGAGGGAGTCTGTTGTCTTGCGTGGCCAGATATTGCCTTCCTTCCTGCAAGCTTTGAGATTCTAGTATAAATCTGGCACAAAGCACTCGGCTGTCACAGATACAATCAATATTTGCATGTCGGTTCCTGTGCCTTGTTGAAAATCCCCTGGCCGAACGCCATTCCCTTATTCAAAAGAAATAAATGACACCAGCACTTGTAATGTGGGTTCTGCTTCCTGCTCTGGAAACCTTTTACTTTCTCTGGCAAAACATACTGGAATTGTTGTTTTTAGGAGTTATATAAGAAATGCCTCAGGGGGGAAAGGTTGTAAAAACTCATGGGTGAGAGAGAGAAACAGACACACACGCACAGAAAGATCCAACCCTCAGAAACATGTCGTCACCAAATGAGCTCAGCGTTGCCATGTGACAGCTGTTATAAATAGCTCACTTATCATGACATTGTGTTAGTCTCATTAGAATCTGCAAAGTGCTGCTGACGAGAGGGAGGTGTGAAGGATTGTGCTCCTGGTTCTGTTCCACACTGACTTGACTTAAGTGGAGTGCAAATTGGGCTTGTGATTACATGGAGCAGGTTGTTTAATCTTTTTTTGCTTTGATTATTTTGTACAAATATATATCTATTTTTAAAAACGAATGAGAAACACAGGTGATATTCGTGTTTACCTTTTTTATTTTTTTTAATTCCATTTTTTAAATGTAATTTCATTTCATCCCATCCCTAGGTTTATTCCTCCGGGAGGCTCCATCATTTTCTGGACGGGTACAACGTGTGTAAAAGTAACTGGATGCGGTACGTGAATCCCGCACACTCTGCGGAGGAGCAGAACCTGGTGGCCTGTCAGAATGGCACAGATATTTACTTCTACACAGTGCAGCCAATCCCTCCCAGCAATGAGCTGCTGGTCTGGTACAGTCGGGAGTTTGCCGAGAGATTGAATTACCCTCCGACCGGTGATCTGGTGATGTTAAAACTCAGTGAGTCTCCACACTTTTATTTATTGATGTATTGCTTGGACGGGGTTGGGAGTTTGCTCCTGCCTAGTTGCTCGAGTGTGAAATGTAATAAGAGTGATTCCCTTGCCTCTCTCTCTCCCGTGTACTGTGACCGTGCAACCTGCGGACCATCAGTAATTTGTGCCCTACAACTGTCCCATAAAGTTAGACCTGAATGACTTGCCCACGCACCGTTAGACACTGATTGTTGGAGATAAGTTAGTTTGCGATCGTGGTTGTCAAAAGAAGTGCAAGTATTTTTTTTTTGCTCCAAGTTCTGTGACACCCCCAGTTAATGCAATCCTCTCTCCCCCCAAGAACAGACACGACCCCCTGGTAGGCAATAGACGGATGCGCCCTTCTGGAGCAGGTTATACCCTCTCCCCCCTCTCTCTTTTCAGTCCCAGGGGTTGCTGTTGCTGTTTGCTCACTTGCAGTTGATTCTTGGTCGTGCCTTCTTGTTTTGCCCCTGGCTCAAATCAGTTTCTCTGACGCTTATCTGTATAGACTCTGCCTTAAAGCAGCACCCTGCACAGTGCAATGGCTTGGTTTTTTTTTTGGGGATTGTTTTCACAGTCGAGTAAAAATGAAACCACGGAGAGTGGGTTTGTTGAGATTCTGACAGCCCCCGCGGGGGGGAGAGAATGAGAGTGACAGGACCTGATCAGATGTTGTATTTAAACGGGCAGCGGGTCACTGACAGGATAGAGGGAAATCGCACTTCAGAGCAAGTGTGCCAATATATGAAATAAGTTCCAAATCACTTGAAGTGTGAGTTGTGCGGAGTTGTTCGATTTGAGAGTGAGCTAGTCTACAGCCTTTGGTAATTGTGATGATCTGTCGTTATTGATAAGTTCCATCCAGTCACTTTCCAATTCTGATGCCAGGCTTTGTCCAGTGTCTAACCGAACTGAATCAGACACTGAGCCCACGTCGGGAGGTATTGAGGCATTGGAAGCAGGATGGGAGAAGGGAATGTAACCCATGCCAGTGTAATTTGGGGTGCACATGCCCTGCTCCTGCTCACCCACTAACTCCCCCCTTATCCAACAGTACCCCAATGATTCTGAGGTCCCCCCCCCCCACCCAAGTCTGTATCCCAGCAACGATGCCAGGGCAGCTGGGATGGGGTAGCATCAACAAGCTGCCCCCCACTCCCCTTTCGATCTGGCACCGCTCATCGAATCCCGTGTGAACTCGGTGTAAAGAGAGGCTCCGTTAAAAGGTAGAGCCCAACAGCCAGGGGTAGGACCTCACTTTCCTCCTCTGTTTGTACCCCCTCGCATACCAAGAGGGGAATAAAAATGTTTGGAACTAAAATATGAAATGCAGATTTCACAGGGAGATTGAAAGGAGTTTTAACTTTTCTGTAACCCAAAGCTGGTGTTCAGTGACTGCGGGATGCAAGAGGGAGATTTGACTGGGTGATAATTTTTTCTTTTAACTTGAGGTGTGGTTGGTGAGATAAACTCTTACTTTAAAGGAAATTATTTAAACCTTCAAACAGTTTCCCCCTTGTACTGTCCTCTGCAGCTGCAGCCTGAGCTGTCCCTTTAAAACACCTCAAAGACTTTGGGAGGGCGGTGTGATTTTTAAAAATATGTGATCAGGAGGTGCCTGTAGCTCAGAGCAGTTGGGAAGGGGGGAAATTTATGAAAATGACAGAACAGGACCACCTTGTGTCCTTTCCTGGCTCCTTTTTCCTTTTATTCCTCCCACTTGCTGCACTTTTTGAAAAAAGTATCCTGAATCCCTTTATTCTCATTCTACTGGTGAATTTGCAGCATTTTTGAGCGGGAGTGTGGGTTGTGATTGTGATATCTCGATCCCCATGTGGTGTACTGGAGTGGGGGGGGGTGGGGCGGGGGGCATTGAGCTGAAATTATCCAAGAACAGGTCACGTAGCTTTTCAGCAGAACCTATTTTTAAAACTGTTAAATGCAGGGCTTGTCTGTCTTCACACCTCCCGCTGCCTCTGAAAGGATTTGGGCATTCAGCTGCGAAAATAACATTTCTGAAACTTGTGGGCAGAGATTTTGATCCCAAAACATTCAAACTCAGATAGGCAGGGAGAAGGTGAGAGTGAGAGTGAGTGAGGGTGAGGGCGCTGGTGAGTGAAGGTGTTGAGGGCGAGAGTTAGGGTGTGGGTGAGGAAAGGTGAGTGTGATTGAGGGTGAAGAAGGATGAGGGTGTGTAGGTTAATTGTGTGTGCGTTAGTGTTTGTGTGTGTGTGTGTATGTTAGCGTGTGTGGCGTTTGTGTATGTGTCTGTCCAGTATACACAAGTTATATCTGAAATGCCCCATGTATAACATGCTGCTTGGCTTTCTGTAGTGACTTTAAGTTACACCTCACCCTATGCTCATTGATCACGCATCAGAGAGCAGTGACTCCATCACGTCCCAGCCTCCACTTGTATGATATCATTTTTGGAGCTGGCGTCTTGTTGCTGCTGGTTGAGTAACAAGCAGCAATTCTCTTTTGTCTTGAAATGTGGTTTGGCAAGTGTTAGCCCTGCTAAACAGGTTTCTATATGTGTTGCAGCCACAAATTGAAAAATTAATTTGTCCTCGCACTCCTCTCTCTCCCTACCCTGGGGTGTTGGTAAGTCCGAGCTTGCTCTCTGTCAGTAACTTACTCTCTTGTCACTCATCGCAAACTGACTCAGTCCCTTTTAACAGCAGACAGTTCGGCTGGGTCACTATCATTTGCTCTGGGTTAGGGAGGGGGAAATCAGGCAAGGTGCCAGCTCATGATCACTGTCCAGTGCTCCTGCTGGACAGTGCACACATGTGGATGTTGGCTGAGGGGGAGGATCGCGTTCTGTTACAATACCCCACCTGCCAAAATTGAAAAATGTGTCGATATTCATTGTCTGTATCTCTGCTGCCCGTGTCTGTATCTCTGCTGCCCGTATCCTAACTCGCCCCAAGTCCCATTCGCCCATCACCCCTGTGCTCGTCGATGTACATTGGCTCCCGGTCCACCAATGACACGATTTAAAAATTAATCTCCTTGTTTTCAAATCCCTCCATGGACCTTGCCCCCTCCCTATCTCTTTAACCTCCTCCAGCCCTACAACCCTCCAAGAAATGTGTTCCTCCAATTCTGGTCTCTTGTGCATCCCCTACTCCCTTCGCTCCACCATTGGCGGCCGTGCCTTCTGTTGCTTAGGCCCTAAGCTCTGGAATTCCCTCCCTAAACCTCTCCGCCTCTCTTTCCTCCTTTAAGACGCTCCTTAAAACCTACCTCTTTGACCAAGCTTTTGGCTCCCTGTCCTAATATCTCCTATGGGGCTCGGTGTCGAATTTTGTCTGATAACACTCCTGTGAAGCGCCTTGGGACGTTTTACTATGTTAAAGGCGTGATATAAATGCAAGTTGTTTTCTGAACTCTCTCAATGAGTGAAATGTTGAAGGGCACCTGTACCCCCGTACACTGGTTCCCCTGGACCTGTACCCCCGTACACTGGTTCCCCTGGACCTGTACCCCCGTACACTGGTTCCCCTGTACCTGTACCCCCGTACACTGGTTCCCCTGTACCAGTTCCCATGTACCCCAACGAGATTCAGTTCTTTCAGGGGTGGGGGGGAGGAAACTGGATAAATAAACAAACAGACTGGAAAAAGGTGTCCATTTCATAGTCAGAGATGGTGACTCCCAGAGGGCAAGGTCATGACGGTGCATCTTTCCAGCTCAGAAATTGACACACAATATTTGCAGTGTTAGCCCCTTCCAGTAGTGTAGTCACCTTCTCCCTCCTGCCACTGTCCCCAGTTTCACTACATTCAAACTGAAACAGAAAGCAGGGTTAAATGTCAGTCAGTCGTGTCCACATCGCTACAGAATCCAAAAACAATTTGAGGTTTTAATTGACTCAAATATTGACTTCAGTTATTTAACGGCAGAATATATCGGAGAGGAAAATCAGTGCAAAGGCCGGATCAAAAGGGCTGAACCCGCGATGACCTCTGTGTATGCGGGCTTGGGTTTATAGAGTCGGTGTCAGTTGGCTATTTTTGTCTCTGACTAGTGCTCTTCAGATATTAATGCAGGGCAGGGTTGTGAGAAAGTAAACTGACTTTAAAAAAAAAAAGCTGAATTTACAACTCCTTCTCCCCCCCGTATGACTGAACAGTGAACGACACCAGTGTGAAGTTTCTCCAGTTCCCACACCAGCTATCTTCGTGATCTCTGAAAGAGGTTGTCAATTTATGGCCAATTTTATGTCATACGTCAATTCTCACTTGGAACTGGCTTTCTACTGCCCTTCCCCCCCCCCCCCCCCCCCCCCACCCCCACCCCCCCAACCAAACTCATGTTATGTAAAAGAATGCTTGCATTTATATAGCGCCATTCACCACCTCAGGACGCCCCAAAGTGCTTTACAGCCAATTAAGGGTAGTCACCTGTTGTAATGTAGGAAACCTGGCAGCCAATTTGCGCACAGCAAGCTCCCACAAACAGCAATGTGATGATGGCCAGATAATCTGTTTTTAGTGATGTTGATTGAGGGATAAATATTGGCCAGGACATCGGGGAGAACTCCCCTGGTTGCCTTCAAAATAGTGCCACGGGATCTTTTACGTCCACCTGAGAGGACACACAGGACCTCTGTTTAACTTCTCATCCAAAAGATGTTGTACAACCCTTGCAGCGTACAGACAGGGAAACTTTCAGCCCATCAGTCTAAGGTGGATTTGAGACCAAGTGCTAGAATTAAGGACAGTGTCGACCTTACTACACAATCTAGCTTGCCTTCTGCAGTTTTATTTTAATTGAGGGAAAATGTATCTTTGAAAAACAAAATACAAATTAGTCGATTCATTAACGGTAGGCATCTACTGAGAGTTCACAACCGGCACAGAGTCCAGGAATGAGGCTCACTGTGAGACAACAGTGACTCATGACAAGTCGAAAACAATCCCACACATTGACTGACACAAACAACCCGCATTTATATAGTGCCTTTAATGTAGTAAAATGTCCCAAGACACTTCACAGGAGCGTTATTTGACACCGAGCCACATAAGGAGATATTAGGACAGGTGACCAAAAGCTTGGTCAAAGAGGTGGGTTTTCAGGAGCGTCTTAAAGGAGGAGAGAGAGGTAGAGAGGTTTAGGGAGGGAATTCCCGAGCTTAGGGCCTAGGCAGCTGAAGGCACGGCCACCAATGGTGGGGCAAAGGAAAGTGGGGATGCGCAAGAGGCCAGAATTGGAGGAGCACAAATATCTCGGAGGGTTGTAGGGCAGGAGGAGGTTACAGTAATTGGGAGGGGGCGAGGCCGTGGAGGGATTTGAAAACAAGGATGAGAATTTTGAAATCGAGGTGTTGCCAGACCAGGAGCCAATGCAAGTCAGCGAGCACAGGGGTGATGGGTGAACGGGACTCGGTGCGAGTTAGGATACACAGTGGTATCAGGGTGTGATGGACTCTCCACACTCACTTCAGTCTCTCCGGTGTTGAAGGCATGTTTTTGGAACTGCAGCTGTGGCAGTGCAGCATTCCGAGCTTGAAATCACTGATCTTCAGCTCGGTTGTTCGACTTGCAATGACTGATTTGCTCACAGCACTCCCACATTGACGAGCTTCGAAAAGAATGATTCTCATGCCAGGGCAGGCAGCGCATGACTTGTGGGTAATCTGCGGAGTTGACGGCGCAGGCCTTCCATTTCATTGTTGTTCAGAGGCTTTGTCATGGGGCTGACACACGAATCAGTGGGAGCAGTACAGGGTTGGAGCCTCACCGAGGCATGAGTTTTGGTTTCCCATAATCCAAAAGCTTTCGGGAACGATTGAATCATGCATGACAAAAAACAGTGAAGCAATGGAAAGTCTACCCAAAGAGTTATAAGCCCTACCCCATTCCTCAGCTGCAGTCTACTGACATGCTTAGAATATTTACATTCAAAATTATGAAGAGTTTTGATAGAGTAGAGAGGGCGAAATTGTTTCCAGTATCAGGAGGGTCGGTAACCAGAGGACACGGATTTAAAATAAATTAGCAAAAGAACCAGAGGGGAGAATTTCTTTGCCACAGTGAGTTGTTGTGATCTGGAACGCGCTGCCTGAAAGGGCGGTGGAAGCAGCTTCAATAGTAACTTTCAAAACGGAATTGGATAAATAGTTGGAAGGGGAGAAAATATGCAGGGCTGTGGAGAAAGAGCAGGGGGAGTGGGACTAATTGGATCGCTCCTTCAAGGAGCTTTCACAGGCACGACGGGCCGAATGATTCTATCTGAGCCCAGCTCCGCAGGGTACCTGCTACACTCACTGATCCCATCAGTAACTCTGTAGGCACAGAATTTGCACAGCACCATTAGTTAAACTGAGCTTTGCGACATTAGCGATGATGTATTGAACCGGTGTCAGGTCAAGTGTTAAATGCTGAGACCGTAATGACGGGACTCGGTGCTGCCCGTGACTGGCCAACACCGGGTGCCGGGCGGGGGTTAAGTAACCGGGCCACCTCCAGAAAGTGCCAATGACTTCGGGCGGATGAGAGGGGAGCGGGACCCCCGATAGAGCGAAAGCCTTCACAAGGCGTATGCACTGATTCTTGAATTAGCCAATGGTGGCTACAAGCAAGCTGCAAGGGGTGACGCAGCAACAGTTCAGAACAGGTCAATGAAACAGCAATTGTGGACAGTCTGAAACACAACCCCAGAGTTTAAGCCCCTGCCTCCGGTGTGAAGGTCTGACACACGGGCTCCAAACCATAGTCGATCGATGGTGATGACGATAAACAGGTTGACACACTTGTTAAAGTAGCAAACAGGAATTGCGTACAATGTGTTAACACGTCTGTTACTGATGCTGTGCATTAATATCAGACACTAATATTCAAGTTGCATTTGTGACTTTGCCATTCCATCCACTGACTTTCCTCAATAGTTGTGGGACGGGTAGGATCCAGGACAGCAATAGTATTGCCTTACAAATGAACCCAGTGCAGTAAGTGGGGTAATAGAGAGCGGGACAGGCTGTTCCAGTGCACCTGACAATTATCTGAGGTAGATGGACACCTTGCTAAAATCATCTCACCGAACACATCTATGTAAAATGTATTAAACTGAATAAAAATCGTATCCATCGCACTCCTGTCAGTGGGGAGGGTGGGGGAATAAGATTTAATGACTCAGTATAAATGGTTTCTTTCTTATTTCCCTCTTGTTTCTGTATTTAAACCATCTGTGTCAGTATTTTTTTAGCCACCAGTTTTGCTGTCTTCAGTCACTGAATTCCACACAGTTTCATTATATGATTCAGCACAATTCAGAATGACTGTGATCTCTCCACAGTTAGTCAGCCCCTCGCACTGGGACCCCGCCCACCTAAAGCTCTTCAGAAATGATTCGGCCAGCGAAAGAGGAAGCTCTGGTTCAGTGTGTCTTGCCTCAACTTGCCTCCTATCAGGAGACTCATCTTTGGTCACAGATCAAAGTGTGGTTAATCTCTCTTCAGTGCAATGCAGCACAAACGAGCAGAAACACTTTTACTCAAGGAGATTTGTCAAACTCTGGCTCCTGGGTTCAATGAGTGAAACTCTTTGTATACCCCCAGCCCAATCCCATCCTCTCCCGAAGGAGGTGACTCCTAGCTGGGGTACAGTTCCCCTCGTGCTGCCCGCCTCCTGGCATCGCACTCATCTGTGAACCTGGACAGAGAGTTTTGGCACAATATTCCAACCCAGCGGCCATCTTTGTATTGCTGCATCAGCCCAGGTGACGACATAGTCGTGGAGTGGGGCTTGAACCTCCGAGGCAAGAGTGCTACCAATTGAACCAGGGTGACAAAATATATTAAACTGAATAAACATTGTATTCATCGCGCTCCTGTCAGTGAGGAGGGTGGGGGAATAAGTTTTTTAACGACTCAGTATGAATGGTTTCTATCTTATTTCCCTGGTGTTTCTGTATTTAAACCATCTGTGTCCGTGTATTTTTAGCCACCCATCTCGCTCCCATCAGTCCCTGGGAATCATACGTAAAGATTAACTCCCACAGTGCAGGACACCATCAAGATTGAAAATAACCTCAAATTGTTAAATTCTTCAACTTTGCTTTCTCCCACAATCTAAGAAAGAACTTGCATTTATATAGCGCCGTTCACCACCTCAGGACGCCCCAAAAGACTTCACAGCCAATGAACTATTTTTGAAGTGTAGTCACTGTTGTATTGTAGGAAACACGGCAGCCACTTTGTGCACAGCAAGATCCCACAAACAGCAACGTGTTAATGACTAGATAATCTGTTTTAGTGATGTTGGTTGAGGGATACATTTTGACCAGGACACCAGGGAGAACTCCCCTGCTCTTCTTCAAAATAGTGCCATGGGATCTGTTACGTCCACCTGAGAGGGCAGACGGGGCCTGGCTTTAGCGTCTCATCTGAAAGACGGCACCTCCAACAGTGCAGCACACCCTCAGTACTGTGGTGGAATGTTAGCCTAGATTATGTGCTCAAGTCTCTGGAGTGGGACTTGAACCCACAACCTTCTGACTCAGAGGCGAGAGCACTACCCACTGAGCCACGGCTGACTTTCAGAACTTAAGTGTGGTTTCACCTAATTACTACTCCTTGATCAACTCTTCTCCTCAACATTCTGTTTCAACCTTGATGGTATCTTGCACCGTGGGTCTAGGCCCTTCATCCACTCTCCCTCCACCAGTCAGTAATAAATCTGCTCACACTTCCCCAAATTAACAATCTGATTTTTCTTTCTAGAACAAAATCTCAAGGGATATAAGGATCTGGTGTCTGAATACACTGGCCAGCTACCTCAGAGCAGAGAAGACATTCAAGAAGGCCAAAAACAATATGCTAACAACACAAAGAATGAGGAAGAAAAAGTGGATGTGGAGTTAATTGACAGAGATACACCACCCATCACTCCAGACAACCAAATAATGGACTTCAGTAAAAAGCTTTACCCAGGTGTAGTGAACAGACCCCTACTAGAAGAAAATAGCTCAAAGATAAATGGTGTTTTAGACAATAAAAGGCCACTGGACACAACTAGCCCTTCATACAGAACCAGTCCAAACCAAAGATCAAAAAGTCCTGTTATTCAACAAAACCCTCACATCCTGTCTCCTAACTCAACTACCTCGCCTCACAAAGAACTCCCTCTGCATATGAATGGACGTCACAGTCACACTGAAGGCCTGGTCTCCTACCCAATGTACTCGCCTCCAAGCCACCTCCAACATCAGTATATGTATCCGTACAGCTCTCTGTCTCCTCACTATCCTAGATTTATATTACCCAACTATTCACCTGGTTTCAACAGTATTCACCCCCTAAATGGTCCAGCCACTTTGAACAACATGAACAACCTCAGCCTATTTGGCAGGATGCCCCCAGTCTGCGGCGGTTTAGTGGGTGGAGACTGCCACCCTCATCCCATGATGAGCCGGACTGTTCTGCCCGTTGCGCTGTCTAGTGAAGAAGGCCAAAGGCTACATGTTGCTGAGCAGCCAAGGGGCATTCTTATCCCTGCCCCGACCAGCGCTTTCTCACCCACGCGTCCAGCGATGGGCCTAAAGGAAAGACCTCTCAACCGCTCACCACTGTCCGGTACCTCAATAACCTCCGAGCTGTCAGTGCAGCTGAAAGCTACCTCGTGGGTTCCAGGGAGCGAGGAAGCAATGAATCTGAGCAAACCAAAGATTTCTTCATCAGATTTCCCTGGTTATAAGTCACTTCCATACCCGCTGAAGAAACAGAACGGGAAGATCAAGTACGAGTGCAACGTGTGTTCAAAGACCTTCGGCCAGCTATCTAACCTAAAGGTGCGTGTTCTTTACCGTGTATTTGCAAGAGGGGCGCTGATCTCAAGCTTTGACTACTCAAAGTCAACTGTGCTAAAGCTTCAGTTTGTTTCCTCAGTGCTAACATGGGTAGGATAGCCGACTGTCTAGCTCCTTCCGTGAAGCATGTTACTTTCTCCTTCCCTCTCCCAAGAAAAAAATCAATCATGCAGAAATGTTCTTAAACATCCTTCAAAAATAGTCGCAAGATTTAATGACTAATATTTAAGAAAGTTAGATTGTGTCCTCCCAAAAATTGTTGGGGCCAGCATGTTAGTCTCTCCCTTTGCTTAGTGTTTAGTGTTGTAATTAATGACGGAGCCACGCAATGCTCAGAGTAATCTAGTGTTCAGAGTAATGCAGTGCTCAAAGTAACGCATCACTTCAGAGGTGAAAATTACACTTTGCTCTTTGAAGTCCTTGAACAAAAACTGGTTTTGGCAAACGCTTGTTGGTGATGCTGGTTCACGATCTACCCGGCCTGGTTTCTTTAACCAAACTCAAGGGGCATCATTGTCATTGGACAGAATTTCCCACCAGGTTTGACCACACATGACCTAGGGACATAAACCGTGTCCCAAAAAACACTCGCACCACTTGCACACAATAATGAAAATTACATTCAGATTTTCCTGGGCTCTTTCCGTCTCCGAGACAACTGCAGCCCTCCTCTCCCCAATGCCCTAAATTCTAGTCAAAGTGGTTCAGTAACCTGCAAATGGCATCATTATCCACCTGATGCTGCCTCTCTGGCCGTGTCTGGGTCCTGTGATTTGCCACGATGCAGAATCCAGCGATAAAGTTTCTGCACATGCTCCATGTAGCGCGATTTGTTGACCAATTATAATTGATGGGGGAAAAAAATTGCAGGGCTATATGGGGAAAGAGACTAATTGGATAGCTCTTTCAAAGAGCTGGTGCAGGCACCATGGGCCAAATGGCCTATTTCTGTGCTGTATGATTCTATGAAGTGCTGCAATTTTACATAAGTCCCCAAGGCAGTGTAGAACTCGGCAACAACACTTCATCTGGGCATGGTAGTGTAGTGGTTATGTTACCGGACTA
Organism: Squalus acanthias; assembly: GCA_030390025.1. Lineage (NCBI taxonomy): Eukaryota > Metazoa > Chordata > Chondrichthyes > Squaliformes > Squalidae > Squalus > Squalus acanthias. The sequence goes on along the minus strand of CM059440.1, from coordinate 64,095,450 downwards.
ACAATCCAGCGAATGACCTTTAACTACCCTCTGAAGTGGTCTAGCGAGCCACTCCGTTGTATCAAACCACTACAAAGAATAACAGTTCAAGAAGACGACCCACCTCCACCACCTTCTCGGGGAAACTAGGGATGGGCAATAAATGCCGGCCTTGCCAGCATTTAATTCATTTCTGAGAATGAATTTTTAAAAAATTTGCTGCGCCTGCATCTTTTTAAAAAAAAAAATGCCTAATTCGGCAAAGCTTTTCTGATACAGGAAGTCTTGAGTAATCTGAGTCTACCTGCTCAGGACGCACATTCCTTCTATCTCGACTAACTGCTGGAACTGAGCTGACCCGAAATTCAAAAGTTCATCATAATCAACCTCCGCCCGACTGAGTGACTCACAAGGACTCTGCTTGTGGGGCGGAGGTGACTTTGATTAAATCGTTTCGCTGTGGAATGATTGAAACAAAAACAAAAGATGAGCAAGATACGTAGTGGATACTTAGAATTACTTGGATATTATAAAATTCTTCGTGGTATTTAATTGCATCTTTGAGATGGAGGATATTCCTTCACTGTTAAAACGCACTGCCCATGCGGGACTGCACTCGCACTGATCAGGAAGGTCCCAGGTTTGATATCTAGTCTGTGCTCAGTTAGTTGATCTCAGCCAGCGATGTTATATGGGTGTTAACAAGTCCCCATGGCTAGTGAGGGGGGAAATCAGTCGGAGTTCTTGCTCCTGATTGCTCTCCATTGACCCCCACCCTGCTGGAAAGTGTGGATGTCAGTCAAGGGCAGGATCGGGGTGGGGTTTGTTGACCTCTCCCTCCCATGGTCGAATGCCCCCTTGGATGAGACACCCCAGGGCTACTGGTGCTTGTGGAGCTGTGTGCCAGCAAGAGTCAGCACCTTCAGGGCAAAGGGGGGAAAATCGGGGGGTGAGGGGAGGAGGTGGGTGGGAACGGAAAATGTGTTAATCAGCATTTCACAGAATGACATTGGGGCTCAAACAATATGAAAGGAGGGAAACACTTACATTCACTAAACTTAGCAAAGAAAGTCCGAATGACTACGAAGTGGGACCCAGAGGTTTTCACAGTCTCCTGACTGGTCTCCTATCTCAACTTTAGTTTGCAGTATGGTGCCAGCCCTGGCTCAGTGGGTAGCACTCTCGACTCTTAGTCAGAAGGTTGTGGGTTCAAGCCCCACTCCAGAAACTTTAGCACAAGATCTAGGCTGACACTCCAGTGCAGTACTGAGGGAGTGCTGCACTGCCGGAGGTGCCATCTTTTGGTGTGACGTTAAACTAATGTCCCACTGCCCTCTCAGGTGAATGTAAAAAATCCCATGGCACTATTTCGAAGAAGAACAGGGGAGATCTCCCCAGTGTCCTGGTCGATATTTATCCCTCAACCAAATATCACTAAAAACAAATTATCTGGTCATTATCACATTGCTGTTTGTGGGAGCTTGCTGTGCGCAAAATTGGCTGTCGCGTTTCCTACTTTATAAACTGTGACTACACTTCAAAAGTACTTCATGGCTGTAAAGAGCTTTGGAATGTCCTGAGGTTGTAAAAGGCTCTATATAAATACAAGTTCTTTCTTTCCTTTATGTGTCAAAGGCCACATACCTTTTTGGTAATGAGCTGTTAGCATAAAGACTTTAGCCTGTGACGTTATGGAAACCTTAAAAGAATGAGTCACCCTCCGTAAAGAGAATGACTACCTCACTTCTGGGGAAGATGCTACCAATGCGGTTTTGACAGACCACGGAACCATGTTACCAGCAGCCTGTAGTATAACTGCATTCTATTTCTTGCAGGTTCACCTGAGGGTCCACAGCGGCGAGAGACCTTTCTCGTGCCACACCTGCAGTAAGACGTTTACGCAGCTGGCCCATCTCCAGAAGCATCACCTGGTACACACTGGAGAAAAGCCTCACCAGTGCCAGGTAAGAAAGCAAAGAGCTCGTGCAAGGTGATTAGGGAAAAGGAGCCCTGAGCGATTTAAAAGCGAGTGAGCCAAAGTTTCTGCCACTGATTGCAAAGTGCGTAGCTGTGATACACTCCATGGCCAAATATCATCCATACACTCCGTCTGGGGGGGGCGGGGGTAGAAATTCGTCTGGGCCTGTTTTAGGTGGCCACCCGGGAGGCCTAAGAAAATGGGCATGACAAATTTAGCAGTGGCCTGAACGCCCACACATGTTGAGCCCAGGCCGTGCCCACTGCCAAATTGTCAGCGTCGCGTCCATTTTACGCCCAAACATGTTACCAGTTTCTAGGCTCCCACATAAAGAACGGTTCACTTGAGTGAGGTGCCAGAGCACGGCTGGTGTCTGGGGACCCTGTACCCCAACACGGGTCATTGTCTTCAGGAGAGGAGTGGGGTGTGGGGTGGGGGGGGAAAGGAACAAAATAAATGTTGAAATACAGGCCATCACAGTTGTGAAACTCCCAAACAGGAAGCAGAATATGACGTGCTCAATTTTAACCTAACACACCCAGCGGGAATGGAGCGCGTTTGGGTCAGACGCCCGATTTGTACCCCAACCAATTTTACTCTCTATTGATCCCTCTCAATTGGAGGGGACGGGGGGTGGTTTCGTCTCTGATTCACACAAAAAAACCCCCACTAGGGTTTATTGTGTCCACAGAGCCATGAATAATGATTAAATGTGGTAATATAATAGACCAATTGCCTCTCTCCTTTGCATCCTCTCTGTCTCATTCACTCTGATACAGTTGTCCTGACTGATTTTCCCTCTTTCCTTGCGACAGGTGTGTCACAAACGTTTCAGTAGCACGAGTAACCTGAAGACCCACCTTCGCCTCCACTCCGGAGAAAAGCCCTATCAGTGCAAGCAGTGTTCAGCAAAATTCACCCAGTTTGTCCACCTCAAGCTGCACAGGCGCTTGCACAACAAGGAACGGCAACACAAGTGTCACTTCTGTTCCAAGACCTACATCCACCAGTGCAGCCTGAAAATCCACCAGAAAGGCAACTGCCCCGTGGCCTCCGTGACCAGCTGGTCCAAGGAGGAACTCCTCAGGATTGATGACGAGATCGATAAGTTTGACATGAGCGAGAAAGCAGAAAGACTGGAAGAGAACACCACAGTAACAGAGATGGAGGTGGTAACTGAGCAGCTTATAGTCGGTGGCCTAGAGAAGGACCACAAAGAGGACCAATTCAGAGCAACATGTTACAAGAACAATGGAGACGACCTTCCGTCCATTGGCTTCCATGAGCGGACCACGAATTCCAATCTAATGCTATTCCACCATAGTCCACCACCTCTTCTGCCTATCAGGGTCAAGCAAGAAGCCAGTGTATAATTGCACAGTAGTCATTATCATCATGTGCTGGGACTAATTCGATGATTTCTTCACCAAACAGGGTATATCACTGGGGATCATAGCAGGCAGCTGACCGTATTGGACAAACTAGAAGGAAAATTCATGACATTGAGGGAATTGATTCAGAGTACTTCCAATCACAGTAGTAATTATCTGGCTGTGTTTTACGTGTGTGTGTGTGTGTGTGTGTGTGTTTTTAATCTACCTGATGGAGTAGCCTCTGTTATACGATCTGGCAAATTGTCAGTCGACTCCTGTGGTTCTTGTGAGTTCTTATTAATTGAGTCAGACCAAAAAATAAGTAATCCCCAAACACATGGCCATTACTGGGTGTGGATGATGTGCAGACCCAACCTCTGCTGTAATAACCAGTTGTGCTTTCATTGCTTTCTCAGGGTGTGTTAGATATATTTATACAACAGAAAATGGTATATATTTTTTATCAGTTAAGAGACAATCAGATATGTGTTTATTCTTCTATGGCCTATATCTTATTTATTAAGAAACAAAACATTCCTTGATGTTAAATAAAGTTTGCAATGACTAAAATGTGGGGATTGATATCTGCGGTACTGGAGATGAGAAAATTATTTAATTATTTAAAAACTCAGCTTGTCAAACAGGCATTAAAAGAACAAATTGTCCTTCAGTCCTTGATATCTGTGTCTGCGACTTTGAGTTTATCTGACGGTCCAGTTCACTCTCATTCTGAACGTTGTTCGTGCGAGATCACGTAGAGACAATCGGGTGTAACGCAGCATTATTGGCCCGTACTTGCATGGGCCGAGAGAATCAAAGGTTCTTTAAAAGGCGGAGATTGTATCCTCCCGAATCCAACCAGCAAACCGCACTCACGCAATCTCAAAAGTTGAACTCTTGCCGTTTGGTTGTGAGGGTGAAGTTCGTTATATTTTGAGGTGGGGGGGTGTACTCAATGAATCCCTTTCCCACAGAGTATCAAGAAACTTCTCCTTTGGTTTGGGACAGGAAGCAATGTTCAATTTTTGCCGTGTGTTTAGAATGGGGTGAGGATAGATTTCTGTTGGAAGAGAAAAGTAAGGCAGCACTCCTTCACCCTCCAGTGCTTGTGAAATGGATTTGTTTCCTGTTTATATTTTTTTAATTGCCTCCCATCCAGTTCTTTCTTTCACTGTTTTGACTGGGATGTATTTAATGGTTCGGGCACCCAATGATATCTTCAAAAAAATCAGTAATAATATAAACACAAATTTGCCTCAACTTTAAAGCTTTGTGTCCCTTTGGTGTTTCAACAGTTTTGCCCCTCCCCATTATTTTATGCATCAGCCCTCCTTCAGTGGGGCTGGAATTGAGATAGAGTTTCCTCCCATCATGCCCTTGCAGTCTGCCACTCGCTGCGAGACTGGAGTAATAAAACTGATCTCGTTCCATACATTTATAACTGGTCAACACAGGGCTATGGGGCACGACTTATGCAGGACGCACTGCAGTTGTTGTTAGCGGTGGAGCTAACTGGGTCCAAAGTGAGTGTCTATCAGATAGAGAGGACAGGGGATTTGAAGCACCACCCACCCTTCTATTGCCAAAACCTGCCAAAGCCACCTAACCGTATGGCAAGGGCTTCAACAAAGGTTTCTTCATCTTGCTGAAGTACTTTATAGCTGGCTGAATGATGTAAAATCGAAATAGATTCAGAAGCAACAAAACAAAGAATAAAGTTTATATATACAGTATATATATCTCGCTTGGAGCTTGCCAAACTGGAGGAAGAAAAAAAAGGACCATTTAGACAAGTTATAAAAATACCAAAAAAGAACCCTCAAGGCTTAGACTTGGCAAGGATGTGATTTTAAGCAAGTCTTAAAGAGTGTTTAAGTAGAACGTGTGTTTTAGAACATGTTGTCGGTTATTGTGAGTAGGTGACGAGTAAAGATTGCTCAGGGCAAAATTCTTTTTAAATATAGAAACGGAAAAAGAAATTGCTACTTTTGATAAAAAGAAAAGTTAGTTTTTGTAAAAAGAAAACAGAATAAAATGTAGAAGCATTCTAGACTTCCTCGCAAAAAAATAAAATAGTCATACACTGGGCTCTAAACCCCACTGTGGTAGCATGACAGAGGGATTCCATTTCTCAGTTTTATCTGTTGCTTTGAGAACATGGATTTATCTTTTGTCTTTTACACTGGATTTGGATTTGAATGTTTTTGAGCGACGTCGTTTAAAATCCCAGTGAATGGCTGCCATGGAAACCACCAGTGTCACCAACATGGACCGCTGTTGGCCAAATACAGTGGAACAATCAAACCCAACGACCATTTATGATTGAACAGTTGTGTCTGAATTCACCTTTGGTTCCCAATGGCAGAGAAAAAAAATAATATTTTCTGGCTTTCCTTGAATAGTTTTCCATGTTATCCATTGTTTCCATGGTTACTATGGTTATAATGTGTTCTACAATTACCCTAATTTCTGAGGAGTCGATAGGTGGTATCCATGGCTACTGTGGGTAATGGCCATGGATCTTTTAAATTGCATGGTTTCGTTGGGTGGTATCCATGGCTCCCAAGGGCCCATGGTTTCAGTGGTTTCCATGGCAAATTGAGAGCCCTGGCTATACGCAAACTAAAGCAGTACTTCTCTTAAACTGGGTCCACTTGAATCATTCCTTCTTTTTGCTGTATTTGTTCACTAGAGGTGCAGTGATTTCACTTGTAAATATTTCATGTCCTTCCTCAACTCTTGGCCAGCGATCCATTACACTGTGAAATGTGCTGCCACACAGGCTTAGGCTGAGCCTGATGTGTATGCACAATGAATCATTGGGCTTTTGAGCTTTGGGATTACAAATCAGTCAGCAATGGGTTCAGTGAGACAAGATCAGGGTGGAATCTTGAAGACTCTCAATATAGGGGCTTTGTTACAAATATCTCCAAATTCTCAGGGCTGGGCAATTTGCTCATTTTAAAATAAGAGGGTGGCAGAAGCTGAAAATTGTCATTTTGTGAAGTGCTGCTCATTTGATTTGAGCTTTCACACACACACACACACACACACACTCATATACACACACACACTCATATACACACACACACACACTCATATACACACACACACACACACAGACACACTCATATACACACACACACACACAGACACACTCATATACACACACACACACACACACACTCATACACAGACCGGCACACACACACTCTCTCACACAGACACACACACACAATTAATCACAACCATCAACTATCTCCAGCCTTTTCTGTATGGACCTAGGAAGCAGTCACATGTTTATGCTACAAGGCCCTGTTACACATATCTAGAGATCTAAACCATTATTCAGGTTTCTAAACAGCATGAATTTCTTTCTAATCTTCTGTTTGGTCAATCTAGCAGTTAATGTGACTCAGCTTTAAGATAAAAAAAGCCCTGGCTGATTAATCAAGCAGTTCAGAATCTACCTCTAGAAATCTTTGTTTTTCCAGTTTTCTCACGGAACCAGCTCAGGGCTAGAAATTCATACAGCTCAGTGCCAATCTACATCAGCAGTGTTAGATGTTATCTTTTAATTGACACCTACAGCAGTAAGGGGAGGAGCATGATCCCCTGTGGTGTGAGCAGGCCCAAGCCTACCCCTCCATTACCTCCTGGTAGCTGCTCCACAGCAGCTTCATGGAGTGGTGTGGAACCAGCTGGACACCCTTCAGTCACAGGTACAAGGACAGGAGCTTAGGAGAGAATAGAATGATCCGATAACGATACAATTCCCACCCCGTTCTCTGCTTCATAGAGCATTTCACGTGACTGCTTTCTATCCAAGTGCAGCCTCCGTTGGAGGTTAATATTATGGGTAACTTTTAAAATAAAAAAGGGTTTTTGATAGATTCAATCAGAAGTCATTTAAAAAAAAACGATGTCTTAATTCCCTCTTTGGAAAGTCCGACCACACTAAGAGTCGTTGGATTAGAGTGAGTGACAGAAAATATCCATGCTAGCCAGAGAACCATGCGCTAGGATCATGACCAAAGCAGAAGGCAGCAAGTCCACATGGGATAGGTATCTGCAGAGAGTAGGATTAGAATGCAGAGAATCAATCCAAAGTGGGCAATCAATCTTGTACCCAGTTATTCCACAAACAAATCTTCATAGCCCTGAAATCCCAAATAAGTTTTTTTAAAAAGGTCTCATGATTGGAAGAAATGAGCCAATCTTTCCTTATCCCTTCCTAAGAAGCTTGGGTCACAAATAGAAGGGTAGAAATTATATTTCAGTGCTATTTGGGTTAACAGTAAATAGTGCAGTGACAAACTTAATCAGGTGTGTTAAATGTTCGATGGCAATAGCACCAGTAGTAACCTCTACCCTGTGATCTATGTGCCCAACAAACATTACTTACAGTTCTAAGGAAATAAGAGTTTGGGCCAGCAGAAACATTAGTGCTGTTTTCACTCTAGACTACGGGAGATCAAAGATTTCCCACAGAAAGAGGCAATTGTCAGCAGGGTCACGGACAGCAATGACAAACCTGAAGCCCATCGATCAATAAAAAAGCAACTGGTGCCCATTGATACTGAGGAAGTTTGCACTGAGTCACTGCACCTCTATCTCTTCCTCTCATGAAAACCAAATGTTATTGGATAAGTGTTTGGGGTCAACCGATAGAAATCAGGCTGTTCTCAGCTGAGATGTTCAATATCCTTTGACTTGAGTCAAACTGCAGGTTGAAAATGTTACAGGGAGAGACTGACATACATATTTGCACCAAAGTTACTGGGTATTTGTTTTTTTTGGCAACTTCATATATTTTGTGTATCAATGGAAGTGTTTTGTGCAGATGGAAGTGTTTTGTACAGAAAGACTTTTTGCGAACTTGTTTACACGTGGTTTACACTTTATTTATGTTTAATTTCTCTTGACGATTCATATGTAGCTGTGACTTAAATTAAACTTGTTCATTTCTATAGCTCCATGAAGTGAAGTATTTTTGTCTCTATTTCCCCCCCTCTTGCTGGGTCCTGATTCCATGTACACTAGCTGTCACCTTGATGAAGTGACTACTTTTTAGGATTGATTGGGCAACACGGTGGCATAGTGGTTAGCCCTGTTGCCTCACAGCGCCAGGGACCCGGGTTCGAATCCGGCCTCGGGTGACTGTGTGGAGTTTGCACATTCTCCCCGTGTCTGCGTGGGTTTCCTCCGGGTGCTCCGGTTTCCTCCCACAGTCCAAAGATGTGCGGGTTAGGTTGATTTGGCTATGATAAAAATTGACCCTTAGTGTTAGGGGGGATTAAATACGTGGGGTTACGGGGATAGGGTGGGATATGTGTCGGTGCAGGTTCGATGGGCCGAAATGGCCTCTATCTGCACTGTGGGGATTCTGTGATTGAGGGATAAATATTGGTGAGGACACCAGGGAGAACTCCCCTGCTTCAAATAATGCTATGGGTCTTTTATGTCCACCTGAGAGGGCAGTCGGGGCCTCGGTTTAATGTCTCATCTGAAAGACGGCACTTCTGACAGTGCAGCACTCCATCAGTACTGGATTATGGGCTCAAGTCACTGGAGTGGGACTTGAACCCATGACCTTCTGACTCAGAGACGAGAGTGTTACCCACTGAGCTATGACTGACACAGAGGGATTGGGGGCGGGTTCGGGCCGGGTTCAGGTTCACAAGACATTTAAAGCAGCACCTGAAGTGGATAAGGCAATAAACAAAAGGCAAATGGAATACTGTGTTTTATGGCAAGAGGTACAGAATGTAAAAGTTGAGATGTAGTGGAGAATCTATCTCAAACCTCCGTAAGATCACAGTTGGAGGACTTTGTGCAGTTTTGGACTCCATCCTATAGGAAGGATGTTGAGGCAATAGAAAGGGTACAGCCCAGATTCACTAGGATGCTGGCTGGTGTGAGGAAATACAAATACGAAGAAAGACTTGAAAAATTGGGACTGTTTTCATTGATAGCGATGTTTTGAATTACGAAAGGATGGGGCAGAGTAGATAGAAACTGAGAGGCTGAATTGCAGCCCACCCGCCACAACTCCCCCAGCCAGAGGGGAACAGCAAGCAGGAAGGTAGCGCGTTGAAAATGGTGGAAAAGCATGTTCTCGCTGTGTTCCTATCCCACCCACGCCATTTTAGTGGGGGCTGTGAAGCGGATGTCCCGAGCTCCCACCTTATTAACCCAGGCAAGTCGGGATCCTACCATGTCAATAAGACACCAATGGAACTTTGACCAGCCAATGGGCAGAACGTATGCTAAGCAAGCGGTGCCCGTTGGCACTTGGCGTTGAGCGGGCTAGCCCATGGCTCTTAAAGGGACCTGTGCAGGTTGCTCAAAAACCAAAGTAAGAAAAAGGTTTTTAAATGATTTTCGTGGGGTCAGGCAGAACATTAATATTTCTCCTGCCACCACACATACAGATCTACACCTACTTAATGCAAGACCTTCTACGATCCATGTGATTTTCCATTTTCCATGTGATCTCCTGGACTGCATTCATTTGTTGAAGAGGAATTTTCCCGAGTGTTTTTTTCCCCCATGTTGGCCCTGGTTTTTTTTTGCCAAATTCAGTTGGTTAGCGTCTCCAGTTAGCGCCTGGTGGGGGCTCTGATGCTGTAGCGCCGGGGCAAGGAGAATCCAGCGAAGCACGCCAAATCCGGCTCCCCCGTGCAACGCTCACTGGGCGCCTGATCTGCAAAATTCATTGTCGCCCCCTGCCTTAGCGCCTCGCCCCGACATCGACAGGGAGAGGAGGCGTCAAGCAGGCGGATGCTGGCTCCAGGGGGCGCTACTTAAAGGGATCATGAGTAATGAGTTGAAGCTGTCATGTTAGTGCTCCTTCCGTGTCAGGTTGACATTGTGCAACAGTTTAATTCAGTCATTCAAAGGTTGTTTAGTATCAGGAGTTTTGTGGCTACTAACATTTAGCTACATTTATTCTCACAACATATCAAAGTGCTACACTTGGTTACATTAATGGGCTGTACTGGCAGTCGACCTCGCCCTCCAGGATCTACTGCAGAGGGAGCAGAGGCAGCGAGAAAGATTGGAACATGTGGTCAGAGGGAGGAGGAGGGCCATCAGGGCTCTCAACAGGAGGCCTTACCATCCGAGGGTATTCCGAGAGCACTTCTCCTACCTCCAATTAAGCGAGGAGCAGTGCATTAGAAGGCTCCACTTCAGCAAGGAGGTGGTCACTACCACCTCCTGCAACTAGACCTCGAGCCTCAGATCAGGGTGACCACGGCTCTCTCAGTGGCAGTCAAGGTCACCGTCACCCTCAATTTCTTTGCCAGTGGATCCTTCCAGTCTGCAACAGGAGATATAGCTAACATCTCACAGTTCGCCATCCATCGCTGCATCCGGGAGGTCACAGAGGCTCTCTACAGTAGGAGAAGGGATTACATTTCCTTCCCCATCACCAGAGAGAAGCAGGACGAACATGCATGTGGCTTTGCCAGGATAGCGTGCTTCCCCATGGTGCAGGGCGCCATTGACTGTACCTACGTGGCTTTGCGGGCACCGCATAACAATCCTGAGATCTTCCGTAACCGCAAAGGCTACCACTCACTTAATGTGCAGTTGGTGTGCGACCACAGATGGCGAATCCTCAATGTGAATGCCCGCTATCCTGGCAGCAGCCACAATGCCTTCATCCTGCAACAGACCGGTGTGTCAGCACTCTTCCAGCCACCACGTCAAGCTCGCGGCTGGCTGGTCGGAGACAAAGGCTATCCGCTCTCCACCTGGCTCATGACTCCCCTCTGCAACTCCAACACTCCTGCCCAGCACTCATATAATGAGAGCCATGCTGCCACCAGGAACACCATCGAGCAGACCATCTGCCTGCTGAAGCAATGGTTCCGCTGCCTTGAGCACTCGGGAGGAGCCCTCCAGTACTCGGCTGAGCAGCTGTCCCATTTCGTGGTGGTCTGCTGCATGCTCCACAACTTGGCCATCATGAGGGCCCAGCCATTGGCACCAGGGATTGTGGGACCACCTCAAGAGGAGGAAGAGGGAGAGGAGGAGGACGTGGAGGAAGAGGAAGCTGAGGAGGAGGAGGAACAGGAGCGAGGAAGGAGGCAGCCACTCAATTGGCGTTCCGGAAGTGCGGTCTGTGACCGCCTCATCAGACTGTGGTTCGAATAAATTAAACCCCAGATTCCTGTTGCTCACCACATCCCGATCAATCCATCCCTGTCACAGGCCATATCACAGCGCAAAGCTGAAATGAGAGACACCACAAAATAATCCAAACTGAATTAATAAATTTATCAATAATCAGTAAACACACATTTGCAGCAACATTATTACCTAATCAACCTTGTGCAATCCCTTAGTGCCTCTCGTTACTGTGCCTTTGCCTACTCTAGTGCTCCTACGAAGTGTTGGCCCAGTGGCTGCAGCTCGGCTGGTGGAAGGCTGCTGAGTGTCCGTGCGGGAGACTTCAGATGGCCTTGCAGGACACCCTCGACCAGCTCTGGGCCTGGAAGGCCTGGCTGTAGGCTGCACCACCTCAGCATGGGCGGCTGCAGTCTGGGCTGGCTGGATGACAGGCAGTGACAAGGGCAATGGCGGAGTGCCAGTGGTGGGAGCAGGAATGCTGTCATCCTGAGAGAGGACAGCAGCTTCCTGCTCCACTGACCCACTGCCACTCCCCCGGGAGCACAGATTGCTGGCCTGCTGCGACACCGTGAAAGCCCCAGTCGACGGTGGTAGACCCAGCCACGATGGCAGCAGTCAGAGCTTGCATTGCATCAAGCTGAGACTGCATGAGAGCAGCCTGAGAATTGCATGCCACCAAGCATAGACTGCATTACAGCATTAAGATGTTTTGTCGCTTCCGCCTGTGCTGCAATGGAAGCTGCCAGGTCGCCCATCACACGCGGCATCAGGTCTGGGTCACCACGGTCTCTCTGGGAGTCTACCATCCTTTGTAGACTGGAAATGATGGGCTCCATGGTGTGCGCAGAGCTCTGTGCAATGTTGGAGGCGGACTCCTCCACGCTCCTTACCATTGCCAAGAGGCTCTCGGGCACTCTTGCCATTGCACCCATCATCTCCGTGTGTATGCCCATCACCCGTCTTCTAAAGGCCTCCCCATCAAGGTCCTCCTCTGAGTCCTGTGCAGCAGAACTCGTGCATGAACTCGCCCTCCGGGGAGCTGGCTCCCGAGCTACCCTTTCCGCTTGGCCTTGCTGCAGCTCACTCGTTCCCGGTGCATCACCCTGTGCAGATCCCGCCACTATACTAGCCTCTAAAGAATGCGTAGTGCCAATATCTGAGCTGGTGCCTGCGGGTGAGACATGCAGTGACACAGTGTCTTCTTCCTCTTCCTCTTCTCCCGCCTCGCTCTCTACGGTATCCTCAGGGACAGGCTGCTCAGGTGCTTGCTCATTATCTGAAAGCATAAAGGCACAAGAGTCGGGTTAAGGTGAGGGGAGGGAGCAGGAAGGGAGAAATCCATACATACAGCATGATTTGCTGGAAAGAGTGAAAGGCTTGTGGAGTGAGGGGGAAATGGGTTGTGAGAAGAAGGAGTAGGGATGAACATACCATTGTTGTCCACAAGAGGGTCAACGTCGCCGGTGGCCATGGCTCCCACCACCTGGCGCCCAATAATCTGCAGCACTCGAGCCTCCAGCTCAGACAGTGGTTGGGTATCGGCTTGTCGGCCTGTGCGCTCCTGTTCCCTCCTGTTGTGAGCCACCTTGGCCTGCAAGAGAAAGGAAAGTGTGTGAGTGAGTGTGGAGCAATGTGTTTGGGTGATGTGCCTGCCATCGTTGAATAGCTGTGATTGTGTGCAAGGTGTGAGATGTGGGTGTGAGTGTTGGTAGGTAGAGATTGTTGGTGGGTGAGTGCTGGGGGTGTGGTTCTTTGGGCAGTGTGTGTAGACTGTGGTTCAGATGGTGGTATGTAGCATTTGTTGAAGTATTCACTCACCCTGACCACCCGAGTGAGGTTGTTAAATTTCTTCCTGCACTGTGTGTGGGTCCTGGGGACCATAGTGCTGCCCGAGACATGCTGGGCTACCTCCCTCCACATGGCGTGGAAGACTTGCAGCGAGGGCCTCCTGCCACTTGCCAGGTAGAGCACCCTCCTCTGTCTTTCCACTGCGAACACCAATGCCTCCAATGCATGGCCGCAGAATATGTGGGTTCTCTCCTTGGGGCATGGATCTGCCATCAATACGGCTGCTTGAGTCATCCGGCTCCTTCTTCTTGGCCTGCTGCTGGCTGAGATGGCTGCACAGCCAGCAATGATGAGAATGAGGTTCTGCAGCATCAATGAAACTCCCCTTTAAGAATTGGAAAATGCCTGTGGCAACGATGACTCATGATTAGACTGCACCTGATATTAGTCAGTGCTTTGAGTTTAATGCCACTGAGCTAGGCCATTAGCATTTGATTTGGTGCTCCAATCCTTTCTTTGTGCAATGAGACTGAATTTTGCATGCAGTCTGAGGCATTAGCACCTGGCGCTAATTCACAAACGTTTCAAAAGTTACCGCCCATTCCTGGGCTTTATAATAAATAGTGTCTTGATGATCTGGCCATCATGCGTGTGGGGCTGGCTTGATGGACCAGCTGGTCTTTTCCTGCCCATCAATTTTGTATGTTCGTATCAGCTCCCCGCCCCTCACCACCCTCCCGCTTTACATGCCTGGACTGGCTGGTCTCTGTGGAGGAGGTGCCCCCTCACCCCACAACTCCCCCTTGACTCCCCCCTCTGATTGATGTGCTGCTCCAAATGCGCCGATAACTTGCCAAAGGAATTCTAATTAACAACAGAAAATGCTGGAAAAACTCAGCAGGCCAGGCAGCATCCGTGGAGAGAGAAACAGAGTTAACGTTTCAGGTCGAAGACCTTTCGTCAGAACTGGAAAAAAGCAGGAAATGAAATAGATTTAAAGCAAGTATAATGCTGGGAAAAGCGGGAGGGGATGAAAGAACAAAAGGGTAGGATAGAAAGCAGGCAAGATTAAGAGATATTGAGAGACATTAAGAGATATTCAAGGCAAGAGGAGGTGGTACTGTGACAGGCTGAAGCTAGATGAAGTGTGAAATGCGCTGGCAGAATGAAGGACAGCTGCCAGCTACAGGGAGGGAAGAAAAAAAGGCCAAACAAAAGGGTGGATGAAAAAATAAAATAAAAATATATATATATGTGATGGGGCCGGGGTTATGATCTGAAATTGTTGAATTCTATGTTGAGTCCAGAGGGCTGTAGAGTGCCTAAGCGAAAGATGAGGTGCTGTTCCTCGAGCTTACGCTGAGCTTCCGTGGAACAATGCAAGAGGCCGAGGACGGTGAGGTCTGAGTGGGAGTGGAGCGGAGAATTAAAGTGACAGGCCACCGAGAGCTCGGGGTCCCCCTTACGGACTGAACGGAGGTGTTCCGCAAAGCGGTCACCCAATCTGCATTTGGTCTCCCCAATGTAGAGGAGACCACATCGTGAGCAGCGAATACAGTATACTAAATTGCAGGAAGTACAAGTAAATCGCTGTTTCACCTGGAAGGGGTGTTTGGGGCCCTGGACAGTGGGAAGGGGGGAGGTATAAGGGCATGTGTTGCATCTCCTGCGCTTGCACGGGAAGGTGCCGGGTGAAGGGGAAGGGGTGCTGGGGGTGGTAGAGGAGTGGACTAGGGTGTCGCGGAGGGAGCGGTCCCTGTGGAATGCTGAAAGGGGAGGTGAGGGGAAGATACGTTTGGTGGTGGGATCACGCTGGAGGTGGCGGAAATGGCGGAGGATGATCCGTTGAATGTGGAGGCTGGTGGGGTAAAAGGTGAGGACAAGGGGAACCCTATCGTGGTTCCGGGAGGGAGGGGCAGGGGTGAGGGCAGAAGTGCGGGAGATAGAACGGACATGGTCGAGGGCCGTGTCGACCACGGTAGAGGGGAATCCTCGGTTGAGGAAACAGGAAGACATGTCGGAAGCACTGGTATGGAAGGTGGCATCGTCGGAGCAGATGCGGCGGAGACGGAGAAACTGGGAGAATGGAATGGAGTCCTTACAGGAGGCGGGGTGGGAGGAAGTGTAGTCCAGGTAGCTGTGGGAGTCAGTGGGCTTGCAGTGAATGTTAGTCAGGAATTCTAATGATGCCCGACTATGGAAAAACACCAGCCCTTTCAGCACATCTATGGAGTGGGGGCAGCCTCGCAGCAATCACACACACTACCCCGCCCCCCAACACTCGGTGAAAACCATCAAATCAAAATCAATCTCAGGCTCGCATTAATAGTTGAGGCTTCTGAAATCAGGGGAGATAGTTAAAAGAGTAAATGTAAGAAATTCAGGACAAATACCGAGAGAAACCTTTCACACTGAGGGTTGTGAGACTGTGGAATGCACAACCAGAGTTAATGATTGACGCAGCGATCATTTCAACATTTAAGAAAAGGTTAGAAAGGGGAGTTAAAGGAAAGGGGATAAAGAGATTATGGGAACCGGGCGGGACACATGGGATTAGGATACTGCTCCTGTGGCGAACAAACACCAACATGAGATGAACAGCCTGTTACCGGGTGTAATTTCGGTTTAATTTTATGTAAGGGAGTTTTGCTTGACAGAATTGTCGATTGCACACAAAGTTGCCCAGTCGCTATCCAAGTCTCTGTGCTCCCTGTCTCTATCCCAGTCTCTGTGCTCCCTGTCCCTATCCCACTCTCCGTGCTCCCTGTCCCTATCCCAATCTCTGTGCTCCCTGTCCCTATCCCAGTCTCTGTGCTCCCTGTCCCTATCCCACTCTCTGTGCTCCCTGTCTCTATCCCACTCTCTGTGCTTCCTGTCTCTATCCCAGTCTCTGTGCTCCCTATTCCTATCCCACTCCCTGTGCTCCCTGTCCCTATCCCACTCTCTGTGCTCCCTGTCTCTATCCCACTCTCTGTGCTCCCTGTCTCTATCCCAGTCTCCGTGCTGCCTGTCCATATCCCACTCTCTGTGCTCCCTATTCCTAGCCCACTTGCTGTGCTCCCTGTCCCTATGGCACTCTCTGTGCTCCCTGTCTCTATCCCAGTCTCTTTGCTCCCTGTCTCTATCCCACTCTCTGTGCTCCCTGTCAATATCCCACTCTCTGTGCTCCATGTCTCTATCCCAGTCTCTGTGCTCCCTGTCTCTTCCCCATTCTCTGTGCTCCCTGTCTCTATCCCACACTATGTGCTCCATGTCTCTATCCCAGTCTCTGTATTCCTTGTCTCTATCCCTGTCTGTGCTCCCTGTCTCAATCACAGTCTCCGTGCTCCCGTACCTATCCCACTCTCTGTGCTTCTTATCCCTATCCCACTCTCTGTGCTCCCGACTCTTTCCCAGTCTCTGTGCACCCCGCCTCTATCCCAATCTCTGTGCTCCCTGTCCCTATCCCAGTCTCTGTGCTCCCTGTCTCAATCCCACTCTCTGTGTTCCCTGTCCCTATCCTGCTCTCTGTGCTCCCTGTCTCTATCCCAGTCTCTGTGCTCCCTGACTCTATCGCACTCGCTGTGCTCCCTGACTCTATCCCACTCTCTATGCTCCCTGTCTCTATCCCATTCTCAGTGCTCCCTGTCCCTATCACACTCTCTGTGATTCCTGTCTCTATCCATCTCTCTGTGCTCCCTGTCTCTATCCCACTCTCTGTGCTCCCTGTCTCTATCCCAGTCTCTGTGCTCCCTGTCTCTTCCCCATTCTCTGTGCTCCCTGTCTCTATCCCACACTATGTGCTCCCTGTCTCAATCCCAGTCTCTGTATTCCCTGTCTCTATCCCTCTCTGTGCTCCCTGTCTCTATCACAGACTCCGTGCTCCCATACCTATCCCACTCTCTGTGCTTCCTATCCCTATCCCACTCTCTGTGCTCCCTGTTTCTATCCCACTCTCTGTGCTCCCTGACTCTTTCCCAGTCTCTGTGCTCCCTGTCTCTAACCACTCTCTGTGCACCCTGCCTCAATCCCAATCTCTGTGCTCCCTGTCAATATCCCAGTCTCTGTGCTCCCTGTCTCTATCCCACACCATGTGCTCCCTGTCTCTATCCCACTCTCTGTATTCCCTGTCTCTATCCCAATCTCTGTGCTCCCTGTCTCTCTCCCATTCTCTGTGCTCGCTGTCTCTATCCCGGTCTCTGTGCTTCCTGTCAATATCCCACTCTCTGTGCTCCCTGTCTCTATCCCACTCTCTGTGCTCCCTGTCTCTATCCCAGTCTCCGTGCTCCCTGTCCATATCCCAGTCTCCGTGCTCCCTGTCCCTATCTCAGTCTCTGTGCTCCCTGTCTCTGTCCCACTCTCTGTGCTCCCTGTCTCTATCCCAGTCTCCGTGCTCCCTGTCCATATCCCAGTCTCCGTGCTCCCTGTCCCTATCTCAGTCTCTGTGCTCCCTGTCTCTGTCCCACTCTCTGTGCTCCCTGTCTCCATCCCAGTCTCTGTGCCCCCTGTCCTTTTCCCGCTCTCTGAGATCCCGGTCTCTATCGCAGTCTCTGTGCTCCCTGTCTCTATCCATGTCTCTGTACTCCATGTCTCTATCCCACTCTCTTTGCTCCCTGTCTCCATTCCCAGTCTCTGTGCTCCCTGTCCCTCTCCCACTCTCTGTGCTCCCTGTCTCTATCCATGTCTCTGTGCTCCCTGTCCCTATCCCACTCGCTTTGCTCCCTGTCTCTATCCCAGTCTCTTTGCTCCCTGTCTCTATCCCAGTCTCTGTGCTCACTGTCTGTATCCCAGTCTCTGTGCTCCCTGTTTCTATCTCACTCTCTGTGCTCCCTGTCTCTATCCCTCTCTGTGCTCCCTGTTTCTATCTCACTCTCTGTGCTCCCTGTCTCTATCCCTCTCTGTGCTCCCTGTTTCTATCTCACTCTCTGTGCTCCCTGTATCTATCTCACTCTCTGTGCTCCCTGTCTCTATCCCTCTCTGTGCTCCCTGTTTCTATCTCACTCTCTGTGCTCCCTGTTTCTATCTCACTCTCTGTGCTCCCTGTCTCTATCCTAGTCTCTGTGCTCCCTGTCTCTTTCCCAGTCTGAGTGCTCCCTGTCAATATCCCGCTCTCCGTGATTCCTGTCTCTATCCAAGTCTCTGTGCTCCCAGTCAATATCCCACTCTCTGTGCTCCCTGTCTCTATCCCACACTATGTGCTCCCTGTCTCTATCCCTCTCTGTGCTTCCTGTCTCTATCCCACTCTCTGTGCTCCCTGTTTCTATCCCACTCTCTGTGCTCCATGTCTCTATCCCAGTCTCTGTGCTCCCTGTCTCAATCCCAGTCTCTGTGCTCCCTGTCTCTATCCAACTCTCTGTGCTCCCTGTCTCCATCCCAATCTCTGTGCTCCCTTTCCTTATCCCAGTCTCTGTGCTCCCTGTCTCAATCCCACTCTCTGTGTTCCCTGGCCCTATCCAACTCTCAGTGCTCCCTGTCAATATCCCATTCTCTGTGCTCCCTGTCTCTATCCCAGATTACGTGCTCGCTGTCTCTATCCCGGTCTCTGTGCTTCCTGTCAATATCCCACTCTCTGTGCTCCCTGTCTCTATCCCAGTCTCCGTGCTCCCTGTCCATATCCCACTCTCTGTGCTCCCTATTCCTTGCCCACTCTCTGTGCTCCCTGTCCCTTCCCACTCTCTGTGCTCCCTGTCTCTATCCCAGATTACGTGCTCGCTGTCTCTATCCCGGTCTCTGTGCTTCCTGTCAATATCCCACTCCCTGTGCTCCCTGTCTCTATCCCAGTCTCCGTGCTCCCTGTCCATATCCCACTCTCTGTGCTCCCTATTCCTTGCCCACTCTCTGTGCTCCCTGTCCCTTCCCACTCTCTGTGATCCCTGTCTCTATCCCACTCTCTGTGCTCCCTGTCTCTATCCCAGTCTCTTTGCTCCCTGTCTCTATCCCACTCTCTGTGCTCCCTGTCTCTATCCCATCTTTGTGCTCACTGTCTGTATCCCAGTCTCTGTGCTCCCTGTCTCTATCACAGTCTCTTTGCTCCCTGTCTCTTTCCCAGTCTCTGTGCTCCCTGTCTCTATCCCACTCTCTGTGCTCCCTGTCTCTATCCCATCTTTGTGCTCACTGTCTGTATCCCAGTCTCTGTGCTCCCTGTCTCTATCCCAGTCTCTTTGCTCCCTGTCTCTATCCCACTCTCTGTGCTCCCTGTCTCTATCCCAGTCTCTGTGCTCACTGTCTGTATCCCAGTCTCTGTGCTCCCTGTCTCTATCACAGTCTCTTTGCTCCCTGTCTCTTTCCCAGTCTCTGTGCTCCCTGTCAATATCCCACTCTCTGTGATTCCTGTCTCTATCCAACTCTCTGTGCTCCCTGTCTCTATCCCACACTATGTGCTCCCTGTCCCTATCCCAGTCTCTGTATTCCTTGTCTCTATCCCTCTCTGTGCTCCCTGTCTCAATCACAGTCTCCGTGCTCCCGTACCTATCCCAGTCTCTGTGCTTCTTATCCCTAACCCACTCTCTGTGCTCCCTGTTTCTATCCCACTCTCTGTGCTCCCTGACTCTTTCCCAGTCTCTGTGCACCCTGCCTCTATCCCAATCTCTGTGCTCACTGTCCCTATCCCAGTCTCTGTGCTCCCTGTCTCAATCCCACTCTCTGTGTTCCCTGTCCCTATCTTGCTCCTGTGCTCCCTGTCTCTATCCCAGTCTCTGTGCTCCCTGACTCTATCCCACTCGCTGTGCTCCCTGATTCTATCCCACTCTCTATGTTGCCTGTCTCTATCCCATTCTCAGTGCTCCCTGTCCCTATCACACTCTCTGTGCTCCCTGTCTCTATCCCACTCTCTGTGATCCCTGTCTCTATCCCAGTCTCCGTACTCCCTGTCCATATCCCAGTCTCTGTGCTCCCTATTCCTAGCCCACTCTCTGTGCTCCCTGTCCCTTCCCACTCTCTGTGCTCCCTGTCTCTATCCCACTCTCTTTGCTCCCTGTCTCTATCCCACTCTCTGTGCTCCCTGTCTCTATCCCACTCTCTGTGCTCGCTGTCTCTATCCCAGTCTCCGTACTCCCTGTCCATATCCCACTCTCTGTGCTCCCTATTCCTAGCCCACTCTCTGTGCTTCCTGTCCCTATCCCACTCTCTGTGCTCCCTGTCTCTATCCCAGTCTCTGTGATCCCGTACCTATCCTACTCTCTGAGCTCCCTATCTCTATCCCACTCTCTGTGCCCCCTGTCTCTCTCCCAGTCTCTGAGCTCCCTGTCTCCATCCCACTATCTGTGCTCCCTGTCTCTTTCCCAGTCTCTGAGCTCCCTGTCTCCATCCCACTCTCTGTGCCCCCTGTCTCTCTCCCAGTCTCTGAGCTCCCTGTCTCCATCCCACTCTCTGTGCCCCCTGTCTCTCTCCCAGTCTCTGAGCTCCCTGTCTCCATCCCACTATCTGTGCTCCCTGTCTCTATCCCACTATCTGTGCTCCCGGTCTCTTTCCCAGTCTCTGTGCACCCTGTCTCTATCCCACTCTCTGTACTCCATGTCTCTATCCAACTCTCTTTGCTCCCTGTCTCTATCCCACTCTCTGTACTCCCTGTCTCCATCCCAGTGCAGGTGCTCCCTGTCTCTATCCCATTCTCTTCACTCCCTGTCTCCATTCCCACTCTCTGTACTCCCTGTCTCTATCCCAGTTTTTGTGCTCCCTGTCGCTATCTCACTCTCTGTGCTCCCTGTCTTTATCCCAGTTTTTGTGCTCCCTGTCGCTATCTCACTCTCTGTGCTCCCTGTCACTATCTCACTCTCTGTACTCCCTGTCTTTATCCCAGTTTTTGTGCTCCCTATCTCTATCCCACTCTCTGTGCTCTCCGTCTCGATCCCACTCCCTGTGCTCCCTGTCACTATCCCACTCTCTGTGCTCCCTGTCTCTATCCCAGTCTCTGTGCTCTCTGTCTCTATCCCACTCCCTGTGCTCCCTGTCTCTATCCCACTCTCTTCGCTCCCTGTCGCCATTCCCACTCTCTGTGCTCCCTGTCTCTATCCCAGTCTCTTTTCTCCCTGGCTCTATCCCACTCTCTGTGCTCCCTGTCTCTACCCCAGTCTCTGTGCTCCCTGTCTCTATCCCACTCCCTGTGCTCCCTGTCTCTATCCCAGTCTCTATGCCCTCTGTCCCTATCCCTGTCTCTGTGCTCCCTGTCCCTATGCCAGTCTCTGTGCTCCCTGTCTCTATCCCACTCTCTGTGGTCCCTGTCCCAAACCCATTCTCTGTGTTTCCTGTCTCTTTCCCAGTCTCTGTGCCCTCTGTCCCTATCCCACTCTCTGTGCTCCCTGTCTCTATCCCACTCTCTGTGCTCCCTGTCTCTATCCCAGTCTCCGTGCTGCCTGTCCATATCCAAGCTCAGGGCTCCCTGTCTCTATCTCAGTCTCCGTGCTCCCTGTCCCTATCCCAGTCTCTGTGCTCCCTGTCCTTATCCCGGTCTCTGTGCTCCCTCTCCCTATCCCACTCTCTGTGCTCCCGGTCTCTATCCCACTCTCTGTGCTCCCTGTCTCTATCCCAGTCCCTGTGGTCCCTCTCTCTATCCCAGTCTCTGTGGTCTCTGTCCATATCCCACTCTCTGTGCTCCCTATTCCAGAGAAGTCGCACAACACCAGGTTATAGTCCAACAGTTTTATTTAAAATTACGAGCTTTCGGAGCTGCTGCCCCTTCGTCAGGTAAAGGTACAGTGAGGGGCAGCAGCTCCGAAAGCTCGTAATTTAAAATAAAACTGTTGGACTATAACCTGGTGTTGTGCGACTTCTCATTTTTGTCCACCCCAGTCCAACACCGGCATCTCCGCATCATGCTCCCTGTCCCTATCCCACTCTCTGTGCTCCCTGTCCCTATCCCACTCTCTGTGATCCCTGTCTCTATCCCACTCACTGTGCTTCCTGTCCCTATCCCACTCTCTGTGCTCCCAGTCTATCCCATTCTCTGTGTTCCCTGTCCCTATCCCAGTCTCTGTGCTCCCTGTCTCTATCCCACTCTCTGTGGTCCCTGTCCCAATCCAATTCTCTGTGTTCCCTGTCCATATCCCACTCTCAGTGCTCCCTGCCTCTATCCCACTCTCTTTGTTCCCTGTCTCTATCCCAGTCTCTGTGCTCCCTGTCCCTATCCATGTCTCTGTGTTCCCTGTCCCTATCCCACTCTCTGTGCTCCCTGTCCCTATCCCACTCTCTGTGATCCCTGTCTCTATCCCACTCACTGTGCTTCCTGTCCCTATCCCACTCTCTGTGCTCCCAGTCTATCCCATTCTCTGTGTTCCCAGTCCCTATCCCAGTCTCTGTGCTCCCTGTCTCTATCCCACTCTCTGTGGTCCCTGTCCCAATCCAATTCTCTGTGTTCCCTGTCCGTATCCCACTCTCAGTGCTCCCTGCCTCTATCCCACTCTCTTTGTTCCCTGTCTCTATCCCAGTCTCTGTGCTCCCTGTCCCTATCCATGTCTCTGTGTTCCCTGTCCCTATCCCGCTAACTGTGATCCCTGTCCCTATCCCAGTCTCTGTGCTCCCTGTCTCTATCCCAGTCTCCGTGCTCCCTGTCTCTATCCCAATCTCTTTGCTCCCTGTCTCTATCCCACTCTCTTTGTTCCCTGTCTCTATCCCACTCTGTACTCCCTGTCTCTATCCCAGGCTCTGTGTTCCCTGTCTCTATCCCACTCTCTGTGCTCCCTGTCCCTATCCCACTCTCTTCGTTCCCTGTCTCTATCCCACTCTCTGTGCTCCCTGTCCCTATCCCACTCTCTTCGTTCCCTGTCTCTATCGCACTCTCTGTGCTCCCTGTCTCTATCCCACTCTCTGTGCTCCCTGTCTCTATCCCACTCTCTGTGCTCCCTGTCCCTATCCCACTCTCTCCGTTCCCTGTCTCTATCCCACTCTCTGTGCTCCCTGTCTCTATCCCACTCTCTTTGCTCCCTGTCTTTATCCCACTCTCCTTGTTCCCTGTCACTATCCCACTCTCTGTGCTCCCTGTCCCTATCCCACTCTCTTTGTTCCCTGTCTCTATCCCACTCTCTGTGCTCCCTGTCCCTATCCCACTCTCTGTGCTCCCTGTCACTATCCCACTCTCTGTGCTCCCTGTCACTATCCCACTCTCTGTGCTCCCTGTCACTATCCCGGTCTCTGTGCTCCCTGACTCTCTTCCAGTCTCCGTGCTCTCTGTCTCTATCCCACTCTCTGTACTCCCTGTCTCTATCCCAGGCTCTGTGTTCCCTGTCTCTATCCCACTCTCTGTGCTCCCTGTCCCTATCCCACTCTCTTCGTTCCCTGTCTCTATCCCACTCTCTGTGCTCCCTGTCCCTATCCCACTCTCTTCGTTCCCTGTCTCTATCCCACTCTCTGTGCTCCCTGTCACTATCCCACTCTCTGTACTCCCTGTCTCTATCCCACTCTCTATGCTCCCTGTCTCTATCCCACTCTCTGTGCTCCCTGTCCCTATCCCACTCTCTTCGTTCCCTGTCTCTATCCCACTCTCTGTGCTCCCTGTCTCTACCCCAGTCTCTGTGCTCCCTGTCTCTATCCCACTCTCTATGCTCCCTGTCTTTATCCCACTCTCCTTGTTCCCTGTCACTATCCCACTCTCTGTGCTCCCTGTCCCTATCCCACTCTCTTTGTTCCCTGTCTCTATCCCACTCTCTGTGCTCCCTGTCCCTATCCCACTCTCTGTGCTCCCTGTCACTATCCCACTCTCTGTGCTCCCTGTCACTATCCCACTCTCTGTGCTCCCTGTCACTATCCCGGTCTCTGTGCTCCCTGACTCTCTTCCAGTCTCCGTGCTCTCTGTCTCTATCCCACTCTCTGTGCTCCCTGTCTCTATCCCAGTCTCTGTGCTCCCTGTCCCTATCCCAGTCTCTGTGCTCCCTGTCTCTTTCCTAGTCCCGGTCATGCGTCTAAGGCAGTGGCCATTCCCTAGAAACCACTCACTAACTTGGTTGTCTGTTGCAGACCTGTGCATTGAGTAAGTGCCTGTTTTGCGTTACACTGCTAATTCCCTTTTACTCTTCACCCCCACCCCCACCCTACCCCACCGCACCCCCATCTATCAGTAAACAGGAACTGGGTGATTCTGGTGACATCAATGCCGTGTCCTGCTTTAAAAGTCAAAAAGAGATTGAATTGCTGAGTCTGCAGTTTCCAACCCATGCTTCTGGCGAAAATTATTCAATATTGAACTGGTATCATCCATCAACCATCTCCGTCATCCCACTGTGTGTGGCAGTGAGAATTGAAATAAAAGTACGGACAGTCAGGGCAGTTTAACACTTCCAGTGGCTCTTATACCTGTGATTCACAAAATAGTGTGAAGATGGCTGAAAATATCAATTTCACTGAGACTGTATTGGAGGGGTTACGGTCTCCTGGTAAACGTTATGGCTGCAAATGATGAGAGTGATACTCTCCCAGGGCAGGTACAGCACGGGTTATATACAGAGTAAAGCTCCCTCTATACTGTCCCATCAAACACTCCCAGGGCAGGTACAGCACGGGTTAGATACAGAGTAAAACTCCCTCTACACTGTCCCATCAAACACTCCCAGGGCAGGTACAGCATAGGTTAGATACAGAGTAAAACTCCCTCTACACTGTCCCATCAAAAACTCCCAGGGCAGGTACAGCATAGGTTAGATACAGAGTAAAGCTCCCTCTACACTGCCCCATTAAACACTCCCAGGGCAGGTACAGCACGGGTTAGATACAGAGTAAAGCTCCCTCCACACTGTCCCATCAAACACTGCTGGGGCAGGTACAGCATAGGTTAGATACAGAGTAAAGCTCCCTCTACACTGTCCCATCAAACACTCCCAGGGCAGTTACAGCACAGGTTAGATACAGAGTAAAGCTCCCTCTATACTGTCCCATCAAACACTCCCAGGGCAGGTACAGACCGGGTTAGATACAGAGTAAAGCTCCCTCTACACTGTCCCATCAAACACTGAGAGGTCGCACAACACCAGGTTATAGTCCAACAGTTTTATTTGAAATCACAAGCTTTCGGAGCTATCGATTGCTCCTTCCTCAGGTGAAGTAAATTAGATACAGAATCGCCAAAGCATATATAGATAGAAAACAAAGCATGTGTACTTTACAATTGCAGACCACTAAATTAAATCATCCTGACTATCTGCCGAGGTGTGATAAAGTTAATTAAGTCAGCCAGGAAGGTACCACATCAAAGACATAGCAAGATACAACTGAGACAATGAGGTGTAGTCGCAGGGGTTCTAACGTGTCAAAAGCTGCCGTCTGTATGTAAAACGAAAAGCTTTAAAAAAATTTTACTTTTTTATTGGGAACATTTTTACTTTTTTACTGGGAATCACATCTGTGAACAAGCTAACGACGACTCGAGTCCGGATCACGTCATGTATCGTGACATAAACCCAAGATCCCGATTGAGACCGTCTTCATGAGTGCGGAACTTGGCTATCAGTTTCTGCTCGATGATTTTGCGTTGTCGTGTGTTTCTAAGGTTGCCTTGGAGAACGCTTACCCGCAGATCCGAGGCTGAATGTCCTTGACTGCTGAAGTGTTCCCCGACTGGGAGGTAACAATCCTGCCTGGCGATTGTTGCGCGGTGCTCGTTCATACGTTGTCTCAGTGTCTGCATGGTCTCGCCGATGTACCATGCCGCGGTGCATTCTTTCCTGCAACGTATGAGGTAGACAACGTTGGCCGAGTCACATGAGTATGTACCATGTACCTGGTGGGTAGTGTCCTCACGTGTGATGGTGGTATCTGTGTTGATGATCTGGCATGTCTTGCAGAGTTTGCCATGGCAGGGTTGTGTGGTGTCGTGGTCGCTGTTATCCTGAAAGCTGGGTAATTTGCTGCGAACGATGGTACTTCTGAGGTTAGGCGGCTGTTTGAAGGCAAGTAGTGGAGGCGTGGGGATGGCCTTAGCGAGGTGTTTGTCGTCATCGATGACATGTTGAAGGCTGCGAAGAACATGGCGTAGTTTCTCCGCTCCGGGGAAGTACTGGACGACGTAGGGTACCCTGTTGGTTGTGTCCCGTGTTTGCCTTCTGAGGAGGTCTATGCGATTTTTCGCTGTGGCCCGTCGGAACTGTCGATCGATGAGTCGAGCGTCATATCCCGTTCTTACTTCACCTGAGGAAGGAGCAATCGATAGCTCCGAAAGCTTGTGATTTCAAATAAAACTGTTGGACTATAACCTGGTGTTGTGCGACCTCTCAATTTTGTCCACCCCAGTCCAACACCGGCATCTCCGCATCATGACCATCAAACACTCCCAGGGCAGGCACAGACCGGGTTAGATACAGAGTAAAGCTCCCTCTACAGTTGTTACTGCTGCTATTGTTGTTACTGTTGTTGCTGCTGGTGTTGTAGCTTCTGTTGTTACTGTTGTTGCTTGAGTTGCTGTTGTTGCTGTTGCTGTTGTTGTTGTGGCTTCTGTCGTTTTTTTCACTGCCTCACCCTCAAGAGCCTGATAGCCAGGGCTCAGGGTGGGGCTCACAGTCTGGATCCCACTCAGTTTGGCCAAGAGTATTGTTTTGGCAGCACAAAGCTGCCCATTGTGTTTCAGTACTGACAGAGATCACAAGGGTAAAACATGGCCAGGTTTTTGGGATGTCAAGTCGGTGGCTTGCATACAATTTATTCCACGAATGGAGACCCATTGATACTGAATCAAATCAACCGAGCTCTCTCCTCACTAATCTTGAACAAATTTGCATGCCTTTTTTTTCGCCTCCTTCACTGTTGTCATTGATTTACGTTGAGATAAGAAAGATCAGCAACAAGCAAGAATGATTCAGTCATTCAAAGCTCGGCACTCTGGCACTCCAACTCAGCCAGCCTGGCACCCAACCCGGTTTTGAATGACCCGCACCTCTATTCAAAGCACACCGGATGTACATGCGGGGAATGAAATGCTTCCCCTTCTAATCCAGCCCCATGGGCTTGTGAAAATCAGCATGGGAGCTGCTGGGGACAATTGATATATCAGATGATTGCACCCAGCCAAACAACCACAGGACATGAAGTGAATCTTCTAACCACTGAGCTCTCTGGGCCACCCAGCCCTCAACACGTTTCCTTTTAATATCGCTAAGCCACTGCCACAGGCAATGTGCTAAAGCTATTTGAAGTTGAATTTTGTTTTGACAGCCACAAAGCTGACAGCTAATGAAAGTTAAGCATGCAGCAGGAAGTGTTTGGTGTCTGTACCAGCTACCACAGCTCAGAAACACCATTGAAGAAGGAGTTGTGTATTTTATACAGCAAAATATCTGCTCATCCATCAGGGTTCTTCATGTCCCAAATCCACACCATCATATGCTAGAACCTTGCTACAAATTTGTGTCATTGGGCTCGTTCCCAACGTTATTTGGTTTAATTATTTTCCCTCCAATATTTTTCCTCTTTTTCTTAGAATATTTTGCACCACAAGAGATTCCCCCTCAGCCCATCACCCCTATGCTGGCTCTTTGCAAGAGTTATCCACTTAGCCCCTTCCCCATCCCTTTCCTGCTCCCCTTTTAAATTTATCTTTTTCAAATATTTATCTAAAAAAGCTATTATGAATTCTGCTTCCACCATATTAGGGCATTCTACATCCTAACACTTTCTGTGTGGAATAGATTCTCCTAACCTCCCCTTTAATTATTTTAAATGTTTGCCGTCTAGTTAGCAACACACTGACTGGTGGAAATACTTTCCCCCTATTTACGTTAAGAAAACCCCATATAATTTTGAACACCTCTATCAAATCTCCTCTTAGCCTTCTCAGTTCTGGTGAAGACTGGCCCAAGTTTCTCCAGTCTGTCCTCATAACTAAAGCTGCTCATCCCTGGTATGTACAGGACCTCCAAGGTGTTGATTTATTCATTCACGGGATGTGGGCATCGCTGGCAAGGCCAGCATTTATTGTGGTGGGTCTTCTTCTTGAACTGCTGCAGTCCGTGTGGTGAAGGTACTCCCACAGTGCTGTTAGGTAGGGAGTTCCAGGATTTTGACCCAGCGACGATGAAGGAATGGCCGATATATGTCCAATGGCAAATGGGGGAGTGTTGCCCGCATTTCTCTTTGCTTCCATTGTCCCCAAATGATCCTGAAGACAAACAAGAAAAGCCCTCCGCTGGAGATCAGTAGCCCTTCAAGAGCTGCTGCTTGGCCGGACGTTCCCAATCAATTGGTGGACGCTGCTCCAAATTTTCCTGCATGGGGAACCTATTAAAATAAGGAGGGGAAGGTGGAGGGTTAGCATAAAAAAAATTCAGCGAAGCCTACCCTACCCCTAACAGACTACACAGGTTCCATCTCTGTGATATCAGGCTTAGAGCGTTTAACTAATCCAGTTACAATGGCGCGCACTTCAACACCTGATGTGTACCAGGTGGCAAAACAGTGCCGCCACACAAAAAAGCACGTTACCCGAAGAGAGCTTGCCTGGAATCATCGTGACCTGAGTTTAAATCCAGCTGGGAATGAGGAGTCTTTCATTGTCTGAGTCTGTGGTGGTTTCACATGGATAGCACGAACCAAAGGTTTTGAGAAACCTGTCACTAACCACTAGCTCTATAAAATCGGAGACAAGGGGGACAGAGAGCTGGGTTGGTTCTTCTGCACCAGTGCTTTTAAGAGTGTGAAACTTAAATTCTATTTACTTTGTTGCTGACAGCATCTCAGTTGTGGCAAATGTCGCAATGCTGGCACTCTTCTTAGGTTATGTTGTCAGGGTTTCTGATGAGCAACCATCAAATAAACAGCAACTAGATTTATCATGCTCGAAAGCAGCTTCCATACTTCACCTTCCAGAACCGCAAGCCCCGATTTTAACCTGCCCCATTCGGACGGAACAGGGCAGGAGGATCCTTATTATGCCCCGCACGATTTTACGTTCCATTGAAGTCAAATAGCTGGTTATCAATCTCATTTGCTGTTTGTGGGATCTTGCTGTGCGCAAATTGGCTGCTGTGCTTGCCTGCAGAACAACAGTGACTACACTTCGAAAGTAATTCATTGGGCCTGAAGCACTTTGGGCTGCCCTGAGGATGTGATGTGCTGCTTCATAAAGGCAAGTTCTTGCTTCTTAAACTCTTTGAGAGCATAGTTGCATTTGCAGCCTCAAAGCAAGGTGACAATCAGTAGGCAGACATCAGATAGGTGAGAAGTATCAAGTTATTAATAACTCCATACGGAAAACTGTACACTTGGTGGTGAGCTGACAAGCAAAGAAGCAAGCAGACAAGTTGACTGAAGAGGAAATTAAGTCATCCCTCTGTAAAGTGAAATTGACAGACTGAAGAAGGAGAGTTGCTAGATAATGGAGTGAGTACAAGGGCTTGTTATGAATTTATCTTGCTTTTTTCCTCTTTGAAATTTCTCCCTGCCTTTCCCGAGTGTGCTAACTCCTGCCTCTCTCGATTACCTCACCAACACTCCTAGGCTGCTCAACTGTGGACAGCATCACACTCAAACCCAAGCCCGTCCTCACATACTGTCCACACACTTTCACTTTCTACTTGGGGGGTTATTGGATCATGATCAAGAGCAGGAGCTTCGGCTGAACTTTCCCCAGTCTAACCTGGGGGTGTTGAAGTCAATGTTAGCAGGGATCAAACTCAAGACCTTCTCAATCTGTGTAGACAGCTGCGGTCTGCACAGAGTGGGATTAAACGGCGTGCACTTTGGTTGGGAATTTGGAAAGAGTGGGAATTTGGAGAAGAGGGGGAAGGAGTTTTTGCTTTTTGCCTACACTGCTTGTAGTGCTTTGTGTTACAGGTAGATATTTAGGCTGGAATTTTGCCGGTCCTCAGAATGCAGGATTGGAGGCGGAAACCCGCTGTCAACCCGCCTCCAATCAATCTCCCAAGTGTCGGGTCCCCGATTTGTGAATGGACCTGACACCTAACGACGGGAAGAGGATTATAGCCACTTACCTGGCTGTTAACAGGTACTTGATATGTGTTAACAGGCTCTTTTTCAATTTTGCCGCTTCTGCCTCGGGTTCCCCAACTTTCGGACACCACGCCAGGTAAGTGTGGCGTGTTGTGAGTCTGCTGTAATGTTTCTGCATTGATGACAGCTGCAGAAGTGGTGTGAAGGATCCAATGGTGCACTGGTGAGTTTCAGAGGTAAGAAAATGTTGGGAAAATCATTTTTAATGCATTTACACTTTTCTGTAGGTAACAGGTTTTGAATTGGCTGTCTAGTCCCACCTCATTGGGAGAACCCCTCTCACCAGTGACAGATCACTTCTGTAACCTCACCTGCAGCTGCCATCTGTTCTAGCCTAAGGAGGGAGTCATTGGAGAGTCTGGGTGCAAGAGCTCACCTGTGAACAGTCATTGTCAGTGTTTGCAGCACCTCAATGCTGTCAAACACTGAGAAATCAGCTGTCAAAGAAAAATTGTGCGTGGTCCCTTTAAGAAAACCGGCAGATGACATGTCATCAAATGATGTCATCTGACTGGCTTCCTCTTAATTGGCTGGTAAACCCGCAGGGCGGGCTTAACAAAGCCAATCGACGTAAAATCACATCCGTTGGCCGGATGCAGTTGGGGGCGGGACTGTAACCCGGAAACCAGCTGACCCACTCCCAAGCCGCATCCATTGGCAAAATTGTGGCCTTAATTTCAGTACCCTTAACTTAATCTAGATCAAGTAAGTAGTCAGGAAACTACACTGTAAACTAAGTTACCTAATTATAAATGTAATTAAATTTAATTAAATAAATCAAGGTCATATAGGGATGGCAGTGCAGGCTGGTGTGCTGCAACTGCAGCATGTGGGAGTTTGTGGAGAGCATTGTGATCCTGGACAACCACGTTTGCAGTAAGTGCCTGCATCTTGAGGAACTTCAGATCAGAATTTTTGAGCTGGAGTCTGAGGTGCAGACATTGCAGGGCATCAGGGATGGGGAGAGTTACCTGGACACTTTGATCCAGGAGGCAGCCACATCCCTTAGGTTAGGTAGTGGTACAGGTCTGGTTAGTGGTCAGGGACAGGAGGGTGTGACTGCAACTCAAGCAGGTAAGGGGACTCCAGGTGCAGTGCTGGAGGAGCCTCAGCCTTTGCACTTGTCCAACAGGTATGAGGTTCTTGCTGCCTGTGTGGATGAGGGAAAAGCCTGCAGGATGGATGAGCAAACTGACCATGGCACCATGGCACCATGGCACCATGGTGCAGGAGGCCATTCAAGTGGGGGGAGTGAAAGGGAATGTAGTTGTAGTAGGGGACTGTATAGTCAGGGGGATAGATACTGTTCTCTGCAACCGCGACCAGGAGTTCCGAAGGTTGTGTTGCCTGCCAGAGTTAAAGACATCTCCTCGCGGCTGGAGAAGCACTTGGAGTGGGAGGGGGAGGATCCAGTTGTCGAGGTCCACGTAGGAACCAATGACACAGGTAGAACTAGGAATGAGGTTCTGTTGAGGGAGTTTGAGGAGCTAGGATCCAAATTAAAAAGCAGAACCTCAAAGGTAATAATCTCTGGATTATTACCTGAGCCACACGCAAATTGGCATAGGGACAAACAGATTAGAGGCTTAAATGTATGGCTCAAAGAGTGGGAGGAAGGGGTTTCAGTTCATGGGGCACTGGCACCAGTACTGGGGAAAGAGGGAGCTATTCCGTTGGGACGGGCTCCACTTAAACTGGGCCGAGACCAGTGTCCTGGCGAACCGAATAACTAGGGCAGTAGACAGGGCTTTAAACTAAGGAAGGGGGGCGGGAGGATTCAGGAAAGAGTAAATTTAAAAGCACGAGAGAAATGCCAAGGCTCTAGAGCAGAGTGGAGTTTTGGGTAAAAATAAGCAGATTGGGTCAGGAAGGGACAGAGAGTAACAAAGGTAATAAGGCATCAGTGACTAAGGTGACATCAGGGAAAAAGAGAAATAAGTCAAGCTAAAGGCACTATATCTGAATGTGCGAAGCATTTGCAACAAAATAGATGAATTAATAGCACAGGTAGAAATTAACAGGTTTGATCTAATAGCCATAATGGAGATGTGGTTGCAAAGTGGCCAAGGTTGGGAACTAAATATTCCAGGATACATAACTTTTAGAAGGGATAGGCAAAATGGAAAAGGAGGAGGGGTAGCCCTGATAATAAAGGATGTGATAAAGACAGTAGAGAGAAAGGATCTTAGCTTCAAAAATCAAGAAGTAGAATCAGTTTGGGTGGAGCTAAGAAACAGCAAGGGGCAGAAAATATTGGTGGGAGTTGTTTATAGGCCCCTAAACCGCAGTTGTAATGTAAGGCAGAGTATAAATCAGGAAATTAGAGGCGCATGTAACAAAGGTAATACAATAATCATGGGGGTCTTTAATCTACATATAGACTGGGCAAACCAAATTTGCAGTAATAGTGTGGAGGACGAATTCATGGAATGTATGCAAAATAGTTTTCTAGATCAGTATGTTGAGGAACCAACTAGGGAACAGTCTATTTTAGATCTAGTATTGTGCAATGAGAAAGGGTTAATTAATAACCTTGTAGTAAAGGGCCTTTAGGAAAGAGTGACCATAATATGATAGAATTTTATATTGAGCTTGAAAGCGATTTAGTTAAATCCGAAACTAGGGTCTTAAATCTAAATAAAGCAAACTACGTAGGTATGAGGGGCGAGTTGGCTAAGGTAGATTGGGAAACTACATTAAAAGGTATGATAGTGGACAAGCAACGGCTAGCATTTAAAGAATTAATACATAATTTACAACAAACCTACATTCCTTTAAGGCACAAGAACCTGTAGGCTTCGCAAAATCCCCCAGAAACTCGAACAGAGCCCTAAAGGGAGTGATTTTTGGACTTTTCATACAAATTTGGGATGATGGGACCTCTGAAGTGATTTGATGTAAAAACCTAAAGATCACAAGAAGAAAACCTGAGGAAACTGACTTTTCGAATCTTACTGGGGAAAGACGCCTCCACAGACACACAGGCTGCAGAGGGGCGTGGCCAGGCAGTGCAGTAAACTGTCGACAAAACCAAAGAAAAAACTCTCAAACACATTCAAATATGGATCCCCAGGGGCAAACAAAATGCTGGAAATCTAAAAACGATTCAATGACAATATAAAACCGATCACACAGTTTCATAGCCATTATCCCATCCAAAAAACCAATCAACCAGGGATCCAGAGAACCGTTTTAAAATCCCACCAACAGAAGGACAATAAAGTGAAGATTTGGCGCGTAGATAAGGCGGTGTTTAAATCGGAAAGCGATTAACACTAAGCAAAAACCATCGGAGCTGGCCAGCCTGCCAAAAACGAGACAAAGGTTCATTTACATTCAAAAAGGAATTCGTTTTAGTAGGGGGTTTTGAGCGCGAAAAAGGATACAGTATAATTTGAAAGCCTGGGCCATAATCTCTCTCTTTTTGGACTGACTGGCGACGCGACAACACAGCTCTCTCCCTGCTCCAGCAAAACTTACCACAAGCCACGAGGAAGAAGATCAGCACGCAAGAAGAAACCATAATCCTGTCAAGGACTCGTTGGTGAGCATTATCCCTGATCTCCTGAAACCAAAAACCTAGCCAGATAGTGGGATATTTGGGAGGGATAAGGTTTTGTTTGATATATTGTCATTTCCCTCGCTTGTACCGTGTGTTCCCCGAGTCTGTGTTTAAGTAATAAGTGTGTTTCAAGTTTGTTACCTTTTTCTTTCAATAAAGTAAATTTCTTTCATCAGAACCTGTTTACTGCAATTTTGTTCACAACCCCTAAATAAGCCCAAAGTCAAGGAACCGGAGGGGTGTTGGTCGATTCGAACCACTCACTTAAGATACCCCTTACAAACCCCACAGGAAAAGTGGTCCAACCGTGGCTAACAAGAGAAGTTAAAGATAGTATTTGATCAAAAGAAGAGGCCTATAATGCTGCCAAAAAGAGTAGTAAGACTGAGGATTTTAGAATTCAGCAAAGGAGGACCAAGAAATTCATAACAAAAGGGAAAATAGAATATGAGAGTAAACTAGCAAGAGACATAAAAACAGACAGTAAAAGCTTCTATAGGTATGTAAAAAGGAAAAGATTAACGAAAGTAAATGTGGGTCCCTTACAGGCAGAGACAGGAGAAATTATATTGGGGAATAAGGAAATGGCAGAGAAATTAAACAAATACTTTTGGCTCGATTTTGCCAAGCACGAGGAGGCGGGTTTGGAGGCGAGTGAAGTGGTAAAATCGCCAAAAATGGCGGGCGGGCCTGATCCCGCTTCCATCCCGCCTCCGAGCAATTTTCCCACATGCGTGTTTTCTGACCCCGTTTCCATCCTGCCTCTAAGAGGCGGGATAGGCCGTTAAGGCCCTTAACAACCACTTAATTGCCTCTATTATCCCATTTTGAGAGGCCTTTCCGATTTTTAGACACTTGCCCCATCCTACACGCCTCCTCTGGAACATGCTAGGTAATCCTGGTGGCCTCACAATTGGACTGCTTACTAACAGCTGCAGCTCCACCATTACAAAGCAGTTTTCACCGATGATCATTTGCAGGTGGCAGAACTTTGCTGTCTCAGGGTCTGGGGGAACTTTTAGCAGGCCTACTCATTGTTGTGGAAGTTTGGAGCCTGACACCCATCTCCAGTGTGACCTCCTGGGAAACCCCTCTCCCCACCTTGACTGAGCGCTTCCTCAACTGAGGCATATACCACAAGCATGGCGACCATTTAATTCCTTTCCTCCTGGACATCAGATTCGGACGAAGACCAGCCACGGCAGCAGCAGAACCATAAACAACAGCAGCACCAACAGCAGGAGCAACAACAGGAGCGCCAAGCTGCTAGTCACCCACCTGAAGCTGCACAGGCCAGAAGGCGCCAGCGCGCGACAACATTGCTGCCCGGGATGCAAGGGACGCATTCATCTCAGCCAGATTTGGTGAGCCTGCACAATCGAACACTTTTGTCTCGCACCTTCTTACCAGAGCATCGATAATGGACAAGAACCTGCGGATTTCTATCACTCTGACCACCATACTGACAATTGCAAGGCACCCTAAGCCCTCAATGTGAAAGTCTCATTTGCGAAATGACACAGACCACAACTTCAACAGTTTACCATCAAATCTGTTTATAATACAGTGACAATGATGGCTGGTCCAAATACAAAACATCACAGCACCCAAGTGACTACCCTTGTGACTACTTGTGCATTATCTTCCTCTTATGCGTGCTGCTATGTGGCGCTTCTCCTGTGGCTTCAGCAGATGTGGAGGCCCCTTGCTCACTCTCTTGCTGCTCCTGTCTCGACGCCTTTGGCGGTCGTCCTCTGGGGTGGCGAACCCGTGAGGGCTAGCCAACAGTCTGCTGCTCCTGCGGCTGTGCAGGGGCTGAGATGCCCATCTCAGTTGGGTGAGGACTCTGGTGGGGCTCTGACAGAGGGCTCTGCAGTCGCATGGCTGTGTGAGCACTTGGAGAGGAGCTCCCACTTCCTTGTTGTCTGCCACCAACATCCCTCTCATGGGTCAGCCCCACTTCAGAGCTAGCAAGTGGCTTGACAGCACCTTGCTGCACTTCAGGGGGGCCATGAGGACCCGTTTCTGCACTGGAAGTCCTACTCCCAAGGACTTGCCTGAAGGTCTGGTTTGTATACTCAATAGTTGACCATCGCTCCTCAAGAGATGTCATTCTATTCTGAACAATGACAATGTTTTCCATACCCTGGTGACTAAGCTCCTCCATGGCCGTAGCCATCCTCTCCTCTACCGTAGCCATCCTCTCCTCTACGGTAGCCAGCCTTACCACGGAGTTAGCCATCCTTTCCACGGAGGTTGCCATCCTTTCCGTGGTGATGCATTCATGCACCAATGCCTCCACAAAAGCTCTGCTCATATTCGCGATGGACTCCTCCATTCGCTCCACACTCGCAGCGGCCCTGGAGACAAAACCTGCCAGAGACTCCTGCACCTGTTCCTGGAGTTCCAGCACTGCGCTCCTTCTGGAGGGACCCAGAGGCACAGGATCGACATGCAGCTGAGCCGAGCTGGGAGCGCCTTGCGCCCTCTGACGAGGACTCTCCACTGCTGACCCTGTCTCCACAATCTGCTGATGCTCACTTGTGATCTGTGATACACCAGGTGACAACACTACTCTATCTCGCAAAGGTCCCACCGAGGTGTGAGTGTCTGCGCTGGTGCTGGGTGCGCTGAATTCTGCTGACGCTGCGCCCTTAGAGGTTGCAGCTTCCTCTGAGGAGTCTGGAAGCTCAGGCTCTTCCTCCTGGACTGTGGGGACGGGAGCTTTCGATGGTCTTGTGGGGGAGTAAAGGAAAGAGTTAGAGATGTGAGGTCAAGGTTACATGCACATTGAATAGTGCAGATGATCATAAGTCAATCTGTTAGAGCATCAGATTCATTATCAGTGACTCATGCAATGTCAATGAGAGAGATGCCAAACTATTCTGTCACCAGCTTGCTGTGATGCGCCCGTCTGTCTCCCACTTGGGAATCCTCCTCGATCCCGGCGATTTCCAGGGCCGCCGCCTCCCAGGCAGTGAGCTGGGCTACTGAGGGTGGCCCTCCTCCTGTCATGGCTCTGTCCCTCTTATTGTGCGCTCTCTTTTCCTGCAATGAGGGACACAAGTGGAGTTTGAGTGAGAATGAAGGAGTGAGTGTAGAGAATCCATAGCATAGATGCTTAGAAGGAGACAAAGGACCCTCCCTGTGTGTTGTAAGTTGTTGTCATTGGATCACAGTGATAGAGAGTGTGAGGGCAGCATAGTCGAATAGTTAAGTGAATGTGACCATAGAGAGAGAGGGAATGGATAAGGGTGCAGGGATGTAAGTGTCAAGTGGGATGTGGAGGAAGAGGTTGGCAAAGCAGAGTGCTGGTGAGGAGAGGCGATGGGGATCAGATTGAGGGTGATGGGAAAGTCATACTCACTTTTCCTGTGCGGAGAAGGTCATGAAACCTCTTCCTGCATTGCAGCCAGGTTCTGCAGCTCATTGGTATGGAGTTGACCTCCTTGGCCACTTGCAGCCACACAGCTTTAGTCTGCTGGGGTGGCTTTTTTCTCCCTGAAGAAGGGAAGAGCACCTCCTTATTAGATCTTGCTCTCTGCACCAGAGCTTGGAGGGAGGGTTCATCAAATCGAAGTGCACACTTTTGCTTGCTGGTGGACATGGTCGGTAAATGAAGTCCTTCATACAATTTCCAAAGCATTTCCAGTCTCCAGAAGAAGCAAGGCTACTTGCAGGCCTTAAATCCAGCAGCATTGATGATGTAATCGGAGGCGACTTTCTGTATGAAAAGACTCATTGGGCCAGGGGTTCCCACACGCTGGAAATCAATTACCTAATTAGGGGAAAATCGCAATTTTTCAACACTTCACTTCGGAGTCGGGGTCCTGACACGAATCTCACCTGACACGCCCCAGCCCGCCCACACTGGCAAAATCGAGCCCCTGTATCTGTCTTCACGGAAGCAGATGCAAAAATCTTCCCGGAAATAGTGGACAACCAAGGGCCTAGCGAGAATAAGGAACTGAAAGATATTAGTATTAGTAAAAAAAAGTAGTACTGGAGAAATGAATGGGACTGAACGCCATTAAATCCCCTGGACCTGATGGCCTACATCTTAGGGTTTTGAAAGAGTTGACTATAGAGATAGTGGATGCATTGGTTGTCATTTTCCAAAATTCCATAGATTCTAGAACAGTTCCCGCGGATTGGAAGGTAGCAAATGTAATTCCACTATTCAAGAAAGGAGGGAAGAGAGAAAACGGGGAACTACAGACCAGTTAGCCTGACATCAGTAGTAGGGAAAATGCTAGAATCTATTATTAAGGACGTGGTAACAGGTCACTTAGAAAATGATAATAGGATTGGGCAGAGTCAACACGGACTTATGAAAGGGAAATCGTGTTTGACAAATCTGTTCGAGCTTTTTGAGGTTGTAATGAGCAGAATAGATAAGGGGGAACCAGTGGATGTGGTGTATTTGGATTTTCAGAAGGCATTCGATAAGGTGCCACAGAAGAGGTTATTAAACAAAATTAGGGCTCATGGGATTGGGGGTAATATACTAGCATGGATTGAGGATTGGTTAATGGACAGAAAACAGAGAGTAGGAATAAACGGGTCATTTTCGGGTTGGCAGGCTGTAACTAGTGGGGTACTGCAAGGATCAGTGCTTGGGCCTCAGCTATTCACAATCTACATCAATGATTTGGATGAGGGGATGAAATGTAATATAGCCAAGTTTGCTGATGATACAAAGCTGGATGGGAATGTAAGTTGTGAAGAGGATGCGAGGAGGCTTCAAAGGGATTTAGACAGGCTAAGTGAGTGGGCAAGAACATGGCAAATGGAATATAATGTGGAGAAATGTGAAGTTATCCACTTTGGTAGGAAAAATAGAAAAGCAGAGTATTTTTTTAATGGTGAGAGATTGGGAAATGTTGGTGTTCAATGGGACCTGGGTGTCCTTGTACACGAATCACTGAAAGTTAACATGCAGGTACAGCAAGCAATTAGGAAAGCAAATGTTATGTTGGCCTTTATTACAAGAGGATTTGAGTATAAGAGTAAAGACGTTTTACTGCAATTATATAGGGCCCTGGTGAGACCACACCTGGAGTATTGTGTACAGTTTTGGTCTCCTTACTTAAGGAAGGATATACTTGCCATAGAGCGAGTGCAATGAAGGTTCACCAGACTGGTTCCTGGGATGGGGGGATTGTCCTATGAGGACAGACTGAGTAGACTACGCCTATATTCTCTAGAGTTTAGAAGAATGAGAGGTGATCTTATTGAAACATATAAAATTCTTACAGGGCTTGACAGGGTAGATACAGGGAGGATGTTTCCTGGCTGGGGAGTCTAGAACCAGGGGTCACAGTCTCAGAAAAAGGGGTCGTCCATTTAGAACTGAGATGAGGAGAAATTTCTTCACTCAGAGGGTGGTGAATCTTTGAAATTTTCTACTCCAGAGGGCTATGGAGTCTCAGTCGTTGAGTATATTCAAGACAGAGATCGATAGATTTTTGAATATTAAGGCAATGAAGGGATATGGGGATAGTGCAGGAAAGTGGAGATGAGTTAGAAGATCAGCCATGATCTTATTGAATGGCGGGACAGGCTCGAAGGGCCAAATGGCCTACTCCTGCTCCTATTTCTTATGTTCTTATGTCTATGGGACCACCAAGGTAATTCATGGTTGGTTAGTAGGATGTTGGTCCAAGAAGAACAACATATCCTTGGAGCAGAAGATACAAGCCACGCATGATGGAACAAGTCCTTCTAACCTCATGCCATCACTGGATATTGGAGTCAGGTTATGGGATACTGCTACAGTCATGCATCCTGACCACTTCAGCCACTGTGCTTAGGCGCAGTAGATGCTGTTGTTGAGCAAAGTTTCTCCACCAATCGACATTCCCTCCAGCAAGGGTCTACAGTCTTCTCAATAACGACTCATCTGCATTGATAAGTAAGGGGGTGAAAGGTTATCGGGGGTAGGCGGGAATGTGGAGTAATCAGATCAGCCATGATCTTATTGAATGGCGGAGCAGGCTCGAGGGGCCAAATGGCCTACTCCTGCTCCTAATTCATATGTTCGTATGTATGTTCGAATGAAACATAGTTTTCTTGGTCAGTCTTAAAAATGGCTTCAAGCCAATCGACTGAGCAATCCACACAGGTACGGGTTGTGTTTGGCTGGTGCGGAGTGCACAGTCTCTTCCTGTAGAGGCACATCACACTTACTAAAGTGTGGAGAACTTACATTCCAGTTAAGGAGACCCAAGGCTTTAAAGTGTTGCTTAAAGCCTCTTTGGACCAATCTAGCTGTTGCTAATGTAGATTCTGGTGCAGTGCATCCGGGATATTGGTGTGTCTAATTTGCTTGACTGTTGCCTGGCTCAGATTGTTGGGTAAGTCAGCCAGTATGTGTACTGTCATCCACTCCTCACCGTGAGGATGTTTTACACATGAAGGGCAGTGGCATACAAGGTGATGCATTTACCAACTTTGGGACATCATCCCATTGGTTTCCAATGGACCAAACTCCATCCCATCAATTTCCATTGTTTAAATTCCAAGCAATGGTGTTGAGACTTCCATAGAATTACACAAATTCACAGCACAGAAACAGGCCATTCGGCTCAACAAGCAGGTGTCGATGGTTATGCTCCACACAAGCCTCCTCCCACCTTACTTCATTTCACCGTTTCAACATATCCTTCTATTCCTTTCTCCCTCCTGTATCTAACCCGTGCTGTAAATGCCCTGTGAGCATTTGATGGGACAGCGTAGAGGAAAATATTGCAGCAGCTGAGGGTTATCTATCGTTGAGAGCCCAACAGTCTATTATAGAAAAAAGTGGGTTACAGCAAATGGTGATCGAGATGGAGGGTTCTGTATAACGATAAAAGGTGCTGAATTGGAGCCAGACAGTAAAGGTACACAAATCATTCTGAACCTACTGAGTTTTAGTCACCATCTGAACACAAGATCCAATTATTTATAACATTTGCCTCCTTCCATTTTGCGAGTGCCGTTAATGTCTGCTGCTGCAGCCGTCAAGTTCTGGTGCTGGCTCTAATTTTGACATTGAAGCGGAAAGAGAAGAGAAGACAGAGATATTTCTTGCAATAGTCTTCACATGACAGGAAGCAAAGGTGAGCAGAAGTACTTTTTGCAATTTGGATTGTGACAGTCTGTCTGGGTGCAGTTACAGTTACCAAGATTCTTTTGTACAGTTTCTGCAAAGTGCCCCATAACAATCAGAGAGCGTTACAACGAGTGCTGTTATAGACGGGTATCGTCCTCGATGTATATATTAAAGGGAGAGAGCTTTCATTTTATTATCACACATTGCGAAATAATACCTGTACACTCACTATGCATATTTTTCCAAAGTTTGATGCTTTAAAACTGCTGATCAAAAGCACCCAGAGTGTATCTCCGGTGATATAATGGATATATGAATGGATCTTGGTGTACAGATACACAAATCACTAAAAGTAGCAACGCGGGTTAATAAGACCATAAAAAATCAAACGAAGCACTGGGGTTCATTTCTGGAGGGATAGGATTGAAAAATAGAGAAGTTATGTTAAACTTGTATGGAACCTTGGTTAGACCACACTTGGAGCACTGTGCACAGTTCTGGCCTCCATATTATACAAAGGATATAGAGGCACTGGTGAAAGTGCAACACAGATTCACAAGGATGATACTAGAACTAAGAGGATATACTTATCAGGAGAAGCTGTACAGGCTGGGAGAGAGCTGAGAGGTGACCTGATAGAGGTCTTTAAAATTATCAAGAGATTTACTAGGGTAGACGTAGACAAGCTGTTTCCACTTGTGGGGAGTCCAAAACTAGGGGTCATAAATATAAGAAAGTCACTAATAAATCCAATGGGAAATTCAGGAGAAACTTCCTATCGAAAGAGTGGTTAGAATGTGGACTCGCTACCACATGGAGTAGGTGAGGCGACTAGCATAGATAAGTACATGAGGGAAAAAGGAATAGAAGAATATGCTGATAGGGTGAGATGAAGTAGGGTGGGGTGAAGCTCATGTGGAGCATAAACACCGGCATAGACTAGTTGGGCCAAATGGCCTGTTTCTGTGTTGTAAATTCGATGTAATTCTATGTCTTGTGGCTCTCTGTGGGATCTTACTATGTGCAAAATGTCTGCTGTCCTTGCATACATAACAACAATTACTGCAGTTCAGAGTAATTCATTTTATGTGGAGCCGTTTGGGAGACAGGATAAGGTGCTGTATAAATTGAACTTTTTCTCTGTGATATTTATCTTTTTCCATTTATCACTTTCTCTTTCCCTTCTATGAAGTAAGTTGACTTTTAAGTGGCCAGGTCACATGTCTGAGCAAAGCTTTGTATGTTGTTTCACTTCCCCCACCATTTATTGTAATAGAAAACATTTTTTTAGGGTTAATGTGCTCATTTTTTGGGGGCATTTTTTTTAACGTTAGTTAATCACAGAAGTTACAAGGAAAGTGTACCTCGATAGCAATAAGTTTTAGCCAAGCAACGGCCTGGCGCTTTAGCCTGCTGTGAGTTCCTCCATCTGATGGCGCGTTGAGTAAAACACGCAATCTTTTCACTGCTCAGAGCCACCAGTGCCATGTGATCAAATGTCACATGATCAAATCTCCAGGAATACGTCAAACCAGAATTGGCAACCCTTAGATGGAGCCCAATTCTTGCTCATAATAATGAGCAAAAAGATGACTGGGGTGGATTTTGATTGGCCTGTCACCTAGCGAGTTAACAGGGCGGTAACGGCCTCAAAATGGGGTCGGGAGCCACCGCTATTTTGAAAGGGGCCGAACGCCAGAAGTGTCCAAAGCGCCCACCTGATTCAGGCGATAGGCCTCTTTTAACAGGGAAATCAGGGTCCCAATGATGAAAATAGCACCCTGATTGCCATTATAGGTGGGCACTAGTCGTAACCTAAGTTGTGCTCACTTTGACCAGTCCCACGGGTGATGGAACTGAAGAGGCCTGACCAAAGGAAAGTGTTGAATTATTATAGTGGGCCTCAGGAGAAGGACTGCCAAGTGCCTTTATCGTAGTAAAACGTCCGAAGGCGCTTCACAGGAGCGTCAGCAGACACAAATTTGACACCGAGCCACATGTGACCAAAAGCTTGGTCAAAGAGGTAGGTTCTAAGGAGGGTGTTAAAGGAGGAGAGTGAGGTAGAGATGGGGAGAGATTTAGGGAGGGAATTCCAGAGCTTAGGGCCCAGGCAACTGAAGGCACAGCCGCCAATGGTGGAGCGAAGGAAATCAGGGATGTGCAAGAGAGGGAGAATTGGAGGTGCGCAGAGATCTCGGAGGATTGTAGGGCTGTAGGAGGTTACAGAGATGGGGAGGGGCGGGGCCATGGAGAGATTTGAACACGAGGATGAGAATTTTAAAATGGAGGCGTTTCCGGACCGGGAGCCAATGTAGGTCAGCGAGCACAGGGGGTGACGGGTGAACGGGACCGCGGAAGTGCTACAATTTAGCGTCACTTGGTGTTAAGTTTACATTAATAAAATTTTCCCAGTCATTTTTTCATTTACTGACAGTCTGTAGTGATACTGCGTGAATTTAAAGAGATTCTGTTCCAACTCTTAAAAATGTGTATAAAGCAAACTGAGATAAAAAAATTTAATGCTGATACATTTTGTAAATCGCCTGACAAATCTGATTTTTTAAATTTAAAAATCAGCTTTCGATACAAAGACCATTTTCACTTGACTGATTAGCCACACATTCTGTGCTAATTTATTAACCACTGTGTATGAAAGTACAGGCCCTTTGTGAATCAGTGCTGCTCATCTCAAGGGTTGCGTCCAAAGTAAATATTCCTCCTGAGATCCAAATAAATCATCCCACGCACTGTCGCCCCTCCCCACTCCTTTGGGTGGTGGAGGGGGCGGAACTTCAACCATTTCTCTGCGGTGTTCCTGTTAGGGGCTTTTTATTCCTCTGGATGAAAAATAAGCAGGATATCGACCCACGTATATCACATCATTGTTCCTGGCAGTGAGGAAATATGCTTCACTTGCTCATGAGGTCAGCAGATTTCCCACACAAGCTTATTCTGTCCACGCTTTGAGGGAATTTCATGCACAAACCATCACTTTGTTGTGGATCAGACACTTCTGCTGTTTGTGGATCACACTCCCTTTCCAGCTGTTTGTAGGCTAACCTTCTGCTCTCCAGATGTTTCCCTCTCTGACTGTTTCTGAGATTACACACCCTCCTCTCCAGATATTTGTGGAATCACCCCACATCTCCCCCCCCTCCCCCCCCCCCACCCCCCGCAAGGGGCCTAACACCTGTTTGAGACCACGGCATGGGATGCCGAGGTCAATATGGCATCGGACGTATTTCAGGCATTCTTGGGGTGCAGGACATAGCCCGCGAAATTGGCCCAGGCGGAAAATGGGTGCAACAAGGACCAATTTCTACCCCCAGAAGTCAGCACCTTCCAGAGAAAAAGAAAGAACATTGGCGGGTGGTGGGGGGGGGGGGGGGAAGAATTATACAAGCATTGTACATTTGTGTTAGGGTTAAGAACTTTTGAGACTCTCCCTAAAGTATGGAAACATTAAACACACCCACAAGACAACTCTCCAGGAATAACATAACACTGGGGTGGGCAGTGGACCATCACTGGGGTGGGCAGTGGACCATCACTGGGGTGGGCAGTGGACCATCACTGGGGTGGGCAGTGGACCATCACTGGGGTGGGCAGTGGACCATCACTGGGGTGGGCAGTGGACCATCACTGGGGTGGGCAGTGGACCATGACTGGCGACACTATCGCGCTTGCGTGCGATTGTTTAAAATTCACAACTGTGACTTTCATTTCC
This sequence comes from Squalus acanthias, assembly GCA_030390025.1. Classification (NCBI taxonomy): domain Eukaryota; kingdom Metazoa; phylum Chordata; class Chondrichthyes; order Squaliformes; family Squalidae; genus Squalus; species Squalus acanthias. The sequence goes on along the minus strand of CM059440.1, from coordinate 64,050,906 downwards.
TCATTGTGGGGCTTCCTCACGAGTAGTGCAAAAACCCTGCTGTGCTGTTGTCAGGTTTAATACAGTAACATTGCCCCTTTAATGTAATTAAACCATCCCTTTAAGTGCAACTTTCAGTTTCAATCAAACTGTTTGTTTCATTATTGACGGAGTGTCATTCAATCATTCCCAAACAAAAACTGAGACTGAAGAAAGGAATAATTCTGAAAAAGAAAGAAAAGAACTTGCATTTCTATAGCACCTTTCACAACCTCAAGGCAGCCAATTCATTACTTTTGAAGTGTAGTCGCTGTTGTAATGTAGGAAGCGCGGCAGCCAATTTGCGCACAGTAAGCTCCCACAAATAGCAATGTGATAATAACCAGATAATCTGTTTTTAGTGATGTTGATTGAGTGTCAAATATTGGCCAGGACACCGGGTATGAGCTCCTCAGCTCTTCCTCAAAATAGTGCCGCAGGATCTTTTACATCCACCTGACAGGGCAGGCGGGTCCTTGGTTTAATGTTTCAATCTGAAAGACAGAACCTCCCTCAGCACTGCACTGGAGTATCAGCCTAGGTTTTGTTTTCAAGTTCTATGGATTGGGACTTGGACCCACAACCATTCTGACTCAGAGGTGCGAGAGCTATCCACTGTACCGCAGCTGACACCAGGGCTGTAGGGTTGCATGTATCAAGGCATTAACTCCCCAGTGCCTGTCTTAGAATTTGGCTTGTTTACACCAACAGAATTGGTTCTATGCAAAATAACAAATGTTGGATGCCAGTGCTTAGTGTAGAGATGGGAATCTCTTCAATATGATTCAGTGCAGGGTGTCAGGCTCTTGGATTCCCTTGTGTGACTATGAAAAACTATTATGGGGTGGATTTTAGCCCAACCCACGTGCAAGCAATTACAATCGCCCCGGTTACTAGCACACCCTGAAGCTGATTGGTTGCGATTTCCACTTGGTCCACTGAGCAAGCGACAAGGACACCTGCCCAAAGCTGAATGGGTCATTTTTAACATATCCATGTCAGGTCCTGATAGCGTCATCGGGACCCGCCTGTAATTTTTAACTCAGTGTCCTGAGACCCAACCCACTGAGGGAGCGGGTTAGGGCCGAGAGAAGCCCAGAAAGGTACATGTTAAAATTCTTATTTATTTTCCCTGTGGGACGAAAGGGAAGAGGAGGAGGAGGGCTTCTCCAGGCCCCACAAGAAAGCTCAGGTCTCTTTCTGCTGTGAACTCACCCCGCCTCCCAATCATGGGATCCCCCACCTGATCCCACCACTCACCTGCTGTCGATGGACGTGATTTTCCATCACTTCCCACCAACCTCCCATCCTCATCAGGTGGAAAGGTGGCCGGCAGGATTTAACTGAGTTACCTCCAACTCTTCCTTCTCCCCAACTCTCCAACCCCTCACTCACCTCCAACTCTTCTTTCACTCCAATTCTGCAACCCCCCTCTCACCTCCAACTCCTCCTTCACCCCTACTCTCCAACTCCCCTCTCACCTCCAACTCCTCCTTCACCCCTACTCTCCAACCCCTCTCTCACCTCCAACTCCTCCTTCACCCCTACTCTCCAACCCCCCTCTCACCTCCAACTCCTCCTTCACCCCTACTCTCCAACTCCCCTCTCACCTCCAACTCCTCCTTCACCCCTACTCTCCAACTCCCCTCTCACCTCCAACTCCTCCTTCACCCCTACTCTCCAACTCCCCTCTCACCTCCAACTCCTCCTTCACCCCTACTCTCCAACCCCCCTCTCACCTCCAACACCTCCTTCACCCCTACTCTCCAGCCTCCATCCCCCCTCACTTCCAACTCCTAGAGCAGCAAGTGAGTTTCTAAATCACACCTGAAAACTGGTCCCGGAGTTAAAACCAGGGCCCTTGTCTGATTTTCCCCCTCTGTAACCTTTCACCCAACATACGCACAAGTACCTACTGATCCACACAGAAAACAACCCACTGCATTACCGACAACCATAAGAGGAAGCAGTAAAAATCTTGACACCATTCTAATGCTGGAGATACCCTGCCATACCCAGGGAATAATGAAAGCTAACCAATAGCTACAGTACAAGCTTTGTATTTACAGGAATACGGCAGAATGAATCCTGCCCAGTTACTGTAATCAGATCTGCAGCTTACTGACTGTAATCTTTGAAAAACATCCCAAAGGGTAATTCCAGATACGCCTTGCTTGCAATGGGATAACTTGTGTGTCACAGGTTAATCTGTTAATATTTCTACCCTCCTGCAAGAAGTTGTTGTTTTTAATCTCGAGGATCTAGATTCCAATCAGATCTGATGGGATGAAAGTCTCAGTTACAGGAGGGAAGACTCTCCTGAGTTTGGTCAAGATGTGTTGATAAGGCGAAATCAGTCATTGTAACTAGGCAGGCCATAACAACAACAACAACAACTTCCATTTATATAGCGCCTTTAACGTAGTTAAACGTTCCCAAGGCACTTCACAGGAGCGTTATCAAACACAATTTGACACCCAGCCACATAAGGAGATATTGAGACAAGTGACCAAAAAGGTAGGTTTTAAAGAGTGTCTTAAAGGAGGAGAGTGATAGAGAGAGGCGGAGAGGTTTAGGGAAGGAATTCCAGAGCTTAGGGCCCAGGCAGATGAAGGCACGGCCGCCAGTGGTGGAGTGAAGGAAATCGGGGATGCGCAAGAGGACAAAATTGGAGGAGCGCAGAGTTCTCAGTGGGTTGTAAGGCTAGAGGAGGTTACAGGCATAGGGAGGGGCGAGGCCATGGAGGGATTTGAAAACAAGGATGAGAATTTTAAAATTGAGACATTGCTGAACCGGGATCCAATGTAGGTCAGGTGACTGACATTAATTCTCTGGGCTTGTGCAGTCTTTTCCCCCCACTGGGCTCATTCATAGCTTGTATTCCCTTGATACCAGGGCTAAAAGGGTTAAATTATGGGGACAGGTTGCATTGACTAGGTATAGAAGATTAAGGGGTGATCTAATTGAGGTGTTTAAAATGATTAAAGGAGTTAATAGGGTAGATAGAGAGAAACTATTTCCGCTGGTGGGAGAGTCCAGAACAAGGGGGCATAACCTTAAAATTAGAGCCAGGCCGTTCAGGGGTGATGTCAGCAAGCACTTATTCACACAAAGGGTAGTGGAAATCTGGAACTCTCCCCCCCCAAAAAGCTAATGAGGCTGGGGGTCAATTGAAAATTTCAAAACTGAAATCGGTAGGTTTTTGTTAGGCAAGGGTATTAAGGGTTACGGAACCAAGGTGGGGTAGATGGAGTTGAGGTACAGATTAGCCATTGAATGGCGGAACAGGTTCGAAGGGCTGAATGGCCTAGTCCTGTTTCTATGTTCCTAAAATTACCCCCATAATCCTTCCGAAACAGCGAGTGGAAGATTAGGTGTCACACATAACGAAAGAAAAACACCAGTACAAAGGGAAAGCACCGTGGCAAAACACCTTGTTAAAACGGATCGATCCCAGAGAGGCTCCGATAAATGTCCTGGACCTGGTTTGATTTAGCTGAGCTTGAACTGAATAATGCAGGACCTCCACAAAGGATAAGCATCAATGGTAGTTGAGGAAAGGGCAGCAGATAGTGCTTAGGGGAAGTTCTTTTTGACAATCCTTTAGGGAAGGATATCTGCTGTCCTTACCCAGTCTGGTCTACCTGTTACTCCACACTCTTAACTGCCCTCTGAAGAACCCTAACAACCCACTCATTTGTATAAAACTGCTATAAATGATTGCAGTTGTTCAAGAAGAAGGCTCACTCCCACCTTCTCAGGGCAACTAGGGGATAGGCAATAACTGCTGGCCTTGCCAGTGACAGCTACTTCCTGAGAGTGACTATTATTCACGTGTGAGCGTAGACGAGACTCAGGGTCACTCAGGGACATTGATAGTGAAGCACTCATCGCCAATCCAGGATGTTACTGCCTAGAAGTGACATTTAACGCATTCGTACAACATTCTTCTGTCCCTACTTTAACAGAGGGAATGATCCATTTAAAATGAGCAGGGTGATACCTGGCTCCGAATAGTGGGCAGAGTGAGTCACTTGGATGTGTTATGTATTCGGCCCCCTAATAATCCGACAGTAATTTTTAGGTTCACAAGTGAGGCGCTCACACGCACTCCACTCCAGAATGCGCGGGGTTAATAAAAATAGAAACTTTCTCTTCAAGCTGATTTTTTTTTCCTCTTTCATGTTTATGATTTGGCTTTGTGACGATCTTATCAGGGTTTCAGTTCATTTTGCACAGTCTTCTTACACAGTCAGTAACCTCTTGGGACTATTAAGAGGAAGTGTTCATTGTAATAAAGTGTTGTCATGGTTACAGGATTTCATTCAAACTGGTATTGTATCAATTGGAATTGTAAAGGCTAAATATATAAATAATCATTAGTAATGATGATAACGTGAGAATTAGTTGCCCCTGTCTGGCGCTCTTCCTGTGTTAGAGAACAATCCAATATCGGATAATATACCTTGGTCAAGGGCACTGGGTGTAGTAGTGGGTTAAACACTGGCCTTTCACCTTAGGAGCCTGGGTGCAAATACCACCCAGGTAGCTGGGTAAACGGCTCCTCTGGATGCAAGAGTTATTGAAAATTAATTTGGCCAGTCTTAACGTACTGAGCACAGGCCCATGCTGGATAGCCGCTCCTAATTCAAAGCTAGAAACGGGAAACTGTTCAACCTCCGTCGCCTCCAGTCCAGATCCAAGGTCGTCCCATCCTCTGTTGTCGAATTACAGTATGCAGACGATGCTTGCGTCTGCGCTCACTCGGAGGTCGAACTCCAAACCATCGTCAACACCTTCACTGAAGCGTACGAGAGCATAGGCCTTACACTAAACATCCGTAAGACAAAGGTCCTCTACCAACCTGCCCCCGCCATACAGTACTGCCCCCCGATTATCAAAATCCACGACAAGGCCTTGGACAACGTGGACCACTTTCCATACCTCGGGAGCCTACTGTCAACAAGGGCAGACGTCGATGACTAAGTCCAACACCGCCTTCAATGTGCCAGTGCAGCCTTTGGTCACCTGAGGAAGAGAGTGTTTGAAGACCAGGACCTCAAACCCGGCACTAAGCTCATGGTCTACAGAGCAGCAGTGATACCCGCCCTGCTGTATGCCTCAGAGACATGGACCATGTACAGCAGGCACCTCAAAGCACTGGAGAGGTACCACCAACGCTGCCTCCGCAAGATCCTGCAAATCCATTGGCAGGATAGGCGCACCAACGTCAGTGTTCTTGCTCAGGCCAACATCCCCAGCATCGAAGCTTTGACCATGCTCGATCAGCTCCGATGGACGGGTCACATTGTCCGCACGCCCGATAAGAGACTCCCAAAACAAGCGCTCTACTCGGAGCTCCGGCGCGACAAGAGAGCCCCAGGTGGGCAGAGGAAACGCTTCAAGGACACCCTCAAAGCCTCCTTGAAAAAGTGTAACATCCCCACCAACACCTGGGAATCCCTGGTCCAAGACCGCACAAAGTGGAGTAGAAGCATCCGGGAAGGCGCCGAACACCTTGAGTCTCTTCACCGGGAACAAACGGAAGCCAAGCGCAGGCAGCGGAAGGAGCGCACGTCAACCCAAGCACCCCACCCACCCGCCCCTTCAACCACCGTCTGCCCCACCTGTGACAGAGACTGTAGGTCCCGCATTGGACTCATCAGTCACCTGCGAACTCATTTTTAATGTGGAAGCAAGTCATCCTCGGTTCCGAGGGACTGCCGAAGAAGAGAAAGGAAGACCTCAAGACGTCCCAAAGCACTTTAAAGCCTACTGTTTGAAGTGTAGTCACTGTTGTAATGTAGGAAACACGGCAGCCAATTTGCGCACGATGTTGTTTGTGGGATAAATATTGGCCAGGACACCAGGGAGAACTCCCCTGCTCTTTTTCAAAATAATGCCATGGGACCTTTTATATCCACCTGAGAGAGCAGACAGGACCTCAGTTCAACATCTCATTCAAAAGATGGCACCTCCAACGGTGCAGCACTCCCTCAATACGGCACTGGGAGTGTCAGCTTAGATATTTGTGCTCAAGTCTCTGGGCTTGAACCCACAACCCTCTGTGACTGAAATTGGATGTCTTTGCGCCCCTGGGAGGCGCTAACGGGGCGCAAATGGCTTTGCGATTGGGCGCGGCGCTGACATCGACTCCCGCCATATTCGGCAGGAGTTTTGCGATGGCTACAGTGTTGCGCCCGATCTCCTTCGCCCGGAGACCGTGACGTCATCGCTGTGCGCATTGCCCCGGTAGCGCCCCGGACCCGAAATTGACTTCCGCCCCCTGCAGCAGCGCCGGTCGAAAACACCGACAGCTGCAGGAGGCGTGCATCAGCCGTCCGGCCACTTCGGGGGCGATGATTAAAGGCGAGGTGGCTGAGGTAAGAGTTCCAGGTTTTTTCGCGGGTTCCAGCCCGCGATCGATCAGCCCGGCACTCTGCTTGAGCGCCGGGCTGATCGCGTGGGATCGCGGCTGCCTTGATGGTTCAGGTAGGTACTTTTAAAATTGCAGAGCCTACAGCGATGGCCCTTCCCTTTAACAGTGGGGAGGAGCCTTTGAACGCGGCAGCGCTGCACGGCCCAGTGTGCTGTGCTGCTGAAGTCTCCGCCCCGCTCTCCGACATCAGCGCCCTAAGAAGGAAGCGGAGTGCTTGATTTAGCGCTCCACTTCCCTCTTGGGGCGCTAAAACTCAATTTCGCGGTCGCCGCGCTAATTAGTGCCGGCCGCTAAAGTTAGCGCCCAGGCGATGTTAGGGCCCCAAAATGGTCGATACCGAATCTTTCCCCCTCTGACTCAGAAGCAAGAGTGCCACCTACTGAACCACAGCTGACACAAATGAACACTTCAGCACTAATTGACAAACTCACAAAGAAAGCATTAAGAGCTTCAAAAAGGCAACACGAAAGTAGGAATCATTCTCTTAGCTCTCCTCTGAACCTTTTCCAAAGCCACTATATCACCCACCATGTGAAGGGACTAGAAATGGGACTTTCTACCCCCCCCTTGTCTCATATGAAGATGATGGTGAAGACACAAACCAGCTCAGGCCCCACTTCCCCCTGATTCAACCCATGAGAAGTGCTTTGAAGCAATTTGAGAGAGAAATGAAAGAGAGAAGCAGTGTTTGTGAATGACTTGTTAGCCTCCCAGAGTGCTGCTGAAGAGCACTTTTAGAATTTCCTGGCACCTCTGCTGCTTAGACCCATTTTAGACAGGCTTTGCATCAGTGGATACACAGGAAACTTCCACGTATCCCCCTCCAGAGACCAGTGGTGGAGGGAACACTTTATTTAAGGGTGCAGCAGTCGTGTAAATTACATGGAAGAAATTCTGGGCCAGTGACCTTTGTTTCGCAAACCTAACTGCGAAGTGGAGCTTCTTTCTGACCAGATTCCCAGCAGTGCAGTGGTGCCTGGTCTGGTTTGGTGAAGGAGGGCAACTCATCTCATGATCCATGGTTTGGGAGCTTGAGTGCCTTCAGTGTCCGCTTGGCTCAGTCGGTAGCTGTATGTTAGCAGGTCATGGGATCAAGTCCCACTTCATGGGACTTGAGAACATAATCTGGGCTGACACTCCAGTGCAGTACTGAGGGAGTGCTGCACTGTAGGAGGTGCTGTCTGTTGGATAAGACATCCCCATATACCTGCTCAAGGTGAATGTAAAAGATCCCATGGCACTATCTGAAGTAGAGCAGTGAAGTTCTTCTGATGTCCTGGTCAACATTGACTCCTCAATTAACACCAACAAAATAGATTAACTGATCATGTAACTCATTGGCAGTCTGTGGAACCTAGTGTGTAAATTTGATGCTGCGTTTCCCTATGTATTAACAGTGACTGCACTTCAAATGTAACTCATTGGCTGTGCAGCACTTTAAGATATCCTGAGCTGCATGAAAGGCTCTCTCTCTCTCTCTCTCTCTCTATATATATATATATATATATATATATATATATATATATATATATATATATATATATATACACACAATGGTAATGGTGTTTCATGAAGACCTGAACTTTAGGGTTTCCAAACTATGAATCTAAAATCTGAAAAATTGTAGCCATCGATTCTGTCCATATGATTGCACATATTACAACAACTTCCATTTATATTGCATCTTTAATCATTTCACAGAGGAGACACCGGCACCAGTTGATGTAGATAGAGAGGAATGGGTGGAGGTGCAAGGTAAGTTGGTGTGAGTAAAGATGTGCAGGAGTAGGGTAGGGAGGGCAGAGTGATGGTAATGATATGAGTGACACAACAGGATGAGGTTGAGTGTGGCTTGGCAGTAACGTTTCGTGATCGACTGAGATCATTGAAAGGTTTGCAGTACTGCAGCCTGGTCCTCCTGCCATCATCCCTGCTTGTGCCCTCCTGTGCAATGTGCAACCAGGCTGCGTTGGTCTCCTGGGGCGGCCTCTTCCACCCATGGGAAGGGAAGAGGACCTCCCTACATGCTGTGACTCCCTCCATAAGCATATGGAGGGAATCATGGGAGAGCCTGGGTGCAGCCATGCACCTCTATGCCGTGCTTGTAGAACACTGACAGCACAAATGTCAAAATCAATTTGCACATGATCCCTTTAAGGAAACTGGCTGATGACGTGTCATCGAATGACGTCATCAGACCACTTCCTTCAATTGGCCAGGAAACGCGCTGGGCGGGGCTTAACAGGCCCAATCAGGGGAAAATCATTTTGGACAGCGGGCTGGAGCAGGCAGCGGGGTCGAGACCCGCCACTGACATCGCCCGCCCCGGACCCGCCGAGGTTGGTAAAATCCAGCCCAATTGAGTCTACAGCACAGAAACAGGCTATTCGGCCCAACTGGTCTATGCCGGCTTTATACTATAAACGAGCCTCCTCCCAACCCTCTTCATCCAACCCTATCAAAATATCCTTGTATTCCTTTCTCCCTCATGTGCTTATCGAGCTTCCCCTTAAATGTATCTATGCTGTTTGCCTCAACCACTCCTGGTGGTAGCACGTTCCACATTCTAACCACTCTCTGAGTAAAGAAGTCTCTCCTGAATTCCCTATTGGATTTATTGGTGACTATCTTACATTTGTGACCTCTAGTTTTGGACTCCCTCACAAGTGGAAACATCTTCTCTATGTCTACCCAATCAAACCCTTTCATTACCTGAAAGACCTCTATCAGGACATCCCTCAGCCTTCTCTTTTCGAGAGAAAAGAGTCCCAGCCTGGTCAATCTTTCCTGATAAGTAGGACAGATGTTCCAGAGAATGAGGCCTAGATTATTGAAGGATCTGTCAACAACAGGGCAGAGGGAGGGGGATATGCAAGTTGCAAGACGCAAGAATTGGAGTAGCAAAGAGCGTGGCCTGGGGCGATTGCAGAGGTTGAAGGTGAAACATAACCCTGGAATGATTTGTCAGTGCTGGGACAACCATGGCTTTATTAATAGAGGCATATAGTACAAAAGCAAGAAAGTTATGTTAAACCTTTATACAGTAAAACATTGGTTAGAGCCCAGCTAAAGTATTATGGCCAATTCTGGGCATCACACTTTAGGAAGGATGTAAAGGCCTTGGAAAGGGTGCAGAAGAGATTTACTAGAATGGTACCAGGGATGAACAACTTCAGTTTTGCAGAGAATGTGGAGAAGCTGCAGTTGTTTTCCTTTGAGCAGAGAATGTTAAGAGATTTGATAGAGGTGTTCAAAAAATCATGAATGGTTTTGATAGAGTAAATAAGGAGAAACTGTTTCCAGTGGCAGCAGGGTCGGTAACCAGAGGACACAGATTTAAGGTGATTGGCAAAAGGATCAGAGGTGACATGGGGAAACAATTTTTTACACAGCGAGTTATTGTGATCTGGAATGCACTGCCTGAAAGAGTGGTGGAAGCAGATTCAATAGTAAAATGCAAAAGGGATTTGGATAAATACTTGAAGGCAAAACATTTGCTGGGCAATGGGGAAAGAGCGGGGCAGTGGGACTCGTTAGATAGCTCTACCAAAGAGCCAGCACAGACACGATGGGCTGAATGGCCTCCTTTTGTGCTGTTTCATTCTATGATTCTATGATTCCTTGGTGAACCTTTCTCACAGCAGATAGTGTTGATTCATTCAAATGCAAATGAGATAAATGTTATTCAGAAAATAATATTTTGGGATACAGTATGTGAGTAATTTGAGACATGACGTGTGGTGAGTGTAGTATGCTTGGAAGGAACAGGTAACTTTGGGCCTATGGTTCCCAAAGCTCTCCACCACTGGGGTTTTTCCTCACCTCATGTCTGGTCTGTTGTAGACTCATTGATAGAGATTGATTCAATTCATTCTTGGGATGTGGACATGGGATGTGGCAAGGCCAACATTTATTGCGCAACACTAGTTGCCCTGATAAGGTGGTGGTGGGTCTTCTTCTTGAACTGCTGCAGAATTCTTTGTACCAGTTTGCCACTTCAGAGGGCAGTTAAGAGTCAACCACATTGGTGTGGGACTGGAGTCATGTATAGGCCCAGACTGGGTAAGGATGGCAGGTATCCTTCCTTAAAAGGTCAGTAATGAACCAGTTAGGGTTTTATGACAATCTGACAGCTTCATGGTCATTTTATACTAATGCCAGCTTTTTATTTCTAGATTTTCTTAAACCGTCATGGTAGGCTTTGAACTCAGATGCTCAGAATTATTAGTCGAGGACCCTGGCTTACTAGTCGAGTAATATAACTACTAAGCTACCATACACAAATCCATGAACTGGTTGCTATGATTAGTCAACAACGCCATTATCATGCGACTACCAGGATAGAGAAGACAAACTAGATGGATCTTGGTCTTTTATCATCTAGCAATTCCTATGTTCATGATGTTGATGTACCATCAGAATCTCTTCTGCACATCAGACACACCTTGTGCTTGGCCCTACGGTGACCTGACATCAAACCACAGCTTTTTATTTCTCTTGCATGGGTCGACTTTTTTTTTCATGCTTCTATTTATTTCTAATTTCTTAAACCAACTACAAATATCCAATTCTAGCAGTACACCTAGGTGAACACATGCTGTGCGCCACAAACTCTAGCAGATCGCCTGAGTGAGCGAGAGCAAGCACACACTTCGCCATTAATTATAAACCGTCTCTCGGTCGGCTCGCTACTTTACAGAGAAATGAAGATCACACACTCTATTATTGTGCACTATCCTCCCACAGACTATCCATGACTTAAGACACACTCCGCTAATAATTACGTGCTGTTCCTCCCCCTCTAGCACACAATTTAACAGCGCTCTTTGCAAGGCGCGAGATGTATTTTTATTGCAGACCCATTTAAACTCCCAGAGCTATGTTTATTTTTCTTGCGCTTGAGTGAGGACGTGTCAAAATAGACCGCCATTTTTTTGGGTAAAGAAAAGACAAATGACCTTTACGCAAAGGGAGCGAGTCTCTCAAATTGGCATCACCTTGAAATATCCAAGAATACAGGCAACGCGAAAAAATAATCGAACAGGTTCGCAGCATCTGTGATACTCGCACCGAGGAATTGTCTTGCTCACCAAAAGCCATTATTAGATCTTTAGCTAAAGCAATTAAATGCTTAAAAGCACCTTTAGTGCAGACTGAATGCTACTTGGTGGTTGCTGAAGAGTCCCGAGAGCTGGTGAAGAATTAGACGCAAAATGAATAAAACCGTGAAGGATGGAAGGTGAAGGGAGAGGTCAATCAGAAGCTGCTGAGGTTCTTCCTTGGACCACACCTAGGTGTGTTATGGTTTCTATGGAACCATAGAAATTTACAGCTCAGAAGGAGGATATACTGCCCTTCATGTCTGTCATGGTTCTTTGCTGGAACAATCCAAAACTAATCCCATGAGCCTACTCTCTTCCCATAGGTCTGTGTAGGATCCCAATGGCACAACAGATGAACGCACCCTCCCACTATCGTGGGGCTGATCCATACAGGCCAAGGAGACAATACCCAGTCTGTGTTGAGTTACCTGGACTCAGCAAGGTCGGTTCATGCAGAAATGCTAACTGAATCCAACAGCCAAGCGGCAAACCTTTGGTTTCTCAATTACTCAAAGACCTCCAGCCAATCTCCCTGTGACCTACCTACTCGCGTGATGATCTGACAGAATAACAAAGTGCTTGTGGCAGAAGCCAACTGGGTACCATGCTGAGAATGGAAAGTATTCACTCCAATTATCAACAAAATACTTTAAGAAAGAAAGACTTGCATTTCTATAGCACCTTTCACAACCTCAGGACGTCCCAAAGTCCTCAACATTGACTCCGGACTCCATGAAGTCTCATGGCTTCAGGTCAAGCATGGGCAAGGAAACCTCCTGCTGATTTCCACCTACCGCCCTCCCTCAGCTGATGAATCAGTACTCCTCCATGTTGAACACCACTTGGAAGAAGCACTGAGAGTAGCAAGGGCACAGAATGTACTCTGGGTGGGAGACTTCAATGTCCATCACCAAGAGTGGCTCGGTAGCACCACTACTGACCGAGCTGGCCGAGTCCTGAAGGACCTAACTGCCAGTCTGGGCCTGCGACAGGTGGTGAGTGAACCAACCAACAAGAGGGAAAAACCTACTTGACCTCATCCTCACCAATCTACTTGTCGCAGATGAATCTGTCCATGACAGCATTAGTAGCAGTGACCACCGCACAGTCCTTGTGGAGACGAAGTCCCGTCTTCACACTGAGAACACCCTCCATCGTGTTGTATGGTACTAACACCGTGCTAAATGGGATAGATTCAGAACAGATCTAGCAGCTGAAAACTGGGCATCCATGAGGCGCTGTGGGCCATCAGCAGAATTGTATTCCACCACAATCTGTAACCTCATGGCCCGGTATATCCCTCACTCTACCATTACCACCAAGCCAGGGGACCAACCCTGGTTCAACAATGAGTGTAGAAGAGCCAGGAGCAGCACCAGGTGTACCTATAAATGAGGTGCCAACCTGGGGAAGCTGCAACACAGGACTACATGCATGCTAAAAAGCGGAAGCAGCGTGCTATAGACAGGGCTAAGCGATTCCACAATCAACAGATCAGATCAAAGCTCTGCAGTCCTGCCACATCCAGTCGTGAATGGTGGTGGACCATTAAACAACTAACGGGAGGAGGAGGCTCCAAGAATATCCCCATTCTCAATGATGGTGGAGCCCAGCATGTGAGTGCAAAAGACAAGGCTGAAGCGTTTGCAACCATCTTCAGCCAGAAGTGCCGAGTGGATGATTCATATCGGCCTACTCCCGAGGTCCCCACCATCACAGAAGCCATTCTTCAGCCAATTCGATTCGCTCCACGTGATATCAAGAAGCGGCTGAGCGCACTGGATACAGCAAAGGCTATGGACCCCGACAACATCCCGACTATCGTGCTGAAGACTTGTGCTCCAGAACTAGATGCACATCTAGCCAAGCTGTTCCAGTACAGCTACAACACTGGCATCTATCCGACAATGTGGAAAACTGCCCAGGTATGTCCTGTCCACAAAAACCTGGCCAATTACCGCCCCATCAGTCTACTCTCAATCATCAGCAAAGTAATGGAAGGTGTCATCGACATTGCTATCAAGCAGCACTTACTCACCAATAACCTGCTCACTGATGCCCAGTTTGGGTTCCGCCAAGATCACTCGGCTCCCAACCTCATTACAGCCTTGGTCCAAACATGGACAAAGGAGCTGAATTCCAAAGGTGAGGTGAGAGTGACTGCCCATGACATCAAGGCAGCATTTGACCGAGTCTGGCATCAAGGAGCCCTAGTAAAACTGAAGTCAATGGGAATCAGGGGGAAAACGCTCCACTGGCTGGAGTCACACCTAGCACAAAGGAAGATGGTTGTGGTGGTTGAAGGTCAATCATCACAGCCCCAGGACATCGCTGCAGGAGTTCCTCAGGGCAGTGTCCTAGGCCCAACCATCTTCAGTTGCTTCATCAATGACCTTCCCTCCAACATAAGGTCAGAAATGGGGATGCTCGCTGATGACTGCACAGTGTTCAGCGCCATTCGCAACTCCACAGATAATGAAGCAGTCCATGCCCGCATGCAACATGACCTGGACGACGTTCAGGCTTGGGCTGATAAGTGGCAGGTAACATTCGCGCCGCAGAAGTGCCAGGCAATGACTATCTCCAACAAGCGAGAGTCTAACCACCTCCCCTTGACATTCAATGGCATTACCATCGCCGAATCCCGCACTATCAACATCCTGGGGGTCACCATTAACCAGAAACTTAACTGGACCAGCCACATAAATACTGTGGCAACAAGGGCAGGTCAGAGGCTAGGTATTCTGTCGCGAGTGTCTCACCTCCTGACTCCCCAAAGCCTTTCAACCATCTACAAGGCACAAGTAAGGAGTGTGATGGAATACTCTCCACTTGCCTGGATTAGTGCAGTTCCAACAACACTCAAGAAGCTCGACACCATCCAGGACAAAGCAGCCCGCTTGATTGGCACCCCATCCACCACCTTAAACATTCACTCCCTCCACCACCGGCGTACCGTGGCTGCAGTGTGTACCATCTACAAGATGCACTGCAGCAACTCGCCAAGGCTTCTTCGGCAGCACCTCCCAAACCCGCGACCTCTTCCACCTAGAAGGACAAGGGCAGCAGGCGCATGGGAACATCACAACCTCCAAGTTCCACTCCAAGTCACACACCATCCTGACTTAGAAGTATATCGCTGATCCTTCATCGTCGCTGGGTCAAAATCCTGGAACTCCCTGCCTAACAGCACTGTGGGAGTACCTTCACCACACGGACTGCAGCGGTTCAAGAAGGCGGCTCACCACCACCTTCTCGAGGGTAATTAGAGATGGACAATAAATGCTGGCCTTGCCAGTGACGCCCTGATCCCATAAACAAATATAAAAAAAAGTGCTTTACAGCCAATTAAGTACTTTCGAAGTGTAGTCACATTTGTAATGTAGGGAATGCGGCAGCTAATTTGCGAACAGCAAGCTCCGACAAACAGCAGTGTGATAATGACCAGATAATCTGTTTTAGTGATGTTGGTTGAGGGATAAATATTGGCTAGGACACCAGGAGAACTGCCCTGCTCTTCTTCAAAATAGTGCCATGGGATCTTTTACACCCACCTGAGAGGGCAGACGGGGCCTCAGTTTAACATCTCATTTGAAAGACAGCATCTATTGACAGTGCGGCGCTCCCTCAAAATTCACTGGGAGTGTCAGCCTGGATAATTTGCTGAAGTTCCTGGAGTGAGTCTCGAACCTACAACACTTCTAGCTTAGAGGCGAGAGCGTTACCCACTGACCCACAGTTGACACAATTGCAGAAAGTACTAGTGACCTCTGGGGAAGAGACAGTGCTCCACAATCATCAAATTCATCACAGCAACAGGCTATAGGAATGGACCAATGTGCATTTCACTGAGAACATCCAACTACCCAAGACTGTGTCTAACCCTGCTGCGATCTGTCGGTTGGGTCTGTACGCCCATGGAACAGGAACAAGAACTTGAATGGGTGACTCCAGTTTAGGATGAGAGTTTCCACTTGGATCAAAGGGGTTGAAGTTCCTCCTGTCTATAATTGCTAGAAAAAGTTTGGTATGAGTAGCAAAGAAGTTATGCTAAACCTTTATAAGTCACTGATATTGGTGTCCAAGTCTGGGCACTTTCAGGAGGATGTCAAGGCCTTGGAGAGGGTGCAGAGGAGATTTACTGGAATGATACCAGGGATGAGAGTCTTCAGTTATGTGGAGAGACTGGAGAAGCTGAGATTGTTCTCCTTAGAGCAGAAAAGATTAAGGGGAGATTTAATAGAGGTGTTCAAAATTATGAGGGATTTTGATAGAGTAAATAAGGGGAAACTGTTTCCACTGGCAGGAGGGTCAGTAACCAGAGCACACAGGTTTAAGGTAATTGGAAAAAGAGGTGAGTTGAGGAGAATTTTTTTTATGCAGCGAATTGTTGTGATCTGGAATGCACTGCACGAAAGGGCGGTGGAAGCAGATTCATAGTAACTTTCAAAAGGGAATTGGATAAATACTTGAAAAGGAGACATTTGCAGGGCTATGTGGAAAGAGCAGGGGATCGCTCTTTCAGAGAGCCGGCACAGGCACGATGGGCTGAATGACTTCCTTCTGTGTTGTAAGGTTACATGATTCGATGATTCTACAGCCTTCTCTATCAAAACCTGCCCAAAGCGTCCTGCTAGTTTATTTTGCTGAGTGAAATTAGTTTTGGGGAGTCAGAAACCCAATGCTGAGAAGATGCAGCACACACTTAAAATCCGGATTGGCACTAAAATAAAGTTAGAGAACAAAATACAGGAAAAGGGATGTGCTTCTGCAAAGCGAACATCGCATTTGATTGAACTCTTGACACAAAGAACACTTCTGGTTATAGTTGTAAGTTTCGCCAAAAAAAAACCTGCTGCATTTCTCGAAAGGCTTTTGCAGAATTACCCCATCCTTCCACCACCAAAAAAAGAAATGTCAGTTCCTAATAATCAAATCAAATTTCAAGGAAAAGAGTTAAATGTTGAACAGGAATTGGCAATTTCCTCCAGCGACACACAGATAAAAATGGCAGGTTTTACCACAGCAAGATTATAAAAACCTCACAACATAGAAGAAAGAGGAAGTAGGGCTAGCACCGGATGACCCTTATCTATATCATGGTGCACTCTCAGCTGACGTCAACCTACGTCATTTACAGCTCAATCCTTGCACAAGACCACTGTATGCCTGTTATTTTCTTGTGAACAGCACGGTGATCATTTCTCACCCTAGGACACCTGGAAACATTTTGCGGCGTCTCGGTTAACTTCTTGCTAAAACAAACTATCGGGGGCTTTCCTCTTAGCAGGGCCACAGAGAAATAAAATTCAATAAAACGGAAAATATTATAGTGTTGTATACTAGAGAAAGAAGAAAAAAAAAACTACCCAAGGTCACCTTACTGTAACTCTGCTGCTATCAGTCTCGTTGGCTGGAAAGGGCAATAATCACCTGACTGCAGGGAAAAGCATTTGCTGAGAGAGCTGGTCACACAGTAACCTGGCCACATCATTCACAGAGTGTGTGAACCCGCACGGCCACACCAGAACTAAGATGTGAAATTTGCTGATGCTGCTAATTTGTTTCTTTTTTAAAATTCCTCCTGCATGAATATATTACAATGGGATATAAACAGAAAATGCTGGGAACCACTCAGCGGGTCAGGCAGCATCTGTGGAGAGAGAAACAGAGTCAACGTTTCAGCTCTATGACCTTTCATTAGAACTGGAAGAGGTTAGAGATGTAACAGTTTTAAGCAAGTGCAGAGCCTGGGTACGAGGGCAGGGTGGGTGGGGGTTGGAGAGAGGAATGAACAAAAGGGAACGGTCTGTGATGGGATGGAGGGCAGGAGTGATTCAATGACAAAAGGGATTATGGTGCAAGGCGGCGGTAATGGGACAAGTAAAGAAACAAAAGATGGGTCTCGAGAAGCTGTAAATGGTTACAGCAGCTGCTGTTAGTTCTCTAATTGCTTCCAGTTCTGATGAAAGTTCATTGACCTGAAACGTTGAGTGCGATTTTGCCAGCCCTGGGGAGGTGGGTATGGAGGCGGGACTGCCAGGAAAATGGCAGAATTTGGGGGCGGGTACCCATCCCGCCCCCAACCCGCCTCCATGCCATCTTGCCAGGCAGATAAGAGGATTATCCCCATTTTGCCCACACAAGTGCGGGATTCCCGAAGGCTCCGAACCCTGCCACGGTCACTGAGGCGAGTAGTGGGTCTGCGGGGGTCTGCGGGGTGCAAAAGTGCGCTGTGAAGGTAAATGATGGGTGCAAGTGTGGAGAGGTGAGTATCTGAGGTAAGTGGAAAGTGTTAGAAAAAGTTTACTTACCTTTGTTTCTTCCTGTAGGCTTCAAGAGTTGGGTATGCGGAGAGTCTCGCAGCTCCGCGGCAGAGATGACAGATGGCTGTTGCATTCTCCAATGCAACAACCATCTAATTTCTGCAAAAGAAAGAGGTTTGATGAGGTCTTGAATTCAAGAACTCATCAAACTACAGAGAATGTCAGTGTTTGACAGCTTCACAGAGCTGTCAAACAATGACAATAGATTTCTAGACACAAAAGGCATCAAGGGGTATGCGGAGAGAGCAGGAATATGGTATTGAGATAGAGGATCAGCCATGATCATATTGAATGGCGGAGCAGGCTCGAAGGGCTGAATGGCCTACTCTTGCTCCTATTTTTCTATGTTCTATCTTAAAAAGGTCAATCAAGGAAAAATAGCATGGGTTGGCCAGAAGTTGATGGAGGCGGGACTGTAACCCGACAAGTGGGAGTCCCGCCTCCAAAAGCTCCCCATTGGCAAAATCCAGCCCGTTAACTCTGTTTCTCTCTCCACAGATGCTGCCTGACCTGCTGAGTGTTTGCAGCATTTTCTGTTTTTATTTCAGATTTCCAGCATCTGCAGTATTTTGCTTTTGCTACAATAGGATCTGTTGTTGTGATCTAGGCTCAGAGGCCTAGAGGCCTGAGCTGGTAATGAACTCGATGTTCTGAACATCAATGGTCCAGAGAGAGACCGAGCTTCTGTTAAACATTGGGCAGGGTACACCAAGTGCATTTCTAGGGATTGGAGTGGAAATGCAAGGGAAATGTGAGGGTGTTTTAAGACTTGCCAGAAAGGTTTGAGGGCGATATATTGCCCTGTGTTTTGTGCTTAAACTTACCCTCTACACTGCCCTGGGATTGTTTGATGGGACAGTGTAGAGGGAGCTTTACTCTGTATCTAACCCGTGCTGTACCTGCCCTGGGAGTGTTTGATGGGACAGTGTAGAGGGAGCTTTACTCTGTATCTAACCCCGTGCTGTACCTGCCCTGGGAGTGTTTGATGGGACAGTGTAGAGGGAGCTTTACTCTGTATCTAACACCGTGCTGTACCTGCCCTGGGAGTGATTGATGGGACAGTGTAGAGGGAGCTTTACTCTGTATCTAACCCCGTGCTGTACCTGCCCTGGGAGTGTTTGATGGGACAGTGTAGAAGGAGCTTTACTCTGTATCTAACCTGTGCTGTACCTGCCCTGGGAGTGTTTGATGGGACAGTGTAGAGGGAGCTTTACTCTGTATCTAACCCGTGCTGAACCTGCCCTGGGATTGTTTGGTGGGACAGTGCAGAGGGAGCTTTACTCTGTATCTAATCCGTGCTGAACCTGCCCTGGGATTGTTTGGTGGGACAGTGCAGAGGGAGCTTTACTCTGTATCTAACCCGTGCTGTACCTGCCCTGGAAATGTTTAGAGAAGGAAGAGTATGTAGGGCAGGGGATTTTAAGTTTTGGATGAACAAGGGAGGGACATACAGGGGAGCATTAACTATACTTGTATTAATAAAATAGAGAGAGACAAGAATGGTTCCAAGAGAATGAGGTTGGAGAACAAGCTTTTCTCATATTATGGTCTGGATTGCAGGTGAGGTTCTTGCAAACCCTCCCAGATATGGGAGCAATGTTCAAAGTTTGGATGGACTTGAGAATTGTCGATAGTTATTGAGATAAAAAGAAAGGTCTGGTGGGAAAAGGAATTACACTTTGAAAAGATTTTCATCAATGATTGATGTAGAAGGTGTACACACAATTAATGCAGAGTATATAATAATGGGTAATAGATACCAGTGGGCAATATGGAATGGAAACCCATGGATGATGTATTCCATGCAAGAAATATGAGAGGTGTGGGTCTTTTTCTAGAAATTATGAAAGTGTTTTGTGTTCAGAAGTGAAGATAGTCATAGTTTGAGGAGTGTATGCATGTGTGGGCAGAGAGGAGTGAGAGGTGTCAAGGGCATTCTCCCTGGGAAAGTTTTGTAATTATACACTTAAGCATTAACCATGATGCATAATCGGGCAAAACATGACTGATCATTTTGGACACTTTCCAAGTGCACTCAGTCAGCCCATATTGTCCTTGAGCAGGGGAACACCCTGGAAAGTATTACATTTATGACCTTGATATTATGTCAGTATTGGATGTAAATGCAGCTGCAAAATGTGCTTGGCCTAGAAATTGGTTTGTGCTGACCTGGAACGGGCTGGGCTGAGACACACCCAATGTTGAACCTCAGGCCTCATTTACCAGGCCAGCAAGCTGCTGACAGCTGCTGGACATCCCCAGGTAGCTCACCGGTGAAGATATTTCAATTTTGGGCCGCTGCTTCGCTGGCAGTGGTCCTCAAGTAGGTTGCTGTGTACAAATTGGCTGCTGCGCTTCCTACATTACAACAGTGACTAAACTTTAAAAAAAGTACTTCATTGGCTGTAAAGCGCTTTGGGACTTCCTGAGGTTGTGAAAGGTGTGAAATAAATGCAAGTTCTTCCGTTTTTTTATATTTGTTTCCGGTCACAGGGATTAGATTCAACTCTGACCATTGTAATTTTTTTGCGTTTCTGTGGTGATTGTTAAAGCTGCTTCTTTCTTCTCCGATAAGGCTTCTCCACTTAGAACCATAGAATCATACAGCACAGAAGGAGGCCAGTCGGATCATCCTGCCTGTGCCGGCTCTCTGAAAGAGCTATCCAATTAGTTCCACTCCCCTCACTCTTTCCCCATAGCCCTGCAGATTGTTCCTTTTCAAGTATTTATCTGATTCCCTTTTGAAAATTACTATTGAATCTGCTTCCACCCACCCTTTTAGGCAGTGCATTCCAGATCATAACAACTTGCTGTGTTAAAATAAAATTCTCCGCGGTTCCCCCCCTGGCTTATTTGCAAATTATTTTAAATCTGTGTCTTTTGGTTACCGACCCTCCTGCCAGTGGAAAGTTTCTCCCCGTATTGAGACTCCAGGCACATGTGTGTGTGTGCAGTGCCAGAGATACTAGTTTTTTAGTGAATGGATTTGACTGAGTGTTTGAGGTAACTAGTAGCTGATTCCTTCTTGTGATGGTCCTTGGGACTAGCCCTGTGTTTTGGGCATCTATACCCCACCCATGGATAATGAATGGTTTCTAATAAAATAGGCCTGTTGCCTTGGACCCTTGGTATCTATGTCAGTCAAGGTTTATAGCCTTCTTGGAGACCACCAACAACAACAACAACTTGCATTTATATAGCACCTTTAACATAGTAAAATGTCCCAAGGCACTTTGCAAGAACGTTATCAAACAGAATTTGACATCAAGCCACATAAGGAGATATTGGGACAGGTGACCAACAGCTTGGTCATAGAGGTAGGTTTTAAGGAGTGACGTAAAGGAGGAGAGAGAGGCGGAGAGGTTTAGGGAGGGAATTCCAGAGCTTATGGCCCAGGCAGCTGAAGGCACGGCTGCCAATGGAGGAGCAATGAAAATCGGGGATGCACAAAAGGACAAAATTGGAGGAACGTAGGAACAGGCAACACGGTGGCATAGTGGTTAGCACTGGTGCCTCACAGCGCCAGAGACCCGGGTTCAAATCTGACCTCGGGTGACTGTCTGTGTGGAGTTTGCACATTCTCCCCGTGTCTGCGTGGGTTTCCTCCGGGTGCTCCGGTTTCCTCCCACAGTCCAAAAATGTGCGGGTTAGGTTGATTTGGCTATGATAAATTGACCCTTAGTGTTAGGGGGGGGATTAAATATGTGGGGTTATGGGGATAGGATGGGATATGTTAGGGGGAATTAAATACGTGGGGTTATGGGGCTAGGGTGGGATATGTGTACTGTGGGGATTAAAGCAGGGACAGGGTACTGGATTTGAATGATCAGCCATGATCGTATTGAATGGTGGAGCAGGCTCGACGGGCCGAATGGCCTACTCCTGCTCCTAGATTCTATGTTTCTATGTTTCTAGGAGTAGGCCATTTAGCCCCTCGAGCCTATTCTGCCATTCAATGAGATCATGGCTGAGCACAGAGATTTTCGATGGTTGTCGGGTTGGAGGAGGTTACAGAGATAGGGTGTGGCGAGATCATGGATGGATTTGAAAAGGATGAGAATTTTAAAATTGAGGCGTCAAAAGGCTGCCTACACTTCCCGGCATTTGGAAAGATCTTTCTCTTAATTTTTACCAAATTAAATATTGATATCTAAAGGCAAATTTGCAACATTTAAACTCTAGGGGGGAAAAATTCAGTTGCTTTGCGCCTCCCGTTAGCCCCCTAAGAGGGCTTTGTGCTGCTCGCGAAATTGACCAGATATTTTGCGGTGGCGCTAAACACTACCGCCATGATCTCCTGCGCCCGCAGATCGTGACGTCAGTCGAGCGTGCAATGCCCCGGACCAGATATTGAGTGGCGCCCCCGGCCTTTCTGCTTGCCGCTAGCAACGACAGGTAGAGGGGAACGTTTTGCAGTCGGGAAGGGACTGGGGGAGTGCTATTTAAAGGTGCCGCTTCCTGCCTTTTTTTGTCGGCGACATTTTTGCACCGCGCATTCTGAGAGAGAGAGAGACTTCTGGAGAGATTCAACGCTGTGTGAAGGAGTTTTGGGTACTGAGCAGCACTTTGCAGGTTCATTTTGATTTGACCTTCCTTGCATCGATTTAGAAGAGACTGTGGGGGCTGCACTCTGAGCTCTTTCCCTGGGCGTCTCCATTGTTCTTTCCAGCAGAATTGATGTACAGGTCTCTCCAGGCCGAGATTCAAGGCTGCAATGAGCAGGGTGTGGCTGGAGAGCAAGATTGACCCTCCACTTTAAGAATTGTCCAGCGCCAGTGTGTCTGTGTTCCATTGCTGACTGACATCACATGAGCTTCGCCAGCGCTCTGAGGTAGCGCCTCGCTCCTCGGCGTTAGCGCCTTAAGAGAGGTGTGTAGCACCTGATTTAGCGCGCCAATCACCTCCAGGGGCGACAGAAGCCAAGTTTGCAGTCGGAGGCGATAATTAGCGCCAGGCGCTAAACTTTGCGCCCGGCCGATAATTGCTCCCCAAACGGGGCAATACCGAATTTCTCCCCCTTTGTGCCTTGTGTATTGAGAGTAAGCCACAGAAATTTAAACAAGAAACCCTGGAGCTGAATTTCTGCTGAGTGCTCTTTTTAGCGAATTGACGCTGAGAACTACAGGAGTTTACAACACAGCAATATAACCTCAGAAAGATTTCAAAACTTTTCACATGTATAGCGTCAGCTGTGGCTCAGTGGGAAGCACTCTGCCTCTGAGTCAGAAGGTTGTGGGTTCATAATCCAGGCTGACACTCCTAGTGCAGTACTGAGGGAGTGCTGCACTGTCGG
Source organism: Squalus acanthias (assembly GCA_030390025.1). NCBI lineage: Eukaryota > Metazoa > Chordata > Chondrichthyes > Squaliformes > Squalidae > Squalus > Squalus acanthias. The sequence goes on along the minus strand of CM059440.1, from coordinate 64,027,728 downwards.
AGGCACAGTCTGTTGCATTACACGTTAAATTGAGGTCCTGCTTTGCCTCTCAGGTGGATATAAAAGATCCCGCAGCAGTAATTGCACATAAGGCACCACACAAAAGATTATTGGCAAAAATAAGAGCACACGGAATAGGAAGTAGCCATTTGACTTGGGTTGGAAATTGGTTGGGAGGTAGGAGACAGAGGGGACAATTTTAACCTAACCCGCCCATCGGGGAACCGACGGGATCGGGTGTAACGCTGGTTTTAAACCCTGCCCGATCTTACTCTCCATTGAAGTTAACAGAAAACAATATTGAGCGGAGTGTTCCACCCGATTCCTTGGGTTCCCCGCCTGACGAGTTAGGTTAAAATTGCCCTTAGGGAGTGGTGATAAAGGGTATGTACATAGATTGGCAGGGTGTGACAAGTGGTGTTCCCCAGGGATCTGTCCTGGGGCCTCAACCTTTCACCATACTTGGGTGAAGGAATAGAGAGTTGTATATCCAAGTTTGCAGATGACAGGCAGAGGCCATTCAGGCCCTCGAGCCTGTTCTGCCATTCAATTAGTTCATGGCTGATCTGTGTATTAACTCCATTTACCCGCCTTTTATCCTAAAGGTGCTACAGAACTCCCAGTTCTTTAACAATGAATCCCAACTTGACTCTAGTAAACCACACTGCCAACTGCGTCTGGCGCATGCTTTGCCAGGCATGTGTTTTCTCAGAGTTGAATGGGTTCCCAGGTCAATCCTGAATTTCAACTTGCTGTTAAAATAATCAGAGTTGCTCTGAGTCACGGATGGCTCTTCTCGTCTTAGTGACATCACCGAGTCGTCTTGGAGGGAAGAAGGCCTGAAAAAGCAAGTCAACCATTCAGGCAGGCAAGTTGGCAACTTTTTTGAAAAAAAAACATGTACCGCCGCCCCCCCAAATTTTTATAATTATCGTTTTTTCACACGGACATTCGGCAAGTATTGGGATGAAAGTGGCCCTCCGAGACCATAGGCTTTCACACTGAGCTCCTCTGGAAACGATTCCCAGCGGTTGTACAGGGTCATCAGATTTCTGTACTGGTTGACTCACATGTTGGGGGGAAATTTAATACTAAGCTACTTGACGGGAAACTGATGAGGTCCATTTTACAACCCGTTTGCTTTCCCTCAATGGAGAGTAAAATCGAGCGGTGTGTAAAAGGGGCAATCGAGCCGATCTTGTCAGTTTCCCGTTGGGAGGATTAGGTTAAAATTACCTCCCAATTTATTTCTGTTGCTCTACACTAATCAAATACATAAGAACATAATAAATAGGAGCAGGAGGAGGCCATATGGCCTCTCAAGTGTGCTCCGCCATTCAATAAGATCATGGCTGATCTTCTACCTCAACTCCACTTTCCTGCACTATCCCCATATCCCTTAATTCCCTTAGTGCCCAAAAATCTGTCGATCTCTATCTTGAATATACTCAACGACTGAGCATCCACAGCTCTCTGGGGTAGAGAATTCCAACGATTCACAACCCTCTGAGTGAAGAAATTTCTCGTCATCTCAGTCCTATATGGCCAACCTCTTATCCCAACCCCTTATCCGAAGACTATGACCCCTAGTTCTAGACTCTCCAGCCAGGGCAAACAGCCTCTCAGCAGCTACCCTGTAAAGCCAGCTGAGAATTTTATACATTTCAATGAGATCACCTCTCATTCTTCTAAACTCCAGAGAATATAGGCCCATTCTACTCAATCTCTCCTCATAGGACAGCCCTCTCTCCCAGGAATCAATCTAGTGAACCTTCATTTCACCCCTTCCTAACGTAATTGACCAAAACTGTACACAATACTCCAGGTGTAGTCTCATCAAAGCCCTATATAATTGCAGCAAGACATCCTTACTCTTTTACTCCAACCCCATTGCAATAACGGCTAACATACCATTTGCCTTCCTAATTCCTTGCTGTACCTGCATGTTAACTTTATTTTAACATTTTCAGCAAAGATACACTGCCATTGTCTATTGGAAGTAAGGTTGGGGTTCCTCAGGAAAGAACGACCTCAGGATGTCCAAAGCACTTGATAGCCAATGAAATACTATTGAAGTGTAGTCACTGTTGTAATGTAGGAAACGCAGCAGAGCAAGCTTCCAGCTCCCAATCAGCAATGTAATAATGACCAGATAATCTGTTTTAGATGTTGGCTGAGGGTGAAGTGTTCACCAGGAGACCGGAGAGAACTCCCCTGCTCTTTTTCGAATGGTGCCATGGGATCAAAAGAATATAAGAACCATAAGAAATAAGAGCAGGAGTAGGCCATTCGGCCCCTCGAGCCTGTTCCGCCATTCAATAAGAGCATGGCTGATCTTCTACCTCAACTCCACTTTCCTGCACTATCCCCATATCCCTTGATTCCCTTAATATTCAAAAATCTATTGATCTTTGTCTTGAATATACTCAACGACTGAGCCTCCACAGCCCTCTGGGGTAGAGAATTCACCACCCTCTGAGTGAAGAAATTTCTCCTCATCTCAGTCCTAAATGGCTGACCCCTTATTCTGAGACTGTGACCCCTGGTTCTAGACACCCCAGCCAGGGGAAACATCCTCCCTGCATCTACCCTGTCAAGCCCTGTAAGAATTTTGAATGTTTCAATGAGATCACCTCTCATTTTTCTAAACTCCAAAGAATATAAGCCCAGTCTACTCAATCTCTCCTCATAGGACAATCCCCCCAATCCCAGGAACCAGTCTGGTGAACCTTCGTTGCACTCCCTCTATGGCAAGTATATCCTTCCTTAAGTAAGGAGACCAAAACTGTACACAATACTCCAGGTGTGGTCTCACCAGGGCCCTATATAATTGCAGTAAGACGTCTTTACTCTTATATTTAAATCCTCTTGTAATAAAGGCCAACATACCATTTGCTTTCCTAATTGCTTGCTGTACCTGCATGTTAACTTTCAGTGATTCGTGTACAAGGACACCCAGGTCCCATTGAACACCAACATTTCCCAATCTCTCACCATTTAAAAAATACTCTGCTTTTCTATTTTTCCTACCAAAGTGGATAACTTCACATTTCTCCACATTATATTCCATTAGCCATGTTCTTGCCCACTCACTTAGCCTGTCTAAATCCCCTTGAAGCCTCCTTGCATCCTCCTCACAACTTACATCTACCTGAGAGGGCAGGTGGGGCCTCGATTTAATGTCTCATCCAAAAGATGACGCTGGGTGTCTCGGCCTGGACTTTGTCCTCAAGTCTCTGGAGTGGGACTTGAACCCACTACCTTCTGACTCAGAGGCGAGAGTGCTACTGACTGACACCTATGTCGACATTGGCAGGTGTGTCAGGAAATTCCCTCCCACTTCCTTCTCCTTCCATTTTTTTACTGTAGAACATGCCTTGCTCAGCATGACTGGCAAGGTTGAACTCCTAGATCTGAGTCGCTGCTGCCTTTTCCATGAACATCAGATCCACTCTGTAACCCTGGGTGGGACGCTCTGCGGCCTACACCATATTTGGAAACACGTAACACATTTCCTTCTGGCTCCACGTTGACAGCATCCTCCCGTGCTCTGGCTAGAATGATCTTTAGGTCATGGAACCTGGCCTTCACAGGGAGTGTATTCCATGATGCCACGCCCTGAAGTGAGCTGAGAAGCCGCTTGGCCAGAGGATAACTGGCAGTGTTTTGGGCCGATTAGGGACCAAAAAGGAGACCTATGCATGGAGGCAGAGGGTATGGCTGAGGTACTAAATGAGTACTTTGCTTCTGTCTTCACCAAGGAAGAGGATGCTGCCATAGACATAGTGAAGGAGGTGGTAGTGGAGACACTTAATAGGATAAAAATTGATAAAGAAGAGGTATTAGAAGGCACCAGCCTCCACATTCAACGGATCATCCTCCGCCATTTCCGCCACCTCCAGCGTGATCCCACCACCAAACACATCTTCCCCTCACCTCCCCTTTCAGCATTCCGCAGGGACCGCTCCCTCCGCGACACCCTAGTCCACTCCTCTACCACCCCCAGCACCCCTTCCCCTTCGCCCGGCACCTTCCCGTGCACGCGCAGGAGATGCAACACATGCCCTTACACCTCCCCTCTTCCCACGGTCCAGGGCCCCAAACACCCCTTCCAGGTGAAACAGCGATTTACTTGTACTTCCTGCAATTTAGTATACTGTATTCGCTGCTCACGATGTGGTCTCCTCTACATTGGGGAGACCAAACGCAGATTGGGTGACCGCTTTGCGGAACACCTCCGTTCAGTCCGTAAGGGGGACCCCGAGCTCCCGGTGGCCTGTCACTTTAATTCACCGCTTCACTCCCACTCTGACCTCACCGTCCTCGGCCTATTACACTGTTCCACGGAAGCGCAGCGTAAGCTCGAGGAACAGCACCTCATCTTTCGTTTAGGCACGCTACAGCCCTCTGGACTCAATATCGAGTTCAACAATTTTAGATCATAACCTCAGCTCCAATCACATTTATATTTTATTTTTTCCACCCTTTTATTTGCCCCCCCCACCTTTTTTTTTTCCTCCTAGAAGCTGGCAGCTGTCCTTCATTCTGCCAGTGGATGTCACACTTCTTTCAGCCTTAATCTGTCACATTAACACCACCTCTAGCCTTGCATATCTCTTAATGTCTCTTAATGTCTCTTCCTCTCCCCCTTTGTTCTTTTATCCCCTCCCCCTTTTCCCAGCTTTACTCTGGCCTTAAATCCATTTGATTTCCGGCTCTTCACAGTTCTGACGAAAGGTCATCGACCTGAAACGTTAACTCTCTTTCTTTCTCCACGGATGCTGCCTGGCCTGCTGAGTTTTTCCAGCGTTTTCTGTTGTTATTAGAAAGGCTGGTTGTACTTAAAGTAGATAAATAACCAGGAGTGGATGGGATGCATCCTAGGATGCTGAGGGAATTGAGCGTGGAAATTGCGGAGGTACTGGCCATAATATTCCAATCCTCCATAGATATGGGGGTGGTGCCAGAGGACTAGAGAATTGCAAATGTTACACCATTGTTCAAAAAAGGGTGTAAGGATAAACCCAGCAACTACAGGCCAGTCAGTTTAACCTCTGTAGTGGGGAAGCTTTTAGAAACAGTAATCAGGGACAAAATTAACAGTCACTTGGATAGGTGTGGATTAATTAAGGAAAGCCAGCACGGATTTGTTAAAGGCAAATCGCGTTTAACTAACTTGATCGAGTTTTTTGAGAAGGTAACAGGGTAGTGCGGTTGACGTAGTATACATGGATTTCCAAAAGGCATTCGACAAAGTGCCACATAATAGGCTTGCCAGCAAAGTTGAAGCCCGTGAATACAAAATTGGCAAAGTGACAGGAAACAGAGAGTAGTGGTGAACGGTTGTTTTTCGGACTGGAGGAAGGTATACAGTGGTGTTCCCCAGGGGTCGGTTCTAGGACCACTGCTTTTCTTGATATATATTAACGACTTGGACGTGGGTGTACAGGGCACAATTTCAAATTTTGCAGATGACACAAAACTTGGAAGTATAGTGAACAGTGAGGATGAGAGTGATAGACTTCAGGAAGACATAAACAGGCTGGTGAAATGGGCAGACATGTGGCAGATGAAATTTAATGCAGAAAAGTGTGAAGTGATACATTTTGGCAGAAAGAATGAGGAGAGGACATATAAACTAAATGGTACAATCCCGAAGAGGGTGCATGAACAGAGAGGCCTAGGGGTATATGTGCACAAATTGTTGAAGGTGGCAGGGCAGGTTGAGAAAGCAGTCAAAAAGGCTGATGGGATCCTGGACTTCATGAATATAGGTATAGAGTACAAAAGTGTGGAAATTATGATGAACCTGTATAACACACTGGTTTGGCCCCAACTGGAGTACTGTGTCTAATTCTGGGCACTGCACTTTAGGAAGGATGTGAAGGCCTTCGAGAAGGTGCAGAAAAAATTTACGAGAATGATTCCAGGAATGAGGGACTTCAGTTACGTTGATAGATTGGAGAAGCTGGGGTTGTTCTCCTTGGAGCAGAGAAGATTGAGAGGAGATTCGATAGAGGTGTTCAAAATCATAAGGGGTCTGGACAGAGTAGATCGAGAGAAACTGTTCCCATTGGCAGAAGGGTCGAGAACCAGAGGACACAGATTTAAGGTGATTGGCAAAAGAACCAAAGGCGACGTAAGAAAAAACTTTTTATGCAGCGAGTGATTAAGATCTGGAATGTACTGCCTGAAAGGGTGGTGGAGGCAGACTCAATCTTATCTTTCAAAGGGGAGTTGGATAAGTATCTGAAGGAAAAAAAATTGCAGGGCCACAGGGAAAGGGCCGGGGAGTGGGGCTAGCTGAGAGTCAGCATGGGCTCAACGGAATGAATGGCCTTCTTCCGTGCTGTAACCATTCTATAAGTGTCACTCTGTCCTGAACTTTAAGTATGAGTGATTCATCAATTACACAATTCACAAGGTTGTTTGGGCTGAGCCAGTGAGGTGTGAAATACAAAATCAACTTTAAATTTATATTACTCAAGATGGATTATAAAGTATTGTCTCCACATAATAGACTTGTCAGCAAAATTAGCGCCCACGGGATTAAAGGGACAGAAAACAGAGAGTAGTGGTGAACGGTTGTTTTTCAGTCTGGAGGGAGATATACAGTGGTGTTTCCCCGAGGATCGGTATTAGGACCACTGCTCTTTTTGATATATATTAATGACCTAGACTTGAGTATACAGGGCTTAATTTCAAAGTTTGCAGATGATATGAAACTTGGAAATGCAGTAAACAGTTAGGAGGATAGTAACAGACTTCAGGAGGACATAGACAGACTGGTGAAATGGACAGATACATCACAAATGAAATTTAATGCAGAGAAGTATGAAGCGATACATTTTGGTAGGAAGAATGAGGAGAGGCAACATGAACAAAATGGTATAATTTTAAAGGGGTACAGGAACAGAACGACCTGGGGGTGTATGTACACAAATCTTTGAAGGCTACAGGACAAGTTGAGAAGGCTGTTAAAAAAAGCATACGGGATCCTTGGCTTTATAAATAGAGGCATAGAGTACAAAAGCAAGGAAGTTATGCTGAACCTTTATTAAACATTGATTAGGTCCCAGCTGGAGTATTGTGGCATCACTTTAGGAAGGATGTCGAGGCCTTGGAGAGGGTGCAGAGGAGATTTACTAGAATGGTACCAGGGATGAGAGTCTTCAGTTATGTGGAGAGACTGGAGTAGCTGGGGTTGTTCTCCTGACAGCAGAGAAGGTTAACAGGGCAGTCTATATTAGATTTAGTAATGAGTAATGAGCCAGATTTAGTTAACAGCCTAATGGTGTGTGAACAATTATCTAATAGTGATCATAATATGATCCGGTTCAATGTAGTGTTTGCAAGGGAGAAATGCGAAACAGCAACTAAGATTCTAGATTTAGGTAAAGTTGCCTTCAATGCGATGAGACAGAGACTGTCCACAGTAAAGTGGGTAAATCTGTTAATGGGTAAAATGACAGAAGATCAGTGGGAGGTGTTCAAAAAAGAATTGAATGTGATACAGAACCAGTTTATACCCCTAAGGGGCAAGAGCTCTACTTGTCAAAAAAACAGCCATGGACAACTGAAGAGGTAAGGGAAACATAAAACTAAAAGAAAAAGCATACAAAAATGCAAAAACGAGCACAGATCCTGGCAACTGGGATACAAAGAACAACAAAAGGTGACAAAACAGGTGGTAAGAGCTATGAAAAGGGAATAAGAAAAGAAACTTGTAAGGGATATTAAAATCAACACAAAAAACATTTACAATTATATTAGGAAAAAGAGGGTGGTCAGGAGCAATGTGGGCCCCTTGAAAACTGATAACGGTGATATTATCAATAATAATAAGGAAATGGCGGACATGTTAAAAAATTATTTTGCGTCAGTATTTACAGTAGAGGAAGAGGCTAGCATGCCGGACATCCCAAGGAAACTAATATTGAATCAGGGACGGGGACTCACCAAAATTAACCCAAGAAAACTAATAGTAATGAAGAAAATAATGGCACTAAGAGTGACAAATCCCCAGAGCCAGATGGTTTCCATCCCAGGGTTTTTAAGGAAGCAGGTGAGAACATTGCAGATGCCCTAACTATAATCTCCCAAAGTTCTTTCAATTCGCGAACCATTCCTTTAGATTCGAAAATTGCGCGTCACTCCGCTATTTAAGAATGGCGAGAGAGGGAAACCAGGGAATTGTAGACCAGTTCGTCCAACATCTGTTGTCGGGAAATTACTAGAGTTTATAATTAAGGATATAGTGACTGAACACTATGAAAATTTTCAGCTGATCAGAGAGCAAGCGTGGATTTGTGAAAGGTAGATCATGCCTGACAAACCTGATTGAACTTTTTGAAGAGGTGACTAAAGTAGTGGACAGGGGAATGTCTATGGATGTTATTTATATGGACTTCCAAAAGGCATTTGATAAAAATCCCTCATAAGAGACTGTTAACTAAAGTTGAAGCTCATGGAATTGAAGGCAAATTATTGATCTGGTTAGGAAATTGGCTGAGCGGCAGGAGACAGAGGGTAGGGATAATGGGCAGGTACTCTAATTGGCAGAATGTGACTAGCGGTGCTCCGCAAGGATTGGTTTTGGGGCCTCAACTATTCACCTTATTTGTTAACAACTTAGATGATGGGATAGAAAGCCACGTATCCAAGTTTGCCAATGACACAAAGATAGGCGGCATTGTACGCAGTGTAGATGGAAACATAAAATTACAAAGAGATATTAATAGATTAAGTGAATGGGCAAACATGTGGCAAATGGATTTCAATGTAGGCAAATGTGAGATCATCCACTTTGAACCTAAAAAGGATAGAATAAAGTACTTTCTAAATGGTGAAAATCTAGAAACATTGGAGGTCCAAAGAGACTTGGGAGTCCATGTACATAGATCATTAAATTGTTATGGACAGGAACAGAAAATAATCAAACAGGCTAATGGGATGCTGGCCTTTATATCTAGAGGACTAGAATACAAGGGGGTAGAAGTTATGCTGCAGCTATACAAAACCCTGGTTAGACCACACCTGGACTACTGTGAGCGGTTCTGGGCATCACACCTTAGGAAGGATATATTGGCCTTGGAGGGAGTGCAGCGTAAATTTACCAGAATGATACCTGGACTCCAAGGGTTAGATTACGAGGAGAGATTACACAAATTAGGGTTGTATTCCCTGGAATTTAAAAGGTTAAGGGGTGATTTGATTGGTTTTCAAGATATTAAGGGGAACTGAAAGGGTAGATAGAGAGAAACTATTTCCACTGGTTGGGGAGTCTAGGACTAGGGGGCATAGTCTAAAAACTAGAGTCAGGCCTTTTAGAAGTGAGGTTAGGAAACACTTCTACACACAAAGGGTGGTAGAAGTTTGGAACTCTCTTCTGCAAACGGCTATTGATGCTCGGTCAATTGTTAATTTTAAATCTGAGATCGATAGATTTTTATTAACCAAAGGTATTAAGGGATATGGGGCAAAGGCAGGTATATGGAGTTATGTCACAGATCAGCCATGATCTCATTGAATGGCGGAACAGGCTCGAGGGGCTAAATGGCCTCCTCCTGTTCCTATGTTCCTATTTGATAGAGGTGTTCAAAATCATGGATAGTTTTGATACACCAAATAAGGAGAAACCGTTTCCATTGGCAGAAGAGTTGGTAACCAGAGGACAGAGATTTAGGATTATCGGCAAAAGAACCAGAGGCGACCTGAGGAAAAAAACATTTACGCAGCGAGTTTTTATGATCTGGAATGTGCTGCCTGAAAGGGCGGTGGAAGCAGATTCAATAGTAACATTCAAAAGGGAATTGGATAAATACTTGAAGGGGAAAACATTACAGAGCTATGGGGAAACAGCAGGGGAGTGGGACTAATTGGATCGCTCTTTCAAAGAGCCAGCACAGGCACGATGGCCGTCCTCTGTGCCGCATCATTCTATGATTCTATGACTCTAGGATAAAAAGAGGTGGTATTATTTTTGATGTTTACAGTGATAAGATATCTCCACAAAAACTGTGATTCAACAAGAAACAGGAAAATGAACTGGCAACAGGTGCCAACACTGTCCGGCAGATACACTGAACAGATATCGGAGAGAGTCCCTTACAAAATCAAAACACTCCGAGGATTGTGGAATACCAGTCAAATCTGCTCACATGTCACCAGATAGATTGAGTGCAAAGGATATAGTTTAAAGGTTAGGGAACAGGAAAATATGAGTCACACTCACCTGCTGAATAATTAGCCGAGGAGCCAAATTCCCCCAGCAAATTGCGCAACACATTAATGTGACTTGACCCTGCACTGTCATCAGATTGATACTTCCTGCAAGATGGATTGAAACCGCCCTCTGCTAGTTTCAGTTTAATGTACTGAACGATGATCTAATCAAGGTCGTTAAAAAGAAAGGAAGAAAGACTTGCATTTATATAGCGCCTTTTACGACCTCAGGACATCTCAAAGCACTTTACAGCCAATGAAGTACTTTTTGAAGTATAGTCACTGTTGGAATGTAGGAAACGCGGCAGCCAATTTGCACACAGCAAGCTCCCAGAAACAGCAATGAGATAATGACTAAATAATCTGTTTTAATGATGCTGATTGAGGGATAAATATTGGTTGGGACACCAGGGATAACTCCACTGCTCTTATTTGAAATAGTGGCGTGGGATTTTTTACGTCCACCTGTTTAATGTCTCATGCGAAAGACGGCCCCTCCGACAGCGTTCCCTCAGTACTGCACTGGGAGAGTCAGCCTAGATTTTGTGCTCAGGTCTCTGGAGTGGGACTTGAACTCACGACTCTTCAGACTCAGAAGCAAGAGTGCTGCCCACTGAGCCATGGCTGACGCATCAAGGATAACAGGATTTGATGGATAAGATACAGAGAAACTATTCTCCGAGTCTCTGCAGTTCTCGGCTCCGCCGTCAGACCGGGTCAGTTGGCATTCCCCAGTTCCCAGCTTGGTGCCCCTTCCTGCCAAGTCGGCACAAGTCTTGAGCTCGATCAACTCCAGTCAGCCAATCCTAGCTCTGCCACTGCAAGCCACCACCCATCACCCAACAACCATGGACTTCCGAGCGTTTTCCCTTGATTTCTCCCACAGAAAAGAGAGGGATTTCCTTACCGCTGTGGCGGATCGCCACCTAAAACGGGCATAATCCACTCTTCCGTCTGTGGACAAATTTCCAGCACTTTCCCTTTAAGGCACCTTACCTTTAAGGCAGGAGGGGGCGGGGCCTCAGGTTTTACCCAGAGAATTCTGGGAGCTTTTCGGTGCAGCCATTTTTGTGCCATGCAGTTGAATTAAAGTTCTTGTTTTCCACATATGGATTCAGCCTCCATTCGTGTTTCGCGGCAGCCTCAACATTGGTGACCCCGACGCTCAGAACGATTCCGAGCACTGCAATGGCGGACACGAACGCAGTTTCCGTGAAACTGCCGGAGTTTTGGGAAAACCAGCCCGAAGCCTGGTTTCTCCAAGCTGAATCTCGCTTCCGGCTGCAAAATATCACCACAGATGGGACGAAGTACGACTATCTCGTCACATCACTCAGTAGCGCCGCAGTTTCGAAGGTTTGGACAGCGCTGCAGAACCCACCAGAGGAAGGCAAGTACGCACATCTCAGGACAGTGCTCCTTAAAAAATTTACGGCCTCGGCATATCAGCGAAACTGCCACCTCCTTGACCTTCCAGGCCTCGGTGATGCCTCACCGTCAGACCTCCTCTCCCACATGCTCTCCCTCACCGACGAGAGCCCACCCGGATCCCCCTTCCGCATGCTGTTCATCCGCCAGCTCCCTCTCAGCATCCGCCCAGCGATCGTGGCGTCCGGCCTCACGAACCTGGAAGCCCTGGCCGATGAGGCCGACAAGCTGCTGTCCACTCACTCCAGCCGCGACGTCACTCCGGACCTGGCAGCCAATGCCTGGGCGCGCCCCTCACCGGCCAGCACGCGGCCACAAGGGCCTGCCACCAGGCCCACGGGGCCTTCACGCCCCACTAACCCGGGCCACTGTTACTACCACGCACGGTTCGGCGCCAGGGCACAACGGTGCACACCTCCCTGCTCTTTCAAGTCCGCCCCCCGTACCAGCCCCCGCGATGGCCGTGGGCCACGCGGGCTCCCTGCTGTTCATTACGGATGACAAAACCGGCCGCCGGTTCCTGTGCGACACTGGGGCTCAGCACAGCATCATCCCAGCCTCCTCCCTCGACATCCAAAAGGGCGAACGAGGACCAGCGCTGGCTGCTGCTAACGGCTCAGAAATCCGGACGTATGGCACCCGGACAGTCACCCTCAACCTCGCTGGTCGCCGCGACCGATGGGAGTTCATCACTGCCAAGGTGCTCTCCCCTCTCATCAGCGCAGATTTCCTGTGCGCCCACGGCCTACTGGTAGACATCCCTCGTCACCGCCTCGTGGACATGAACACCATGTCCCCCATCCTGGGCGCCATGGCCCCCCGTCAACCCGCCGACATGGTGTCACAGTGCCACGCCCGGGCCACGGATGACTACTCGGCACTCCTGGCCGAATTCCCGGCCCTTACCAATCCGACCTTCTCAGCGGAGGCCACCAAACACGGGGTGGAACACTTCATCCCCACCACAGGCCCCCCCAGTGTACGCCCACGCCCGCAGGCTGGACCCGGCCAAACTGGAGATCGCGTGGACCGAGTTTGCCACCATGGAACAGCTCGGCATCATCCGCTGCTCCAACAGTCCCTGGGCCTCCCCACTCCACATCGCCCCCAAACCAGGTGGAGGTTGGCGCCCCTGCGGGGATTACCGCCGCCTCAATGACGCCACCACCCCTGATCGGTACCCCGTGCCGCACATTCAGGACTTCTCGGCTAGACTGGCTGGCCGCTCAGTCTTTTCCAAGGTCGACCTGGTGCGCGGCTACCACCAAGTCCCCGTCCACCCCGCGGACGTCCCCAAGACGGCCGTAATCACCCCCTTCAGCCTGTTCGAGTTCCTGCGGATGCCCTTCGGCCTCAAAAACGCGGCCCAGGCATTCCAACAGCTCATGGACTCGGTCCTTCGGGACCTGAAGTTCCTGTTCGTCTACCTGGATGACATCCTGGTAGCCAGTTCCTCCAAGCAGGAACACCTTCGCATCCTGTTTGGGCGCCTCAGCGACCACGGGCTCATCCTCAGCCCAGCCAAATGCCAGTTCGGCCTGGACAAGATCGACTTCCTCGGCCACCACATCACCCATGCTGGGGCCATTCCCCTGCCCACCAAGGTGCAGGCCGTCCAACAATTTCCCCGCCCCACCACCATCAAAGGCCTCCAGGAGTTCCTCGGGATGGTGAATTTCTATAACCGCTTCATCCCCAAAGCGGCGTCCCTCATGAGGCCCCTGTATGAAGCCCTCCGGGGCAGGAGCGGCAAGATGCCGGTTGAATGGACGGCAGACGCGTCCGCCGCCTTCGATTCCACCAAGACCGCGCTCGCCAACGCCACCCTGCTCGCGCACCCACGGCCCAATGCCAGGGTAGCGCTCACCACGGACGCCTCCGACCACGCGGTCGGCGCCGTGTATGAGCAGTGGGTCAACGGCGCCTGGCAACCACTTGCCTTCTTCAGCCGCCAACTACGCCCCCCAGAGGTCAAGTACAGCACCTTCGACCGCGAGCTCCTTGCGCTGTTCCTGGCGGTCCGCCATTTCCAGTTTTTGCTTGAGGACCACCCCTTCACTGCGTTTGTCGACCACAAGCCCCTGACATTCGCAATGGCAAAGACAATCGACCCCTGGTCCGCCAGGCAGCAGCGCCAGCTCGCGGCAGTGTCGGAGTTCACCACGGACATCCAACACGTCTCCGGCCGAGACAATGTGGTAGCCGACTGCCTCTCCCGCCCCGCCATCCACGCCGCACACCTAGCAGTCGACTACGCTTAACTCGCAGCAGACCAGATCACCGACCCTGATCTGCTCTCTGCACCCACCAACCTACCAGGGCTACGCCTGGCCGACATCGCCTGTGGCTCGACCGCAGTCACGGTCAAGTGCGACATATCCCTATGTCAACCTCGGCCCGTCGTCCCAGCGTCCTGGCGCCGCCGGGTATTCGACATTCTCCACAACCTCTCCCACCCCGGCGCCCGCGCATCCATCAAATTGGTAGCCAACCGCTTCGTCTGGCGCGGCCTTCGCAAGGATGTGCGTACTTGGACCAACTCCTGCCTAGCCTGCCAACGGGCCAAGGTACAGCAACACACGAGAGCACCCCTCGAGGAGTTTACCGTCCCCTCGCGGAGATTCGACCACATCCACGTGGACATCGTCGGGCCCCTGCCGCCGTCGCAAGGCCACACGCACTTGCTGACCATCGTTGACCGCACCACACGCTGGCCTGAGGCAATTCCACTGACCTCTACCACCACCCCCGACATCGCCAGAGCCTTCGTCAGCACCTGGGTCGCATGGTTCGGCGTCCCCTCCGACATGACGTCGGACAGAGGTCCGCAATTTACCTCTGAACTCTGGACCGCCGTCGCACGCAATCTCGGGGTGACCATTCACCACACCACAGCGTACCACCCCCAAGCCAACGGACTGTGTGAGCGGTTCCACAGATCCTTGAAGGCATCTCTTCGAGCCAGCCTCCAAGACGGTGCCTGGACCGACCGACTTCCGTGGGTCCTCCTCGGCCTGCACACCGCGGTTAAAGAAGACCTCCACGCATCGGCAGCAGAGCTCGTGTACGGTCAGCCGCTGCGCGTACCCGGCGAGTTCCTGCCCACCGCCACGACACCCTGGTCAGCTGACCAGCAACGCCACGACTTCGCCTCACCGGCGCTGCAGTTCGCCCCGGTGCCCATTGCCCGACACGGCGAATCCACCTCACACGTCCCACTAAGCCTGCAGCAGGCACGGTTTGTTTTCGTCCGGCACGACGCCCACCGCGGACCCCTTCAACCCCCGTACGATGGGCCCTACAAGGTGCTACAGGCTGGGGACAAATTTTTCACCCTGCAAGTGGGCGACAGGACCGAAAAAGTGTCGGTTGACCGACTCAAGCCAGCACACTCGGAGCCCGGCGAGCAGGTCCCTGTAGCTCGTCCACCTCCACGCGGCCGAACTGCCCTCAAGCCGGTTCACCCGGCTGCTCCACGCCCGGCCGTTCCACGTCCACCGGCGTCCTACAAGAGACGCTCCGGCCGGCCCATCAGACCGCCGCACCGTCTCGTCCACACCTCCTAAGCGGATTCTGGGGGGAGCTGTGTGGCGGATCGCCACCTAAAACGGGCATAATCCACTCTTCCGTCTGTGGACAAATTTCCAGCACCTTCCCTTTAAGGCACCTTACCTTTAAGGCAGGAGGGGGCGGGGCCTCAGGTTTTACCCAGAGAATTCTGGGAGCTTTTCGGTGCAGCCATTTTTGTGCCATGCAGTTGAATTAAACATAGAAACATAGAACATAGAAACTAGGAGCAGGAGTAGGCCATTCGGCCCGTCGAGCCTGCTCCACCATTCAATACGATCATGGCTGATCATCCAAATCCAGTACCCTGTCCCTGCCCCCTCACACAGAATCCCCATCGAGCCTGCACCGACACATATCCCACCCTATCCCCGTAACCCCACGTATTTAATTCCCCCCAACATATCCCATCCTATCCTGTAACCCCACATATTTAATCCCCCCCTAACACTAAGGGTCAATTTATCATAGCCAAATCACCTAACCCGTACATTTTTGGACTGTGGGAGGAAACCGGAGCACCCGGAGGAAACCCACTCAGACACGGGGAGAATGTGCAAACTCCACACAGACAGTCACCCGAGGCCAGATTCGAACCCGGGTCTCTGGCGCTGTGAGGCACCAGTGCTAACCACTATGCCACCGTGTTGCCTGTTTTCCACATATGGATTCAGCCTCCATTCGTGTTTCGCGGCAGCCTCAACACCGCTCTGGATTCTGGAATATTCCCACCTCTGTACATTCTGCTGCTTTCCTCACTGTCCAGCAGAAGAAACCAAGAGAAATGCCATGAATTTCACAACACCACCCACCCCATAGCAGTTCATTATCCTGAGGCAGAATGATCACAATAATCATGAATAATTTTAGAGAGACAACAAAGGGACGGCTGGAGTGAGAGGGGGAGGAATTTCACACTGGTGCACTTGACTGTACCTGCCCTGGGAGTGTTTGATGGGACAGTGTAAAGGAAGCTTTATTCTGTATCTATCCTCCTGTACCTGCCCTGGGAGTGTTTGATGAGACAGTGTAGAGGGAGCTTTACTCTGTATCTAACCCATGCTGTACCTGCCCTGGGAGTGTTTGATGGGACAGTGCAGAGGGAGCTTTACTCTGTATCTAACCCGTGCTGTACCTGCCCTGGGAGTGTTTGATAGGACAGTGCAGAGGGAGCTTTACTCTGTATCTAACCCGTGCTGTACCTGCCCTGGGAGTGCTTGATGGGACAGTGCAGAGGGAGCTTTATTCTGTATCTAACCCGTGCTGTACCTGCCCTGGGAGTGTTTGACGGGACAGTGTAGAGGGAGCTTTACTCTGTATCTAACCCGTGCTGTACCTGCCCTCGGAGTGTTTGATGGGACGGTGTAGAGGGAGCTTTACTCTGTATCTATCCTCCTGTACCTGCCCTGGGTGTGCTTGATGGGACAGTGTAGAGGGAGCTTTACTCTCTATCTATACTCCTGTACCTGCCCTGGGAGTTTTTGATGGGACAGTGTAGAGGGAGCTTTACTCTGTATCTAACCCGTGCTGTACCTGCCCTGGGAGTGTTTGATGGGAGAGTGTAGAGGGAGCTTTACTCTGTATCTAACCCGTGCTGTCCCTGCCCTGGGAGTGTTTGATTGGCCAGTGTAGAGGGAGCTTTACTCTGTATGTAACCCATGCTGTACCTGCCCTGGGAGTGTTTGATGGGCCAGTGTAGAGGGAGCTTTACTCTGTATCTAACCCGTACTGTACCTGCCCTGGGAGTGTTTGATGGGCCAGTGTAGAGGGAGCTTTACTCTCTATCTTACCCATGCTGTACCTGCCCTGGGAATGTTTGAGGTTGACACTGAGCTCAGAAAGTATAAAGCAATAGTTCTATTCAGCAACACTGAAACTTCCCTGCCCATTCATCCTGATTAAAACATGCCGATGTCACGGGCTATAGGATGATGTTCAAATGCTGCGTAATCAACTGATCCGAGGTATCATGTTACAACATCGAAACCTGGTAGTGCCGCCTGATATTTTAATTATAAGTATTATGGCAATGTAATGAAGCACTTCATTAATAATTTAATGTACTAATTAGGGAAGAGTTTTGATTTACCAGTGGGGATGTGTATAGGGTCCTTGATACCCGTAAGCAATGAAAAAGCTAACGTAATGTTGGCCCTTATCTCAAGGGTGTTGGATTACAAAGGGAAGGAAGTATATGCTTAACTTGCACAGAGTCTTGGTCAGACCCCATCTGTGTTCCGTTCTGGGCACTGCAGCTTAGGGCGGCTGTATTGGTCTTGGACAGGGTGCAGTATAGATTCACCAGAATGATACCAGGGCTTAAAGGGTTAAATTATAGGGGCACGTTGCATAAACTTGGCTTGTATTCCCTTGAGTTTAGAAGATTGAAGGCTGATCTGATCAAGGTGTTTAAGAAATGTTAAAAGGATTCAGTAGGTTAGATACATAGGCTGGAATTTTCCTTACCTTGGTAGGTCTGGTCTGGTGTGGCCAGTGTCCGTGGCGGGTCGCAATCCCGCTGCTGGCTCCGTCCCACTGCAGAGAATGAACTTGCTTTAATGGGGCCTATTAAGCCCGCCCAGCAAATTAACCAGCCCAATGAGATGGAGCAGGTCTGGTGATGTCATTCATGACGCGTTTTAAGCCGGCATCCTTAAAGGGACAACAGGAAACGTTGGAAAAACTCAGCAGGCCAGGCAGCATCCGTGGAGAGAGAAACAGAGTTAACGTTTCAGGTCGAAGACCCTTCGTCAGAACTGGAAAAAAGCAGGAAATGAAATAGATTTAAAGCAAGTATAATGCTGGGAAAAGGGGGAGGGGAAGGTCAGTGGTAGTATAGAAGGCAGGAGAGATTAAGAGACATTGAGAGACATTAAGAGATATTCAAGGCGAGAGGAGGTGTTAATGTGACAGGTTGAGGCTAGATGAGGTGTGAAATGCGCTGGCGGAATGAAGGACAGCTGCCAGCTTCTGGGAGGGAAGAAAAAAAGGGGCCAAACAAAAGGGTGGATGAATTTAAACCATGGCCACATTAAATTTTAAGTTTAATCTAACATAGTGGGTATTGAATCTTTACTGTACAATAATATATTAAAAGTTATATATGTGTGACAAAGAAATATTTAAATAATATTATCATTAAGTACTATGACTCCATCTACAAATACGACCAAGAACATAATTAAAAAAGTACATTAATTGGGAAGTTATTGGTGCTTTAGTCACAAATCTATAGACTTTTGTACCAGTAACTGGTACAAATAAAAGATGTGTGTGTATAGGTAATACATAAAATTAAGCAGATTTTAAATGTAATTGTAAAGGGGTGGATTTACAATCTTATGCAAGTTCAGCGGAAGAGCTGCGGAATCCCTGACAAACAGTGTAAGTGGTGCTTACAATGTGTTTCTGGGATTTCTGCAGCTCTTCAGTTGAAGTTAACAATGGACAGGTGAGACAACTTCCGCAGAAATTCACACTAAAGGGTCTCAGACTGAAAAATTAAATTAGTCATATTCAGGGACTACAAGCAAATTGAACCAGTAAAATAAGTGATGATAATGAAATTGTTACGGTTGATGACTTGATTTAATCTGTAACTGGACAATCACAGTATACTGTGAGAAAATCCTGACCAGAAACAACACAAAAATGTATTTAAATGGTATGTGTCATTTTTTATAGTACAGATCAATTCACTGTAATTACTGTTGAGTTGGAAGGCAACAGCCGAGAATGGCCAGTGAAAAATATATTTCCCTCACCATCCAGGGTAGCACTTACATCCCTTCAGGAATTTCTGAATTAACATTTACCAGTAGCTTTTCAAGTAGAACAGAATCACCATCAATCTGATGTAATCAACATGTTTTTATTTTGGTTTGTTTTTCATGCTGTCAAGTAATCAGCTGGAGCAACAACACTCAAGAAGCTCGACACCATATAGGACAAAGCAGCCCGCTTGATTGGCACCCCATCCACCACCTTAAACATTCACTCCCTCCACCACCGGCGTACCGTGGCTGCAGTGTGTACCATCTACAAGATGCACTGCAGCAACTCGCCAAGGGTTCTTTGGCAGCACCACCCAAAACCGTAACCTCTACCACCTAGAAGGATAAGGGCAGCAGGCGCATGGGAACAACACCACCTCCAAGTTCCCCTCCAAGTCACAAACCATCCTGACTTGGAAGTATATCGTCGATCTTTCATCGTTGCTGGGCCAAAATCCTGGAACTCCCTACCTAACAGCACTGTGGGAGTGCCTTCACCACACGGACTGCAGTGGTTCAAGAAGGCGGCTCACCACCACCTTCTCAAGGGCAATTAGGGATGGGCAATAAATGCTGGCCTTGCCAGCCCACATCCCATGAACGAATAAGAAAAAAATGGCCACGCAACTCACGGCTCAGGTTGACAGACATGGTTCCCGAGCTACGTGAATCCCGTGGCCATGCAGGGAAATTTAAAAAGTAAGTGAAAAAAGGCTCTTAAATGCCTGTAAACTACCTGATAATCATCTCAATTGGGTCGCCTGCCGTTGCTGGCCGGGTCGGGTCCACGATGACAGAAGCGCCTGGGGGAAATGTGCATGGGAGCGAGATGACAGCGGGTTCCCGACCCGCTGTAAAAAAAAACAACTTTCCTACCCGACCCGCCACCGATCGCACCCGCTACCACCCCGCAAAATTCAGCCCATAGAAACTATTTCCTCTGATGGGGGAATCAAGAAAGAGGGGGCATAATCTTAAAATTAGAGCCAGGCCGTTCAGGGGTGAAGTCAGGAAGCACTTTTTCACACAAAGGGTAGTGGAAATCTGGAACTCTCTCCCCCAAAAGGCTGTGGCTGCTGGTGGTGAATTGGAGCTTTCAAGATTGAGGTCGATAGATTTTTGTTGGGTAAGGGTATCAAGCGATATGGAGCAAAGGCGGGTCAATGGAGTTGAGGTACAGATCAGCCATGATCTAACTGAATGGCGGAGCAGGCTTGAGGGACTGAATGGCCTCCTCCTGTTCCTATGTACCCTAACCTAACTGAAATCTATCAATCTCAATCTTGAAAATTTCAATTGACCCCCAGTGCCAGCAGGTTTTTTTGGGGGTGTACCATTCTCCCGGTTGGGGGGTGTTGTAAGGGGTTTGCTCGTGCTGTGCTTCTAGGTGCTTGTGCGGGGTTAGGCCTTATTGCCTGCTCTGGTCTCCAGCCAGCCTTGTAGCACTAAACACCTGTGAGTGGTTCGACCCACTCGCCCTTACGGTTCTGACACTGGACTTAGGTGCGAGAGCAGTAATGCAGAGAAAACTCAGGTAGACCCGGTTGAATAGTACGAAATGGAAATCTTTATTGCATATTGTTCAAAATTACGAAATACATGTCATAAGCACAGATTAATGACAGTACAAGCTTACATACATTTATAAAACTAGGTTTAGGGAAATGAGGAGCGCACGACACATCGTAAAAGGGGACACACATTATAATTATCCTTAATAACAAACCCTCCCCTATCAATGCCTATCCTAGTCTAGATCTGTAGGATCGAGAAACATGCTCACCACTCGTGATACCTCGGAGAATTTCAAAACGGTGCTCGGCTGTTTTCGCTGCAGCACCTGACCGTCCACGTGTTGACCAGGGGTCTCTGTACCTCACTTGTTTATTTGCTCTGCTCCGGCTAGCAGGCTAGAACGTCTGCTGTCATGAAGATCTGTGTTGACCTCGGACTCCTGGTAAAATTCAAAGAAGAGTCTTCCTGTGTCGACAACGGGTTCGATAAAACTCGAAGAAGAGTCTTCCTGTGCCCTTTCGCGGGGTAACCTATAGAGTTCAAAAATGGCCTATATATTTTGAGGCGCGGTCAGGGTTTACTGACCGCGGCGGCACGTGTAGTCTTCGTCTTCTCTTCTCATCTCATCTCTTCTCATCTCGTCTCCTCGGGCCTTCGGATCAAACACCGTTTACCGACCTTCGGGATGGTGCACCCGCTTACCGGCCTTCGCAGTCCAGCTCTTCACAGATCTTCACGGCAAGCCACGAGGTCGACCCCAAAAGGATCAGCGGAACAAGAGTTCGGTGGACAGCAAGAGGATAAGAGTTCAGCCCGAGTCAATAGTCAGCAGAGATAAGAGACCGATGGACGTTCGTTGTCTATAGTTATAGTGCTCGGTTCCCTTATCTCCCACCCAATCTTAATGTTCATCTTTTGTAATATTTTGGCGCTCAAACTTCTTGTATGGGGTGATTTCTGGCTTTAATGGGTTTCGGTGATACTTGTAACTGGCCAAGCACCCGTTAATGTGTCTCCCATTGTGGAACCGGCTAGGAGCCTCCCTGGCGGTGTTTTGGGGGCCTCCGAAATATTTGTGTAAGCACCCGAGAAATGCTCTCTCATTGTAGAGCCGCGGGGAATTTGCGTATTGATGTCTTTTGGATGGACCTCTGATTGCCCAGTACAATAGCCCTTGCTTGTGCATGGAAAACCGATTCCAGCACTTATGTCTCTTGCTATTGTGTCAAATGCAAATCGGTCGCGTCCTGCCTCTACCGATGTTTGCTGAGTATTATCCGATCTTACTGAAATGTTTATTCGAACGCCATCTTGTCTGCCTACTGAAAAGTCTAGAAACTTCTGCCACGAGGCGCGGCGGCCATTTTACAGGCTTCTTGTGTCCGTTTTGAAACATGACAGCATTTTGCTGAAAATAAAACTACTTGAACGAAACTGTATCTCTCTTTCTCATTATTTCGAATCGCGATAATTTGCGAATTTTACAGTGTGCAGACCATCTGGATGTCTAGGCTTAGATCCATAGTGGGCCAGGCCTCCACCAATGATATGCTAATGAGGGAACCTCGCCCTGTTCCTGGAATGTCCATTAGGAGCAGCAGCAGAGGTTCCCAGCAGAAGCATCTCGGGACTTACACCAGGATCGGGAACCTGTACATCTTTGGTCCCAGTAGTTGAGTTTAGGAGGAACCAGAGAGGAAAGTTCCGCAGAGCACTAACCAAGTGGTATTGATGAAATGAAGCGGGACAACTTCAACAACTTGCATTTATATAGCACCATTAACATAGTAAAATGTCCCAAGGCGCTTCACAGGAGCGTTATCGAACAGAATTTGACACCGAGCCTCATAAGGAGATATTAGAATAGGTCAAAGAGGTAGGTTTTAAGGAGTGTCTTAAAGGAGGAGAGAGAGGTAGAGAGGCAGAGTGGTTTAGGGAGGAAATTCCAAAGCTTTGGGCTTAGGTGGCTGACGGCACGGCCACCAATGGTGGGGCAATTAAAATTGGAGATGAGCAAGAGGCCAGAATTGGGGGAGCACAGAGATCTCGACAGCCAAAAAAATTTAATGTACGGGAGAAGTGAGGGGCAGGGAAGGGGAAAGGACACTGGAACACTGTGAATAAAGAGAGGGACAGGCAGAAAGAGAGAGAGAGACAGAGAGAACGAAAGACAGATGGATAGTCGGAAAGTAAGAGAGAGAGAATGATAGAGAAAGAAAGACAGAAAGAGAGAGCGAGAGACAGAGAGAAAGACAGTCAGACAGACAGAGACACAGAGACAGAGACAGACAGACAGAGAAATAGAGAGAGCAAGACATAGAGAAAGAGGGGAGAAAGAGAGCGGGAGAAACAGAGAGTGCAAGGGACAGAGAGAGAAAGAGGCTAGGGATAGGTTCTGAGGTTAATAGCACTGAGGGGGAAAAATTCAGTTGCTTTGCGCCTCCCTTTAGTGCTCTAAGAGGGCGCTAATGGGGCGCAAAACAACACGCGCCCGGGCGCGGCGCTGTTTGCGCCACTGGCGAAATTGACCAGACATTTTGCGGCAGCGCTAAACACTACTGCCACGATCTCCTGCGCCCGCAGATCGTGATGTCAGTCGAGTGCGCAACATCCCGGTAGCGCCCCGGACCGGATATTGAGTGGCGCCCCCTGCCTTACCGCCTGCCGCTAGCAACAACAGGTTGAGGGGAACGTTTTGCAGTCGGGAAGGGACTGGGGGAGCGCTATTTAAAGGCTTCCTGCCTTTTTTTGTCTGCGACATTTTTGCACCACGCATTCTGAGAGAGAGAGAGAGAGACTTCTGGAGAGATTCAACGCTGTGTGAAGGAGTTTTGGGTACTGAGCAGCACTTTGCAGGTTCATTTAGATTTGACCTTCCTTGCATCGATTTAGAAGAGGCTATGGGGGCTGCACTCTGAGCTCTTTCGCTGGGCCTCTCCATTGTACTTTCCAGCACATTTGATGTACAGGTCTCTACAGGCCGAGATTCAAGGCTGCAATGAACAGGGTGTGGCTGGAGAGCAAGATCGACCCTCCCCTTTAAGAACTGGCGGCGCCAGTGTGTCTGTGTTCCATTGCTGACTGACATCACATGAGCTTCGCCAGCGCTCTGAGGTAGCGCCTCGCTCCTTGGCGTTAGCGCCTTAAGAGAGGTGTGAAGCGCCTGATTTAGCGCTCCAATCACCTCCAGGGGCGATAGAAGCCAAGTTTGCAGTCGGAGGTGATAATTAGCGACAGGCGCTAAACTTTGCGCCCAGCCGTTAATTGCGCCCCAAATGGGGCGATACTGAATTTCTCCCCCTTAATATTAATTTCAAGGGAAAATCTGAAATTCTTGGCCTCCCGGGTCATGCTTCACCATGTGTTTCTCCTTTGTATTCCCTGAAGCAATGTGGAAACATTCTTCCAGTATGTAGTCTGAATTAGTATCCTTGCAACTGACGTAAAAATCCCCCATTTCTGTGAGATATTGCTCACCTACTTTCTTGGGTGCTCCACCCTTCTTCCACCCACTGCACTAAACATTAGGTGAAAGAGGGTTCACAGTATTTCAGTGTCCTAGCCCATCCCACACCTCCTCCTCTTCCATACATGGACATCTTGCTGCAGCTTTTTACAAAACAATCCCCTTAGGCAAGATTCTGAGGTAGTTATGGGATTAAGTTTTCTGTTTTTCAAAAACATTCTCAATGACTCAGTCAATCATTAATAAGAGATTGGCGATGCCTTAACTGGTCATTGCAACATTGTAAACACTCACACTGATGCTGTTACAATTCAGTCTCCCAATTACCTTTATTCTTTTCCAACACAAATTTCAATTTCCGCAGACGAATCCTCATCTCTTTTGAGTCAAAACCCTCAATTTTTCAAGGCTAACAACTGATACTAATATTGCTGCTGTTGGGTGTCACAAGGACTTCACCTCATCACAGAAGACGGATAATATCAGTCACACTTTTCATAACAGGCTAATCTATTAAACAATAGTAAAATACTGCGGATGCTGGAAATCCGAAATAACAACAGAAAACGCTAGAAAAACTCAGCAGGCCAGGCAGCATCCGTGGAGAGAGAAACAGAGTTAACGTTTCAGGTCGAAGACCTTTCGTCAGAACTATTAAACATATTTGTTTTCAAATAGAATTATAAGAAAACAAAGAAAGAAATTGCATTTATATAGCACCTTTCACAACCTCAGAACATCCCAAAGTGCTTCACAGCCAATTAAGAACTTTTGAAGTGTAGTCACTGTAGTAATGTAAGAAACGCGGCAGCCAATTTACGCACAGCAAGGTCCCAAAAACAGCAATGAGATAACGACCAGATCATCCTTTTTTAGTGATGTTGGTTGAGGGATAAATATTGGCCCAGGACACCAGGGAAAACTCAGGTGCATTTCTTAAAAATAGTGACATGGGATCTTTTATGTCCACCTGAGAGGGCAGACGGGGCTTCGGTTTAGTTTCTCATCCAAAAGACGGCACCTCTGACAGAGAAGCACTCCCTCAGTACTGCACTGGGCCTGTCAGTCTAGATTTTGTGCTCAAGTCTCTGGATGGAACTTGAACTGTTTAGTAGGGTAGAGGTAGAGAAGATGTTTCCAATTGTGGGGGAGACCAGTATTTATGCCATTCCCTTTTGAAAGTTACTATTGAATCTGCATCTACCACCCTTTCAGGCAGCATATTCCAGAACATAAGAATTTTTTCCTCATGTCACCTCTGGTTCTTTTGCCAATCACCTTAAATCTGTGTCCTCTGGTTACCAACCCTTCTGCTAAAGGGAACAGTTTCACCTTATTTATTCTATCAAAACCGTTCATGATTTTGAACACCTCTATCAAATCTCGCCTTAGCCTTCCCTGCTCTAAGGAGAACAATCCCAGTTTCTCTAGTCTCTCCTCGTAACTGAAGGCTTTAATCCTTGGTGCCATTCTAGTAAATCTCCTCTGCACCCCCTCTAATGTTCACTTAAAGCTACAATGGACTCATGGGGGGAATTTTTCGGGGGGTAAGCAGGTACGTTTGGGGCCGGGTCGGGTGGGAAAAAATGTTTTTGACAGCGGGTAGGGAACCCCCTGTCAACCCGCTGCCACGCTAGTTTCCCAGATGTCGAGTCTGTCATCGTTGAACAGACCCGACACCAAGCGTCGAGGGAGGCAATTTAGATGATTAAGAGCTTGTTAATAGGCACTTAAAAACTATTTTAAGCTCACCTTTAGATTTTAAGAGTTCGCCCATGGCTTCTCCGCTGATCGGGGATCACGTCAGGTAAGGTGGTCGGGAGTTGTGTCAGCATGGGATGATTTCTTAACTTGATAACTGCAAATGTTCTATAAAAGCTCCCATTTCAAAGCTGATCACTTTCCAAGGTTAGAAGCTGTTGCTTACTGCATTTAAAAGACAGATTGAGCTTTATGCAGCTTGCAAGTAAATGGAGCAAACTCTCTATCCAGTGTCACCTCATTGGAACAACCTCTCTCACCATTGACAGATCGCTTCTGTCATCTCAACCTCACCTGCCATCTATTACATCAGCATCGGTGCCCTTGAAAAATTCTCACCTTGGTCCTCAGGATCCCACCACGATCAGCCCCAACACCAGCATCACCAGGCACACCAGCAGCACCAACAACAACACCAACCTTCTCCGCAATCAACTGATGCTGCACAGGACAGAGGGCATCAGCACCTGACCACATTGCTGCCTGGGACGCCAGGGATGGCCTCACCATGGCCAGATTAACTTCACTTGACGCTGTACACCCTGGCTGCCACATGATGCGCCAGGTTGGCACCACCCCACACCAACACCATAAAGCATCCCTGCAATGCCCAAGCCATTCCTTTCACACTCATCACCATTGCGGGGGTGGGGGGGGGTTACCGTTATGTCTCACCATTCACTGCAACTCACTAAGCCACTTCCAAAGGTGCACACAAGTCTGTCCAAGAATGCAAAGTGTTCAAAATAAAGGTTTCAATGTTTGACAGCACATTAACAGAAACTTTACATGAACATTGCATAAAACACCCAAGTGCCTGCCCTTGTGTGTTGTTAGTTGATATGATTGGACTAGGATGAGGTGAGTGTGAGGGGTGGCTATTGAGATGGGGAAGTGATAATGTAGATAGAGAGGGATGGGTGGAGGTGCAAGGTAAGTTGGTGTGAGTAAAGATGTGCAGGAGTAGGGTAAGGAAGGCAGAGTGATGGGGATGTGATGAGTGACACAGCAGGATGAGGTTGAGTGTGGCTTTGCAGTAACGTTTCGTGATCTACTGAGATCATTGAAAGGTTTGTGCCACTGCAGCCTGGTCCTTCTGACCACATCCCTGCTTGTGCCTTCCTGTACAATGTGCAACCAGGCTGTGTTAGTCTCCTGGGGAGGTGTCTTCCGCCAATGGGAAGGGAAGAGAACCTCCCTGCGTGCTGTGACTCCCTCCATAAGCGTATGGAGGGAGTCATGGGAGAGCCTGGGTGCAGCCGTGCACCTCTGTGCAGTGCTTGTCAGTTTTTGCAGCACCTCAATGCTGTGGAACACTGACAGCACAAATGTCAAAATCAATTTGCGCATGGTCCCTTTAAGGAAACCGGCTGATGACACGTCATCAAATGACGTCATCAGACCCGCTTCCTTCAATTGGCCGGGAAACGCGCTGGGCGGGGCTTAACACGCCCAATCAGGGTAAGATCACTTTGGACAGCGGGCTGGAGCCAGCAGCGGGGTCAGACCCTGCCACCGACCCCGGCCGCACTGGACCCGCCGATATAGGGGAAATCGCATCCATAATATTCATGTGAACACAATAAGAAGAAATACAAAGTTAGGGGAACATTTTAATCGCAGGCAATACACCCGCATTTTGCTTTTGAATTCAGTAAAATTGTCTGTTAAAACCTGTAAAGCAAAATTCACATGACGACTGTTTCGAGCACTGGAAATTTAGCAGATTCTTTGTGACAGAGAGCTGTCGACATGGTTTCAGTCTTCATGTGTATGAAAGATCCTGGGAAATTCCAGAACATTCTAATACCAGAAATCCCGGAATTACAAGTAAACAAGGCACTCATACCATTACCTTTGTTCAATAGAGTTAAAGCATAAACTGGAATCAAATTAGTGTCAGCTGTGGTTCAGTGGTAGCACCCTTGCCTTTGAGTCCATTAATTATGGGTTCATGTCCCACTCCACTGGAGCACATAATGCAGGCTGACACTCCAGTGCAGTACCGAGGGAGTGCTGCATTGTCGGAGGTTCTGTCTTTCAAATGAGACGTTTAACTGAGGCCCTGTCTGCCCTCTCAGGTGGATCCCTCCATTGCCTCTGATTTGCCACACTGTTTGTCCGACATCCAGTATTGGATGAACAGAAATTTCCTCCAGTTAATCATTGGTAAGACCAAAGCCATTATCTTCAGTCCCGCCACAAACTCCGTTCCCTAGCCACTGACTCCATCCCTCTCCCCGGCCACTGTCTGAGGCTGAACCAGACTGTTCGCAACTTTGGCGTCCTGTTTGACCCTGAGATGAGCTACCGACCACATATCCTCTATATCACCAAGATCGCCTACTTCCACCTCCGTAATATTGCCCATCTCCACCCCTGCCCTAGCCCATCTGCTGCTGAAACCCTCATCCATGCTTTTGGTAGCTCTAGACTTGACTATTCCAATGCTCTCCTCACCAGCCTCCCATCTTCTACCCTGCATAAACTTCAGCTCATCCAGAACTCTGCTGCCCGTATCCTAACTCGCACCAAGTCCTGTTCACCCATCACCCCAGTGCATCCTGACTTGTCTCCTGGTCCAGCAACGTCTCACATTTTAAATTCTCATCCTTGTGTTTAAATTCCTCCACGGCCTCACTCCTCCCTATCTCTGTAATCTCCTCCAACCATACAACCCTCCGAGAACTCTGTGTTCCTCCAGTTCTGACCTCTTGTGTATCCCCGACTTCCTTTGCTCCACCATTGGTGGCCGTGCCTTCAGCTGCCTGGGCCCTAAGCTCTGGAATTCCCTCCCTAAACCTCTCCGCCTCTCTACCTCCCTCTCCTCCTTTAAGATGCTCCTTAAAACCTACCTGTTTGACCAAGCTTTTGGTTACTTGTCCTAATGTCTCCTTATGTGACTCGCCGTCAAATTTTGTTTGATAATCGCTCCTGTGAAGCTCTTTGGGGTGTTTTATTACATTAAAGGTGCTGTATAAAAGGAAGTTGTTGTTGTTGTTAGGCTGAACTGGATGGTATATTGCCTCAGCATTCCCTTAGACACTGAGCTAAGCATCACATCGTATCCTGGCAGAGAGTCTCACTCAATGGGAGAACAGATCGATTAATCTGTGACAGGGGTCTACTCACTCATTACTCCCCCCCACCCACCAATATTTTGGCTATTAAAATTTAATTCAGTGGTTTGCAAATCAGAAGCACGGATCACTGCATCTGATCAAAATGTAGGGACTGCATAGAATTATCAGGGCCAGAGAGGTCTCCAGGACTAGTTTTGATTGCCTAAGGGGTGTTGATTAGGAATTTCCCAAATTGGCCCGGGTTTTTTTAATCTGTTTTTTCACCTCTTCCTGGAGACCACGTGGTTTTTGGGTAGGGTGCGGAGGGTATATATTATGATACACAAGGTATCACAAATAGTGTGAGACAGGCTGGATGGACCAGAGGGTCTTTTCCTGTCCGTCATTATTCGCCTGATCCTCCGTGCTGCCCTCCTGTTGAGCAAGGGTCCACTAACTTGTCAAATTTACCCCTATAGCTGTGGTCTCATGGATTAGAAGCTCATCAAAATCACCCGATTCAGCCTTACAGCCAAACTCCAGCCATCTTCCATCTCACCTTGTGTTCCTTTCTCCTCACCATCTCTGTATAGTTCGCAGGGCATTGTCAGTAAAGAGGCGGGTTCACTGGTTCCTGGTCTTGTTTTTCAATGTATCACTTGTAGTACCTTATCACTGAGCTCATTCTTCCAGATAAACCATCCCTACCTGAATGAGTCACCACGTATTCTATTCAGTAAAGAGAAAATCAAAGAAAGGAGGCAATCGGCATTTTATTTTGAAAGCCGAACATTGTATTAGGTTTGATGTGCAGTCAGTAAGCCTCCATTTCAGAGATGGTTGTCAATGTATTCCTGGAGGTTTCATCACATGACCTCCCGCCTCCAACCACCCTGCCACCCCCCCATGCTCTCGCCATTGGTCGCCCAACATGTCCATCCTCGCGGTGCCCCACCTTCCCACAGCCAATCGGAAAACGAACAGACACTTTGTTATCCAATTGGATGATTCTTGACTGTCAGACAAGCATCGTTTGTTTCCCGATCTCTTTTTAATGCCCCTATGATTTTTCTCCTGGGTTCGCTCACAGCAGTGTCCAGCAGATTAATCTTTAATTCCTGGAGGCTCCAGGACAAGCCTGGAGAGTTGGCAACTCTAACTTTAGATGTTACACACCATTACTCCATTTGCAACGAAAGTCACTGTGTCGTGAACATCTAATTGTGTCGCTTGCTTATGGTATCACTGTGAGTCACCCTTCATGCTCCTTCCTCCAGTAAATTATTATTTTTTGTTTAAAGAATGGGCCTGTCTCTGTTTGACTGATCTCAGCCACTCCTCACCACCCACTTTCTCACCTCATTCCTCAGTCCTTTCTTTCCAGAAGCACATCTGTCAGAAATCACCTTTTAACTTTTCACCCTGTCGAATATGACCAGAAAAAGCCCAGAGTTTTGTCAGTGGCCCCAGGAAATTTCCAGTCTGTCTGGGTCAACTTGCCTGTGCAAGTTCTCAGCCTCCTGCACAGTGACACATTATTACAGTAATAAACCCATTCAAATGTCAGGGTTAGATATATAACGGGATAGCAACACTGAGCTATCAAATTAAACACGAAGAGTAGCAATTTGCACAAAAATAGAAATATTATACTTCACCTGTGCTGGCACTGCCAGCCAATTTATCTTTTATTATCTCTTTATTTTTCAAACTAGTTATTTCATGTTGGGTCATCAACCTGAAACGTTAACTCTGTTTCTCAACAGATGTGGAGTGCTTTCCAACATTTTCTCTTTTTATTTCAGCTTTCCAGCATCTGCAATATTTTGCTTCATATGTCGATTATTTCATCCAGTCTAACATTTATTCATTATTCTTTTTCTAATTTTAATTTCTGCCCTTTACCCTTCCCAGTCCCTCCCATGCTCCCAGTGCCCATTTTGGAGACAGGAACAATATTATAAAATTTGCTACTTAATGGGCTGAAACCTTGGCCAAGAGGCTTAGTTTTCCAGTAAATCAAATGGCAAACTCTTGGGATTGACAGGGTCCCATCATGATCATCATAGCTGGCATTCGAATTAACTGTGAGCACAAAGAACAGAAGACAAAGGGTTAAAATTAACAAATCAGAAATGAGATGACAGAATAGAAGCGATTTCTTTCGCCCATAGTGTACTGGACAGTGGAACACACTAAACTAGCTAAGGTGGAGCCAACCTACTCCTTCGATAAGGAGCTGGATAAATATCTGGTTGTGAGTGAGTGGCATTGGAGTTTACAACAACAACAACAACAACATTTTACAGAGAGCTGTGATCAGATACTCGAGGGATTCATGGCATTGGGGTGAAAAGTGAAATGGGGGGGGGGCTGAGGGGTGTTGTGTGTGGAGGGCAGCAGGGTTGAATAGTGGAAATGTGAGAATGGATGAACATTCTGGAGTTTTGCTTGATATACCTGTGAAGTATTGTACAGAACTTTCCTTCATAGGTTGTGGAAGGAGATTAAATGGGTGGGTAGAGTCCTTGATAGGGTAGAGTGTACTGGGGCTGTGGAAAGTACAAGACTGATGGGCCGAAAAGAGCTTTTTTTCCTGTGCTTTGTTATGCTTTAGAATAATCTTAGACAATCTTGGTTTCTATCCCTCGGCCTATATCCTTCTCCCTCCGCCTTTTCTGCATTTCTTACACACACCTCTTTTTTTAAATCTCACTATCTCTCTCATTTTCTTCCTCTTTCACTCTTCTGAACTTTCAAAATGCATCATTTATGATTTTAAATTTTGAACAGCACCAAAAAATGGTTCACAGATCGATATTTGAAATGTGACAATTTGCTGCAACCCTTGCCAACTCGCTCCCCTTTTCGGGACCCCCTTCAGCCAGGGGAACAGGAAGCTCTTGGCTGCTCTCTAATAACAGACGTATCACCAGCAGCAACCCAGTCACGCTGTACCAGCTGTACGTGCAAGCACTGCCAACTCTGATTGGACGTATTCCAGGAGCTTTCATCACATGACCTCTCACCTCCAACTGGCTTGCCTCCCAAACTCCCGCCCAACACGTCCATCCTTGAGTTGCACCGTATCCCAGGCCAGTTTGAAATCAAACAGACTTTGTGACCCGATTGTCTGTCAGTCAAACAATCTTTTTTTGCCCCCATCTGATAGAGGCAATCAAAATTACGAAGAATTTTGATAAGGGTAAATAGGGGCAAAATTATTTTCACTGGCCCATGAGTTGGTAAGTAAAGGCATCCATTTAATATCAGCACTAAAGGGACGAAGGGAGAGATAAAGAGAACTGTGGTTACGCTAAGTGTTAAGACCTGCCTGAAACAGTGGTGGAAGCAGAATCCATACAAACTTTTAAAAGGGAAGTAGATAAATATTTGAAAAAGAAACAAATAAAAGGGCGAGGGAAAGGGTAGGGCAATAGGACAAAGAGAGCTGGCACTGGGGTGATGGGCCGAATTGCTGCAAAATTCTGCGATATAATATGATATGGCAATACAATATGATATATTAGAATAAAAAGAAAGACTTGCAGTTACATAGCACTTTTAATGACTTTTTCCCCACAGGAAAAGTGAGTATGACATCACCATGACCCTCAATCTGCTCCCCATCGCCTCGCATCACCAGCACTCTGCATTGTCAACCTCCTCCTCCACATCCCACTTGACCCTTACATCCCTGCACCCTTAACCATTCCCTCTCTCTCTATGTACACATTCACTTAACTATTCGACTATGCTGCCCTCACACTCCCTATCACTGTTATGCTATGACAACAACTTACAACTCACAGGGAGGGCCTGTGTCTTGGGACCTCACTCCATCTTTGTCTCCCTCTAAGCATCTATGCTATGGATTCTCTACACTCACTCCATCATTCTCACTCAAACTCCACTTGTGTCCCTCATTGCAGGAAAAGAGAGCCCACAATAAGAGGGAATGGGCGAAGACAGGAGGAGGGCCACCCTCAATAGCCCAGCTCACCAACGCAGAGGAGGCGGCCCTCGAGATCGTGGGAGTTGAGGAGGATGCGCAAGTGGGGGACGGACAGACGGGCGCATCAGAGCAAGCTGGTGACAGAATAGTTTGGCATCTCTCTGATTGACATTGCATGAGTGACTGATATTGATTCTGATGCTCTAACAGATTGATTTATGATGATCTGCACAATTCCATGTGCATGCAACGTTTATCTCACATGTCTAACTCTTTCCTTTACTCCCCCACAGGACCATCGACAGCCCCCCTCCCCACTGTCCAGGAGGAACAGCCTGAGCTTCCAGACTCCTCAGAGGAAGCTGCAACCTCTGAGGGCGCAGCATCAGCAGAATTAAGCGCACCCAGCACCAGCGCAGACACTCACACCTCGGTGGGACCTTCGGGACATAGAGTAGTGTTGTCACCTGGTGTATCACAGCTCACAAGTGAGCATCAGCAGATGGTGGAGACAGGGACAGCAGTGGAGAGTCCTCATCGGAGGGCGCACGGCGCTCCCAGCTCGGCTCAGCTGCATGTTGACCCTCTGCCTCTGGGTCCATCCAAAAGGAGAGCGGTGTTGGAACTCCAGGAACAGGTGCAGGAGTCTCTGGCAGGTTTTGACTCCAGGGTCACTGCGAGTGTGGAGCCGATGGAGGAGTCCATTGCTAACATGAGCAGAGCCTTTGTGGAGGCATTGGCGCATGAATGCACCACCACGAAAAGGATGGCAACCTCCGTGGTAAGGCTGGCTACCGTAGAGGAGAGGATAGCTACGGTAGAGGAGAGGATGTCTACGTCCATGCAGGAGCTAAGTCGCCAGAGTGTTGAAAACATAAGAACATAAGAAGTAGGAGCAGGAGTAGGCCATACGACCCCTCGGGCCTGCTCCGCCATTCAATAGGATCATGGCTGATCCGAACCTAGACTCATGTCCACTTCCCTGCCCGCTTCCCATAACCCTTAATTCCCTTATCAGCTAGGAAACTGTCTATCTCCGTTTTAAATTTATTTAATGTCGCAGCTTCCACAGCTCTCTGAGGTAGCAAATTCCATAGATTTACTACCCTCTGAGTGAAGAAGTTTCTCCTCATCTCAGTTTTGAAACGGCAGCCCCTTATTCTAAGATTATGCCCCCTAGTTCTAGTCTCACCCACCAGTGGAAACATCCTCCCCGCCTCCAGCCGATCAAGCCCTCTCACAATCTTATATGTTTCGATAAGATCGCCTCTCATTCTTCTGAATTCCAATGAGTAGAGGCCCAACCTACTCAACCTTTCCTCATAAGTCAACCCCCTCATCTCCGGAATCAACCGAGTGAACCTTCTCTGAACTGCCTCGAGAGCAAGTATATCTTTTCTTAAATATGGAAACCAAAACTGTACGTAGTATTCCAGGTGTGGCCTCACCAGTACCCTGTATAACTGAAGCAAGACTTCCCTGCTTTTATACTCCATCCCCCTTGCAATAAAAGCCAAGATTCCATTGGCCTTCCTGATCACCTGCTGTACCTGCATACTAACCTTCTGTGTTTCATGCACCAGGATCCCCAGATCCCTTTGTACTGTAGCACTTTGCAGTTTTTTTCCATTTAGATAATAACTTGCTCTTTGATTTTTTCTGCCAAAGTGCATAACCTCACACTTTCCAACATTATATTCCATCTGCCAAATTTCTGCCCACTCACTTAGCCTCTCTATGTCCTTTTGCAGGTTTTTTATGTCCTCCTCACTCACTGCTTTTCCTCCCATCTTTGTATCGTCAGCAAACTTGGATACGTTGCACTTGGTCCCCTCCTCCAAATCGTTAATATAGATTGTAAAGAGTTGGGGTCCCAGCACTGACCCTTGCGGAACACCACTAGTTACTGATTGCCAACCCGAGAATGAACCATTTATCCCAACTCTCTGTTTTCTGTTAGATAGCCAATCTTCCACCCATGCCAGTATATTACCCCCAATCCTGTGATTTTTTATCTTGTGCAGTAATCTTTTGTGTGGCACCTTATCAAATGCCTTTTGGAAGTCCAAATACACCACATCCACTGGTTCCCCTTTATCCACCCTGTTTGTTACGTCCTCAAAGAATTCGAGCAAATTTGTCAAGCATGATTTCCCCTTCATAAAACCATGCTGTAAGGGATTCTGACCCTGCGTGTCTCGCAGCCTGTGAGATTCACGCGGCTCTGTGCAGCCTGTATGTCAGTGCGGGTTTAGGCCTTGTTGCCTGTTCTGGTCTCCAGCCAGTCTGGGAGCACTAGACACACCTGTGAGTGGTTCGAATCACTCGCCCTTACGGTTCTAGACACTGGACTTAGATGCGAGAGCAGTAATGGAGATGAAACTCATGTAGACTCGGTTGAATGGTACGAAATGGAAAATCTTTATTGCATGATATTTAAGATTACGAAATACATGTCATAAGCACAGATTAATGACAGTACAATCTTACAAGCAGTTATATAGCTGATCCTAGGGAAACGAGGAACGAACGACACACCGTAAATAGGGGCACACATTACAAGTATCCTTAATACTTAAACCCTCCCCTATCAATATCTGTCCTAGCTAGATTCGTAGGATTTCGAGACTCATGCTCACCACTCGTGATAACTCGGAGAAATTCCAAATAGCTGATCGGATGTTTTTCACCGCAGCACCCACGTGTCGGTCAGGAGATCTCCTGGTCCCACTTGTTTACTTGCTTCTGCTCCGGCTAGCAGGCTGGAACGTCTGTTGTGATGAAGATCTGTATTCGTGGGTTTCACATTCCAGTCAACACTTAAGAGAATAATCTCTCGGTGTCCGTCATGAGGATCTGCCCTGATGGGTTTCACAGATCAGTCAATATCTTCAAGGAGAATCTTCCGGGGTCCGTTCTTTAGAGTTCAAAGAAGTCTTCCTGGCAAGGAAAAACTTGGCTATTCGACCTACGGGCGCGGTCGGGATTTACTGACCGTGGCGATGAGTATGGTCTTCCTCTCTTCTCATCTCATCTCATCTCATCTCATCTCATCTCGGGCCTTTGGTTCCGATACCGGTTACCAATACAGATCTTCGTGACACGGCACGAGTTCAACAGTCTTTTAAAAGAGGCACCAGGCAAGCAGGAACAAGACTACGAGTCAAAACACAGGAGCAGCCAAGAGGTTACGAGTCGATCGGATAAGAGAATAAGAGAAAGATGGACGGTTGGAGCTTGTAATTATAGTACAAAATCTTCCGTTTCCCGCCCAACCTTAATGTCCTTTCTTTTGTTTGAGTTTGGCGCTCAAATGTCTTGTATGGGTGATCTCCGTTCTTAATGGGTTTCGGGGCTACTCGTAACTGTCTGAGTACCTGTTAATATTTCTCCCATTGTTAAATCGGTCGGTGTTCTCCCTGGAGGGGTTTTGGGGCTTCCAAGTGTTTTGTATAACTACCTGCTAACGGCTCTCTCATCGTAGAGTCGTTGGGATTTTACATATTAATGTCTTTTGGATGGGCCCTTGATTACTCGGTACAATAGCTTTCATTCGTACCTGGGAGACCGATTTCAGTATTTATGTGTATACTGCAAACCCATAATGTCTCGTGTATTATCTTCACTGTGCTGAATCTTAATCGATCTTGCACAAATGTTTATTGGAACGCCATCTTGTCTGCCTGTCGAAAAGTCTAGAATGTTCTGTCACGAGGTGCGGCGGCCATTTTACAGGCTGCTTGTGTCCAATTTGAGAAACCTGACAGCATTCTGCTGAAATAAAAGCTGTTTGAACGAGACTCTGTGTTTTCTCCTTATTAATAAAATCGCGATATATTGCGAATTCTACAGTCCCTCCTGTTGATGCGAATAACTCCGCTTATCGTATCAAAAATCATAGTGGTGAGCAATATTATCTCGATTTCTCTCCGAATCCAGCAAATTAATCCCATAACTTTAACCTAATTAGGGTCTCTGTGTCGTCCTTATTTCCCAAGAAAATTACATTTTATATCACCGTGGGCCTTTATTTGCCCTTAAACTTACACCACTTGTTTTCCTTCCCGGTGTAACCAGGCCGATGCCTCTCGTATCACCTGTATATTCATCTTTTATTCAGGGAAAGGAAAAACAAAACCCAAAACCAAACAATCATTTTTAACTGTAACACCATCACCCAAAATAATCAACACCAACTCTTAAAACATGTCGAGTTCCCAAACGTATTTACAATCTTTGAAAATCATGATCGAGTACAAACTTCCGCGGCGCACGTGGCGAGCGGGAATGACGCCATTTTCCGATTACACGGTACTTTCATCGTGCACGCGCACGTAACGTTCTCGCCACTCTCCCGTGTTTTCATGCTTGGTGAGGCGTTTGTCTCTTTTACAATGTACGACCAATAGGTACACTACAATAAACACTTGACATACGACTAAAATGTGGGAGGCTATTCTGATCCATGAAGGCACTTCAATATTGGTGAACAGATTCCACCACGGTGGAACTACTATATCCAGAATGTCTGTTCCTATTTCGACAGTTTTCTGTTCTAATGTGTAAAAATGTTTCTGTGACACCGCGACGGCTTTTAAAAGCTTGGTGAGGTGTTCAGGGAGAGGGGGAATGAGGTATCCGAAATGCGCGACGAATCGCTGCAAGTCGGTGAAATTCTCTTTTACTGTGAGATGAACAGTGGATGGTTCAGGGATTGGGATAATTCGCTGTTGTGCTACTTGAACTTCCGCCCTGGGTTTAAAACAGAAACTGCTGTCACTCACCGGACACCGGCTACAGTTTCCATGCTGGTAGTGTTGCGCTGCAGTGGTAACACAATATGTTCCACCCCCGATGTATGCTACCTGCGGAGGCACATGATCTTGTGCCATTGCCTCCATGGTACAATTCATGGACTTGGCGCCAGTCGTTCTGAACCCGCACTGTGGTGTTAAAAAGGCATTCAAGTGCTGGGGGCACAGTATTATGTGTGCTCCCCTGCCACGACAACCAGAGAGATCTGTACCTGTCATCGTTTGCTCCCAGCGGATGACGTAAGGTGGAACCGCTGCATAACGAATGTGGGCTCCCCCCTGAATGACACCAATGTTCTCTACCCGATACACCGGGGCGGGCTTTGCTGTGTCTCCCAAAACCGGCATGCGTAAAACTATACCCATAATGGTATGGTTTGATCGTCCGCAGTCCACGGGGACTGGGTATGCTTCTGAAGCTAGCCTGAGCTGGCACGGGCTCAATGCGTTCTGAAAAGGGGGGAGCGCCCGCAGGTGTTTGTTACTTATCCAGGACGGGACCAAACCTTGTTTTAAATCCTCCAAATTACTGCGACCTTCGCCCAGTAACCACGCCCCGTAAAGCACGCACACCTCGTTCTGCGCAGCTTGATCGGATGCATTCCGATCTTCCCTAATCAGGGCATTTACCGTCTTTGCATGTTTCTCCATCTCTGCTATAATTTCCTTTAAATGGAGAGTCATGGCTTGGTCCTCGTGTAGACCCGACCCTACCACTTTATTCTCATCTGTTAGAATGTCTTTTAATTGTGTCTTTAAACCATTAATCTGGGTCTGCAGCTCCACACTGTCTAGAGCGTTGACCACAGATGTACCCGTGTTAAAAGCAGTGAACGCATCGTTCACCAAACCCCTTCTTTGCCTCCCTACTTGATCCAAAACTTCCTGTGGTGCGGTGTACAAACTTGTTTTATCAATTTCCGCGAAATCGAATTCGTAAAATTGTCTGAACATCTTGGTCAACAGGACCTGATACAACTGTTCCGTCTTTTTGGGGCACCACTCTGGTAACCGCACCTCGGTGAGATTTAAAATCACCGAGGCCACCGCGTAATGTACTCCCTGAAATAGTATCTGGTCTGTGGGGACCAGTACCAAACCATTCCCGGGTCCCTTACTAGTTTTTGGGCACCCTTCTTCCTCAGCTAGAACCACCGGAATCGTGGGCGGGGCTTTGCGTGGGCGCGTAACGAGCTCAGTGGCATTTACCGGGATCGAAGAGTATGGGGCTCCGCACCCCTGGTGCTCGCATCCCACCTCATCCCCTGTCCGTTATCCTGCCACTGATTAATGAAAAATATGGATATGCCTTTGGGGCAAGGGTATTTTGACCCCCACATGCATACATAAATTCCCTCGTCCGGTTCCCACCATTTGTCCCAACAGACTTTCACTTGTCCGTTTGTCCCCGTAATTGTCCGATGGGTATTATTACCCAGTCGTTCCCACTCGACCGAAGAGTTCCTCATAGTTTTGCTCAGCTTTCGCAGCCACCACCATCGGCTCAATGGGACATTCCCACTACAAGTCAAACAAATCCGTTTGCCGACGGTGACGCTGATCCTGGGTGCGATGATCCTTACTTTGGGGCACATTAAAGAAGTCTCTTTGTAGGTAAACCCCGATGTGCTAGAATACTCCGTTGAGTTCGTTCCCAGCCATCCTGGCCACCTTCCCTTGTGGAAATAGGTGCTGGTCTCCTCTGCCTCCCGTCTTCCGGTCCCATCCACCGCGATGGGGGCCGTGTCCCCGGAACATCCAAACACCACGACATCCTTGGTGCGGCCTCGATAGGCCAATCCACATCCGATTGCCGCGAGCAATACTAGAATTCGTTCCATCCTTCCTTGGTTCCTGTGATCAGATAGAATGAGGTAGCCAGCCTCGCAAGAGTCTCTGGCTTTTGTGAAGGGTGAGCGGGTCCCCTGACCTCGCCTCACGTAAACTTCAACGTTCGCTGAATAAACTTTAACTAAACCTATCTTTAAAGCTCCCATCATTTTATCGTTTTCTGTTAAAATTAAAACTACAAACTTAACCTTATTAAAACTATAAACTTAACCTTGAACTATGAACTTAAAACTTAAAACTTATTACTATACAGTGCCGCCCGTTCTCAGGGCGGCCCCTTTAAATTCTGAGAAGGCTGCTGCGAGCTCTTCCCGACGGTGGGAGGGCACTGACCCTTCCCTTTGATCTGCCGCAGCCTGTTGCTGCACTGATTCCTTCCTCTGATCTGCCGCAGCCTGTTGCTGCTGCGATGGGGCCGGGCTGTATCTGGGTTGCCTTAACCTTAAGTCTACGCCTTGGGGCAGTCTGGGGCAATACCCATATCTTCTTGGGCTGGGGTTCTCTACTTGACCTACGGGGAGTTGCCATGGGCGGGGGTTCCGTGACTGACGGACCGGGTTCCGAGACTTCCATCGGGACGACCTGGGGTTCCACCACAGTCGCTGGCTCCGCCTCCGCTGACTCCGCCTCCCTAACCTCGGGGCTCGCAGTTTGTGGCTCCGCCCTGCTCGGCCCAGCAGGCGGCCCTTCACTCGCGATCTCTGCCTCCCCCGAGGGCGGGACGTTCAAAGCGGGCGGCTCTGTCTCTGGGGTCCTCACCGTCACTCCCTGTACTCCCACAGCGGCTGGCCCCGCCTCCCCTAGCTCCTCCCTCCTGTCTTCGGGACCTGCAGCTTGTGTGTCCACCCTGTGTGGATCTCTATCTGCAGCCCGTATCCTCCCTAAACCTAAAATGGGACCGTTCCCCAAAAACCACTCGTCTTCATCACTATCCTCATCTGACTCGAGTTCCGAGAACTCTCCCTCGTCGGACTCCCAACCCCACAAAAATGTTTCACAATTTTCCAGGATATCTCCTCCCCTGATGCAAGCTGCTTTGCCTGCCTGTGTGCCCTGTGGTCCTACCTGGGGCTGCGAGTCCCCACTCGCAGGTCTGGCCCCTCCCCTAAGACAGGCCACCGCCCCTGCTTGTTTCTGTGAAATCTCACCTGCTGGAGGCTGCAGATTTCTATCCTGTTTTAAATCCTCATACTCCCTGCTCCTGGCTACCCTGTAGGCTGCTTTTATCTCTCTAAGCTGCCCTTCTAGCCTGAGCACGTCTAACTTTCCCATTGAGCGGGCGTTCTCCTCCCGCAGGGCCTGCTCTCTAAGCTGCCCTTCCAGCCCATCTATTTTCCCTATTAAGCGGGCGTTCTCCTCCCGCAAGGCCTGCTCTTTTAACCTGGCCTCCTCACCGCAGACCCCCTCCTGTGCGTGTCTTTTAAAAGGACACAGGTAGGCAGGCTGCGTGGGCGCTAGTCATTGGGTACTATGAGACGGTCCTGCGGCACCTACGGGGCCGGTAGCAACCGCCACCTTTCCATGTGCACTCAATAATTTGCGCATGGCTCCCAACACTACTTCGAGGTCGTCGGGAGGGGTGGGTGCACTAGCTTCCCTAACAGAGACAGGCGTCTGGGCTCGGGCTGCGGGAATTTTATCCCTGGAATCCTTCCAAGGGTTCCTGCAGTTCTTGCGCCAGTGCCCTGTCTTCCCACACCCGTAACAAGCATTACTTGCCTGCGGGGCGCGATTACCCTCCTGATGCCACTCCCTTTGATACGGGGCTGCGGGTTGTACCTCATGTACTTTTCCCTTAAGGGGACGTGTTGCCATACCCCTTATATTGCGATATCCTAACGTGAGTCGATTCAAGACCGACTCTTCCGTAATGTTGGGGTCATTGGGATCAAACCATGCTTTTGCCTGCTCTCTGACGGCTGGTAAACTGTTGGCTATTATGCACCTAAGCCAATGAGCTAAACCGGCGCCTTCCACATCTTCGCGCTCTGGCGCACCTAGACAGCTGCGCTCATATACTGGCCACAGCCTGTCGGCAAAAACCTTCGGGGGTTCTCCCTCCATCTGCACTGTCTGTCCCACTCTAGCAAACGGACCTTCATCGTCCGCCCCCAACACTTCCAGGACCTCATTCTTTAATGCCTCATAAGTCTTGGTTCCCCTCTTGCTCTCGCCCGAGAGACACTGAAGGATTGTACTGCCTAACGAAAACAACAGCATTTTTGCTGTTTCCCCATCATCGCAGCCGTTAATGGCTGCGGTTTGCTCAACTTCTCTGAAATGTACGGAAGGGTCGTCTGCCTCGGTTAGCTTCCGTACGTGATTTATCATAACTCTCAGCTGGTGTGAGCTGTGAGGCAACACAAGCTGTCCGAGGAGATCCCCTGGTTCTTCCCCACCGTTTCTGTTTGGGCCCCTTTTAATACCCGTTACTGGATACAACGGTCCCTTTTCCACTTCTTTCTCAATGGGCTCTTTCGTTTCTTCCATTGCTTCCTCCCTAACCCAGGTTTCCGAATAGCTGGGTGGCGCGGAGGGCGCAGTGGCTACTACTTCCTCTGCTTTACTTGGTGGGGATTTCTTAAACTTCTCACTTACTAGCGGCTGGTGTGCTGACGGACTGATAAGGCACACCATGCCGTGCGCTTTGTTCACGGCCTTTTTGAGGTGCTCTATCTCCCTTTTGCAGGCGCTATGATCGGCTCCCTGAAACTTATCCTCAAGGGCCAACTTATATGCCGCCCTAACCCCCGTTAAGCTCTCTTCCTGAGTTCTTATCTGGGCAGCTTGGCGGGCACATCGTTCCTTTAACCTGCTCTCATTTAACTTTGCCTCAGTGACCTGGCACTCGAGGTAATCTATCCTTGTTTTATGGTGACTGGAGATTTCCTGGCGTTCTTGGTGCAACGCACTTAAATTCCTAATGAGCATTTCCCCTCCAGAAACCTTCTCATCCATTTCTCCCTCTAAATGACTGATTCGAGCTGTTAGCGCTGTAATGGTCTGGTTTGAAATCTGCCTTTTGTAACACATTAGCCAGACTGCTTTCTCAAGTGTCTTTTTATGTTCTTTACTATCTGTCCACCTTTCGGCTGCCTCTAATGGGCTTTTATCCGCTAACAATTCACTTATCCATTTCTTAGTTAGATTAACCTTTCCAAACACATAGTCTGCTATCTTTTCCTGCATAACATTTCGTACAGTCATTCCAAAGTCTAACACACTACCCTCTCGCTGCCAGTGTCCTGCCGCGGTCGCCATTTTCTGTAAGGGATTCTG
The DNA here is from genome assembly GCA_030390025.1 of Squalus acanthias. Taxonomy (NCBI): domain Eukaryota; kingdom Metazoa; phylum Chordata; class Chondrichthyes; order Squaliformes; family Squalidae; genus Squalus; species Squalus acanthias. The sequence goes on along the minus strand of CM059440.1, from coordinate 63,985,033 downwards.
ACCCTGCGTGTCTCGCAGCCTGTGAGATTCACGCGGCTCTGTGCAGCCTGTATGTCAGTGCGGGTTTAGGCCTTGTTGCCTGTTCTGGTCTCCAGCCAGTCTGGGAGCACTAGACACACCTGTGAGTGGTTCGAATCACTCGCCCTTACGGTTCTAGACACTGGACTTAGATGCGAGAGCAGTAATGGAGATGAAACTCATGTAGACTCGGTTGAATGGTACGAAATGGAAAATCTTTATTGCATGATATTTAAGATTACGAAATACATGTCATAAGCACAGATTAATGACAGTACAATCTTACAAGCAGTTATATAGCTGATCCTAGGGAAACGAGGAACGAACGACACACCGTAAATAGGGGCACACATTACAAGTATCCTTAATACTTAAACCCTCCCCTATCAATATCTGTCCTAGCTAGATTCGTAGGATTTCGAGACTCATGCTCACCACTCGTGATAACTCGGAGAAATTCCGAATAGCTGATCGGATGTTTTTCACCGCAGCACCCACGTGTCGGTCAGGAGATCTCCTGGTCCCACTTGTTTACTTGCTTCTGCTCCGGCTAGCAGGCTGGAACGTCTGTTGTGATGAAGATCTGTATTCGTGGGTTTCACATTCCAGTCAACACTTAAGAGAATAATCTCTCGGTGTCCGTCATGAGGATTTGCCCTGATGGGTTTCACAGATCAGTCAATATCTTCAAGGAGAATCTTCCGGGGTCCATTCTTTAGAGTTCAAAGAAGTCTTCCTGGCAAGGAAAAACTTGGCTATTCGACCTACGGGCGCGGTCGGGATTTACTGACCGTGGCGATGAGTATGGTCTTCCTCTCTTCTCATCTCATCTCATCTCATCTCATCTCATCTCGGGCCTTTGGTTCCGATACCGGTTACCAATACAGATCTTCGTGACACGGCACGAGTTCAATAGTCTTTTAAAAGAGGCACCAGGCAAGCAGGAACAAGACTACGAGTCAAAACACAGGAGCAGCCACGAGGTTACGAGTCGATCGGATAAGAGAATAAGAGAAAGATGGACGGTTGGAGCTTGTAATTATAGTACAAAATCTTCCGTTTCCCGCCCAACCTTAATGTCCTTTCTTTTGTTTGAGTTTGGCGCTCAAATGTCTTGTATGGGTGATCTCCGTTCTTAATGGGTTTCGGGGCTACTCGTAACTGTCTGAGTACCTGTTAATATTTCTCCCATTGTTAAATCGGTCGGTGTTCTCCCTGGAGGGGTTTTGGGGCTTCCAAGTGTTTTGTATAACTACCTGCTAACGGCTCTCTCATCGTAGAGTCGTTGGGATTTTACATATTAATGTCTTTTGGATGGGCCCTTGATTACTCGGTACAATAGCTTTCATTCATACCTGGGAGACCGATTTCAGTATTTATGTGTATACTGCAAACCCATAATGTCTCGTGTATTATCTTCACTGTGCTGAATCTTAATCGATCTTGCACAAATGTTTATTGGAACGCCATCTTGTCTGCCTGTCGAAAAGTCTAGAATGTTCTGTCACGAGGTGCGGCGGCCATTTTACAGGCTGCTTGTGTCCACTTTGAGAAACCTGACAGCATTCTGCTGAAATAAAAGCTGTTTGAACGAGACTCTGTGTTTTCTCCTTATTAATAAAATCGCGATATATTGCGAATTCTACAATGCTGACTCTGTCCGATTAAATTATGCTTATCCAAATGTCCTGTTACTGCTTCCCTAATAATGGACTCCAACATTTTACCAACTACAGATGTTAGGCTAACTGGTCTATAGTTTCCAGCCTTTTGTCTACCTCCCTTTTTAAATAAGGGCGTTACATTAGCAGTTTTCCAATCTGCTGGGACCTTTCCCGAATCCAGGGAGTTTTGGAAAATTACCACCAATGCATCCGCAATCCCTACCGCTGCTTCTCTCAAGACCCTAGGATGTAAGCCATCAGGTCCAGGAGATTTATCCACCTTAAGTCCCATTATCTTACCGAGTACTATCTCCTTAGTGATTTTAATCGTATTTAGCTCCTCCCCCCCATAGCCCCCCGTTTGTCCAGTGTTGGGATATTTTTAGTGTCCTCTACTGTAAAGACTGATACAAAATATTTGTTCAGCGTATTTGCCATCTCCGTGTTCCCCACTACTAATTTCCCGGTCTCGTCCTCTAAGGGACCAACATTCACCTTAGCCACCCTTTTTCTTTTTATATAACTGTAGAAACTCTTGCTATCTGTTTTTATATTTTTTGCTAGTTTACTTTCATAATCTATCTTCCCCTTCTTAATTAATCTTTTAGTTATTCTTTGCTGACTTTTAAATGCTTCCCAATCTTCTATCCTCCCACTAGATTTGGCTACTTTATATGCCCTTGTTTTCAGTCGGATACTATCCTTTATTACTTTACTTAGCCACAGATGGCTGTCTTTTCTTTTACGCCCCTTTTTCCTCAGTGGAATATATTTTTCTTGAAAGTTGTGAAATACCTCCTTGAATGTACACCACTGCTCCTGTACCGTCTTACACCTTAATCTATTTTCCCAGTCCACTTTAGTCAACTCTGCTCTCATACCTTCATAGTCTCCTTTATTTAAACTTAGTACACTGGTTTGAGATCCAACTGTCTCACCCTCCAACTGAATTTGGAATTCAACCATGTTATGGTCACTCATTCCAAGGGGATCCTTTACTAGGACATTTTTTATTAATCCTGTCTCATTACACAGGACCAGATCTAAGATTGCCTGCCCCCTGGTTGGTTCAGTAACATACTGCTCAAGGAACCCGTCCCTAATGCACTCTATGAACTCTTCCTCAAGGCTGCCCTGCCCAACATGGTCATTGTTCAGGATAGACTGCCATCTCTGGAGGAGCGATGGGCAGCTATTGAGCAGAGAAACCAGAGCTTTATGGAAGTCCTCTGGAGTAGGACTGCCAGTGCAGATACGGGTCCTCATGGCCCCCCTGAAGAGCTGCAAGGTGCTGTCAAGCCACTTGCTAGCTCTGAAGTGGGGCTGACCCATGAGCGGGATGTTGGTGGCAGACAACAAGGAAGTGGGGGCTCCTCTCCAAGCGCTCACACGACCATGCCACTGCAGAGCCCTCGGTCAGAGCTCCACCAGAGTCCTCACCCAACTGAGATCAGCGTCTCAGCCCCTGCACAGCCCCAGGAGCAGCAGACTGTTGGCAAGCCCTCACAGGCTCGCAACCCCAGAGAATGCCCGCCAAAGGTGTCGAGGCAGGAGCAGCATGAAAGTGAGCGAGGGGCCTCCACATCTGCTGAAGCCACAGGGGAAGCACCACGTAGGAGCACGCGTAAGAGGAAGATAAAGCACAAGTAGTCACAAGGGTAGTCACTTGGGTGTTCTGTTGTGTTTAATTGTGAAATGCCATCCTTGACTGAATGTAATAAAATGACTTGATGGCAAACTGTTGAAGTTGTGGGCTGTGTCATTTCGCAAATGGGACTTCCACATTGAGGGCTCAGGGCGACTTGGAATTGTCAGTAGGGTGGTCAGAGTGATAGGAATCCGCAGGTTCTTGTCCATTGCCGATGGTGTGGTAAGAAGGAGCGAGGCAAATGTGTTTGATTGGGCAGCCTAAGCAAATCTGGCCAAGATGAGTGCATCCCTTGCATCCCAGGCAGCAATGTGCTCGCGTGCTGCTGCCGTTGGTTGATGCGCCTCCGCAAGCTCTTTGTTCTCGCTCTCCTCCTCCTCCTCCTCCTCATCCTCATCTGAGGAGGCTATGCGATGAGCCATTTGTACCTCAGGCAGCTGCAAGCCACGATGCTGTGCCATGTTGTGAAGTGCACAGCAGACCGTGATGATTCTGGAGACCCTGGCTGCTGAGTATTGCAGGGCTCCACCTGATAGCCCTTGTCTCCAAGTTCCCATCCGCAAAGTTGGTCTGGCGGACTGAAGAGCGGAGGCACACTAGACTGCCGTAGGATGAAGGAGTCATGGCAACTGCCAGGGTACTTGGCGCAAACATGCAAAATGTCCTTCTTGTGGTTACACACCAGCTGCACATTGAGGGAGTGGAAGCCCTTGCGGTTGACAAAAAGAGCTGGATTGTGATGGGGTGCCTTAAGGGTCACATGTGTGCAGTCTATGACGCCCTGCACCCTTGGAAAGCCTGCCAGATTAGCAAATCCAACTGCACGCGCGGTTACATTTGCTTGATCCTTGGAGAAGTTGATGTAATTGTGCGCGTTGGCAAAGAGGGCATCGGTTACCTGCGTGATGCAGGTGTGTGCGGCCGCCTGGGAGATGCCGCTGATGTCTACTGTTGATCCCTGGAATGAGCCTGAAGCAAAAAGGTTGAGTGCGGTGGTGACTTTGACGGCCACTGGTAAGGGGTGCCCACCGGATCCTCTGGGCTCCAGGTCTTGCTGCAGCATTGCGCAGATGTCACCCACTACCTCTCGTGAAAGTCTGAGCCTTCTTTGGCACTGCTGCTCAGTCATGTTGAGGTAGCTCATCCTCTGTCTGTAAACCCTGTTTTGGGGGTATCTCCTGCAGCGACGTCTTTCCCTGCGCTGGCGCCTTCTGGCCTGTGCAGCTTCAGGTGGGTGAGCAGCAGGTTGGTGCTCCTGTTGTTGCTCCTGCTGTTGGTGCTGCTGTTGTTCGGGGTTCTGCTGCTGCCGCAGCTGGTCTTCATCTGAATCTGAGGTCCAGGAGGAAAGGAAATAAATAGTTACCATGCTGCAGGTATATGCCTCAGTTGAGGAAGCGCTCAGTCAAGGTGGGGAGAGGGGTATCCCAGGAGGTCACAGTGGAGATGGATCTCAGCTTCAACACTTCCAAAATTAGTAGACCTGCAAAAGGTTCTCCAAGACCTGAGAAAAGAAATTTCTGCCACCTGCAACTGATCCTTGTGGAAAACATCGTTTTTATGGTGGAGCTGCAGCTGTTATTAAGCCATCCACTTGTGAACCCGACAGGATTAGCTGGTGTGTTTCAGGGGAGACGTGCAGCACGCGGGAAATATGGTAAACTCTGAAAGGCCTCTCAAAATGGCATTATAGAGGTAATTAAGTGGTTATTAAGAGCCTTAAGGGCCTATCCCGCCTCTTGGAAGCGGGACTGAAACGGAGTCTGCAAGCCCACATTTGGTAAAGTTGCGCAGAGGCGGGGTGGAGCCGGGATAAGAGCCCGACGCCATTTTTTGCAACTTTCCCACCTGACCCACCTTCAAACCCGCCTCCTCGGCCCTGACAAAATCCAACCCAAAGTATTTGTTTAATTTCTCTGCCATTTCCTTATTCCCCATTATAACTTCTCCAGTCTCAGCCTGAAAGGGACCCACATTTACTTTCGCTAATCTTTTCCTTTTTACATTCCTATAGAAGCTTTTACAATCTGTTTTTATGTCTCTCGCTAGTTTACTCTCATATTCTATTTTCCCTTTCTTTATCAATTTCTTGGTCCTCCTTTGCTGAATTCTAAAATCCTCCCAATCCTCAGGCTTGCTACTCTTTTTGGCAACATTATAAGCCTCTTCCTTTGGTCTAATACTATCATTAGCTTCTCTTATTAGCCACGGTTGGACCACTTTTCCTGTGGGGTTTTTGTGCCTTAAAGGAATGTATATTTGTTGTAAATTATGTATTAATTCTTTAAATGCTAGCCATTGCTTGTATCATATTATGGTCACTCTTCCCTAAAGGCCCTTTTACTACAAGGTTATTAATTAACCCTTTCTCATTGCACAATAGTAGATCTAAAATAGCTAAGATCCTTTCTCTCTACTGTCTTTATCCCATCCTTCATTATCAGGGCTACCCCTCCTCCTTTTCCATTTTGCATATTTCTTCAAAAAGTTAAGTATCCTGGAATATTTAGTTCCCAACCTTGGTCACTTTGCAATCACGTCTCCGTATTGGCTATTAGATCAAACCTGTTCATTTCTATCTGCGCTATGAATTCATCTATTTTGCTGCGAATGCTCCGCGCATTCAGGTATAGTGCTTTTAGCTTTGACTTTTTTCTATTTTTCCTTGATGTCACCTTAGTCACTGATGCCCTATTACCTGTTACTCTCTCTGTCCCTTCCTGACCCACTCTGCTTGTTTTTACCCAAAACCCTGCTCTGCTCTAGAGCCTTGACACTTCTCCTGCTGCTTTTAAATTTACTCTTTCCTGAATCCTCCCACCCCCCTTCATTAGGTTAAAGCCCTGTCTACTGCCCTAGTTATTTGATTTGCCAGGACACTGGCCTGGTTTAAGTGGAGCCCGTCCCAATGGAACAGTTCCCACTTTCCCCAGTACTGGTGCCAGTGCCCCATGAAGCAAAACCCCTGCCTCCCAAACCACTCTTTGAGCCATGCATTTAACCTTCTAATCCCTGTGCCAATTGGCGCGTGGCTCAGCTAACAATCCAGAGATTCTTACCTTTGAGGTTCTGCTTTTTAATTTGGACCCCAACTCCTCAAACTCTCTCAGCAGAACCTCATTCCTGGTTCTACCTGTGTCGTTGGTTCCTACGTGGACCACGACAACTTGATCCTCCCCTTCCCACTGCAAGTTATTCTCCAGCTGCGAGGAGATGTCTTTAACCCTGGCACCAGGCAGGCAACACAACCTTCAGAACTCCCGGTCGTGGCTGCAGAGAACAGTATCTATCCCTCTGACTATACTGTCCCCTACCACAACTGCATTCCCTTTCACTCCCCCCACTTGAATGGCCTCCTGCACCATGGTGCCATGGTCAGCCTGCTCATCCATCCTGCAGGCTTTTCCCTCATCCACACAGGCAGCAAGAACCTGTTGGATAAGGACAAATGCTGAGGCTCCTCCAGCACTTCACCTGGGGTCCCTTTACCTGCCTGAGTTGCAGTAACACCCTCCTATCCCTGACCACTAACCAGACCTGTACCTAAGTGGTGTGACTGCCTCCTGGATCAAAGCATCCAGGTAACTTTCCCCATCCCTGATGCCCTGCAATGTCTGCACTTCAGACTCCAGCTCAAAAACTCTGATCTGAAGTTCCTCAAGATGCAGGCACTTACTGCAAACGTGGTTGTCTGGGATCACAATGCTCTCCACAAACTCCCACATGCTGCAGTTGCGGCACACCACCTGCACTGCCATCCCTATATGACCTTGCTTTATTTAATTAAATTTAATTACATTTGTATTTAAGTAACTTAGTTTACAGTTTAGTTTCTTGACTACTTACTTGATCTAGATTAAGTTATGGGTAATGAAATTAAATATCTACCTGTTACACAAAGCACTACAAGTAGTGTAGGCAAAAAGCAACAACTCCTTCCCCCTCTTCTCCGAATTCCCACTCTTTCAAAATTCCCAAATGAAACACTCCGGGCTGGATTTTCAATGACCCGTGGAGTCGGGTTTGGAGGCGTGTGGGGGGTTAAAGTTGCAGATTCGGGGGTCCCGACCCCATCCCGACTCCATTCCGCCTCCACGCAATTTTGACAAAATCGGTCGCGGGGTTCCCGACTCCGTCCCGCCTCCAAGAGGCGGGAGAGGCCATTAAAGCCCTTAACAAGCCCTAAATTGGCTCAGTAATGCCATTTTGAAATATTTTAGCTAGTTTAACCCTTTTCCGACGTGAAGTACGCCTGATGTGAAACACGCCAGTGAAACCTGGCGGGAGCACAAGTGGATAGCTGACTATCAGCTGCAGATGAAGGTAGTAGTAGTATTAGTTCTGAAAGTCGCCTCTGATGCTGCTGCATTGAATGTCTTCAGAGACTGCCTGGGAGGACTTGGTTGCAAAAAAAATTCTCTCTCTCTCCTCTCTCTCTCTCTCTCTCTCTCTCTCTGATGCTGCTCATTTTGCATCCAGGTCCTCTCACAGCAAAGGCCGGCAATCTCTGAGACCAGGCAGTCTCTGACCTGCAATGAGGCGACTTTCAGACTGAAACCACGAATTGGTTCATGGGTTCCCACATGCTGGAACTCAATTGCCCAATTAAGTGAAAATTGCATCAATCTCCCACATCCAATTGCAGGCGGGTGGATAACACGAAATGCGGATGACACGACCCCAACCCGCCCCAGTATCAAAATCTAGCCCTCTGTTTAAGTCCTCTCTGTGCAGACCGCCACAGGACAGCACACCCTCAGTACTGCACTGGGAGTGTCAGCCTAGATTATGTGCTCAAGTTATGTAATATACCAAGATAATAGAATGATAAAAATAAAGCCCCAAAGAATTTGTAACTGAATTACAACATGAAATCAAAATTAGTCATAAACTCAGCTTATTGTAAGCAAATATATGTTCAATTAGGTCATTGTTGCCTGTTTAAGAACTTTACAGGTCCCTTAGAGTGTTAAGATCAGGTGAAAAGTGATTCACTTTCTGATTAATCAATGATTAAACTCTGTCACGGAATCTGTGTAAAGGAGTGACAGGAATCCGGACATGTCCTTCTCAGGCAGATTAGGTAAGGACACCTGTCCCTTTTACACCAGTCATTGGGCGAAAGCTTGTTTATCACACGTGAGAGTGCCTACTGAAGTTCTGACGAAATCAGAATGTGTGGTAAAGGTGATCTCTGCTTCAATAACACCAGTCTGCAGCCTTAGCCTCGCCTGACTGACTTGGGCATTAACCCTTGCTTGGCTCCCAGTTTCCATTCTGATGTTGAGTCAGGTGATCTCAGCCAGGGGTAGCGATTAAAGCGCAAGAATGGCCCCAATCCCCGGTCTGGAGAGACGGGTCAAAATCCGTCAGGGCTCACGCTCCTAATCACTATACATTAACCCCTGCCGGGAAGTACATATGTGCAGGCATCAAATGAGAATGGGATCTAACTCAGTTACAATGCCCTCCACAGTCAAATAGCTGACCAGCAGTCACTGGACCAGATCTTGCTGGAGAGGGGCATCTCGCGACATGCCCATTAGCTAAACATTTTCCCTCACCCTTCAGCTCAAACATTTTTTGGCGCTGTAACTTGCTGGAAGTGTGAGATGATAATGGCGCAGCGAGCAGGCATTTGGGACCTCTGAACGACGGGATCAACAGTCTATCTCCTCAACTAATGAGTTTGAAGGATTGAGAAAGAAACAGAGGAACAACGGAGATGGGAATAGGGTGAATTAGAGTCAAATCAGGTGCAGAAAGAGAAATAAAGAGAGGGGAAGAAAGGTTGGATTAAGAGAGAAAAACGAGACAGAAAGGAAAAGAAAAAAATTAAAACCTTTAAAATTTTAAAAATTTGTAGGAACAATTTACTACCTGTAGGAATGAGACTCCACAGTTTCAATTGTTCCCTTTCTGGGCCGGAGAGGTTGATTTGCATTGCAGGAGCATAAAGCTCTTCATTAAAAAGGTACTTGCACTGTTAAGTACCAGACCTAACTTTCTGCGGGCGAGTTTCTTGAAACTCACGGGGAGGTTGAGGGCGAGCTGTTGTTATCGCAAGGCCAACGGCGCAAATCGTCTAGCAACTTGTGGTGATTTGCAACTCACGGCATATCACCACCTCGCCACAAGTTGCTGGGCAATTTACTCATTAATAACGGCGAGCGCCATTAAACGCACCGTTATTTTGCCAGCAAGTTCTGGGTCAATTTCTGAGCTCGCAGATGAAGAATGTCCATTCGGGCGAGGTTTTGGATGGGCTGCCACTCTCTGTGGAAACCGTCCTGGCAACTGTCAGTGCCTCCACGAGAGAAGGGGAATAAAAACTGGAGGAACAGGGAGAAGAATGTTTTAAAAAATAAAGATTGCTTTCGGGGCTGAACCAACTAACAGCTAGGAGGCCCCCACGAACATCCAAGGGCCACTTAGGCCTTTAGATTTCTGCTACACCATCCTCCTCCCAGCTGTTAACCCTCTATTTGATTTCCTACACCCAGTTTTCATAATGGACCAATTTAATTTGTTTTTAAATATGTAATTCTCTGATATTGAACATTATAAATTGCAGTTACTGAGGAAAAAAAGGCAGTGAATTTTTTTCAAAATGCATTTTGAATGAGTCAATTAGTTCATCAACAAACTATGATAGGATACAGTTTACATTGGAAATACATGTTTTAAATGTTTACATAGCCAATTTCAATGGTAAAAGTGTTACCAAAAATTGTGACAATGCGAAATGAGGTTAGTGAACAGGAAGTGTCCATATGTAACAGTTTATTCTTTTACTAGATAGATATAGATGGATATACAGATATATAGATTGATATAAGGCCTTCAGCTGCCTAGTTGTTGTAGATATAGGAAACAGACAGATATGCAGGAATGTTACATCAGTGACATGTGGATGTATGCAAGAGTGTTACAACAACAATAGCAACTTGCATTTATATAGCGCCTTTAACCCAGTAAAATGTCCCAAGGCGTTTCATGGGAGCGTTATCAAACAAGAATGAACACCGAGCCACATAAAGAGATATTAGGACTGGTGACCAAAAGCTTGGTCAAAGAGATAGCTTTTAAGGAGTGTCTTAAAGGAGGCGACAATGGTGGGGTGAAGGAAATCGGGGATGCACAAGAGGTCAGAATTGGAGGAGTGCAGAGATCTCGGAGGGTTGCAGGGCTGGAGGAGGTTGCAGAGATAGGGAGCAGGCGAGATAGTTATGCCAGGTTTCTCCTCTTCAGGGGCGAAGTTCTGGTAAGGGGAGTACTCTGCCTGTCCCATCGGATCACTCCAAACCTGACCAATTTCCCAGGATCAGGGTTCATCCCATGAGTACAGCGAGCTGGAAGAGGGAGCGGAAAATCCCAGCCGAGGCTATCAGCGGGTAAATGTTTGGGGGTGACTGGAGGCAAAGGAGGCTGCTGCAAGACCCCTCTCCCTCTGGGATGGACATCAGGCCCTTTCCAACCACTCCCCAGGACCTATTGCCACTTCCCCATGGCGGTCCTGGGAAGTGGTGGTAAGTGGCGCGGACTGGACTGGAGGGAAATCTTCCAAGGACCCAGGACCCCCCGCACGCCGCCATGTGCATGTGTCAGGCGAGGAAGGAATGGTCAGCATGGCCCCAATGGGATGGGGAGGGGAGGAAAATCCCAGTCAGGGTTGGGAGATGGCAGTAGACCTCACCACCTGAATCTCTCTCCGCCATGAACGACCCCAATTTCTGGAGATATAGCAGAACAGAATTACCCCTTTATTCTCCTCAAACCCTGATGGGGCTGTCCCCACAGTTCATTCTACTTTTGTTGGGCTTACACCCTTCCCCCTGTGCCCCCACCAGGGCTAAAAGGGTTAAATTATGAGGATAAGTTGCATAGACTAGGCTTGTATTGCCTCGAGTATAGAAGATCTAATTCAGGTGTTTAAGATGATTAAAGGATTTGACAGGGTAGATAGAGAGAAACTATCTCCTCTGGTGGAGTTGGGGGTGAGGGGGGTGGGGGAGTCCAGAACAAGGGGGCATAACCTTAAAATTAGAGCTAAGCCGTTCAGGGGTGATGTCAGAAAGCACCTCTTCACACAAAGGGTAGTGGAAATCTGGAACACTTTCCCCCAAAAAGCTGTTATGGTTGGGGGTCAATTGAAAGTTTCAAAACTGAAATCGATAGATTATTGTTAGGCAAGGATATTAAGGGTCACGGAACCAAGATGGAGTTAAGATACAGATAAACCAGGGTTTAATTGAATGGCGGAACAGACACGAGGGACCGAATGGCCTACTCCTGTTCCTAAGTCCCCACAGCTTTGGCTGTGATTGCACCCTTCCCCCTGTCCCCACCTAAATGTATTTAACATGCGCGGGTGAAATTGATTTAATTTGACAGGAAGTAATTGGTCTGAGAGAAAACATTGACAGCTCTGCACAATAATAACTGGGTTAATTTATTTGAGAAGCTAAGTGACGTTCGCGCGTGGCTCCGTGGGTTAGATGCTAATCTGACAAGTCCATGCCGCCAGTGCAGACACACAAAGTTACCCCTATTGACCTTTCACCTCTGGATCCTGGGCTTCATTCCACACTTATGCGGGATGATGGCCTCTCTCTCTCTCTGATGGCTTCAAAAGTCTTCAGTGAAATGGGTTTGGGTCCTACATGAGATGGGTCTCTTTCTAATCCGACGTGGCCCCACCATGCATTCATTGGCATTAAAGTGGTAAACTCATTCAGACAGACCACAGGGTGCCTGCCAGGGAAAGTAGGGGAACGAAAGAGACACAAGGACAATAAAAGTTGAGGTTGAGGCAGAGGGGTAACTGCTGGGACAGAGCACAAGTTGATGATCAGCCATGATCTTATTGAATGGCAGAGCAGGCTCGAGGGGCCGTATGGCCTACTCCTGCTCCTATTTCTCCTGTTCTGTTTCTAACAGTGTTAAACTGATCTAGAGTGCTGACGTGGAGTGACTGAACTGCAAGGTATCTCATTGCCAGCATCAACAGTCTTCAACTTTTAGGAAGACAAAAATTTACACAAGAAAAAAATACATTAGCAAAAACCGTCTCTGTTCCTTAATAAAAATAAAAAATGCTGGAAATACTCAGCAGGTCAGGCAGCATCTGTGAAGAGAAAAACAGAGTTAACAGGCTGGATTTTGCCAATGGGGAGCTTTTGGAGGCGGGACTCCCACTTGTCAGGTTTCAGTCCCGCCTCCATCAACTTCTGGCCAACCCACGCTATTTTCCCTTGATTGACCTTGTGAAGCCCGCCCAGCGGGCTTAGCAGGCCAATTAAGGGAAAGCCGGTTGCAGAGAACGTCAAAAAATGTGAAGCTGTCAAACAGTGACATTCTCTGTAGTTTGATGAGTTCTTGAATTCAAGACCTCATCAAACCTCTTTCTTTAGCAGAAATTAGATGGTTGCTGCATTGGAGAATGCAACGGCCATCTGTCATCTCTGCCATGGAGGTGCGAGACTCTCTGCATACCCAACTCTTGAAGCCTGCAGGAAGAAACAAAGGTAAGTAAACTTTTTCTAACACTTTCCACTTACCTCACATACTTACCTCTCCACACTTGCACCCATCGCTTACCTTCACAGCGCACTTTTGCACCCCTCCGACCCCCGCAGACCCACTGCTCGCCTCAGTGATCCTGGCGGGGTTCGGAGCCTTCGGGAAGCCCGCACTTGTGTGGGCAAAATGGGGATAATCCTCTTATCTGCCTGTTAACTACCTGTTAACAGGCAGTTAAGTGGCTGTAATCCCTCCCCGCCTCCAATTCTGCCATTTTTCCGGCAGTCCCGCCTCCATACCCGCCTCCCCAGGGCTGGCAAGATCGCGCCCAACGTTTCAGTTTGATGATCATCATCCCACATCAGAACTGGAATAGGTTCGAGATGTAACAGGTTTTAAGCAAGTACAGAGGCAGGGAAAGGGGGAGGAAAGAACAAAAGGGAAGGTCTGTGATAGGGCGGAAGGCAGGAGAGATTAAATGACAAAAGGCATGATGATGCGATGCAAAAGGGGGTGGTAGTGGGACAAGTAAAGAAACAAAAGATGGGTCCAGAGGAGGTGTAAATGGCAACAGCAGAACTATTACCAACAGCTGTTGTCCGAAAAAATAGGAGCGGTGGTTATAATCTGAAGTTGTTGAACTCGATGTTGAGTCCGGAAGGCTGTAAAACGCCTAATCGAAAGAAGGTGTCTGTTCTGTGTTGTGTTTGCCTCTTTCTGTCACGTTTCCTGCATCTCCAACTGACCTTTCAATCTAAGGCTGCCAGTTTCTCTGAAAACAGCAGATATTAACCAGTTCTCACCTGTGCCACCAGATGGAGCCCCACACTACACCCGATAAAAAGAACTTTCATTTCTATCTCGCTTTTCGCAGCCTCAGGACTTCTCAAAGTGCTCCACAGCCAATGAAGTATTTTTTTTGAAGTGTAGTCACTGTTGTAATGCAGGGAAATGCAGCAGTCAATTTGAACACATGCAAGGTCCCACAAACTTCAATGAGATAAATGACCAGTTGATCAATTGGTGATGTTCGTCAGGGCACTGGGAGAATTCCCTGCTTCATTTGAATAGTGCCGTGGCTCATTAACATCCCCTCAAAAGGGCAAACATTGTTTAACAACTCATCCAAAAGACAGCACCTCTGACAATGCAGCACTCCCTTGACATGTCCATCTTTTTTTTACTCGTTTATGGTATGTGTGCATCACTGGCAATGCCAGCATTTATCGCCCATCCCTAGTTGCCCTTGAGAAGGTGGTGGTGAGCCGCCTTCTTGAATCGCTGCAGTCCGTGTGGTGAAGGTACTCCCACAGTGCTGTTAGGGAGGGAGTTCCAGGATTTTGACCCAGCGACGATGAAGAATCGGCGATATACTTCTAAGTCAGGATGGTGTGTGACTTGGAGGGGAACTTGGAGGTGGTGGTGTTCCCATGCGCCTGCTGCCCTTGTCCTTCTAGGTGGAAGAGGTCGCGGGTTTGGGAGGTGCTGGCGAAGAAGGCTTGGCGAGTTGCCGCTGTGCATCTTGTAGATGGTACACACTGCAGCCACGTGGTGGTGGAGGGAGTGAATGTTTAAGGTGGTGGATGGGGTGCCAATCAAGCGGGCTGCTTTGTCCTGGATGGTGTCGAGCTTCTTGAGTGTTGTTGGAGCTGCACTCATCCAGGTAAGTGGAGAGTATTCCATCACTCTCCTTACTTGTGCCTTGTAGATGGTGGAAAGGCTTTGGGGAGTCAGGAGGTGAGACACTCGCCGCAGAATGTTATCTAGTATATGAAAGAAAAAAGAAACATTAAGTCCTAGATTGGGGCTTAAACCTACAACCTTCTGACTAGAGGTGAGAGTGCTACCAATGAGCCAAACCGACACTTGAAGTGACTAATGTTTTCTGAAGGTACAGGTTCAAGTACAAGTACAGAGCAGCTGTTGGGATGGGAATTGTTCTGGCAGCTATGGGCAGACCTTAAAACCATGCTTCTTATTTTGAATTCAAAGGGAGGAGGCAGGAGTACCAAGGCCCATTAATTCACAGTCACTGAAGCTGCATGTTGAACAGACTTGTGACAAGACAGTGTCCAGGGACAGGGAGAAGAATTTACTTTGAGCTCACACCATTTAAGGTGCTCTTACACCAGGTCTCACTTTGTTGGGAGTCAAAGAAAGAAAGAAAGAAACTATACAGCACATTTCACAACCTCAGGACATCCCAAAGCTCTTTACAGTCAATGAAGTAATTTTGAAGTGTAGTCACTGTTGTAATGTAGGAAACGCGGCAGCCAATTTGTACACAGCAAGATCCCACAAACAGCAATGCAGTAATGACCAGATAAACTGTTTTAGTGATGTGGGTTGTGGGATAAATATTGGCCAGGACACCGGGGAGAACTCCCCTGCTCTTGTTTGAAATAGTGCCATGGGTTCTTTTACGTCCACCTGAGAGGGCAGATGGGGCCTCGGTTTAACGTCTCATCCAAAAGACAGCACCTCCTACAGTGCAGTGCTCCCTCAGTACTGGAGTGTCACCTTGGATTACTTGCTCAAGTCTCTTGGAGTGGGGCTCAAACCCACAACCTTCTGACTCAGAGGCGAGAGAGTGCTACCCACTGAGCCACGGCTGACACTGCGGGGGCGGGGGAGAGAAAGGAAAAATTGTGACTGGGCTGTGCGTTTCTTTTAGTCTTCTTGACCAACTTGGAGTGTAGGCGTGGGGAGACACGTCTCCATGATTCATACTGATTCTGTGATGTGAGTGAATGATCAGACACCTAAAGAGAAGGGAGGTTTATGGTTAAGGCCCATTCATGGTGTTGTGCCCCTGGGACGGGTCCTAATCCAATCTCACACGCACAAAATTCTTGAGTCACTTACTAGGCAAGAGTAGCTAGTTTCCACTGACCTTCCTCATGGCTTTGACCTTCAGAGTACCTTCTCCTAGGTGGGCTGCAACCAAGGCTATAGAGGCCCACCTACATTTTACGATGGGGGAGCGGGGTGGCTCACGCTTACCCATCGGTCACAAGTGTATCAAGGGATACGGAGATAGGGCGGAAAAGTGGAGTTGAGGTTGAAGATCAGCCATCACCTTATTGTACGGCGTGGTGGGCTCGAGGGGCCCTATGGCCTACTCCTGCTCCTATGTTCTTAGGTTCTTATTTATTTATTTCCGCCTTTCAGTAATTCAGTTTATGCAGCCAAGATGCCACAGAAAATCGGTCAAGAAAAATTTCCATCCAGATGTGTACGATTTACTTCTGCTATTTAAAGGCAGCAGCATTTGTAACATTACACCATCATGAGGCCACAGCCAAGTCACTTTATGAATTGATTAGCAGCAGGCTGTCGTTTCGTTGCAATTCGGATAGTCGGCCCATATGACCAGTCACTATTTTCCATTCTCTCTCCCCCTGCACAGAAATCCATCCTTCAGTACCTGCAGCTCGAGCTGATCGCAGTATCAGTTGCTTTCCTTTCTGTCTGTGCCTGTGAGAGAAGGTCGAGTCGAGAACCCTTTATTCTGACGCCAGGGTTTCTTTTCTTTTTTGTTTCCCCCACTGTCGTTCGCCTGGTAACTCGTGACCGTGACTCCGGCCACCACTGAGGTGCGGACAGTCAGCGGGGAGAGGCGCCTTGGGCCTACCGTTAGCGTTTGCGGGGAAGTGCCGAGGGATTTTGCACGGGTGCAATGGCGAGTGCTTGCTTCCAGGTGGTGGGATTCATTACAGCCGTGGTCGGGTGGTTAATGGCCTGCGTTGCTATGGCAATCCCGCAGTGGAAAATCCGGAATCTGGATGGCAGCACAATTCTGACGGTGGAGGAGGGCTGGGAGGGGATCTGGATGAACTGCATCAATGACAGCGGCGGTCTCCTGAGCTGTGACATATACGACTCACTGCTGGGATTGCCATCCGACCTACGGGCAGCCAGAGCTCTCATGTGCCTGGCGGTGTCATTGGGCATTTTAGCCATGGTGGTGTCGAGCGCAGGCATGAAGTGCACCAAGTTTGCGAGGGGCGAGGAGAGGTTCAAGGCCTCGCTGACCATATCCGGAGGGGTTTTCTTCATCCTGGCGGGAATGTGCGTCCTGATTCCCGTCTCCTGGACCGCGGGCAACATCGTGGCTGACTTCTACAACCCTCTGGTGCCCCTGTCGATGAAGGCGGAGCTGGGAGACGCTCTCTTCCTGGGGTGGGGATCGACTTGTGTTCTGGTCCTCGGGGGAACCATCCTCTGCTGCTCGTGCCCAGCAGGCAGTGAGTGGAGTAAAGGATACGGGAGGAATCGCGCTCAGTATCAGCCCACAGCTCCAGGGAACAGGTAATGATCGCTGCTGAAACCCTCATCCGTGACTGTGTTACCTCCAGACTCGACTATTCCAACGCTCTCCTGGCCTGGCGCCCCTCTTCCACCCTCCATAAACTTGAGCTCATCCAAAACTCTGCTGCCCGTGTCCTAACTCGCACCGAGTCCCGTTCACCCATCACCCCTGTGCTCGCTGACCTACATTGGCTCCCAGTCTGGCAACGCCTCACTTTTAAAATTCTCATCCTTGTGTTCAAATTCCTCCATGGCCTCGACCCTCCTTATCTCTGCAACTTCCACCAGCCCTACAACCAACGTTCCTTGCGGCTGCGCAGCTCTCTGCCGGTCCCGTGCAGCCCTTAAAGGGGCTACACACCCAAAAGTTTTTACAAGGAATATTGACTACAACCCTCCACGATCTCTGCGCTCCTCCAATTCCGTCTTTTGTGCATCCCCGATTTTTCATTGTTCCACCTTTGGTGGCCGTGCCTTCAGCTGCCGTGGCCCTAAGTTCTGGAATTCCCTCCCTAAACCTCTCTGCCTCTCTACCTCTCTCTCCTCCTTTAAGACACTCCTTAAAACCTACCTCTTTGATCAAGCTTTTGACTCCCTGTCCTAACATCTCCTTATGTGGCTCGGTGTCAAATTCTGTCTGATAATCGCTCCTGTGAAGCGCCTTGGGACATTTTACTACATTAAAGGCGGTATATAAATGCAAGTTGTATGCTTATATATAAGCAAGTGTTTTAATTAGGATGTTTGTTTTCAATAATTACACATGGCGATGCTAAGATTTTATTTGTAACCTCCAGGATCAACATCTGAATCTGATATTCACCAACTGTAGATTCTGGATCAGGAGCAACACTCAGAGTCCTGCAATGTTCTCATTCCGAAGAGTGATGAAGATTAAAAAGAAGTCATCAAACTTTATCTTAAAACAGGAAATAAAGTGCCATTGACAAACCAGAATGTGCTGCCCTGGTGTTATCCTTTCTGTGGAGATTAACATATTCAGAGAACCAATTACCCACATTCTTGTCTTCAAATCTTCCATGGCTTGACTCCACCCTCACTCTTCAATCTGCTCCAGATTTCTTTCCCTTCCCATACCCTTCAGTCTCTGACTCAGGTCTCCTGTGCATCCCCACCTCCCTTCACCCCATAATTGGTAACAGATCGGCTTGGACCCTGCCCTCTGAACACCCGCCCTAACCCCCTGCCTCAAACCCTAATCTCCTCCCTCCCTAACCCCCACCCTAACCCCCCCTCCCTCCCTAAACCTCTCCCTCCCAAACACCCTCCCTCCCTCACCCCTCCCTCCTTAAACCTCTCCCTCCCAAACACCCTCCCTCCCTCACCCCTCCCTCCCTAAACCTCTCCCTCCCAAACACCCTCCCTCCCTCACCCCCTCCCTCCCAAACACCCTCCCTCCCTCACCCCCTCCCTCCCTGAACCACTCCCTCCCTAACCCCCACCCTAACCCCCCCTCCCTCCCTAAACCTCTCCCTCTCTATCCCCCTCCCTCCCTAAATCACTCCATCCTTATCCCCCTCCCTCCCGAACACCCTCCCTCCCTCACCCCCTCCCTCCCTAACACCCTCCCTCCCTCACCCCCTCCCTCCCTAACCCCCTCCCTCCCTAACACCCTCCCTCCCTCACCCCCTCCCTCCCTAACCCCCTCCCTCCCAAACACCCTCCCGCCCTCACCCCCTCCCTCCCTAACCCCCTCCCTCCCTAACACCCTCCCTCCCTCACCCCCTCCCTCCCTAACCCCCTCCCTCCCTAACACCCTCCCTCCCTCACCCCCTCCCTCCCTAACCCCCTCCCTCCCTAACACCCTCCCTCCCTCACCCCCTCCCTCCCTAACCCCCTCCCTCCCTAACACCCTCCCGCCCTCACCCCCTCCCTCCCTAACCCCCTCCCTCCCTAACACCCTCCCTCCCTAACACCCTCCCTCCCTCACCCCCTCCCTCCCTAACCCCCTCCCTCCCTAACACCCTCCCTCCCTCACCCCCTCCCTCCCTAAACCTCTCCCTTCCAAACACCCTCCCCTCAACCCCTCCCTCCCTAAACCACTCCCTCCCTAACCCCCACCCTAACCCCTCCTCCCTCCCTAAACCTCTCCCTCTCTATCCCCCTCCCTCCCTAAATCACTCCATCCTTATCCCCCTCCCTCCCTAACACCCTCCCTCCCTCACCCCCTCCCTCCCTAACACCCTCCCTCCCTCACCCCCTCCCTCCCTAATCCACTCCCTCTCTAAACCCTTCCTCCATTCTTCCATCTCTCTCCGCTCCTTTAAAACCTTCTGAAAACCCATCTTTTCACCACGTCTTCATCCATCACTCATAAATGCTCTTTCCTAGCACAGCAATCCATTCCGCTTACTATCACTTGTATAAAGGATGTTGTGTAAGCTAAAGTCTCTTTTTACCCTCAATCTGCTGTTGTTGTCGCAATCCCTCTAGTCTCTGTTTCTAACATCTTCATTCTGATTAGGAATGAAGTGCATTATCTAGAGAAAGGATTCAGTGAAGAAAAACTGGGGGAGAAACTATTGCCTAGCACTGAAGAAACACTTCTGTTATACAGGACGGTGAATGGCTTCAGGTATCTGGGAATAAACAGCCCCCTAGATTTCCTGACCGGTGTGAGGTGAATTCTCCTGGGAAGTTGTTATAAAGGACATGGACTGTTGGGAGAGTCAATGTCCTGAACATAATATTCTCCTCAGTAGTCACCTCCAGTGATGACTCCACAACACAACTCTGGGGAGCTGGAGATTTCCAGCTTATTTGACGAACGAAGTGATCTTAGATTCACCAAAAGAAATATCCGAACCACAAAGGAGGCTTACTCTACTCATCTGTCCCTACAACAACAACAACTTGCATTTAGATAGTGCCTTTAACGTAGTAAAACATCCCAAGGCGCTTCACAGGAGCATTAGCAAACAAAATTTGATACCGAGCCACATAAAGAGACAAGAGGTAGGTTTTAATGAGCGTCTTAAAGGAGGAGAGAGAGGTAGAGAGGCGGAGAGGTTTAGGGAGGGAATTCCAGAGCTTAGGGCCTAGGCAGCTGAAGGCACGGCCGCCGATGGTGGAGCGATTAAAATCGGGGATGTGGAAGAGGCCAGAATTGGAGGAATGCAGAGATCTCGGAGGGTTGTTGGGCTGGAGGAAGTTACAGAGATAGGGAGGGGTGAGGCCATAGAGGGATATGCAAACAAGAATGAGAATTTTAAATCGAGGCATTGCCAAACCGGGAGGCAATGTAGGTTACCGAGCACAGGGGTGAACGGGACTTGGTGTGAGTCAGGATACGGGCAGCAGAGTTTTGGATGAGCTGAAGTTTAAGGAGGCTGCAAGGTGGAAGGCTGGCCAGGAGAGCATTGGAATAGTCTGGTAATAAAGGCAAGGAAGAGGGCTTCAGCAGCAGATGGGCTGAGGCAGGGGTGGAGACTAGCAATGTTACGGAAGTGGAAGTAGGCGGTCTTGGTGATGGAGAGGATGTGGGATCGGAAGTTCAGCTTAGGGTCAAATAGGATGCCAATTTGCGAACAATCTGGTACATGGCAGCACAGGGTTGTGCTGCTCTGACATGGATTAATGTCCTCCAGAAATAACAATGGTCCAAGCAGAACATCGAAATGGGCTTCACTTCTATCTCCGTAATCTTTACTATTACGGAGATAGAAGTGAAGTGTCGATAGCAGCACATTCTTGGCTGAAGCAGTGAGCAAAACTGGAATTTCTTTTAACATTCTGTGCTGGCTCACTTTGACTTTCATGTCTTTTGCTCATTTCATCACCTGTGGACTCCCACCCTCTCTCCATGTTCACCCGTAACTGACTATGAGGATTTAGGGTTTATGGTCCAGATCAAATTAATCATTTGAAGGCTTGCAGCTTTAGATTGCAAGCTCAAAAGAAGTTTTTTTTCCCTGATAAAAAATGAGATTCAGGTGAACGAGTTCGCGGGGTGACCAGCTGACCAGAGGTCTGCTGCTCCATTCAAGAGCTAAGGACTCTTTTATTCAAAGCAGCGCATGTAAAATGGAAAGTTATCCATCTCCTTAAGGCCAGCTAATGTTTCTATTTAATGAAAAAGGGAAAGTATTACAGGGAAAGTAAATACCATTGTCTCAGATTACTGCTGAGTTTCAGCCAAGGTGCTTGCAGCAGGATTAAAGGAAGGTCTTTGCCAGATGACGTTCAAAGACCTCATTGTCTGATATTGCTGCACAAATATTTAACCCAATTGTAGGACACTGCTTTATCTAATATTTTAACAGAGGCATTAATTAACCCGGCTAACACCTCCATTAAAATAGTGGACAAAAGGAATATCTTACCAGTGCATTAAGAGTTCGTATACTTGAAACCCACCGTGTGATTGCACCCTGTCGGAAGATTTTGTGAGGGTTAGGCTGGGCTAGGACAAAAGGACTTTTCGCCTGATAAGGCAGGAAGAAGGCAGGCTTTGTTACATGGCATTCATGACAGATGCTCAGAAGACACTGTTGAGTTGAAGTACTTGGGTAGCTTTGTTTTAGATTCAGGATAGGCTCAGACCTTTTGCAGGTTCTTGGCTGCCTCCTGAAGGCAGTTCTCCTAAATTGACCTTCTCCCATCTTCTTTTCAAGTTGGATGGAAGCAGTGAGGTTGGTTGCCACTGGTCTTTATAGTGGCTTTCAAACCTTATTATTACTATTAACATCATTAAAATGAAACAGATTATATGGTCATTATCTCATTACTGTTTGTGGGACCTTGCTGTGCGCAAATTGGCTGCCGCGTTTCCTACATTACAACAGTGACTGCACTTCAAAAAGTACTTCATTGGTTGTAAAGCACTTTGGGACGTCCTGAGGTCGTGAAAGGCGCTATATAAATGCAAGTCTTTTCTTTTTTGGCTCTTGTAATGAGGGTATTTGCAATAAGAGCCTTTTGGCAAAGAGCACCATGCATAAGGGGAAGCTAGATAAGTACATGAGGGAGAAAGGAATAGAAGGATATGCTGATAGGGTGAGAGGAAGAGGAGTGGGAGGCGGTTTGTGTGGAGCATAAGCGCCTGCATGGACCTGTTGGGCTGAATGGCCTGTTTCTGTGCTGTAGACTCGATGTAATTATGCTGTTTACATTTTACTATATGTGCTTTAGGGTTAAGGTTTCATCACCCATTATATACACCTGGTTATCAGGGAAATCATATCCAATACCTCTACACCGTTTCTGGTATTTGGCAATGATACATTTCTTTCCGTGTAACTGCATAACAAAGGGTACAACTTAACTGAGGATTAGGGTGAATACAACTTGATATATTGGAAATACTTCTTACTCCAATTGAGAATGGGACTTTAATGGGATGAGGGATGTATATAACCTGCAGATCATAAGGTCCCAGGTTTAGGTTCCAGCCCTTGTTGACTTTGAATTAAATGATCTCAGCGCCTGTTGGGCTAGGGAGGGGAAAATCAGTCAGGATTCCTGCTCCTGGCCACTATCCTGATGGAAAGTGATTTGTGTGTGGACGTTGAATGAGTACGGGACCTGGCTCATCTGTGAGGTCCTGTACAGTCCAATAGCCAGCCAACATACACTGCCTAAGCTCATTCATGAAGAATGATCACTTGGGTGAGGTACCAAGCAGCATCCATGGAACTGTGGGGCAGCAAGGGACCAGCATCGTCAGGAGACAATGAGGGAATATTGGAATGACTGCTCCCTCTGGTCCCACAACAAATCTTAGAAGAAAAAAAGCAAAATCTTCCCTTTCCAGAGCTGCCATCAGCGATCCCTTAAGCCGGTTAGCTCACGTAACACCGGGAAAATCTGAGACTAGCATGCACATTACATGTTCCACCCACTGAGCACATAAATCTAGGCTGACACTCCAGTGCAGTGCTGAGGGAGCGCTGCACTGTTGGAAGTGTCGTCTTTCGGATGAGACGTTAAACTGAGGCCCCATCTGCTCTCTCAGGTGGATGTAAAAGATCCCATGGCACTATTTCGAAGAAGAGCAGGGGAGTTATCCCCGGTGTCCTGGCCAATATTTATCCCTCAATCAACATCACTAAAACAGTTTACCTGGTCATTATCACATTGCTGTTTGTGGGAGCTTGCTGTGCGCAAATTGGCTGCCGCGTTTCCCACATTACAACAATGACTACACTCCAAAAGTACTTCATTGGCTGTAAAGCGCTTTGAGACATCCGGTGGTCGTGAAAGGCGCTATATAAATGTGAGTCTTTCTTTCTTCCTTTCATTACTCCTTGAAGATTGCAATCAGGATCTTACAACCTACAAAGGTCTAGGACCCCGATTTCCATATTTAAACAGCCTCCCGCCTGTTTTAGGTGGGCGTGTTTGACGCCCATTTAAAGGCCATCCTGAAAATTGAATCAGGCGGGAAAATTGGTGTCCCAGATCCCCGCCAGCATTTTCATCTGCTGCTCGACCGCTTTTCAGGCATGGAAAAAGGCAGCCAGCCATTGAAAACTCCCCCCGTCCCACAGTCTCACATCTCATTAACGGGCAAATATGTTGATTTCGTAAAGTTTTGATCAATTGCTTTTCCCTGAAATGGATTTGAAAGCAGATTTGGTTGCAAACCTCACACATCAAAGGGGAGACCATTAGTTTGTGGTTTTCATGGGAACATACATGGATGCAATCGTAGAATGCGATCCCCAAAACATCCATCAACAAGTTCCAGAATCTCATGTATCCAATGTTGGTAAGCAGAGGGATTTGGGGGCCCTTGTACACGAATCACAGAAAATTAACAGCAAGCAAATAGGAAGGCAAATTGTATGTTAGCCTTTATTGCAAGGGGGTTGGAGTATAAGAGTAAGGAAGTCTTGCTGCAATTATATAGGGCCCTGATGAGACCACACCTGGAGTACTGTGTACAGTTTTGGTATCCTTACCTAAGGAACGGTATACTTGCCTTAGGGGGGGTGCAACTAATGTTCACTAGATTGATTCCAGGGATGAGAGAGTTATCCTATGAGGAGAGATTGAGTAGAATGGGCCTATATTCTCTGGAGTTTAGAAAAATGAGAGGTGATCGCATTAAAACGTATAAAATTCTTAGAGGGCTGAGAGCTGTTTCCCCTGGCTGGAGAGTCTAGAACTAGGGGTTATAGTCTCAGGATAAGGGGTTGGCCATTTTGGACTGAGATGAGGAGAAATTTCTTTACTCAGAGGGTTGTGAATCTTTGGCATTCTCTACCCCAGAGGGTTGCAGATGCTCAGTCGTTGAGTATATTCAAAACTGAGATCGCTAGATTTTGTACACTAAGGGAATCAAGGGATACGGGCATAGGGTGGGAAAGTGGAGTTGAAGTAGAAGATGATACATGATCTTATTGAATGGCAGAGCAGGCTCAAGGAGCCATATGGCCTATTCCTGCTCCTATTTCTTATGTTCTTATGTAACAAAATAAGAGTTGGGATTGTTTGATCACCAGAGGCCAGTGTCATGAGTTGACCACAATCAGTGATGCCATTGAGACAGACTCCTCTCCTGTTACAGCCGATCCTGTTTCTGCATTAGAGTCGGTGCTTTTGTAACACAACACTTGGACACTGCAGCCCTCCCGATCTGTACACAGCATCTTATCAACCCACAGACCTCAAACCAAGTCAACAAAACTGGGTATAATGGGAATATATTCAAGAAAACAGATCGAGATTTGCTGAATCATTTTGCATTGGTACTTGGTTTTTGCATCAATGGGCTATTGTGTTTAAGTTTGGTCAAAAAGTCCAAACAAATTCACAGGGAGTTTAGGAACAAATAAGTGAGAGCCAGTTTGAGCCTTTTTTAGCTGGTTATCATTATTTTTGTGTCTTCTCACTGTCAACAGTGTGAAGTAGTGGAAGGGTTCGCAGGCTGATTAACAGTCTGACTAGCCACGTTAACACTCCTTCCATGGCTGCAACTATCTTTATACCAGCCGATAAGGTGGCTGGTCCGATACGGCAGGAGGGTTTTATGGGCTCCCACAACCCATACGATGAGGGAGGGGTCACTCACACCCACCGGACGCAAGTATCCCACTGGATGTCAACCCAGAATTCAAAGCCGGAAGCTCCGACTCCACTGGACTGTCTGGAGTGGGGTTTGAACCCTGCACCTTCTGACCCAGAGGTGGGAACGCTACCGCTGCACCAAAGGCTCACTCCGCTTGAGCCAGTTTGAGCTGGTTTGAACTGGTTTGAGATGATTTGAACTGGTTTGAGCCAATTTGAACCAGTTTGAACTGGTTAGAGCTGGTGAGAGCTGGTGAGCGCCTGTTTGAGCCAGTGAGATCCGGTGAGCACCTGTTTGAGCCAGTGAGATCCGGTGAGCGCCTGTTTGAGCCAGTGAGATCCGGTCAGCGCCTGTTTGAGCCAGTGAGATCCGGTCAGCGCCTGTTTGAGCCAGTGAGATCCAGTGAGTGCCTGTTTGAGCCAGTGAGATCCGGTCAGCGCCTGTTTGAGCCAGTGAGATCCGGTCAGCACCTGTTTGAGCCAGTGAGATCCGGTCAGCGCCTGTTTGAGCCAGTGAGATCCGGTCAGCGCCTGTTTGAGACAGTGAGATCTGGTGTCTTCTGCAGAGGGGAGGAGAAAATGGGTGAGAGCAACACTTTCCAATTGTGCACTTCTGTTCTACAGTACTTCCCAGCTCATTCAAAGTCAGAGGTATTCGATGTGAATTGTTTTAATTAATTGTGAGGCACTATTAAAAACTTGCATCATGAAGTCTCTGAATTTGATTCAATGGATTGTCAGGGAGATTTTACCTGTTTTCATATTTAAGTGTTACTATCTTTACTGATTGCTCTTAACAGCCCAATAATAAGAGCATTCTACTGTTTAGTTAAAATTCCATTTGACATAATTGGTTCCTTATTTCTTTGCACTCAGTCACCCCCCCCCCCCCCCACCCTAACAGAAATCCATCCTTTGACATCCGAGGCTGGTACTGTTCCAAGAGTCGCTGGCTGCCTCATTCAAGCTTTCCCTTACACACGGATATCAGGCTGCCGAACATCAAACCGCTTTATTTTGCTTCAAGTACTTTTCTTGTCATTCACTAACCTAGTCATTGGCTCTAATCAGGAATGTGCAGACCTGACCTGGGCAACAACATCCAGTGAAATACCCTGGGATGAGATAGAAGTGTTAAACAGAGAGAGAAAGATAGAGAGAGAGAGAAATAGAGAGAAACAGAGACAGAGAGCGAGGGAGACAGAGAGAGACAGAGAGAGAAACGGAGAAGGAGAGAGAGAGAAATAGAGACAGAGACAGACAGAGAGAGAGACAGACAAAGAGAGCGACAGAGAGAGGAAAGAAGAGAGGGAGACTGAAAGACAGCTTGAGAGAGACATAGACAGAGAGAGAAAGACAGAGACAGAGAGAGACAGAAAGAGACTGAACGATAGAGAGGCAGAACGAAAGAGAGAGAAGGAAAGAGAGAGAGAGGGGCAGAGACAGAGAGAGAGAGACTGAACGATAGAGAGACAGGTGGAATTGTGGAGAAAATGGCCAGCACTGTCCTGGAATTTCTTGGGTTCCTCATTGGTGTAATAGGATGGATGTGTGTCTGCGCAGTTACAGGAATGCCACAGTGGAAGATCACACCATTTATTGGAAGCACCATATTGAATACAGAGATCACGTGGGAAGGGATTTGGATGACCTGTGTCTACCAACAGACATCGGGCAGGTTGGTGTGCGATATCTACGATTCCATGCTTGACCTCTCCGGGGACGTGCAGATGGCGAGGGCCTTCATGTGTCTGGCCATTTCCTCGGGACTTCTAGCCATCATGGTGTCGACGGTGGGAATGAAGTGTACGTACTGTGCTGGGGACGACCACAGGGTGAAAGGTTATGTGGCCACTGTTGCCGGCTCCTTTTTCATCTTGGCTGGGCTGTGCGTTCTGGTTCCTGTGTCGTGGGTCGCACACAACATCATCACGGATTTTTACAACCCACTAGTGCCGGAGAGTCTGAAGCGGGAGCTGGGAGATGCCCTTTACGTGGGCTGGTCAGCCACCTGTTTCCTCAGTATTGGAGGAGCCTTTCTCTGTTGCTCTTGCCCCAGAGACAGTGACTACAGACCAGGCTATCGGAAGAGTTACACAGCGAATCAGCCTTCAGTGCCGATTCAGAGCCCAGCAGCTGGCTACCCATTGAAGGAATACGTCTGAACTCTCCGCCTGGACTCCGTGTGACATTTCCTAGCCTGTAATAGCGACGGGTTTCAGCAATTGTTTTCGCTAGTTTATTTCGTATTGATACCGAGTTACAGCCTCAAAACTGTTTAATGGTTAGCACTGCAGTAAATAAATAATTGTCTCTTCCAATGACCGATTGGTGTGGTACTGACCCCAACAGACAGGACATTCCCAGGGTCCATCTCAGTTGGGGTAATGGTGTGCTCACCACTATTGACCTCTGGGATCTCAGACAAGGATAGAGAAAATAAACACATAAAAACCAGCCTGGGTTCTTGCTTTTGATTACGAGGCAATGACTCCTGGTGGGAATGTGTGAACTTAGATGTTGAGTGACAACAGAATCAGCCTTGGCCCCAATGCCCCTCCAATTCAATATTGTTTCTTCTTTTAAGTTGTTTTCAAGGTGTAGGCAATCCCACCAAGGTCGGCCTTTATTGCTCTGAGAGGGCGGTGGTGGGTCTTCTTCTTGAGTGCTTGTTTTTACAACTGAGTGGCTTACTAAACCACTTCCTACATTTCAACAGTGACTACACTTCAAAAAGTACTGCATTGGCTGTAACCTGCTTTGGGACACCCTGAGGTCGTGAAAAGCGCTATATAAATGCAAGTCTTTCTTTCTTCAAAGGACATTAAAAGTGGGACTCAAGTTATATGCAGTCCTAACCAGGTAGGGCGAGGTAGGAGGGCTCTTTCCCTGAAGGACATTCATGAAGCAAGCTAGGTTTTTATGACAATCTGAGGAGTCATGGCCGTAGATTAACAGATTTATTAAATTCAGTTTCATAATGTGCCGTGGGGGGGGGGCGGAATTTGAACACTTCATCGCTGGGTTATTGGGCCAGTAGTGTAGCCACTACACTACCACACCTACACCTGGAAAATACAAGAGTTAATTTAATCCACAAAGAGTCACAGCATTCAGGAGCAGAGAGGGAAAAAAATGAGAGAAATAAAGCAAAATAGTAAGAAGGGAGGATGGGAATTCAGTTTAAAAATCTGCGGAAAAAAAGCTGGTCTCAGTAAAAGTGACCATGAAGCTGTTGGATTTTCGTAAACACCCAACTGGTTCACTAATGTTCTTTAGGGAAGGAAACCTGCCGTCCTTACCCAGTCTGGGCCTGTATGTGGCTCCAGTCCCACACCAACGTGGTTGACTCTTTAATGCCCTCTGAAGTGGCCAAGCAAACCACACAGTTGTATCAAAACCGCTACCACCACCACCTTT
Source organism: Squalus acanthias (assembly GCA_030390025.1). Taxonomy (NCBI): domain Eukaryota; kingdom Metazoa; phylum Chordata; class Chondrichthyes; order Squaliformes; family Squalidae; genus Squalus; species Squalus acanthias. The sequence continues at coordinate 63,956,422 of CM059440.1, read as the reverse complement.
TCAGGGCAACTAAGGATGGGCAATAAATGCCGGCTTTGCCAGTGACACCCATATGCCGAGACTGAATAAAAAAAATTAAAAGGAGGAGTCTCAGTTTCGGAGGAAACCGAGACTTCAACCAGAATAGACCACACACGTTTGACGCTCCGCAGTGTCCAGTGGGAGTCTACTAACCATCAGCATTCCCTATAAGCTGCGTGGTCATGTGGTCATGCAGCTCTCTGCCGGTCCCACACAGCCCGGGACCGGCTTTTGCAATGAAACGATGAATGGGCCGCACACCCAAAAAAAAATTACGAGGGAACATTGCTTACCAGTCCTAGTTTACTGGAGCCTGAACTCAAAGGCAACTTTCCCAATAAGAGAAAAAGAAACAGGGGCCTAGATATTCGTTCACGACGCGCCCGTTCTGTGCCGGAAGAGCACTGCCTGTCATATTGGTAAAGGCTGAAGTACAGGCCTCCTGGGCCCATGCCTGAAACAGGCTTTAGGTCCTTTGCAGAGACAATAGGAGGCCTAACGCCTGTTTGAGAACCCCTTCCAAAAATTGGACTGCCCTGAATACATCCGGCACTGACCCAGACCGGAAAATACCAAAAACAACAACTTGCATTTATATAGCACTTTTAACATATTAAAATAACCCAAGGTGCTTCACAGGAGTGTTATCAAACAAAATGTTGTTCCTTTTTGTCTGGCTACGCTCCTGTGAAGTGCCTTGGGGCATTTTACTATGTTGATGTAATAAAAGAAAGATTACAAGATAAAGCCTATCTTCTATAGCTGATTCCTCCAAAGCAGAGGAGGGAATGTGTGATGGCTGAAATGTGACATAGAAAACACCTGGCACAAGCAAGCTTTTAATTAATGGATTACTGAATGGATAAATGGATAGATAAAGAAAGAGATGGCTAGATAGTTAGATATTTGGAATATAGGAACGGGAGTACGCCATTCAGTCCCTCAAATCTGTTCCACCATTCTATTAGATCATGGCTGAGCTATATCTTAATTCTATCTACCTGCCTTGGCTCCATAACCCTTAATACCCTTGCCTAACAAAAATTTATCAATAACAACAACAAGGCATTTATATAGTGCCCTTAATGTAGTAAAACATCCCAAGGCATTTCACAGGAGCGATTATCAAACAAAATTGGACACAAGGCCACATAAGGAGATATTAGGACAAGTGACCAAAAGCCTGGTCAAACAGGTAGGTTTTAAGGAGCGTCTTAAAGGAGGAGAGAGAAATAGTGAGGCGGAGAGGTTTAGGGAGGGAATTCCAGAGCATAGGGCCTAGGTAGCTGAATGCACGGCTGCCAATGGTGGAGTGATTAAAATCAGGGATGCGCAAAAGGTCAAAATTGGAGGAGTGCAGAGATCTCGGAGGGTTGTAGGGCCTGTGGAAACTACAGAGATAGAGAGATGCAAATTAGGATATGGGCATTAGAGTTTTGGATGAGCTGAAGTTTATGTAGGGTGGAAAATGGGAGGCCAGCCAGGAGTGCGTTGGAATAGTCAAGTCTAGAGGTAACAAAGGCATGGATGAGGGTTTCAGCAGCAGATGAGTTGAGGCAGGGTTGGAGTTGGGCGATGTAACGGAAGTGGAAGTAGGCGGTCTTGGTAATGGACAGATATGTGGTTGGAAGCTCATCTCAGAGTCAAATACCAAAGTTGTGGAAAGTCTGGTTCAGCCTCAGGCAGTGGCCAGGGAGAGGGATGAAACTGGTGGCTAGGGAACGGAGTTTGTGGCGGGGACCGAAGACAATGGCTTCAGTCTTCCCAATATTTATTTGGAGGAAATTTCTGCTCATCCAGTACTGGATGTCAAACAAGCAGTGTGACAAATCAGAGACAGTGGAGGGGTTGAGAGAGGTGGTGGTGAGGTAGAGCTGGGTGTCATCAGCGTACATGTGGAACCTGTTTCCGGGTGATGTCGCCGAGGGGCAGCATGTAGATGAGAAATAGGAGGGGGCCAAGGATAGATCCTTGAGGAACTCCAGAGGTAACGGTGTGGGAGCGGAAAGAGAAGCCATTGCAGGTGATTCTCTGGGCACGACTCGATAGATAAGAATGGAACCAAGCGAGGGCAGACCCACCAGTTGGACGACAGAGGAGAGGCATTGGATGAGGGTGGTGTGGTCAACCATGTCAAAGACTGCAGACAGAGACTCTAGAAGGATGAGGAGGGACAGTTTACCACTGTCACAATCACAGTCACAGTCACACAGGATGTCGTTTGTGACTTTGATAAGGGCCGTTTCAGTAATGTGGCAGGGGCGGAAACCAGATTGGAGGGATTCAAACATAGAATTGCGGGAAAGATGGGCCGGATTTGGGAAGCAACAATCTCAGTTTTGAAATTTTCAATTGACCCACAGCCTCAACATCTTTTTGGGGGAGAGAGTTGCAGATTTCCACTAACCTTTTTATGAGAGGATAGATCTCATACCATTTTTGGTTTTACTTTTTCTGGCATTTTCCAGTTGGCCTTAATTGAGGGGTATTTCCAGAGAAATTTGTGTTCCTTTGCCTGACCGATGTCTTCTTTAAGATTCTACCTCTCACATTATGACATTGAGAAAACCCCTAACACTACAGCAATATGAATACTCAGACATCAGGGGCAGGCTTACTGCTGTGATATTTTGGGATATTATCACTATAATAACACTTTTAAACTTTTAGGTTTTTATTAGTTCTGTAAAGAGTTCGCTCCTGCCCTCTCTCTGATCTCCTGGTCTCCTAACTTCCTGTCATTTTCTCAGACACTTTTCAACCTCCCAAAAAATAGTAAGTCAGTTTCTGTGATATTCAGTCAAGTAAGGAGTGTGGTGGAATATTCTCCACTTACCTGGATGAGTTCAGCTCCAACAACACTCAAGAAGCTCGACACCATCCAGGATAAGGCAGTCCGTTCGATCGGCACCCCATCCACCACCTTAAACATTCACTCCCTCCACCGCCGGCGCACCGTGGCTGCAGTGTGTACCATCTACAAGATGCACTGCAGCAACTCACCAAGGCTTCTTTGGCAGCACCTCCCAAACCCGCGACCTCTACCGCCTAGAACGACAAGGGCAGCAGGCGCATGGGAACACCACCACCTCCAAGTCAATACAGTCCCCAGCACATATCGCAGGCACATTCATTATAACATGATTTGCCCGCTATATGCGAATGGATGGTAAAACCACAATAGGTTATAGTAATTAAATAACACCCGTAGTTGTTAACAGTGCGAACAGCTGATTGAAGCTGTTTGTAGACATGACTTTGCCCGAAATCAGCAGAGCTTTTAAATCAGTGAGTAATGAAACACACGAAATAGCCGGGACGCTTAATAGGCTTTAAGAGGCAGCTTTGTAATTGACTCCTCATGGTGATGACAAACGGTTAGCGCCATTTACCCGATATAGGTGGCTGCCCATGATAAGCGCGGGCAGTGTAAGTTGAACAAGACCAACAGGAACCATAATGGAAAGTGGAAAAGAATTTTGAAGACAGTACAATTGGCATCAATGAGAGCTATTAACCCCCAAAAAAAAACCAAAATCAGCCAGGGTTCAAAATCCCAATCACTACTAGTCATTCCCGCTATATGTGTACATGTCAGTTGAGGACAGGATTATAGGTCTCTCTGTGATGCCCCCCGCAGTCAAATAGCCTGCTGACACTCAGGCCAAGAAATTGGAGTAGCAGCGAAATCCGGCACGAATGCAACGCCCTCCCGAAGCTCGCTGGGAATTAGGCCTCAGGCCTCATCCGCATAAAACCGCCGAGCTGCGAATGCCAATTTGGTATCCTGAAGCAACTTGGGGGACGGGGCCTCAGGAAAATGGGCTGGCTGCACCATCGGGTCAGGCCGCAGGTAGGCCCTGGGAGTTTGGGTGGGGGAGGTGGAGGAAGGGGGAAGGAGAGCCCGGATCAGCAGCGGCCCACAGTACTACTGTGGAGCCTGGCGCACCTCTCCTGCTTCTCCAGGCTCCACATCAACATGAATAAAAAGAAAAGTTAACTAACCGTTTTGTCCCCTTTAAGGACCGTTGGTTAGGCCTAGAAAAACTGAGCAGTAAATGTGCGGCGCATTGTCCGCCCAGCTTCGGCCTGATTTGGGAGCAGGACCTAAAACAGGTGTTAGGACCCTGATTACCATATTTAAGGATTTCAACCGGGAGCCCTGAACACTTGGAAATCGTAGGCTTCCAATTTGGCAGTCGGCGCACTCCCGGGGACACCAGAGATTGCTCCTGGAAATTGGGACTCCACCCCCAACCTAATCTTTCACCTAAAAAAACTAGCACGACCGAGACCAATTCCTCCCCTTCGCGGTCAAAGCTCGCGGTTGAACGGGGAGCGCTGGAGGGCTGCAGGGACCTATGGACCCGGATCTGAACCTGAGTCCCCGCCTGATAGGGTCACCAACCCTGGAGGATTGCCATAAAGTCCCAAGGAATTGAACATTAATCTCCAGGGCACTGCCGCCAGCAAACTCAGGAGAAAAATCATTTTATTTTCATTGAACACTTTTGTTTATTAGTTCTTGGAGACTGGATGGAACAAAGGCCGTTTGACTGACCAGTCAAGGATCATTCAATCAGGTAACAAAGAGTCTGTTAACTTTCCAATTGGCCGCAGTAAGGCGGGGCACCGCTGGGATGGGCGTGTTGGCTGATCAGTTGACCAATGGCGGAGGTGGGATGGTTGGCGGCGGGAGGTCATGCGGTGGAAACTCCAGGAATTCGTCCAACCAGAGTTGGCAGCCCTACCACCTGAAGCAGACAGGGCCAGATCTCGGGAAACAAAGAAAATAAGAGAGAGAGGCATTCCTTGAAGGCAGTGATACTTCGATCTCCATCACTCCCTGCATTATTTAATGAGGAGTTCCGTACAACAGCTGCTGAACTGCAAGGAGGCAGGGGAACCATCTTGGTTCACAAGATACTTAGGTGAAACTGAGAGTAGAAATTTAAAGCTCAGAAATCAACTCCATTATTCCACTGAGCACAAACTTGAGCCACGTTCTTCAATTATTCACACCACCGTCAACTTAAACTGAAAGCAAGAGTTTAAAGATACACAGCAACCTGCTTGCAAGCACTTCACTGAACTGAATGGAGATTTTACTGAAATAACACCAGGTAATACAGGCTGGCTCAGTGGGAATGTGTTCGCCCTGGGGAGTAGGGTTGCCAACCCTCCAGGATTGCCCTGGAGTCTCCAGGAATTGAAGATTCATCTCCAGGACTCTGCTGCCAGCAACACCTGGGAGAAAAATTATAAGGGCATTAGAAAAGAAATTCCGTTGAACACTTTTGTTTATTAGTTGTAAACATTTTGGAGATGGGAGAAAAAAGACAGTTTGACTGACAGTCAAAAATCATCTAATCGGGTAACGAAGGGTCTGTTCACTTTGCGATTGGCCGTGGACAGGCGGGGCACTGCGAGGATGGACGTGTTGGGCGACCAATGGCGGGAGTGTGGGGGGGCGGGGCACCGCGAGGATGGACTTGTTGGGCGACCAATGGCGGGAGTGTGGGGGGGGCGGGCGCCGCGAGGATGGACTTGTTGGGCGACCAATGGCGGGAGTGTGGGGGCGGGGCGCCGCGAGGATGGCCGTGTTGGGCGACCAATGGCGGGAGTGTGGGGGCGGGGCGCCGCGAGGATGGACTTATTGGGCGACCAATGGCGGGAGTGTGGGGGGGGGGGGGGGGGCGCCGCGAGGATGGACTTGTTGGGCGACCAATGGAGGGAGTGTGGGGGCGGGGCGTTTGGAGGCGGGAGGTCATGTGATGAAACTTCCAGGATTATGTCCAACCAGAGTTGGCAAGCCTACCTGGGGAGGTGACAGAGACTAATTGGGGGAATGTCCTGGCTTTAATTTCCAACTGGTCCTGAGCCAGATAGTCTCAACGAGGACTGCAGTGGAGCCATCAGAATTAGCCTCAGTGTCCACTGACCAATGGAGCATTAAGAATGTTTGTGTGTGTGTGTGGACGGGAGTGGTGATGGGAGCCGGATACTGCTGGGGAGCCATGGGAACAATCCCCTGGGATAAGGTAAGTGCTAGGGGGGGGAGCGGTTCCCAAACACATGCCGGTGCAGGGAGGGAGGGAGAGGGAGAGGGAGATGGTGCAGGGGAGACCCAAGGATTCCACGGCACTCCTGCTCATCCTGGCCCCCAAGGAATTCTCCCAAAGATTACAAAATATAAATCTCACCTCGGCCTCTTCTGGCCACTCTGCTGCCTCCCGCCACGACTCTCTGGCAGCTTTGCCAGTGGGGCGGCCCCCGCCCCCGCCCCCGAGTTAAAATAGCGCTGCGCCGCAGATGATGCCATCAGGCTGTGAATTTTCCATTTCGGTTCGGCCCCCGCTTGCCTGTAGTAGGAGCCTTGGCAAACTCGAAAGTCGGCGAAGAGAAAATAGCGGCGGGCGGGAATGGAACAACCTCGGGCAGGTATGTCGACTGGTCTAATTTTAACCCCAAACCACATACTTTTCCTGCCCGGCAGGGGAAGCTGGGGGTTAAAATTCCATTTCTCCGAACCAAACCTACTGATAGGTGTCAGTCAATTGAAATTTTCAAGACTGAGATTGATAGATTTTCGTTGGGTAAGGGTATCAAGGGATATGGATCAAAATGCGGGTAGATAGAGTTGAGATACAGGTCGGCCATGATCCGCTTCACTCCCACTCTGACCTCACCGTCCTCGGCCTAATACACTGTTCCACGGAAGCTCAGCGTAAGCTCGAGGAACAGCACCTCATCTTTCGTTTAGGCACGCTACAGCCCTCTGGACTCAATATCGAGTTCAACAATTTTAGATCATAACCTCAGCTCCAATCACATTTATATTTTATTTTATCCACCCTTTTATTTGTCCCCCCCACCTTTTTTTTCCTCCTAGAAGCTGGCAGCTGTCCTTCATTCTGCCAGTAGATTTCACACTTCATTCAGCCTTAATCTGTCACATTAACACCACCTCCAGCCTTGCATATCTCTTAATGTCTCTTAATGTCTCTTCATCTCCTCTTTTGTTCCTTTATCCCCTCCCCCTTTTCCCAGCTTTACCCTGGCCTTAAATCTATTTGATTTCCAGCTCTTCCCAGTTCTGATGAAAGGTCATCGACCTGAAACGTCAACTCTCTTTCTCTCTCCACGGATGCTGCCTGGCCTGCTGAGTTTTTCCAGCGTTTTCTGTTGTTATTTCGGATTTCCAGCATCTGCAGTATTTTGCTATCGGCCATGATCTTTTTGATTGGTGGAACAGGCTTGAGGCCTCCTCCTGTTCCTATGATGTGTTAAAGTGACAAAAACCTATAAAGCTGTGAAGATTATTGGAAGCCAGCTGAAAATAATAGAATGCAAGTCAGAGGAAGCGGTAGACACACTGTACAGGGCTCTGGTCAAGCACCACCTTGAGCACTGGGTCCATTTCTGGTCACTGAGACACAAAGGAGATATTCAACTGCAGGAAGCAATGCAGAGAATAGCCACGCAGCTGATCCCCAGGGTCAGGAGTCTGAGCTATGAGGAAAGACGGGAGAGACCTGGGCTATTCATTCTGGAAAGGAGGCATTGAGAGGTGATTTTATAGAAGGTCATAGATAGTTAAGGGGATGAAAAGGTCACTCAGGCATATTACTTTAAATTAACAAAGGTTCAAACTAGTATTTTTTAAATATATTTCTTTTCAACACTGGCAAGTCCACATTTGTTGCCCCTCTTTAGTTGCCACGAGGACATTAAGAGTTAACCAGGTAGTGTGGGACTGGAGTCACGTGGAGGCCAGAGTAAGGGTGGCAGGTTCCCCTGAAGAGTATTAGTGAACCAGTTGGGTTCATTACAACAACCCAGCAGCTTTTCATGGCTACTTGATCTGGTGTCAGCCCACAAATCGTCCATTTCCCCAACTTATCACAACCTCTGCACTTCTAGCCCATAACCATAACTACAAGGCTACCACATCCAACACAAGGCAACAGGTAAGTTTAGGACTGATATCAGGAAGTTATTCCTCACACACAGAGTGATCAGTGCTTGAAATGGACTCCCAGATGCAATAGTAGAGGCAGAATATTTTATTTTAAATTTATTCATGGGATCTGGGCATCGTTGGCAAGGCCGGCATTTATTGCCCATCCCTAATTGCCCTTGAGAAGGTGGTGGTGAGCCGCCTTCTAAACTGCTGTAATCTGTGTGGTGAAGGTGCTCCCACAGTGCTATTAGGGAGGGAGTTCCAGGATATTGACTCAGTGACGATGAAGGAACAGCTGATATATTTCCAAGACAGAATGATGTGCGACTTGGAGGGGAATTCCTGGAATCATTTAAGAAACAATCAGATGCTACAACAGGGCGGATATTATTGTCATTCCCCGAATTAAGATGGGCTGAATGTCCTTTCTTATCCATATTTGGCTTGCGAACTGTAGACAGGCAGATCATTTTAATCTTTGTTTGTAGTCCCTGGGTGTACGTGACATTGTGAGCTGGTGTAAGTTTCTGGTTTGGGTCATAAGCTGCTATCTGAACAGTTCATCTTGGGATATTGATCCTACATCTGATACACAATGAAATCCATCACATCACGTCAGGGCAAGGAGAAGGGTCGCATTATAGACAGGCTCCTGGAGGGAGCCACTGACTGTCTGTGGCATTCTTCTGTACACAAGTCATGGCTGTGGATGCAATATGGGATGGGCAATAAATGCTGGTCTTGCCAACGATGCCCACATCCCATGAATGAATTTTAAAAATGCAGAAGGCAGGGCAGGTGTTGAGAGATAAATGTGAGATGTGCAGATACAGTGGAGGCAGCGCAACAGTTGTTGGGTTTATTTCAGGTCACGGCTGTTTTGCAGACTTTGCCAAAGGTGGGTATACAGCCCTGGTCTACGGGTCGATTCCATGGTGCTGGGGTCACAGATGGAGCCCCAGCGCCCAATTTGCCGCAAATTCCACGATTCCAAATTTTTGTGTATCTGGAAGTTGTACAAAGGGTCTGCCTAGAAATTGGCGTGAAACAGACACCTAAGGGTCCAATATGATGAGCAGTGTGTGGGTGTTCACTTCACACAGGAAGAGACCAGTGTGTGGTGTGGTCAGTTTCTTCAGGCGCTTAGCAACCAAACCAGCGTTCATTAAAGGGACCACTGGAGGCTGGTTTGAAAAACTAAGATTGATTTCTTTCCCTTCCCTTATTGTGGAGTCAGGAGGAGCTGCAGGGCTCCTCCCCGCTCCACCTTAAAACCTCGAGCCGCTTTCGACAACCGCTCACCCCCTCCCCTCCCCTGCCTCCCTCCCCTCCCAGACTCTGCCTCCCCCAGTGTCTGAACAGCTGATCTTACCCCCCACTCCCTCCTGGGACCTTCGAGCTGCCTCTTAAGCCAACTAATTGGGGCCTCAGCTGTTTACAATCTCTATTAATGCCTTGGATGAAGGGACCGAGTGTACTGTAGCCAAATTTGCTGATGATACAAAGATAGGTGGGAAAGCAAGTTGTGAAGAGGACACAAAGAATCTGCAAAGGGATATGGACAGGCTAAGTGAGTGGTCAAAAATATGGCAGATGGAGTATAATGTGGGAAAATGTGAGGTTATCCACTTTGGTAGGAAAAATAAAAAAGCAAATTACTATTTAAATGGAGACTACAAAATGCTGCGGTATAGAGGGATCTGGGGGTCCTTGTACATGAAACACAAAAAGTTAGCATGCAGATACAGCAAGTAATTAGGAAGGGAAATGGAATGTTGGCCTTTATTGCAAGGGGGATCGAGTATAATCCTAGGGAAATCTTGCTACAACTGTACAGGGCATTGGTGAGACCACACCTGGAGTACTGCGTGCATTTTTGGCCTCCTTATTTAAGGAGGGATATACTTGCATTGGAGGCAGTTCAGAGAAGGTTCACTAGGTTAATTCCAGAGATGAAGGGATTGTCCTATAGGGTAAGGTTGAGCAGGTTGGGCCTATTGGAGTTTAGAAGAATGAGAGGTGATCTTATTGAAACGTATAAGATTCTGAGGGGGCTTGACAGGGTAGATGATGAGAGGATGTTTCCCCTTGTGGTGGAATCTAGAACTAAGGGGCATAGTTTCAGAATAAGGAGTCGCCCATTTAAAATGGAGATGAGGAGGAATTCCTTCTCTCAGAGGGTTGTGAATCTTTGGAATTCTCTACCCCAGAGAGCTGTGGAGGCTGGGTCATTGAATATATTTAAGGTGGAGATAGACAGATTTTTGAACGATAAGGGAGTCAAGGGTTATGCGGAGTGGGCAGGAAAGTGGAGTTGAGGCCAAGACCAGATCAGCCATGATCTTATCGACTGATGGAGCAGGCTCGAGGGGCCAAATGGCCGACTCCTGCTCCTAAATTCTTATGTTCTTATGTTCTAATCAGTCCGGCCGGCCAATTTCCCGCGGTCCTGCTGCCGGCCTCATTAGTGTGCGAGTAGTGAGCACTGCACCGGGATTGTTGTTGTTGTTGTAGAGGTTGTGGTTGTTGTTGTCGGCGTGGTTGTAGCAGTTGTTGTTGCACTTGTTGTTGTTGTATTATGCCAACTACAGCTCCGATAGGTCCTGTTCTCAGCACAGCTCCCTCAAGAGTGGAAAAATTCGGATCCATTTGTAACATAGCTTGTTGGGGGCAGGGTTCAAATGGAGATTTATTTTTAGCAGTGGTGGTCCCGGAGTTGGTGTTTTTGTAGCTGTTTATTTTCAGCCCTCAACTTTACAAGGGATGATACCAGAACTGAGAGATTAGAACCATCAGGAAAGGTTGAACAGGCTGGGGCTCTTTTCTCGGGGTGACCCGATAGAGGTCTTGAAGATTACAAAGGGGTTTGATAGGGTAGACGCAGAGAAGATGTTTCCACTTGTGGGGGAGTCTAGAACTAGGGGTCAGATACTGCAGACTGGCCTGGTTCCATTCCAGGTGTGACTTGTTGATCTTTGATGTGTAAAAGTCCCTCTTCAAACCCAGAATTGAGAAGTCGCACAACACCAGGTTATAGTCCAACAGTTTTATTTGAAATCACAAGCTTTCGGAGCGGCTGCTCCTTCGTCAGGTGAAGTAAAGGAATACAAAATCGACAAAGCATATATAGATAGAGAACAATGCATGTGTAACTTACAATGGCAGACGACTACATTTAATCCTCCTGACTGTTTATCTGCCGAGGTGTGACGAAAGGCAATCAGGTCAGCCAGGAAGGCACCACATCAAAGACATAGCAAGATACAACTGAGACAATGAGGTGGGGTTACAGGGGGTCTAATGTGTCAAAAGCTGCAGTCGACTGTCCACCCCAGTCCAACACCGGCATCTCCGCATCAAACCCAGAATGCCTGTTGCCATGTATATGAAACGGCTCCTCAAACCTTGCAACGACTGGACAAGTAAACTCAGCAGCAATGATCAAAGAGTTTCAATCTCCAATATTACTGTAAAATAAGGCAGGATAAATATAAACTAGCGAAAAATAAATTTAATAACAACAACAACAAATTGCATTTATATAGCACCTTTTAATGTAGTAAATCGTACCAAGATGCAGCACAGGAGTGTTATCAGACAAAATTTGACACCGAGCCACCTAAGGATATATTAGGACAGGTGACCAAAAGCTTAGTCAAAGAGGCAGGATTTAAGGAGCATCTTAAAGGAGGAGAGTGAGGTGGAGAGGTTTAGGGAGGGAATTCCAGAGCTTAGGGTCTGGGCAGCTGAAGGCACAGCCACGAGGTTACAGAGATAAACCTTTTAACGCAAAGGCCGAGGAGTCTGGAATGTCTCTGTCCCTCGGCATGGTGTCCCTTCCTCTTACTATTTCTCTGTGAAGTAAGTGCTTTGGACCATCTTGTACATTAAATTGATACACGCCATTAAAGTTATTGTTGCAATATGCAGCCCAGCTGGACAGCAGAAGAACATAGGAACAGGAGTAGGCCGTTCAGCCCCTCGAGCCTGTTCCGCCATTCAGGTAGATCGTGGCTGCTCTGAGGCACAGACTTTAAGGGTGCTGGAAGAGCTGTCAGTCATAGGTTTGCCAACTCTGGCTGGATGTACTTCTGGAGGTGTCATCAGATGACCTTCCGCCTCACCCAGTGAAACAGCGCCCCCGCCTCCCATCTCCAACTAATGCACGAAACTGTTTTTAAAAAAAATGAAAAAGCACATTTTAATTCCCGAATGATTTTTCTACTGGGAGGCAGGCAGGAGATTCATCTTTCATTCCTAGAGACTCCAGGACAATCCTGGAGAGTTGGCAACACTATTGTCAGATACTGGACTGGGAGATTTAGAACATTAGAGGGGACAAAGGGCATCACTTTGAATATTTCTTACGACTCCCTTGCTACAACACTCTCGAATGCACCTTCACCTATGTCCTGACACACTGGGTGTGGCTCTACTGTACAAAAACACGATCATAGAATCATAAAAATTTACGGCACAGAAGGAGGCCATTCAGCCCATTGAATTCGATCTGTCCAATGTACCTTTTCGATTACACATCCCTAACAACACTCTCTGATGAACCACAACCTCCAGTAAGGTGTATTCTGTTTATTGCTGACACGCTAACAGCTAAAGAATGTAACACACCCTTCACTTTCACACACCCTTCACAGAACACAACTGATTCTCCACAGGTTCTGAGAAGTGTTACATTTTCCGTGGCTCCCTCCCTAACAGACAAACCATCCCCCGATCAGACGAGACATTGAAACGAGGTCCTTTCTGCCTGTTCAGCTGAATATTAAGGCTAGACTGTGGAGACGAGCTGGTATTCTGGACGGATAGAAAGAACTTGCATTTAGAAAGCATCTTTCACAACTTCAGGCGCTTTACAGGCAATGAACAACAACAACAACAACTACTTGCTATTTATATAAATTTGACACCGAGCCACATAAGGAGATATTAGGACAGTGACCAAAAGCTTGGTCAAAGAGGCAGGTTTTAAGGAACGTCTAAAAAAAGGAGAGGAGGAAAGGCGTAGCGGTTTGGAGAGGGAATTCCAGAGCTTAGGGCCCAGGCAGCTGAAGGCACGGCTGCCAATGGTGGAGTGATTAAAATCGGGGATGTGCAAGAGGCCAGAATTGGAGGAGCATAGAAATCTCAGAGGGTTGCAGGGCTGGAGGAGGTTACAGAGATAAGAAGGGGCGAGGCCATGGAGGGATTTGAAAACAAGGATGAGAATTTTTAAATCGAGGCATTGCCGGACTTTTGAAGTACTTTTGAAGTGTATTCACTGTTGTAATGTAGATGTAGTTGTCCCCCAGAATGTAAGGATTCTCAATGTGAACTGAAGCTAGAGGCTGCTCAGTATTTGAAGTTTTTGGTCAAGCTTGCAGTACTGACTTATCCAAAGGTACCAGGTACGGTGGAGTAGTAGTTACTGGACTAATAATCTAGAGGCCTGGACTAATAATCCCGTAGAACGTGAGTTCAAATCCCACCATAGCAATTTGATGAATCTGAATTCAGTTTAAAAATTTTTAAAGATCTGAGAATAAAAATCTGATAGCAGTAAAAGTGACCATGAAGCTGTTGGATTGTCATAAAAACCCAACTGGTTCACTCATAGAGTCATAGATATTTATGGTGCAGAAGGAGGCCATTTGGTCCATTGTGTCCGAGCCGGCCGAAAAAGAGCTCTCCACCCTAATCCCACTTTCCAGCTCTTGGTCCGTAGCCTTGTAGGTTACGGCACTTCAAGTGCATATCCAAGTACTTTTTAAATGTGATGAGGGTTTCTGCCTCTACCACCCTTTCAGGCAGTGAGTTTCTGACCCCCAACACCCTCTTCGTGAAAAAAGTTCTCCTCAACTCCCCTCTAATCCTCCTACCAATTACTTTAAATCTATGGCCCCTGGTTATTGACCTCTCTGCTTTAAGGAAGGAAACCTGCCGTCCTTACCCGGTCTGGCCTATATGTGACTCCAGTCCCACACCAACATGGTTGACTCTTAACTGCCCTCTGAAGTGGCCCAGCTAGCCACTCAGTTGTATCATACCAGCTACCAGTGGTTCAAGAAGAAGGCCCACCACCATCTTCTCAAGGGCAACTAGGGACAGGCAATAAATGCTGGCCTTACCAGTGACGCCCACATCCCGAGAATGAATTTAAAAATAAGATAATTCCAGTCACCAGAGCAGAGAAGCCGCCAAACCTCCTCACACTGAGGCAACCCACCTCAACTCATCCACTTCCATTAATGACTCAAACAGTGACTAAGCAGGAAGTGGTGCTTCTCATTGAGAAAACATAAATGCCAATGCCAGCCTTGTCTGCCTTCTGCCATGCAGAGGGTAGCACATGGTGGTGTGTGATCAGAAGGCAAAACAGGTTATTTGCAATTTTCAATCCAGTTTCCTGTTAAGGACAATACACTTCAAATACTGCGAACAAGGGGATTGGAGTATAAGAGTAGGGAAGTCTTACTACAGTTGTATAGGGCCTTGGTGAGACCACACCTGGAGTACTGTGTACAGTTTTGGTCTCCTTACCTAAGGAAAGACATACTTGCCTTGGAGGCGGTGCAACAAAGGTTCACTAGACTGATTCCTGGGATGAGGGCATTGTCCGATGAGGAGAGATTGAGTAGACTAGGACTATATTCCCTCGAGTTTAGAAGAATGAGAGGTGATCTCATTGAAACATATAAAATTCTTAAGGGGCTTGACAGGGTAGATGCAGGGAGGGTGTTTCCCCTGGCTGAAGAGTCTAGAACCAGGGGTCACAGTCTCAGAATAAGGGGTCAGCCATTAGGACTGAGATGAGGAGAAATTTCTTCACTCAAAGGGTTGTGAATCTTTGGAATTCTCTACCCCAGAGAGCTGTAGAGACTCAGTCGTTGAGTATATTCAAGACCGAGATCGATAGATTTTTTGATACTAAGGGACTCAAGGGATTATGGGGATAGTGCGGGAGAGTGGTGTTGAGGTAGAAGATCAGCTATGATCTTATTGAATGGTGGAGCAGGCTCAAAGGGCCGAATGGCCTATTCCTGCTCCTATTTCTTATGTTCTTATGCTCTTCTGTAAGAGAGATTAAAAGATTAAAACTATAAGATTATAGATTTTACGGCTTGTGTTGACTTTTATTTGAAAACAAGCCAACAAATAAACCACTGGAACTGGTGACAATACTTCCTGTTTTGCTTGTTTTTTGCAAAGGGTGTGGTAGTACGTTAAACACAGCCCTTTCACCTCTGGGATCTGGGCAAAGATCTAGTCGAGACAGAAAGATAAGGTTCCCCCTCTCCCTCTGATGGTGACTGATGCAACGCTCCCTCAGTACTGCCCCACCAACAATACAGCGCTCCCTCAGTACTGCCCCTCCAATAATACAGTGCTCCCTCAGTACTGCCCCTCCGACAGTACAGCGCTCCCTCAGTACTGCCCCTCCAACAATACAGCGCTCCCTCAGTAATGCCCCTCCAACAATACAGCGCTCCCTCAGTACTGCCCCTCCGACAGTGCAGCGCTCCCTCAGTACTGCCCCTCCAACAATACAGCGCTTCCTCAGTACTGCCCCTCCAACAGTGCAGCGCTCCCTCAGTATTGCCCCTCTGACAGTACTGCGCTCCCTCACTAATGCCCCTGTGACAGTACTGCACTCCCTCAGTACTGCCCCTCTGACAGTACTGCGCTCCCTCACTACTGACCCTCCAACAATACAGCGCTCCCCCAGTACTGCCCCTCCAACAGTGCAGCGCTCCCTCAGTACTGCCCCTCCAACAGTGCAGCGCTCCCTCAGTACTGCCCCATCAACAGTACAGTGCTCCCTCACTACTGCCCCTCTGACAGTACTGCGCTCGCTCAGTACTGCCCCTCCAACAGTGCGGCGCTCCCTCAGTACTGCCCCTCCGACAGTGTGGCACTCCTTCAGTACTGCCCCTCCGACAGTGTGGCACTCCCTCAGTACTGCACTGAAATGTCAGCCTGGATTTTGTGCTCAAGTCCCTGGAGTGGGGCTTAAACCCATGAGAGGTGAGAGTGCGACCCACTGAGCCAAGGCTGGCACTTAACGACTCTTCATCATATTCCAGCCCAGAGTATAAATGCTCATACTGTCCGATGTGGGATTGTAGTGTTAAACTATTGCGTGCTCTCCTTTCACTTCTAAGACCTGGGTTTCACTCTACCTCAAACAGAGTGTAAACGTCCTGTTCTTGTGATGTGGGACTGGATAGTGCCGTGGTTTCAAACAGTCTTCTTCTACCTCAATGACTTGAGTTTGCATCCGGCATGACAGAGATTCAAATAGAGACTGCAAATAAAATAACATTGACCAATTACACAGCCTGCACATCAAATAATGAACCTTTATTATCCGCCCTGCATAAACTTGAGCTCATCCAAAACTCTGCTGCCCGTATCCTAACTCACACCATGTCCCGTTCACCCATCACCCCATGTGCTCGCTGACCTACATTGGCTCCCGGTCCAGCAATGCCTCGCTTTTAAAATTGTCATCCGTGTGTTCAAATCTCTCCATGTCCTCGCCCCTCCCTATCTCTGTAACCTCCTCCAGCCCTACAACCCCCCGAGATCTCTGCACTCCTTCAATTCAGGCCTCTTGCGCATCCCCAATTTTAATCGCTCCACCATTGGCAGCCGTGTCTTCAGCTGCCTGGGCCCTAAGCTCTGGAATTCCCTCCCTAAACCTCTATGCCTCTGCGCCTCTCTCTCCTACTTTAAGACACTCCTTAAATCCTACCTCTTTGACCAAGCTTTTGGTCACCTGTCCTAAAATCTCCTCAAGTGGGTCGGTGTCAAATATTGTTTGATGACGCTCCTGTGAAGCGCCTTGGGACGTTTTACTTTGTTAAAGACGCTAAATAAATGCAAGTTGTTGTTGTTGCTTGTGCGATTTTTATCTCATACAGCCTCCATTCATCTGAATTGCCACTTAATCCTGATCATTCCTCAGTTCTTGCTGAGTGAGCTGATCGGAGAACTGTACAATGAGCCTCTGGGATCGGGAGGGGATAAACCACTCCTGAACCCTACCCCGACGGACATAGCATGTTGGCGTCAGGTGAGGATGAGATTAGGCTAGGCTATTGTGGCCCCACAACCATAAAGCCTGCTGACGCTCAATGCCTAGGCTCACCCACGTAGAATGGCCACTTGGGCGAGGCACCACGGGCTCTGCCTGTGGAACTAAACCCCGGTCAGAGTGAGTGCCTTCAGGAGAGCAGGGGAGAAACCAACAAAAAATAAAATTAATTAGAGCCACTTTAGAAACAGACTGATAGACAAAGCACCATTGGTTTAATGAGAGAGCCTGGAAATAACAGCCTGCAATATCAGTGTTGGAAGGTTTAACGCAATCACACCAAATTATGTTGTTAACAGAGGTGTTAACTTTTTTTTTTAACTAGTAAAGTAATTTCATACAATACATTAATATCGCACGGCATCAACGTGGCAGCTAGGCTTAGTTGGTAATATTCTTCTTTTCTCTGAGTCAGAAGGTTTTGGCATCAAATTCCCCACCAGAATATGGGTCCAGAATATGGGTAAGTAATCAAGGCTGACACTCTCGGTGCCAGTACTGAGGAAGTGCTGCACTTTCGGAGGTGACGTCTTTTGGATGAGATGTTAAACCGAGGCCTCCGTCTGCTCACTCAGGTGGGCGGAAAAGATCCCACGACACTATTTGAAGAAGAGCAGGGGGGAGTTCTCTCCGGTGTCCTGGGGCCAATATTTATCCCTCAACCAACATCACTAAAAACAGATTATCTGGTCATTATCACACTGCTGTTTGTGGGAGCTTGCTGTGTGCAAATTGGCTCCTACATTACAACAGCGACGACACTCCAAAAAAGTATTTCATTGGCTGTAAAACACTTTGGGACTTTCCGAAAACGTGAAAGGCACTTTTGAAATGCAAGTTTGTTTATGGGCTTAAGTATTGGTGCTTTTCCAATGAAATGGTGTCAGGACTAACTAGTTGCAGTGTAGTGAGTAATAAATGATGTTTGTTAAACGTTTGAAGTGTTGGGTGGAGTGGAGTTGTAAGCTTTAAACTGCCCCGTGTGCTTTTATCAACAAGTGGAATCAAAGATTTGCATAGCTCTCTCTTTAGGTTTTTATAAAGTGTGGGGGGATTCTCTGGCACTTTAGTTATCAGCCCTGCTTTACTTTAATGAGAAAAGATAAAAGTGTGGCGGGGGGGTGGACTCAGATATCAACTGTAAAAAGGATGTTGTGTATGTTTACTTTCGAAAACCCGTTTATCTTAAATAACAGGCAAGGCTCTGCCCTTTGAGTTCTTACTCAGTTACGAGGGTGCGTTAAGTGGAGGAATGAGCTTGCCACAAGGCAACACTTCGAGGTTAAAGAGCGGATGTGTCAATGTAGGGCCACAGTGCTCGCCATGGCCACTGCTACAGAGAATTGGAATTCAGTTCTTTTTAAATCTGAAAATAATTAAATATTTGTTAAATAATGACCATGCTTCCCCAGTCTGGGTCTATCTGTGACTCCAGGCCCACACCAACGCGCTTGACTCTTAATTGCCCTTCTGAATTGGCCTGGTGAGCCTCTCAGTTGTATCAAACCGCTACAAGGAATAACCTTCACCACACGGACTGTAGCGGTTCAAGAAGAAGCCCCACCGCCACCTTCTAAAGGGCAACTAGGGATGGGCAATAAATGCCAGCCTTGCCAGCGACGCCCACATTCCAAGAAAAAAAGCCTGAGCAATGCACCTGGGGCACAAGAAACGTGTGTGGATGAGTTAAGCGCGCATTATCAGCGAGCTAGGCTCTTTTGTGCGCTGATCCTGGTGGGGTGGAGCAAAGATCGGATTTTCGGTGCTGTAGCGTCCTCCTCGGCCAAAGGGACATCTCCGAGCAATGCATAGGGGAGAGTCGGACACCACGCTGGAAAATCAGGGCGAGATATGGCTTTTAACCAGAATCTGTTCCAACCAAATGCACCAGGACTTAAGCACTTAACCCAGGCCGACACTCTGGTTCAGTACTGAGGGAGTGCTGCATTGTCGAAGGTGCCGTTCTTCAGATGAGATGTTAAAGACATTGGGTCCGATTTTGCTGGAGCACGACATCGAACGGCGTCTGCCGTCAGTAAGACTTGCCCTTGCATGTTTAGGTTTTTTAACTTTTTGCATGGAAAGTTGCTGAAAGTGCAAGCGGATAATGTCGCAGCGAGGGAAACCGGGCATCTGGGACCTGAGTGAACAGGGCAAGCAACTGTTCACTTTAGATTGAAGGATTGTGAAATTAACAGCGCAAGGACTGAGAAGGCAGTGTAAATTAGAGTGGGTGAATTCAGTGTCAAACCAGGTACAGAAAGAGAAATAAAGAGAGGGAAAGAAAGATTGGATTAAGAGAGAGAGAAAAAGAGACAGAAAGGAAATTTTTTTTAAAAATGTTTTACATTTTAAGTTTTAAATTTTTAAAATCTCCAACAACAGTTAAAACCTGAAGGAATGAGACTTCACGGCTTCAATACATTTCTATGGTGAGGCAAAGATGCCGTTCTCATGAAGCTAATGGTGGAGCGGCACATCTCAAACAGTAACTTTTGGATTTCCACATTTAACCATATATCTGCCTCTCGCCTGTTGCTGTAGCATTTGTGCATAAATAACAGCAAGCGCCATTAGCCTCACCGTTATTTTGACAGCAAATTCTGGCTCATTATTTGAAGAGCAGGGAGCTCTCCTTGAAGGATAAGATTAATTGGATGTTATGGCCTCCTTCATCCAACCACATCTTGTGATTTCATCTTCCTCTTGAGCATACTGCGGGACACTTACTTTACAAACTTCAGATACCAGTTTTCTTTAATTATTTATTTTCAGGATGTGGGCATCGCTGGCAAGGGCTGGCATTTATTACCCATCCCTAGTTGCCCTTGAGAAGGTGGTGGTGGGCCTTCCTCTTGAACCGCTGCAGTCCGTGTGGTGAAGGTGCTCCCAGGTAGGATGTTCCAGGAGTTTGACCCAGTGACGATGAAGGAATGGCCAATATATGTCCAAATCTCCTCCACACTTCGCTAATGCTAATCATAGAAGAATCATAGAATGATACAGCACAGAAGGAGGCCATTTGGCCCATCGTACCTGTGCCGGCTCAGAACTATCCAATTAGTCCCACTCCCCTGCACTTTCCCCATAGCCCTGCAAACTTTTCCTTTTCAAGTATTTATCCAATTCCCTTTTGAAGGTTACTATTGAATCTGCTTCCACCACCTTTTCAGGCTGTGCATTCCAGATCATAACAACTCGCTGCGTAAAAGAAATTCTTCTCATCTCACCTCTGGCCCTTATGCCTATAATGAATCTGCTGCTCTGTGCAATTCTAGCACTTTATGCCTTCCAGTATTCAGAGTTTTAGTTTTTCATCTCCAGGACTTCAAGGGTTAACATCGCTTCATATCGCACATCCACCTGTCATGCCTGCTCCACAGCCAGGCTTGGTATGACTAAGTGTCAATCAGTCGCCACTGCACCTCAACTTCCGCGGAGAGTGGAAGGGAACCGTTTGGGTATGGCATGTATCTCACAGCCATCAGCACAAACACAACAGCAGAAACTTTCTAAATGAATCAACCGCTGAGACACTGCACGCCCAGCAGACAGCGCAAAGGTCTCCAGTCAGACTGCCTAAACCTCTGGTTTACCACAACAGGCTGATTACTAGCTCTGTGCATTGAGCACAAACTCAACTCATAGTGAAAATATTCCGACAAGTGTTTTTTTTATATATATATATGTAATTATATCAACTCTATTTCATTCAGGAATTCCTGGCAATCAACCGTAAAATCCATTTTCTCAGCCTCAATGACATCCATCATCAAAGACACGGAGATCTCAATCAATAATTGCCAGCCTTTGTTGATGTAGGGTGAAAGCCAGATTCAGATTTCTCTCTGGCCCCCTACATTACTGCAGAGTCTGGGACCACATGTTGAAGAATGCCTTCTTGGGTGAGGTACCTGAGGGTGGTCTGTGCCCATCGAACTGTACCCCAGTGAGAGTCACTGTCTGCGGAACAGTACCCCAGTGAGAGTCAGTGCCTGTGGAACTGTACCCAAGTGAGAGTCAGTGCCTGTGGAACTGTACCCCAGTGAGAGTCAGTGCCTGTGGAACTGTACCCCAGTGAGAGTCAGTGCCTGTGGAACTCTGCCCCAGTGAGAGTCAGTGCCCGTGGAACTGTACCCAAGTGAGAGTCAGTGCCTGTGGAACTGTACCCCAGTGAGAGTCAGTGCCTGTGGAACTCTGCCCCAGTGAGAGTCAGTGCCTGTGGAACTGTACCCAAGTGAGAGTCCGTGCCTGTGGAACTGTACCCCAGTGAGAGTCAGTGCCTGTGGAACTCTGCCCCAGTGAGAGTCAGTGCCCGTGGAACTGTACCCTACTGAGAGTCAGTGCCTGTGGAACTGTACCCCAGTGAGAGTTGGTGCCTGTTGAAATGTACCCCAGTGAGAGTCAGTGTCTGTGGAACTGTACCCCAGTGAGGGTCAGCGTCTGTGGAACTGTACCCTCAGTGAGAGTCAGTGTCTGTAGAACTGTACCCCAGTGGAAGTCCGTGCCCATGGAACTGTACCCCAGTTAGAGTCAGTGTCTGTAGAACTGTACCCCAGTGGAAGTCAGTGCCCATGGAACTGTACCCCAGTTAGAGTCAGTGCCCGTGGAAATGTACCCCTGTGATGGTCAGCACCTGTGGAACACTACCCCAGTGAGAATCAATGCCTGTGGAACTGTACCCCAGTGAGAGTCAATGCCTGTGGAACTGTACCCCATGTCCATGGAACTGTACCCCAGTTAGGGAAAATGCCTGTGGAACTGTACTCCTGTGAGAGTCTGTGCCCATGGAACTGTACCACTGTGATAGTCAGTGCCTGTGGAACACTACCCCAGTGAGCGTCAGTGCCTGTGGAACTGTACCCCAGTGAGAGTCAGTGCCTGTGAAACTCTACCCCAGTGGGAGTCAGTGTCTGTGGAACTGTACCCCAATGAGAGTCATGCCTGTCGAACTGTACCCCAGTGAGCGTCAGTGCCTGTCGAACTGTACCCCAGTGAGAGTCAGTGCTAGTGAAACTGTACCCCAGTGGGAGTCAGTGCCCATGGAACTGTACCCCAATGAGAGTCAGTGCCTGTCGAACTGTACCCCAGTGAGCGTCAGTGCCTGTCGAACTGTACCCCAGTGAGAGTCAGTGCCAGTGAAACTGTACCCCAGTGAGAGTCAGTGCCTGTGGTACTGTACCCCAGTTAGAGTCAGTGCCTGTGGAACTATACCCCATGTCCATGTAACTGTACCCCAGAAGGTCAGTTCCTCTGGAACTGTACCCCAGTTAGGGTCAATGCCTGTGGAACTGTACCCCTATGAGAGTCGGTGCCCATGGAACTGAACACCTGTGATAGTCAGCACCTGTGGAACTGTACCCCAGTGAGAGTCAGTGGCTGTGGAACTGTACCCCAGTGGGAGTCAGTGCCCGTGGAACTGTACCCCAGTGAGAGTCAGTGTCTGTGGAACTGTACCCCAGTGAGAGTCGGTGTCTGTGGAACTGTACCCCAGTGAGAGTAAGTGCCTGTGGAACTGTACCCCCAGTGGGAGTCAGTGTCTGTGGAACTGTACCCTCAGTGAGAGTCAGTGTCTGTAGAACTGTACCCCAGTGGAAGTCCGTGCCCATGGAACTGTACCCCAGTGAGAGTCAGTGCCCATGGAAATGTACCCCTGTAATGGTCAGCACCTGTGGAACACTACCCCAGTGAGAATCAATGCCTGTGGAACTGTACCCCAGTGAGAGTCAATGCCTGTGGAACTGTACCCCAGTGAGAGTCAATGCCTGTGGAACTGTACCCCGTGTCCATGGAACTGTACCCTAGTTAGGGAAAATGCCTGTGGAACTGTACCCCTGTGAGAGTCTGTGCCCATGGAACTGTACCACTGTGATAGTCAGTGCCTGTGGAACACTACCCCAGTGAGAGTCAGTGCCTGTGAAACTCTATCCCAGTGGGAGTCAGTGCCCCTGGAACTGTACCCCAATGAGAGTCAGTGCCTGTCGAACTGTACCCCAGTGAGCGTCAGTGCCTGTGGAACTGTACCCCAGTGAGAGTCAGTGCCCGTGGAACTGTACCCCAGTGAGAGTCAGTGCCTGTGGAACTGTACCC
Organism: Squalus acanthias; assembly: GCA_030390025.1. NCBI lineage: Eukaryota > Metazoa > Chordata > Chondrichthyes > Squaliformes > Squalidae > Squalus > Squalus acanthias. The sequence continues at coordinate 63,933,254 of CM059440.1, read as the reverse complement.
CAGTGAGAGTCAGTGCCCGTGGAACTGTACCCCAGTGGGAGTCAGTGCCTGTGGAACTGTACCCCAGTGAGAGTCAGTGCCCGTGGAACTGTACCCCAGTGAGAGTCAGTGCCCGTGGGACTGTACCCCAGTTAGAGTCAGTGCCTGTGGAACGGTACCCCATGTCCATGGAACTGTACCCCAGAAGGTCAGTTCCTCTGGAACTGTACCCCAGTTAGGGTCAATGCCTGTGGAACTGTACCCCTATGAGAGTCGGTGCCCATGGAACTGAACACCTGTGATAGTCAGCACCTGTGGAACTGTACCCCAGTGAGAGTCAGTGCCTGTGGAACTGTACCCCAGTGGGAGTCACTGCCCGTGGAACTGTACCCCAGTGAGAGTCAGTGGCTGTGGAACTGTACCCCAGTGGGAGTCAGTGCCCGTGGAATTGTACCCCAGTGAGAGTCAGTGCCCGTGGAACTGTACCCCAGTGAGAGTCAGTGCCTGTGGAACTGTACCCCAGTGGGAGTCACTGCCCGTGGAACTGCACCCCAGTGAGAGTCAGTGCCTGTGGAACCCTGCCCCATAGGGAGTCAAAGCTCATGGAACTGTACCCCAGTGAGAGTCAGTGTCTGTGGAACTGTACCCCAGTGATAGTCAATGCCTGTGGAACTGTACCCCGTGTCCATGGAACTGTACCCCAGTTAGGGTCAATGCCTGTGGAACTGTACCCCTATGAGAGTCAGTGCCCATGGAACTGTACCACTGTGAGAGTCAGTGCCTGTGGAGCTGTACCCCAGTGAGAGTCAGTGCCTGTAAACTGTACCCCAGCGAGAGTCAGTGCTAGTGGACCTGTACCCCAGTGAGAGTCAGTGCCTGTGGAACTGTACCCCAGTGAGAGTCAGTGCCTGTGGAACTGTATCCCAGTGAGAGTCAGTGCCCGTGGAACTGTACCCCAGTGAGAGTCAGTGCCTGTGGAACCGTACACCAGTGAGAGTCAGTGCCTGTGGAACTATACCCCAGCGAGAATCAGTATCTGTGGAACTGTACCCCAGTGAGGGTCAGTGCCTGTGGACCCCATACCCCAGTGAGAGTCAGTGCCTGTGGAACTGTACCTCAGTGAGAGTCAGTGCCTGTGGACCCCGTACCCCAGTGAGAGTCAATGTCTGTGTAACTGTACCCCAGTGAGAGTCAGTGCCTGTGGAACTGTACCTCAGTGAGAGTCAGTGCCTGTGGACCCCATACCCCAGTGAGAGTCAGTGCCTGTGGAACTGTACCTCAGTGAGAGTCAGTGCCTGTGGAACTGTACCCCAGTGAGAGTCAGTGCCTGTGGAACTGTACCCCAGTGAGAGTCAGTGTCTTTTGAACTGTATCCCAGTGAGAGTCAGTGTCTTTTGAACTTTACCCCAGTGAGAGTCAGTGCCCGTGGAACTGTACCCCAGTGAGAGTCAGTGTCTTTTGAACTATACCCCAGTGAGAATCAGTGCCCGTGGAACTGTACCCCAGTGAGAGTCAGTGTCTTTTGAACTATACCCCAGTGAGAATCAGTGCCCGTGGAACTGTACCCCAGTGAGAGTCAGTGCCTGTGGAACTGTACCCCAGTGAGAGTAAGTGCCTGTGGAACTGTACCCCAGTGAGAGTCAGTGCCTGTGGAACTGTACCCCAGTGAGAGTCAGTGCCTGTGGAACTGTACCCCAGTGAGAGTCAGTGTCTTTTGAACTGTATCCCAGTGAGAGTCAGTGTCTTTTGAACTTTACCCCAGTGAGAGTCAGTGCCCGTGGAACTGTACCCCAGTGAGAGTCAGTGTCTTTTGAACTATACCCCAGTGAGAATCAGTGCCTGTGGAACTGTACCCCAGTGAGAGTCAGTGTCTTTTGAACTCTACCCCAGTGAGAATCAGTGCCTGTGGAACTGTACCCCAGTGAGAGTCAGTGTCTTTTGAACTATACCCCAGTGAGAGTCAGTGTCTTTTGAACTGTACGCCAGTGAGAGTCAGTGTCTTTTGAACTGTACCCCAGTGAGAGTCAGTGCCTGTGCAAGTTCTTTTTATCCATTATAGGAAATGAAAACTGGGTGAAGTGTCGAATGCCGTTTCTCTGTGAGCCATTTTCACGCTACCGGTGAAGATCATTTTCACCCTCTCAAACTGTTCAGAATGCACTCCGAGTGCTCCTGGATATAACTTTGCAGTTGTGACCAGCTTCACTTCCGCGCTGTCCTCGGTTTGAGGTTTTTTTTGCTCAATGCTCACAATTTTAGGTAAAATTTAAAATTAACCCAAGTTGCTGCAAAACAGCGAAGCTCATACCCAATCAGACCTATTTCCTGTCTGAGAAGGAACAGGCAAAATGATGAAAGGGACCACAACAAACGGGGTCACCATTAACCTCATTCTCTCACATCCTCAGAACAATGGAAGGATGGGGGAGGGGGAATATTATACTTGCATAAATAGCGGAGGTTATGGAGGGGAGAGCAGAGCACGGCTTCACAGACACTAAAGTTTATGTCTCTCAGCGGGAGGAGAGATTGGGGACACAGCAACACAATCAGTGCACAGGAAAGGTTACAGGAACAGAGCTACTTGTGAATAATTCATCTGAAGGGCCGGTTTTCAAGCCAACAGCTGATGTCTTTGAGCCGCAATTTTTTTTTCTCAAAACTTTCTCGCTACTGGCGTAGACCGATTTCAACCCCTATATTTTCATTCCTCTCCCAACTTGCTCCTGCAGCTCACCTCATGCAAGCTTTACATAGAATGTACAGCACAGAAACAGGCCATTCGGTCCAACTGGTCTTGGCAGGAGTTTATGCTCCACACAAGCCTCCTCCCACCCTACTACATCTCACCCTATCAGCATAACCTTCTATTCCTTTCTCCCTTATGTACTAATCTAGATTCCCCTTAAATGCTTCCCTAACTTGCGCAGTACCTACACGGGAGTGCTTGATGGTGCAGTGCAGGGGAAGCTTTTGTCTGCATCTAACCCGTGCTGCATCTCACCGGGAAATATCTAAGTGGAAACTGTTCTATTCTCCAACATTTGATTCTTTCCCAATTTGCAACCCCCACAACCCATCTCACCTCGTACAAAATGTCCTTCCTTCTTCCTCGCCTTCCTTTCCCTCCCTCTCTCCGTCCGCCACTGGTCACCCTGTGGTGTCTTGTCTCCTCATCTGTGAGCACAGTGAGTGTCGGCAGGTTATTTTACTCTGGCCGGGACAGCTGATCCCAATCCTGTTCTCATCACACATGTAGACTTTCCAACAGAGGTCACCGGACAATGAACAGCAGCTGAAACCTTCCTAGCCCAGGAGCTTTGAGGCTGGTACTTTGCTTTTAAAGATACAGCAGTGTATTTTCCAGTAATCTCTCACATCCAGACTGTTTCAAAATGTCAAAGGCATGGCCTCAATAAAGGTCGGACAAGAGATGTTTAAACCACTAACAATTTTCTGAATTTCTCCCACTCGCCCTGATGTGCCAGTGTATTGAGAGACAGATATGGGAAAATTGGCCTCAAACATTTTTAGTAAATTTTGTGTTGATTAACTGTTGGGTAATTGAACAGTTTCCACTTCCCAGTGTCAGCATTAAACATTTTCAGGTGAGGTGTTCTGCAACTGTTAGATACAGAGCAATGATCCCTCTACACTGTCCCGTCAAACACTCCCAGGGCAGGTACAGCACGGGTTAGATACAGAGTAAAGGTCCCTCTACACTGTCCCGTCAAACACTCCCAGGGCAGGTACAGCATGGGTTAGATACAAAGTAAAGATCCCTCTACACTGTCCCGTCAAACACTCCCAGGGCAGGTACAGCATGGGTTAGATACAAAGTAAAGATCCCTCAACACTGTCCCATCAAGCACTCCCAGGGCAGGTACAGCACGGGTTAGATACAGAGTAAAGCTCCCTCTACACTGCCCCATCAAACACTCCCAGGGCAGGTACAGCACAGGTTAGATACAGAGTAAAGCTCCCTCTACACTGTCCCATCAAACACTCCCAGAGCAGGTCCAGTAAAGCGCATGTTAGGTAAGCGTAAAGCTCCTGCTACACAGCCAAAAGAATGCAGCCCTGAAAATCCGCAGGGGAAGTGTTTTCTGGCATAGGTTCTTGGGCCCATGTCTCAGTCCGAATTTCATAAGAGAACCACCTTTTGTACCAGTGCGGCAATTGTGCACTTGCTATAACAGCTGTCCTGTGGCCTCTGTGTATGGGAGTACCAGTTATTGTTGAGATAGAGGCGGTTTTGAGTTGTGGGCCTTTGCCCACTAGGAACTAGACTGAGGAACTAATTTCACATAGGGCCCTCATAGCCGGGATTGGAATAGCATTCAGTGTGAGTGGGCAGTGTTGGGTTTTATCTGCTCCATTGCAATCTCTGTGTGAAATGCCGCGGAGATGCCGGTGTTGGACTGGGGTGGACAAAATTGAGAGGTCGCACAACACCAGGTTATAGTCCAACAGTTTTATTTTAAATCACAAGCTTTCGGAGTTACAACTCCTTCGTCAGGTGAAGTGAGGAGACCTCACTTCACCCGACGAAGGAGTTGTAACTCCGAAAGCTTGTGATTTAAAATAAAACTGTTGGACTATAACCTGGTGTTGTGCGACCTCTCAGAAATGCCGCACACATGCTGTTTCATTACATTAGGCAACTGGAACTGTCGGTGATTGAGATAGATGAGAATGAAAGCCTTACCACTGAGAGAATAAAATGGCCCAGGCAATAGAGGATGTGGTATGTGGGAAGAGGTAAGCATAGTTTGTGGGGCATTTTTTGAAGAGGCATAGGTCCAACTTAAGATTTTCTCACGGGCCATTGTCAGTTCTGTGACATGCTTAGTGCATTCTATGTCATAGATTTACTCATGGAGAGATACTGAGAGAGAGAGAGACTGAGAGAGCGAGATAGAGAGCGAGAGACAGAGACAGACAGAGACACAGAGATAGAGACAGAGAGACAATAAAAGCCAGAAAGAAAAAGAGAGGAAGAGACACAGAGTGAGAGTGAGAAAGATAGAGAGAAAGAGACAGAGTCAGAAATAAAGACCGAGAGAGAGAGACTCTGAGCAGGAGGCCTGTCAAATGCTAAATGCGAGGAGCAGGTGAGCTGTAAATGCCCCATGCAGCTTATGCCAGCACAGTAGCGTCTATTGTGACCTCTAACCCTGAAGTAGGATTGTCTGAGATCAGTGCAAGAGAACAGACAGACAGTGGACCACATGATGTCATGGAATTAAGTTTCAACCCAGTGTAGGTAAAGAGAGCCTGCTGTCATGACTCAAAGCGAGAGGGTGATTAACACAGCAGACACCAAGCGCTAGCTATTTATCTTAACCTGCTCGTGACACTATAGTGCATCTTATCGTAAATTTTGCAAGAATTAAATAACACAAAAGGTAATACTGGCCCCATCCCTTCTCCTCCCCTCCACGCCTCTCTCCATCACTCCCGCCATCAACCCCCGCGCCCCAGCCGTGCCCAACCCCACACTCTCTGAATTGTGTACATGCCTCTCCAAAGTGACTGGGAAATAAATCCACATTCCACCACTGCACCACCCCCCTGTTCCCTGTCCCAGCCCCTTTCCACCAGTGGACCGCCTGACACCCATGTGATGAAAATACATTCTGTCTGCCCTCAGAGGTCTTTCTTAGGATAATGTTGACCTTGACTGTTGCACATGGCCAGCTGAATGGAACAGACAGGCACATTATGACACAGGAAGACTCCAGACACCGGATGTTGAACGGATACATGAAAATGCAGAGCTCAGACAACACTGCAATCAGCTTCAGTACGGCTACATTTAGCCTCCTGCACAGAGCTAAACAGACTGCAAATCAAATTCCACATACCAATATCGTCAAGAAATTCGGTTTAGAAACAAAAAAAGCACAGAATGACTAAAGGTCATTCAACAACTTCCACAGCCCATGTACACTCTACATTATCATGGACTTTACCCACCCATTTACTCTTCTTCCACAGCCCATGGACACTCCACCCTATCACGGACTATACCCACCCATTCAATGTCCTTCCACAGCCCTTGTATAATCTACCCTAACGCGGACTCCACACGTCCTTAAGTCCCTGATGTCACAAGAAGCAATACATAGATAAGGAAGAGGAGGGGACCAAAGATAGATCACTTGGGGGCCCCAGAACAGAAGCCATTGCTGGAGATATGTTGTTCGGGACCGATGATATCATTGGACTTGGATCTGTATATTTAAAGAAGGACCCTACTAGTTTTGGGCAGGCAGCTAATCCACCCATGCAGACGCCCGAGTAAAATTCACGGGATACGGGCGTCTTTCTGTGGGTAAGTATCCCGGGGTAGGGTTAAAATCTCCCTCAAATTGTTAGCAAAGCAAAAGAGTTCCGATGGTGTTATACGTTGGCATGTGTTTTGTTATCGTATTGAAAGAAGTTCCCTGCTGCCTTCCAGCATGTGTCCCTCTCGCCTGCTCAGAAGGGCAAGTCAAGATCGTGACCAGCAAGAAGGCAGCGGGATCGGCGCGGATAAGTTTCTGCGGCTATTTTCACTGCCCGCCTGCCCGGTTTCACTCGTGAGCCTAACTCTTACTGTTACTTGGTGCTACCTCAGTGTCAGGAGGTTGTGAGGTTTGTGGCTGGGATTGTACCAATGGAGCTCTCAAGGACTGAGGTGGTACACGTCCCAGCCATGCTGATGTCTGTGCAGGACCTGCTTCTGGTGTCATGTTGCTTGCATATCCAATGCCTACCGGACCCCAGACCAGAAGCTCCCTCCTGTGCTGGCTTTGGAGGGGCTGAATTGATGTGTGTGCTGTGGGCAAGGTGGTTGGTAAGGGTATCATGTGCTTAATAACTGTCTCATTCATTTCTTCTTTTACTCTGTGGTGCTGGATAGTGTGGAGGTGAGTCCTGCTTCCCACTTTATTCCTACATTGGCATTCACAGCTTCCCTTATCTTGGACATCCTGGTGAGGTCATTAAAGTGTTTGTGGCACAAAGTAGCCATTTGTACAGTGGTATAGGTGGCATGGGCCATTATAGCCACCTCCCTCCAAACTGCCTGCACAGCTTTATTCTGGGGCATCAGTTCTTGGGGGCCAAAGGGCATTTTTCTTCCTGCCCTTATCTCTGACAACGTGACCATCGCCATAGCTTCTGAAAATCTTGTGTCCTTGAGCAATGGAGACCCTCCAGGTGGTGCTACTCTTTCTTCCATTGCAACTCTTACTTGAGGTCTCGCTCCCTTGCCCTCTCTCTCCCTCTCTCCCTCCCTCTCTGCTACTCCCTCCCTCCCTCTCTGCGAGTCTCTCCCTCTCTGTCTGTCTGTCTGTCTGTCTCTAAGGATAAGGGGTAAGCCATTTAGGACTGAGATGAGGAGGAATTTCTTCACCCAGAGAGTGGTGAACCTGTGGAATTCTCTACCACAGAAGGCAGTTGAGGCCAACTCATTAAATATATTCAAGAAGGAGTTTGATATATTTCTTAAGGCTAAAGGGATCAAGGGATATGGGGAGAAAGCAGGGACAGTGTACTGAATTTGGATGATCAGCCATTATCTCATTAAATGACGGAACAGGCTCGAGGGGCCGAATGGCCTACTCCTGCTCCTATCTTCTATGTTTCTTGTTCTCTCTCACCCCGCTCTCTTCCTCCATCTATCTGCCTCTCCCCTCTCTCTTCCTCTCTCTCTCCATCTGTACTCTCTCCCTCTCTCTCTCCTCCTCTCACCCTTCTCTCTCTCTTACTTTCTCTCTCCTTCCCTCTCTCTTTCTGCTTCTCTCTCTTTCTCCCCTCTCTCTCTGTCTGCCTCTGTCTCTCTCTCTGCCTCTGTCTCTATCTCTCCTCCACCCCCCCACGGATAAGCTGTGTTTCTGGCCCATTAAGCTGTAGAAACCTTTGTCCTGCAGCAGCTGGATGTGAATTTGCTCCCTTCAGGTGGTGGGGAATCAGTCAGGAGTAGATTTCCTGCTCAATTGGCCCTTGCCCACATCGAAAATGTGCTCAGTTGCCATCTCGATCAGATGGGTGGGGCAGTAGCTCTGTTGTCATTTCTCTGATCCAGGCCCCAGTGTCTTTCGGAGAGAAGAAAGTAATAATTGACTTCCTTTTAAATATAAATAAATAGTTTAGCAGCGGAGGTAAAATGCAGTTGGGGATTGATAAGTGAACTGTGAGCGTCCCCAGGAGGCTGTTACAGATACTACATTGTGAGGGAGATGTGAAGATCTCATTGCTTTGCTGGAGGCACATTCGATAGTTTTCATATGGGTCAGTATTGGGAAGAAGTGCTGCCCCAGACCCCATGATGAAACCTTGGGCTGCCCCATGACCACAATTGCCTCCTGAACCCCCCGCTTCCCCCTGGCCTACCTTAGTGTCAGGTCTCCTCCTGACACTAAGGTAGGCCAGGCCAGCCAGGTTGTAATTGTGGTCGGTTTCAGATAGGAGCCTCTCTTGGAAGGCGATGTTGAGGCCTGGGCAGGTTAAAATCTCACCGGCGTGACCCTCGAGCTTATCGCCCACCCCTCTGCCGCCACCATCACCCGCACACCCAGTTATAATCGGGGCTCATGTACACATTAATGAAAAAGCAATTGTAATTTTTGAATAAACTCTAATTGACCTAGGGTTGCCAACCTTCCAGGATTGCCCTGGAGTCTCCAGGAATTAAAGATGAATCTCCGAGGCACCGCTGCAAGCGTGGGAAGGCGAGACACTGTGAGGATGGATGTGTCGGGCGTCCAATGGCCGGAGTGTGGGGGGGAGATCATGTGATGACACCTCCAGGAATACGTCCAACCAGAGTTGGCAACCCTAAATTGCCCCTCAGTTGGAGCCCAGGAGATATTTTCCTCTGGATATATGAAGACCTACACCAGAACCTTCATCTAATGTTCCGTGAATCACCTCTCAGATGTGGGCACTGTTCAGGCCTGTTCCTCTCGCTAACAGCCACCTAAACTAACAGCGTGTTCTGTTTTCATTATTTTCTGTTTGGTTAAAGATTAATTTTATTTATTACCGCCTTCCCCCCCCCACCCCCCGCCCACCAGCACAAGTCGGCAGGGCTGTAGGCAGCTGGATGAGTGAGAGACTGCATTGTTGAGATCAGACAGTTAAGCTTTTCTCGGTCTCACGAACTATCGGTGTGAAAATGGCCCTGGCAGTTGATCATCTCTTTCTCCAGGCAAAAAAATCGTTTGTGTCGAGCAACAATTTCATGGTGCTTTCGGACAGGCTGCGACCAACTTGTGCCGAGTTTTAAAGCAAGAATTGGAACTTTTTCAACAAGCACCAGATTCCAAAACAAACAAATGACTTGTCTCTTCATGCTCTGGAGTTACCCCCCGGACTCTCGCCCTCCAGGAGGGAGCGGCCAGCTGCCTTGCTAGCTCTATAATCAGCCTCCTCTTTGTGTGATGCAATCGAGGTGAGCAGGGCTCGGAATGTTTTGTTGAACAAAAAAAACAAAATCCCAACACAAAAACAGAGTTGTTGAGACAGCACACAACATTTTTAATGATCTGTTGTAACCAGGACCTCACTCTCAGAGCCATTCTCTGTGTGTCAGCTTAGCTCGGGTACGATTCCTCTCTCTGTCACTTTAGACTCGACTATTCCAATGCTCTCCTGGTCGGCCTCCCACCTTCCACCCTCTGTAAACTTCAGCTCATTCAAAACTCTGCTCCCCGTATCCTAACTCACACCAGGTCCCGTTCACCCATCATCCCTGTGCTCGCTGACCTACATTGGCTCCCGGTCCGGCAACGCCTCCATTTAAAAAATCTCATCCTTGTTTACAAATCCCCTTCATGGCCTCGCCCCTCCCTATCTCTTTAACCTCCTTCAGCCCTACAACTCTCCAAAAACTCTGCGCTCCTCCAATTCTGGCCTCTTGTGCATCCCTGATTTTAATTGCTCCACCATTAACGGCTGTGCCTTCAGCTGCCTGGGCCCTAAGCTGTTGAATTTGCTCCATAAACCTCCCCGCCTCTACCACACTATCCTCCTTTAAGACGCTCCTTAAAACCTACTGCACCTGTCATAATATCTCCTTACGTCGCTCAGTGTCAAATTTTCTCTGATAACGCTCCTGTAAAGTGCTTCCCGCCAGCACCAAACACTCCCAGGGCAGGTACAGCACGGGTTAGATACAGAGTAAAGCTCCCTCTACACTGTCCCATCAAACACTCCCAGGGCAGGTACAGCACGGGTTAGATACAGAGTAAAGCTCCCTCTACACTGTCTCATCAAACACTCCCAGGGCAGGTACAGCACGGGTTAGATACAGAGTAAAGCTCCCTCTACACTGTCCCATCAAACACTCCCAGGCCAGGTACAGCACGGGTTAGATACAGAGTAAAGCTCCTCTACACTGTCCCAGCAAACACTCCCAGGGCAGGTACAGCACGGGTTAGATACAGAGTAAAGCTCCCTCTAGACTCTCCCATCAAACACTCCCAGGGCAGGTACAACACAGGAAATTAGTGAACCAGTTGGCAGTTGGGTTTTTAAGACAGTCAGACAGCTTCATGGTTACTTTTTATTTTTGATTCCACATTTTTGTTAAACTGAATTCTAATTCTCAATCTGCCACGATGGGATTTGAACTTGCGTTTTCTGGCTTATCAATCCAGACCTCTGGATTACTATTCCAGTAATGTAATCTAAGGAGCTTGACAACCCCACAGCCTTTTCCCATCCTTTTTGTACATTTGTAAGTTTTTGCCTTCTTTCAGGTGTGAGCCTAGGTAGTCGATCCTGACCCAATCCCAATCCTGACCTTGACCACCCAACCCGACCCTGACCTGATCCTTATCCCAATCCCGAACATGACGCCGACCCGACCCTGATCCTCTCTCTTATCCCAATCTTTGACCTTGACCCCAGTCCTGACCCTGACCATGACACTGACCCTGATCCCGACCCTGACCTTGAGCATGACTCTAACCCTGCCCCTGCCCCTGCCCCATCCACCTCTGCTGCAGATTTTCCAACAAGTGTTCACTGGGTTACAGTGAAGATTGCAAACCCTGGGGCTAATTCATTCCCTCCTTAGCTCAAAATCTACTAAGCCTAGTTGCAACACCTCTTCCACAGCCCCAACACTGATCGAGAAGTAAATGGATCAAAATTCTTTGCCTACCTTTTGGTTTTAGTTAAATCTTGGCAGCAACGCCCATGGACCACTAATGATCATCAACATTGCTGAAATAATCTCCACAGGTGCACACAAAGCTAAAAAAAGAGAGCGAGCCTGTTCTCGGCATGTTTTTACCCAGGCTGGTATCTTGTCTGCTCATGTGGTCAGTGGATGCTCCCAGTACTCATAGATGCATTTAAGGGAAAGCCAGATAAGTACATGAGGGAGAAAGGAATAGAAGGATATGTCGATAGGATGAGACGAGGTAAACAGAGTGGGAGGAGGCTCGTGTAGGGCATAAACACTGGCATAGACTAGTTGGGCAAATAGCCTGTTTCTGTGCTGTAAGTTCTCTGTAATGTAATTCTATGGAACATAGGAACAGGCGGAGGCCATTCAGCCCCTCGAGCCTGTTCCGCCATTAAATTAGATCATGGCTGGTCTGTATCTTAACTTCATTTACCCACCTTGGTTCTGTAGCCCTTAATATTCTTGCCTAACAAAAATCTATCTATTCTCAGTTTTCAAAATTTCAATTGACCCCCAGCCTCAACAGCTTTTTGGGGGGGAGAGTTCCAGATTTCCACCACTCTTTGTCACCCCTGAACGGTCTGGCTCTAATTTTAAGGTTATGCCCCCTTGTGCTGGTCTCCCCCACCAGAGGCAATAGTTTCTCTCTATCTACCCTATCAAATCCTTTAATCATCTTAAATACCTCAATTAGATCACCTCTTAATCTTCTAAACTCAAGGGAATACAAGCCTCGTCTATGCAACCTGTCCTTAGAATTTAACCCTTTTAGCCCCGGTATCATTTTGGTGAATCTGCGCTGCTCCCCCTCCAAGGCCAATACATCCTTCCTGAGGTGCGGGTCCCAGGACTGAATGCAGTGCTCTAAATGGGGTTGTACATGACTGGGTAATCACTCACCTTTATTCATAGGATGTAATGATGATTAGATTATCTTGGATTTGGACCTGCCAAACATACGGTATATTATACGGAATCACACTCCCGGAGTCGAACATTACACCCGCGTGGATTCCGTGATCCAGCGTCTGCGGGTTGGGAACGCCAGTCCCGTGGGAGTGCATCTTGGGAAATCGCAGGCATGCAGCTGATGCTTTTCCACCTGTTTAAATGAATGGACAGAAGATCGCAGGCTGCATGCACAGTTTCTTGACCCGCACTCACTGCAGTACTGAGGGAGCGCTGCACTGTCGGAGGTGCCGTCTTTCGGATGAGGCATTCTCAGGTGAACGTAAAAGATGCCACGGCACTATTTGAAGAAGAGCAGGGGAGTTCTTCCCGGTAACACTTATCCCTCAACCATCATCTAAAACTGATTATCTGGTCACTTATTTTGTTGCCGTTCGTGGGAGCTTGCTGTGCGCAAATTGGCTGCTGCGTTTCCTACATTACAACAGTGATTACACGTGAAAAGTACTTCATTGGCTGTAAAGCATTTTGGGATGGCCTGAGGTGGTGCAAGGCACTATATAAATGCAAGGTTTTCCTTTCCTTCTTTCTATTTATTTAATTGAATTTGTGGGAGCTTGCTGTGCGCAAATTGGCTGCCATGTTTGCCTTAATAACAACAGTGACTACACTTCAAAAATACTTCATTGGTTGTGAAGCATTATTCAATGTCCTGTGGATGTGAAAGGTGCTAAATAAATGCAAACTCTTTCTTTTTGAAGGCACAATATAAATGCATGTTGTAGATATTGTTTATGTTGATTATGGTGATGAGGAGGAGGAGAATTGTGGACTCTACCTCACCCATTTAATCTCCTGAGGGAAAGGTTGGTATAAACACTCCCTGATCCCCAAGGTAATCAAGCAAAACAGCAGTGACATTAATCCGTCGCCACGTCATGATTCAGCCCTGGCTGCTTGCATTCCACATGTGATTTTCTGTTGAACCAACAGCCAGGTATCATGATGGTTTAGAAAGTGTTGGATGATCCTACTCCATAGCCACTAAGCACTATACGATCAATGCCATCCTCCCAGCAAGGAGCTGCACTCGAAGGGAGGACCGATCAGAGAGACTGTAGCTCTGACCCTCAGACCTGCATTCCTTTCAAGTGCAGCTCCCTGCTGAGAGTGTGGGACTGATTTGTCCCTTGGACCTCAGTTCTATCACGGAGCACTAGCAGGGGTCTGATGAAGCGGATTCAATAGTAACTTTCAAAAGGGAATTGGATAAATACTTGGAAAGGGAAAAAAATTGCAGGGTTGTGGGGAAAGAGCAAGGGGTGTGGGACTAATTGGATCACTCTTTCAAAGAGCCGGCACAGGCACGATGGGCTGAATGGCCTCCTTCTGTGCTCTATGATTCTAAGATGAGGCACCTTTATTTACAAGCATGCTGCATCAAGTAATGGTTAATGGTGTGATCACATTCATGGTGCAAAGGGACCTAACAGAGGGATTGAAAAATACTACAATACTCAAAATATGGCAATGTAAAAGGGGAATAATGAATGGTTAATGTGGGTGTAAGCAGGTTATTTAAGTTGAATTATAAGTGCAGAACTAGTGAACACAAGTATGACATTAACAAGCATCAAAAAGAGCAGACATTCTGAGGAATTTTCCTTCCCCTATTGAGGAGTCGATTTGTGGGTGAGACTCTCACCAAAAGCACCGCGGACTGTGCCAATTATCAACAACAATTTATACAGCACCTTTAATGTAGTAAAGCATCCCAAGGCGCTTCACAGGAGCAATTATCAAACAAACTTTGACACCGAGCCACATAAGGAGATATTGGGACAGGTGACCAAAAGTAGGTTTTAAGGAGCGTCTTACAGGAGGAGTGAGGTAAAGTGGAAGAGAGGCTTAAGGAGGGAATTCTAAAGCTGAGGGCCGAGGCAGCTTAAGGCACGGCCGCCAATGGTGGAGCGATGAAAATCGGGGATGCGCAAGAGCCCAGAGTTGGAGGAGTGCAGAGATCTCGGAGGGTTGTAGCCAATGTTCCCTCTAATTTTTTTTGTGCACGATCACTTTAAATTTGCTGCGCGGCTGCGCAAATCTTTTACGGCGAGCTGTACCGGTGAGCGGCCTGCGCAGGACCTCCCGATCAATGCACCTTGGGGGAAACGTTGGTTGGAGGGCTAGAGGCGGTTACAGAGGTAGGGAGGGGTGAGGCCGTGGAGGGATTTGAACACGAGGATGCAAATTTTAAAATCGAGGCATTGCCGGACCGGGAGCCAGAGAGCACATTGGGTGATGTGTGAACAGGACTTGGTGCAAAAGTGTAATTAGAAGCATTTTATTCTAAAATTTAACATGGTATTGGCATCTTTAATTTTGTCATGTTGCACAAGGGATTAAACCAACTGCCACTCAGAGAAATATGCCCTGGTTTATTTTTTTACAAATGTTACAGATTTTAGCCATTTTGTCCAAGGGAGGGGCCAAGCTATTTAATTCAAATACAAACATCTTGGGGGAGAAATTGGCATCCTTTGCGCCTCCTGTTAGCGCCTCCAGGGGGGCATTAACGGGGCGCTACCGGCTTTGCGACCGGGCACGGAGAGAGTACTGATGCCCGCGAACTTCCCCTGCAGGTCAGCGGCAGCGGGTAACCCTAACGCCACGATCTCCTGCACCCCGGAAATCGTGACGTCATCCGGTACGCATCGCTCCGGTACCACCCCGGATGCGAACTTGGCTTCCGCCCCACAGCATCACCGGGCATCAACACCGGCAGCTGCAGGAGGCATTGTCACCGCGGATGGCCGCTTGGGGAGTGGTAATTAAAGGGATTGCCGGTGAGGTAGGCGAAAAATGTTTCATCAAGCCTCTGTGCTTTCTTTTCTATTTTTCAGGTGGCGCACTTGATCAGCCCTGCACTCTGTTAGAGAGCTTGGGGCTGATCGGCACCGATCAGAGGTGCCATCGGCAATCAGGGGATTCGTTTCCTTACAGAGCCTGCAGCGATGGCCCTTCCCTTTAAGAGAGGGAAGGAGCCTTCCAAAGCGACACCTCCCACCCCGCCTGCTGCCTGTTGCGCTCCAGGAAGGAAGTGGAGCGCTTGATTTAGCCCGCCACTTCCTTCCTGGAGCGCAAAACCGAATTTTTTAAAATTTGAAAATCATTAGTGCCTGGCTAAAAGTTAGCACCCCAGATGGGGCTATAATGAATTTCTCCCCCCTTGTGAGATTTGTTCAAATATCTGTTTGATTGGCAGCTTTTTTTGAGTTATTTACATTTTTAGTGCTAGATCACTTTTTTTGAAGATCTTTATCAGCCTGAATTGTTCAAATTGGGGAATCCATCTGAAGCTTTCAGAGAGAGATAATCAAGACAATAAGTGGAATGAAAAGCTTAAATCACATGGATTTTTTTTGTTGAAAATTTAGAGAATTAAATAGCTTGAGAACGCTTTTGTGGATGGTGAGGAAAAAAAAGTACCGCTACATAAGAATAATTTGCGCCGTAACTTGCTGGAACTGCGAGCTGATAACCAGGGCAACAGGGCATCTGGGACCTCAGTGAATGACAGGACCAACAGTTTATCTCCTTAAACAACGAGATTTAAGGAGTGAGAAAGAAACAGAGAAATGACAGGGAAGAAAATAGGGTGAATTAGAGTAAAATCAGGTACAGAAAGAAAAACAAAGAGAGGGAAAGAAAGATTGGATTAAGAGAGAGAGAAAAAAAGAGAGAAAGGAAAATTAAGATGAACAATTATCACAGCGTTAAAAAGGTACTTACGCTGTTAATCACCAGCCCTAACTTTCTGCGGCGAGTTTAATGGGCAAATTAATGTGCAAATCCAGTAAATTCTTATAAATAACGGGGAGGCTAAGGGCGAGGTGCCGTTTGTGTGAAGCAAATGGGGGAGCGGCATAAATCAACCAGCGGGTTCTGGAGATTCACAACTCGCGCCATATCTCTTAATCCCCTGAACTGGCTGGACGACTTGCGCATTAATAATGGTGTACATTGTTAACACGCCATTATTTTTTCACCAAGATTTGGCCCATTATAGTTTAGTACAGTAATCACACTACTTCAACAGCAAAATACTGCGGATGCTGGAAATCTGAAATAAAAACAGAAAATGCTGGAGACACTCAGCAGGTCAAGCAGCATCTGTCGAGAGAAAAACAGAGTTAAGGTATCAGGTCGATGACCTTTCATCAGAACTGGAAAAAGTTAGAGATGGAACAGATTATGGAGGGAGTCACAGCAGACAGGGAGGTTCTCTTCCCTTTCCATGGGTGGAAGAGACCATGATGCGGAGATGCCGGTGTTGGACTGGGGTGGACAAAATTGAGAGGTCGCACAACACCAGGTTATAGTCCAACAGTTTTATTTGAAATCACAAGCTTTCGGAGCTATCACTCCTTCCTCAGGTGAAGTAAGAGACCTCCCCAGGAGATCAATGCAGCCTGGTTGCACATTGCACAGGAGGGCACAAGCAGGGATGTCGTCAGGAGGACCAGGCTGCAGTGGCGCAAACCTTTCAATGATCTCAGTAGATCACGAAACGTTACCGCCAAGCCACACTCAACCTCATCCTGCTGTGCCACTCATCACATCCCCATCACTCTGCCTTCCCTACCCTACTCCTGCACATCTTTACTCACACCAACTTACCTTGCACCACCACCCATCCCTCTCTACTACATTATTACTTCCCCATCTCACTAGCCACCCCTCACACTCACCCTCATCCTCGTGCAATCATACCAACTAACAACACACAAGGGTAGGCACCTCGGTGGTTTAGCCAATGTTCATGTGAAGTTTCTGGTAATGTGGTGTCAAACATTTAAATCTTTATTTTCAACACTTTGCGTTCTTGGACAGATTTGTGTGCACCTTTGGAAGTGGCTTAGTGAGTTGTAGTGAATGGTGAGACATAACAGTACCCCCCCGTAATGGTGATGAGTGTGAAAGGAATGGCTTGGGCATTGTAGGGATGCTTTATGGTGTTAGTGTGGGGTGGTGCCAACCTGATGCATCATGTGGCATCCAGGGTGTACAGCGTCAAGTGAAGTAAATCTGTACATGGTGAGGCCATCCCTGGCGTCCCGGGCAACAATGTGGTCGGGTGCTGATGCCCTGTGTCCTGTGCAGCATCGGTTGATTGCGGAGAAGGCTGGTGTGCCCGGTGATGCTGGTGTTGGGGCTGATCTTGGTGGGATTCTGAGGACCAAGGTGAGATATTTTCAAGGGCAACAATGCTGATGGAATAGATGGCAGGTGAGGTTGAGATGACAGAAGCGATCAGTCAATGGGAGGTTGTTCCAATGAGGTGGCACTGGATAGAGAGTTGGCTCCAAATAGTTGCAAGCAGCAGAAAGCTCAATCTGTCTTCCAAATGCAGTAACCAACAGTTTCTGAGCGTTGAAAGTGAACAGCTGTAACATGGGATCTTTTATACAACTTTGGCAGCTGTCAGGTCATGAGATAATTCAATGCTGAATCCATTGATGACATGCTGAGCTGACGTCTTCCCCGAGCAGCGGGTAACCCATGGGGGAGCACATAAAATTGAAATGTAGGCTTAAAATAACAGTTAATTGGATGTTAACAACCCATTTAATGATGTGAATTGCCTCCCCCGCCACTTGGTGTCGAGTCTGTTCAGCGCCGGCAGACCCGACACGTGGGAGACTCGCGTGGAGGCGGGTTGACAGTGGGTTCCCTACCCACTGTCAATCTTTGCTATTTTGACAGCTGACCCGCCTCCGAACCCGCCCTCTGAGCGCCGGCAAAATTCAGCCCTTAATCTCTCCTGCCTTCCACCCTATCACAGACCCTCCCTTTTGTTCTTTCCTCCCCTCCCCTCTTTCCCAGCCTCTGTTCTTGCTTAAAACCTGTTACAGCTCTAACTTTTTCCAGCTCTGATGAAAGATCATCGACCTGAACTTTGTTTCTCTCTCCACAGATGCTGCCTGCCCTGCTGAGTGCTTCCAACATTTTCTGTTTTTATCACAACTACTTGTTACTTTCTACTTGCTTGAGGAGCTGAATAATTACTGTAAAATGTACACTGTGTCATCTCTATCATTTGTGTGTTGTTTCATTGTTTAATAGATGTTTGTGTGTCAAACCTAAGTCACAGTGAAGGCTCACTAATGGGAGTGAACTGAGGCGCCGAACCCAAAAAATTTCTACGGTTAAAAAAAAAGTGAAAAAAACAAATAACAAAAGTACTGGGAGAGGTTTAGAGACTATATACAACAACAACAACTTGCATTTATATAATGGAAAGGCTAGATAGAAGCAGACTGTTTCCAGTCGTTGAGGGGGTCAAGAACGAGGGGCCATAGACACAAGATTAAATGTAAAAGATTTAGAACAGAGGGCAGGAGAAACCTCTTCACACAGAGAGTTGTGAGGCTGTGGGATTCACTCCCAGGGTTGAGGCAGAAACTATGTCAACATTCAAGATTAGATTGGATAGGTGGAGGAAGGAAAAGTGGTTGAAGGGATATGGGAACAGGGCGGGTAAATGCGATTTGGACCATTTGCTCATGTGGAGGGTAAACGCCAGCACGGACTGGTTGGACCGAATGGCCTGCTTCCGTGTTGTAACTTCGATGTATTTCCAGACAGGAGGAAGGGGTTTAAGGAGGGAGAGTCAAAGAGTAGGGCTGGGGCAGGTGTAGAAAAGGGAGGGAGAGGATGCACAAAAGGTCAGAGTGCGGAGTTTGTGGGACGGTGTTGCAGTGAAGGTTGCAGAGGTCAGATGGGACGAGATTGGTGAGGAGGAAGCTTTTAAATTTAAAGTGTTGGGGTCGGACAGCCAATGTAGGCCAGTGAGGCGGGGGGTGGGGCTGGTGGGTGAGTGGGTTTCAGTGCAGAATAGGATACAGGTGGTCAAGTCTTGGATTGGTTGGAGTTTATGGAGGGGGGAGGATGGGAGGCCAGCAAGGATGGGCATTGGACTAATCAAGTCTGGAGGTAACAAAAGTGTGGATCAGGGTTTTGGCAGCAGTGGGACTGAGCTAGGGCTGGGGATAGAAATAACTAGTCTTGGTGATGGATAGGATGTGGGGTTTGTACCTCACCTCTGGTTTGAAGAGGAACCCAAAGTTATGCATGGTTTGGTTCAGCTTGAGCAAGTGGCCAGGGGAGGGTTTGGGGTTAGTGGCAAGGGAGCATGGTTTATGGTAGGAGATAGAAATAATGGCTTTGGTTCTTCCCTGATGTTCAGTTGGAGGAAGTTGTGTCTCATCCAGGAATTGATGGCAGACAAGCAATCTTCTGGCATAGAGGTAGATGTGTGGTCAAGAGTGGTGGTGGAGTGGTCGAGCTGGGTGTCATCAGTGGATACTGTCTCTGAGGGGCAGCACGCAAATGATGAAGAGGAGACGGGGTCAGGGTGAGAAGCCATTTTCAGAGATGCAATGGCTGCATTTGGACAGATGAATGTGAGAAGTCACACAACACCAGGTTATAGTCCAACAGCTTTATTTGAAATCACAAGCTTTCGGAGCGGCTGCTCCTTCGTCAGGTGAAGCAGCGCTCTGAAAGCTTGTGATTTCAAATAAAGCTGTTGGACTATAACCTGGTGTTGTGCGACTTCTCACTTTTGTCCACCCCAGTCCAACACCGGCATCTCCGCATCATTTGACAGATGGGAATGGAACCAAGCAAGGGCAATCCCGTGCAGCTGGACAACAGAGGGGAGTCACGGGAGGAGGATGTTGTGGTCAATCATATCAAATATTGCAGAGAGGTGAAGGAGGACAAGGAGGGATAATGCACCACAGTCAGTCACAGATGATATCATTTGTCACCTTGGTCATAGCTGCCTCGGTGCTGTTAGAAGAGGGGAAGCTGAACTGGAGGGATTCAAACAGGTAGTTTTGAGAAGGATGGACATGGAGCTAGGAGGCAACGACACACTCGAGGATGAAAGGAAAGTTAGAGATGGGGTGCAAGGTGGAGAGGATGTCGAACTAAGGGTGGGTTTTTAAGGAGGAGATTGAGTAAATTGTGTGTGGACTGGGCTTAAAGGCTGGTTGGCCATTTGGTTCTGAAAATAAAATATTCAATAAAAATGTTTCAACATGAATTATTAGTAAGATTAGGCGATTGCAGCATATGCCAATTATCAGCACAAGAGTGCATCATTCACAGAATAAAGAGGAAAAGCTGTATTTTTTGACTGGGTATGCTCCAGCCCTCAAAGAGTTAACAGTTCAGAGACAAAAATGAGAAGTCGCACAACACCAGGTTATAGTCCAACAGTTTTATTTGAAATGACGAGCTTTCGGAGCGCTGCTCCTTCGTCAGGTACAGTTCAGAGACAAACAGCGACCACTATTCTGAAGAGCGATTAGAAACTTGAAATGAACAACCGAAGAAATTTTGAAAATAAAATTCTTTGCTCATGATGTGTGATGTTGGTCAGACTGATTTTCACCGAAAAAGGTTGCTCTTCATATCCGCGAGTGTTTACTGAAATGTTTTTGCAGTTAGTCACTGTCTATTTCTGTATATCTCACCTGTGGTTGAAGGGCTTTAGGTTGAGTCAGTACAAGAAGGGCATGGCTGTTCTCTGAAACTAAACATTATTTTGTTCTGTTGTTTTTAAAAAAGTGATTTTGCACTTCAGCTAATGGCTCATCACAGATAACTTCCAGCTCCATAACATTGTCTGTCTCCACCCCTGCCTCAGCTCCTCTGCTGCTGAAACCTTCACCCATGCCTTTGTTACCTCTAGATCCGACTATTCCAATGCTCTCCTGGCCGGCCTCCCACCTTCCATTCTCCATAAACTTCAGCTCATCCAAAACTCTGCTGCCCGTGTCCTAACTCGCACCAAGTCCCGTTCACCCATCACCCCTGTGCTCGCTGACCTACATTGGCTCCCAGTCCAGCAAGGCCTCAATTTTAAAATTCCCATCCTTGTTTTCAAATCCCTCCATGGCCTCGCCCCTCCCTATCTCTGTAACCTCCTCCAGCCCTACAATCCTCCAAGATCTCTGTGCTCCTCCAATTATGGCCTCTTGAGCATCCCTAATTTTAATCGCTCCACCATTAGTGGCCGTGCCTTCAGCTGCCTAGGCCCTAAGGTCTGGAATTCCCTCCCTAAACCTCTCCACCTCTCTCTCCTCCTGTAAGATGCTCCTTAAAACCTAGCTCTTTGACCAAGCTTTTGGTCACCTGTCCTAATATCTCCTTATTTTGTCAAATTTTGTCTGATTACGTTCCTGTGAAGCGTCTTGGAACGCTATATAAATGCAAGTTGTTGTTGTTACCAGGAGACCAGATGACACGGTCTGTTAGACACTAGGGTTTCCTGCTTGTGTGCTTGCTAACCTGCAATATTCCTCTCATTAAATGAAGTGGGCGGGGGGAATCGAATGTGGTCAGAGTCAGGGACCTGCGGCTGGAACTGATATTGAGGCCGCGATCTTACCTGAGGAGGCACGTTGGGGGCGGGTCAGCTGGTTTCCGGGTTCTAATCCCGCCCCCAGCGACGTCTGATGAATAGACGCTATTTTCCCTTGATTGGCCTGGTTTAGCCCGCCCTGTGGCTTGCCGGTCAATTAAGGGAAAGCCAATGTCAGATGACGTCAGTGCATGACGCTTCATCTGCCGGCTTTCTTAAAGGGACAGGCCCTATAATTTTTTGACAGATGATTTGACAGTGTTTGACAGCATTGAGGTGCTGTCAAACACTGACAATCACTGTCCAAAGGTGAGCCCTTGCACCCAGGCACACCAATGACCCTACTCCTTAGGAGAAAACAGATGGCAGCTGCATGTGAGATTGCAGAAGCCATCTGTCAATTCTCCCGATCAGATGAGGCTTCACAGAAACATCAAATCTTGTCACCTGCAGATACATATAAATAGAATAAAAATATTTCTCACTACATTCTCTCACCGGTCATACTTACCTGTCACCATTGCACCCATCACACTACCTCTGCAACTGTCATTTGCACACTTACACTGCAGCAGACCCACAGCTCGCCTCGCTGACCCTGGCGGGGTTTCCCGCCGTTGGGAAGGCCACACCAGCAGGCTGAAAATGGGGAAAAGCCTCTTAACTGCCTGTTAACTACCTGTTAATTGGCTCTAATCCCCTTCCCGCCACTAGGAGACGGGTCCCTGTGTGAGTAGGGGACCCGCCTCCCGGGAAAATGGTTCAGAGGCGGATTGGGAGCGGGGTTTGGACCCGCTTCCAATTTTTCCCATTTTCCCAGCAGTCCCGCCTCCAAACCCGCCTCCTCAGGTTGGTAATATCCAGCCCTAAGTTTCCAACCCCTTCACCGCCTTCTCTGGGAATCTAGGGATAGGTAATAAATGAATCATTGCCAACCTCGCCCACATCCTGAGTACTAATTTAAATAAAGATCTACTGAACAAAAGAATTCAACACAAACACATTAAGCAATCAGACACTGAACTTTGTGCAGTGTAATTTCATGGCCGTAATGCTCACTGCATAGTGTATTATTTTTTTCTTTCTTCCTGTCACTGGGCCTCTCATCGCCTGATCCCAAGAAAGACATTGGATGGTCCCGTCGCCCGACTGCCAGTGCCACACCAGCCATCTGGCCAAAGGCAGCCAGCATCGACTTGGCAGTGACTCTCTATCTATCCAATTTGTTCCCTTGCTGCCCGGGGTGATGTTGAGGAGAGGATAGGTGCAATGTGGGTAGGAACAGGAGTGCGGACCTGGCGCAGGTTGGGGGGGAGGGTAAATTCATCCCGTGACCTGCCATCTTGTGTCGTTGTGCACGTGTGCTGTAGCCTTCTCATAGAATCTTACAGCACAGAAGGAGGCCATTTGGCCCATCATGCCTGTGCTGGCTCTTTGAAAGAGCGATCCAATTAGTCCCACTCTCCCACTCTTTCCCCAGAGCCCGGCAACTTTCTCCTTTTCAAGCATAAATCCGATTTCCTTTTGAAAGTTACTGTTGAATCTGCTTCCACCGCCATTTCAGGCAGTGCGTTCCAGATCACAACAACTCGCTGTGTAAATAAATAAACTAGCGTTAGAGGAAACGAAATTAAAAACAACTCTTTGCACCTTTTGACTTTCACAATATGATACCTAAACTAGTGCAGTTCCTGAGAAGACCTTTTTAGCAAAAGCTGTTTGCTCACCCAATTTACCACTGCTGAGTGTTAAGCAAGCGGTAAGTCCTTATAAGAAGATACCTCCAGACTTTAGCTCCATGGTAACCATTCTCACCTCTGAGTCAAAAGGTCCCGGGTTCGTAAACCCACTTCAGACAGTTCCGGCTCTGAATTCTGGGTTGACATCCAGCAGGATACTCGTCACCCCCTTCTCATTGTATGGGTTGTGGGAGCCCATAAAACCCTCCCGCCGTTTAGGACTCACCCCACTATGGACTGGTATAAAGATGGTTACAGCCATTGAAGGAGCCTGTCCGCCTGAGAATCCTTCCACTACTTCACACTGTTCTCCAAGGGAAGAGCGTGAAGATACAAAAACAACTCCCCTTAGGGATAACACCTACCCAGCCAATCCCACTATAGCAATAAATAAGGGTGAATCAAGGGTGAAGATTTTCAATGAGTGGGGTTGAAAAGAAAGTCTTCTGACCTTGTGGAAGAAATGATTGACAGGTCAGGTAGTCTTGTTGATCTCAGGATATAGGAAGAGAAGGTTGTTTAGTCAGGCAATTCCTGTGGAGCAGGAGAGAAAGAAGGAAAAAATTAGTTTGCTTTCAGGAAGTCAAGGCAACAACAACAACAACTTGTATTTATATAGCGCCTTTAATGTAGTAAAACGTCCCAAGGTGCTGCACAGGGGTATTTTAAGACAAAAAATTTGACACGGATCCACATAAGGATAAATTAGGGCAGGTGACCAAAAGCTTGGTCAAAGAGGTAGGTTTTAAGGAGCATCTTAAAGGAGGAAAGGGAGGTAGTGAGGTGGAGAGGTTTAGGCAGGGAATTCCAGAGCTTAGGGCCTAGACAACAGAAGGCACGGCCACCAAAGGTTGAGCGATTATAATCAGGGATGCTCAAGAGGGCAGAATTAGAGGAGCGCAGATATCTTGGGGGGGTTGTGGGGTTGGAGGAGATTACAGAGATAGGGAGGGGCGAGGCCATGGAGGGATTTGAAAACAAGGATGAGAATTTTGAAATCGAGGCGCTGCTTAACCGGGAGCCAGTGTAGGTCAGTGAGCACAAGGGTGATGGGCGAACGGGACTTGGTGCGAGTTAGGACATGGGCAGCCGAGTTTTGGATGACCTCTAGTTTACTTAAGGCAACTGCGTTCAGTTCAGTTCAGAGAGAAGTTTAGCAGTTTTTTTATAATTATAGGCACAGGATAAGCTGGAACAGAGAGGAAGACACCTGCTGAAGCAGGGCCAACAAGAAACAAAATATTACAGATGCTGGAAATCTAAGACAAAAACAGAAATGCGAATTATGCTTGAAACGTTAACTTTCCTTCTCGCCATGGATGCTGTTCCTGACTTGCTAAGTTTTTCCCGAACTTTCTGTTTTTGTGAAAGCCAATTGCAGTGGACTCACTGAGAGCATCACCTTGATACCATTCACATTCAGACACAGAGAGAGGGAGCCAGGTCACCAAAGGGACAAATTCAAGTTTAGCTCAAGGATACGACCATTTTCTTGGAGTCAAAATGCTTATAGGCCATTTACTTATGCCATAGATTTAAAAAGAGTGCACAATTAGTATCTATCTTGGGATGTGGACGTCGCTGGCAAGACCGGGTATTTGTTCCCCATCCCTAATTGCCCTTGAGAAGGTGGTGGGCCTACTTCTTGAACCGCTGCAGTCCCACAGCACTGTTAGGTCAGGAGTTAGAACATAAGAAATAGGAGCAGGAGTAGGCCATCTGGCCTTTCGAGCCTGCTCCGCCAATCAATGAGATCATGGCTGATTCAGGATTCTGACCCAGCAACAATGAAGGAACAGCTGATATATATCAAAGTCTGGGTGGTGTGTGACTCGGAGGAGAACGTGGAAGTGGTGGTGTTCCCATGCACCTTCTGACCTTGTTCTTCTAGGTGGAAGAGCTCGCAGGTTTGGGAGGTGCTATTGAAGAAGCCTTGGCAAGTTGCTGCAGTGCATCTGTAGATAGTGCACACTGCAGCCACGGTGCACCAGTGGTGGAGGGAGTGAATGTTTAAGGTGGTGAATGGGCTGCTGATCAAGCGACTGCTTTGCCCTGGATGGTGTCGAGCTTCTCGAGTGCAGCAAATTCTCTGAGACTTTAATGGTGAACCATGTCACTTCTGTACTGTTGCGATTCTGAAAATAAAGTGGTGTGATTACTCTGTTACCTTTAATGTGTAGAGGCAGGAAAATAATGTCATGCTACATGGCTTGTAAGCGAAGTTAAATGGTTTTCATTCAATGCTGCACGTTACTCAGGTAAAGTAATTTTTCTTTTAAAGCATTTATTTGGGTTGCTTTAAGGTAAAGCAACTGAAATGGGTGTCAGCCGTGGCTCAGTGGATAGCACTTTCATCTCTGAGTCCCACTCCAGAGACTTGAGCACAAAATCTAGGCTGACACTCCCAGTGCAGTACTGAGGGGGCGCTGCAATGTTGGAGGTGTCGTGTTTTACGGCCCAGAAATTCGGGTCCCCACGGGTGAGTACGCGCTATGTACTCACCCGTACGGCCACCGGTAGTGCCGGTTTCACACATGCACTGCGCATGCACGGGAAACCAGAACTTCCGGTCTCTTGAAGGAAGGGGTTCGTGGGTCAACCGCGTGCGCGGGAGAGGCAGCGCGTACGCATCGAACTTCCGCTTTTTTTACAGGTTTCTCCGTGCGGGTAAGTCCCTAGCAGCTGCGCGGGGAAAAAGCAGGCGCAAGGCCTGCTTTTAACAAGGTAAGAGGTGAATTAAGTAAAATTGAAACATTTTTTCCACAGGTTTATCATTTTTAAATACTTTAAAGAAAGGTAAGTTTATTTTTAGCCCTGTTAAAAACTTTAATAAATTTTTTCAAAAATTTAAATTTTTGTTTAAAATAGTTAATTTATGTAATTTATAGTTATTTTAAAAATGTGATTTTTTTTTTAATTTATTTGAAGTTTTACTTAGGTTTTGGAGCCGATCTCTATTCATAGATTTAACAGGTCTTCCTGTCAAATCTATGAATGGAGATTCCCTGCTCCGATTGGCTCCCCATGGACCACGTGATCCCAGGGGACGGTGCGAACTACTTACGCCGCTGGGATACGCGAGCACTGCACACCGGCAGCTGGAGGAGGCCCAGGATCGGAATCCCACACGGGCCCACAGCACAACGGCAGGCGCGCTATGTAAGTGCACCCGCTATGCTTGCACCTGCGGGAAGCCTCCGATCCGAATTTCTGGGCCGAGATGTTAAACCGAGGCCCTGTCTGCCCTCTCAGGTGGATGTAAAAGATCCCATGGCACTATTTCGAAGAAGAGCATGGAGTTCTCCCTGGTGTCCTGGCCAATATTTATCCCTCAACCAACATCGCTAAAACAGATTATCTGGTCATTTATCACATTGCTATTCATGGGAGTTGCTGTGTGCAAATTGGCTGCCGCGTTTCCTACATTACAACAGTGACTCCACTGCAAGAGTACTTCATTGACCTGCGATCATGAAAAGCGCTGTTTCAATGCAAGTTAGTTCGTTTGTTCGATGCACTAAATCCAGTACCATATATTAAACTCGACAAACTCACAATCATTTCTACAGTATGTATATAGTGCAGCAGCCCCATCTGCTGACTAATGTTAGATTAACAGGATTTCCTGGTTTGATGTCACACTGTCACAGCAACAAGAACTCATAAATATAGATCCCCCCACCCGTGCCCAACCCCACACCAAACACACAACCAGCGGAGTACTTTACGAGGGGGGGAGAGGAAAATTCCAAGCGGGAAGGATTAAGCAGGAAGGGATCTTAAGGCACAGATGAAGGGATCCACTTTTAAGAACCTTAGAAAGGAAGAGAGAGAGAGAGAGGTAAGAAGGTGAAGTGGTTTTGGGAGAGACAGATTTATGTCACAGTTTAAAACATTCCGAGAAGTAAATGCATGATTTGGTGAGGAGGCTGGATTCTCCCAAAACCCATGATGTCCCAGTCCTTACAACCTTTGAACTCTGACTGGAAACAGTCCCACTCATGTGTAGGCTTCGCAAAATCCCCCAGAAACTCGAACAGAACCCTAAGTGAAGTGATTTGAGGTAAAACCCTCAGTTTTGGACATTTTTAAAGATCAGGGAAGAAAACCCTGAGGAAAATGACTTTTTGAATCTTACTGTTGGGAAAGACACCTTTTCACAGACACCGACAGGCTGCAGAGGGGCATGGCCAGGCAGTGTATTAAGCTGTCTGGGAATGTGTTTAAACTGCCCTCCTATCAAGGAGGAAGAGACAAAACCCAAAAGCCTCACACACACATTGAAATATGAATAATCCAAGACCTCTTTTGAAATTCCCAGGCCCACACAGGATGCCAGGGGCCTGAAATCAATAAAACATTAAGCAACCCGATTTACTTCATCAAGAACCAATCAACCAGGTATCCACAGGACAGATTTAAAGCCCGCCAATAGACCTAGGACAATAGGGACGAGATTTGGCGCGTAGATAAAGGCCTTGCCTAAATTGGAAAGCGATCAGGACATGTTTAACATCAAGTTAAAGCCATCGGAACTGGCAAGCCCGCCAAAACTAAGACAGTGGACTAAACAGGGCTCATTTTGAAATCTAAAGGAAACCATTTTAGTAAGGGGTTTTGGGCGCGAAAAGGACAATATAATTGGAGCCTGTCCCAGGGCTCGCTCTCTTTGGACTCGCTGACAACGCTGGCACAGCTCTCTCTCTCTCTCTCAGCCCTGCTCCAGCAAAGACACCACAAGCCACGAGGAGGAGGAAGGAAGGCCAACAACTCCACAAACAGACCATCACACAAGAAGAAACCAGAGTGACTGCCTCAGTGACCATCGGACACCTCGCAGCAACAAGGGCCTTACGAAACTCAAAAGACTCTAAACCCTGTCAAATCAATTCGTTTGGTGAGCATTATCCCATATCTCCTGAAACCAAAACCTAGCTAGATAGTGGGATCTTTGGGAGGGATAAGGTTTTTGTTTGGTATATTGTCATTCTCCCTCGCCTGTACCATGTGTTCCCCAACCTGTGTTTAAGTATTAAGTGTGTTTTAAGTTTGTTACCTTTTTCTTTTAATAAAGTCAAAATTCTTTCATCAGAACCTGTTGTCTACTGCATTTTTTGTTCACAACCCCTAAATAAGTCCAAAGTCTAGGAACCAGGGGCGTGGAAGCGATTCGAACCGCTCACTGAGTCAGAAGGCGAAGGCTGACCCCATTACCACCCCCTACATAATGGCCACCGTGGCAGGACTTTGGCAAAAGGGTTGTGAAGCAGTAAATGCTGGTTTTGAGGAGAGAACAAGAATGGAAGAGAGGATGTCATCCTATGTATATAAAAAGGTCAATATCACCAAGAAATGGGTCCTCAGGCTGTTGCATGCTGAATGTCCTATGGACGCTGCAGCTGCATGGACTGAGAGCAAGGAATACAATAAGTCTGTGGAGAAAGCCATATGGTTGGTCTGCTCCCAGAAACAAATGCAGCTTATGGGGAAGCGCATTCAGGCTCTCACAGAAGAGCTAAAGGAAGAAAGCCAACTGTCCCATGCCAGAGCTATAGCAGGGGAGAGGTTGTTAGCAGAGCTAGACACAAAAGATCAGGAACAGTCACAGATGCTGGAGGAACACCGTGCCAGTAAGGGATACCTCCAGTGTCAGGCCACCGAGGCCAAAAGTAGTGAACTGGCATTGCGGGAAGAGAACACCCGCCTTGCCAAGCAATTAAGGGAACTCACAGGGAAGTTAAACGATGTTCAGGCAGCTTACAGAGTAGCCAGTACAAGGGAGTTTGAGGTAGGGGACCACGGCCCCTGTCAGAAGCAGATTGAGAGTCTGAACCTTGCTCTGTCCAAGACAAAAGACATGCTGTGCCTGATAAGCCCGGGTGCGACCCAGGAAGGCCTGGAAGAGCAAGGGGAGACTGTTCGACCACCACCTGTGGCGCCAAGGAGAAGCTTGGTTAGGCAGCAGGAGGGGCAGACAATCTGTGAGGCTGACAGGGAGTGCACACCAGCACCTGTGGCGCCGAGTTTTGACTCAGCAGGAGGGGCAAACCGATGCAGGAGAAGTCGGAGCCAGGGCCAATGTGCCCAGCATGACAGCAAAAGTTTGGCCCGCTCGCCGGTGGTGGAGGTCAGGGACCCCTTGAAAATCAATTCGTGGCTCCCCACGGTACACAACAGCTTAGGGCTATGGTAAGCCACCTGAGTAAACTTACCCAAAAGGAAGACCCCTCAGTCCACTCCATGGAAGTGGAATAAGCAGCAGGCATCAACGACTGTGATGATGCCGAGATGGCAAAAATGCTCCTGTTCTCATTAGATGGCAAACTATACCAGTCCCTCTCTGCTGAGAGCAAGAGAGGACATAATGGGTATGCTGCCATCAGAGAGGAGGTTTTAGAGGCCATGGGAATGAATGAGGGAAGTCCTTTCTCCCGGGTGGAGAAAACAGTGCAGTTCGCAGGGGAGACCCCACAGGCTTTCGCAGACAGACTGTGGCCGGTGTACAAGGGTGCTTGTAATGGGGATCTCGATCGAGCTAACCTGAACAGGGACGAGCTGGCCCACTGGCTCCGTAGCCTAGTGGCAAACAGCTTGCCACGAATAAAAACCAAGGCTGAGCTTTGGTTTGACCCGAAAGACCCCCGGGTCACCGAGGAGGCAGTGGTCAGGCAACTGACCCTAGCCTACCGGAACGGTAGGGGAGCTGAAGACACCCCACCGAAAGGGAAGGTGCATGAGATAAAGCCCAGTCAGGATAAGAAGGAGTGGCACCAGGAAGGTGGTAAACCTTCCGACACGAAGCGTAGCTGCTTCGGGTGCGGGAAGACTGGGCACTGGAGAAAGGACAGTAGGAATCCCTGGAAGGATAGCCCAGCAAAGAAGTCCCCAACTCCTGCCCCAAAGGTAGAGGCACCGACCTCTTCCCCCACACTGGACACAATAGTAGCGGCCATCAGAGTCCTGTTTGATGGCCCAGGGAAGGTGGCTACAGCCACTGGCGCTCTAATCCCATCTGCCCCACCCAATCCAGAGGCATGACTAGAGCTAGCACAGCCTGTCTACCTGTGTCCCCTCGAGTATGATGCCTGGAAGAGACCACATGTTAAGATGGAGGTAGAAAAGGTAAAAGGGACCTATCTGTTAGACACAGGCGCTTCGAGCACCCTCATTTATTCAGATAACCCAGCCACCTCACCTCTGTCTAATGGGGTCCCGTACAGCTTAGTGGGATTCACAGGTAACGAGCAGGCTGGCTCATTCATTTGGGAACACTCCACACCAAGTGGACCCGTGTCCTAATGAAGTGGGAGCAAGAAGGGAAGGGGATCCTGGGGGCCGACTTTATCACAGGCCACAGGATTTTAGTGGATTTAAGGAACCACTGTCTATGGGGAGCATGTACCCAAAAGGGTAGTGAGGTAGCAGTCATCCCGGAGGCACAAGGCAAGGGGACCTTGTGCACAGTAAAACCAAAGGAGGGTTACGACCTC
This sequence comes from Squalus acanthias, assembly GCA_030390025.1. NCBI lineage: Eukaryota > Metazoa > Chordata > Chondrichthyes > Squaliformes > Squalidae > Squalus > Squalus acanthias. The sequence continues at coordinate 63,902,519 of CM059440.1, read as the reverse complement.
GAACTCATGGTCAGTAACACTCCAATGGAGTACCAGGCATTTGTGCAGGAAAACCTCGCAGCATTTGCCACTCACAAGCACAACTGTGGGAGGGTAACCAGGGTCGAGGTTAGTGTGAGTGGGGACCCCATGAACCGCCCACAAAAGCAGTATAACTTCCCCAGGGAAGCTGAGACAGACTTGGAAACGGCTTTGACTTCTTTAGTCAAGCAGGGGGTATTGAGACCTATAGTTACCCACGTAAACTCCCCACTGTGGCCGGTTAGAAAACCAGACAACTCCTGGAGGGCCACAGTAGACTATCGAGTACTCAACCGAAACATCCCCGCCTGTGCCCCCACGGTTGCAGCCGTAGCCGACCTCATTGGAAGTATCCCAGCATCTGCGACCACCTTTACAGTGCTGGATATTTCCAACGGGTTCTGGTCCATCCCTCTAAGGAGAGAGGATCAGTACAAGTTCAACTTTACATTTAAAGGCCAACAGTACACAGGGAACTGTCTGCCCCAGGGCTTCCACAACAGCCCAAGCATTTTTCACCAATGTATGGCGAATTGCTTGAAGGGCTTCAGCAGGCCCCATCAGCTGGTCCAGTATGTGGATGACCTACTCCTCTTTAGCGATGAGGGAGAGGAACATGGTCCCCTTCTGGCAGAACTGCTGGAACTGCTCAGGCAAGAGGGCTTTAAAGTAAACCCCAAGAAGGCACAGATTGGCCAGCGGGAAGTCAAATTCCTGGGCCTGGCTGTGCGAGCAGGGGCGAGGGCCATTGACAAAGCTAGAAGGGAAGCAGTTCAGGAGTTACCAGCCCCCAACACAGTTACAGGAGTAAGGTCTTTTCTAGGGCTAACTGGGTACTGCAGAGATTTCATTGAGGATTACGCAGCCACAGCAGCCCCTCTGCTCCGACTCCTACACAAGGGAGTGGAGTGGGTTTGGGATGAGGGTTGCGAGGCTGCCTTTGTGAAACTCAAGAGAGATCTGCAGACCGCACCGGCTCTAGGGGCCATTGATGGAGGGGAAGAGTTTTTTCCTGGAGGTAGCAGCCAGTGGGGACAGTCTGAGTGCAGTGCTGCTCCAAGAGAGGTATGGCAAGCTGAGACCAGTGGTTTACTCCTCCAGAATACTCACTGATGTGGAGAGGAGCTACTCCAACTGTGAGAGGCACCTCCTAGCCACTCACTGGGCTGTGAAAAGATCATTGATCTTCACAGGCACCCCTCCCATCACACTCCTCACTCACCACACGCCCACCCAGATGCTCTTGGATGGGAGAATTAAAGATGGGACAGTGAGCAGTGCCCGCAATGCTCGCTGGACCCTGCTTCTCTCACAAATGGATCTGAGGGTAAAAGGTCTCTGCGAGCCAAAGCTCGCAGCCAACATGATTTACTCAGGGACAGCCCACTGGTGTTCCGTTGAAGGAGTATGGGAAGTCAACATAGGTTTGCGAGCTGAGATACACCCCACAGGCCGCGAAATCTATGTGGACGGTTCAAGCACAGTATCAGCTGGCAAACGACTCACAGGGTGTGGGATTTATGACCCAGAGGCAGGCATTGCTCTTGCAATCAAGCTCCCCAGCAGCATGAGTGCCCAGCAGGCTGAACTGTCTGCGGTGGTGTATGTAGTCACACACCCCGAGGAATTCCCTACCCCATACACGATTTGCTCGGACAGCATGTTCACATGCAATTCGTGTACAGAGTACCTGGCCATCTGGTCCCGTCGTGGATACACCTCCGCTGATGGGAGACCCCTGGCCATCAAGCCTCTGTTGGAGAAAATCATGAGGGCAGTAGGGGAGGAAGGTAGGGTCTACATCCAAAAGGTGAAGGCCCATTCCAAGGTAGAGCCCCGCGCAGAGGGCAATCACCAAGCCGACATGTTGGCCAAAGAGGGCGCCAGTACAGGCACGTTTTGGGATCCTTATGGATCAAACCCGGTAGCAGCAATCAGAGGCAGAGGAGGGACCCAAGGGAGTGCAGGGGTAGCATTGACCCCGGACCTAAAGACGGTCCAGGCACAGGATCCCATCCTAAAAACTGTCCTGGAAACGCTGGCTAGAGGGGAGAAGGTAGAGGGCCCATACGGCGCAGCAGCCATCACCCACAAAGAAGGCATGCTGTTCAGGGGGGAACAATGGGTAGTGCCGCAGCAGCACCGAAGGGAATTCCTCCAACTGGCCCATGAGGGTCCAGGAGCGGGGCATCCGGGCCTGAGACCACCTGGCAGCGGGTGGAACAGGCAGGATGGTGGCCAGGACTGAGGGAGGATGTCCGTGAGTTCGGTGCAGGCTGTCTGGTGTGTGCTGCTAACAACCCTGACCCCCAGAAAAGGAAGGTATCTATGGGACACATCAGGAGGGTAGAGGGACCACGGCAGTCGATCCAGGTCGACTACATCGGGCCCCTACCCACCGCTCAGGGAGGCTACAAATACTGCCTAGTCCTGGTGGATGTGTTCTCAAAGTGGGTGGAAGCTTTTCCATGTCGAACAGCTATCGCTTTGGGTACAGCCAGGATCCTGGTCAGGGAAGTGTTCTCATGATGGGGGCTCCCACAGTATGTGGAGTCAGACCAGGGGAGTCACTTTACTGGGCAGGTCATGCAAGAGACCCTCAGGGTACTCGGCATAGAAGGGAAATGGCACGTCGCCCACAACCCGCAGTCATCAGGGATTGTGGAGCGTTTAAACCGTACCATCAAAGAAAGGCTGCGAAAGGAGATGGGAGACTCACCCAAAAAGTGGGTAGAAACCTTACCGTTGGTCTTAATGGGGATCCGGGCCAGCCAGTCAAAAAGCACGGGGTATTCCCCACACCAGCTCATGACTGGCAGGATTATGCGGACCCCCACCCATGTGCTAGCCCCGGTGCTCACGGAAGGGCAGCTCAGGGAGGTGAACCGGGACAGATTTGTCAGGAATCTGTTGGACCATCTTAAATAGGTCCACTGGCAGGCTGCGAGTAACATGGGAAAGCAGCATCGGGGTAACCGATTGCTGCTGGAACCCCGCAAGCACCACGAGTGGGAGGTAGGAGATCAGGTCATGGTGAGAAATTTTGCCCGGGTAGGGAGTTTCGAACCATTGTACATGGGGCACTACAACATTGTAGACAAGGCAAGCCCCATGGTCTATGCCATAAAGATGCCCCGCCGTACAAAGTGGTTTCACATCAACCAATGCAAACTGTTTAAACCTAAAAGGGAACAGCCGGCAAAGGTGGACGGCCCCCAAGTTAGAAATCCTCAGCCAGCAGCAGCTGTGGCAGACGCACAAGCTGCAGCGGGAGGGACAGTGTGCTGTTTCACAGGAGAGACCACTCCACCGATTATGTGGGACTCAAGCACACCCCCAGTGGCCAGAGCCCTAAGAAGGTCTCCCCGCACACCACAGCAAACGCTACTGTGGCCACAGGTGTATCTGTTTAGAGGGTCCCACCCAAAGAGGGTCGCAACCCGAAAAAGAGCGCCCAAGAGCAGGGAGCGTTCTAAAGTTGGGGATTCCCAGCCTACAGCCTCCAACAGTGCGGGTTTCACAGGAGAGGTAGTACTGGGAGAAGAGAGAGAGAAGGGTCCCCAGCCTGCAGCCTCAGGCTGGGAGGAGCTCACAGATATGAACGAGGGCGCTGCAGCCACACCAAAGGGGGTAGTGTGCTGCAGCACAGGACTCAGCTGGGATGTTAAGATACCCCCAGCGGTTTTGAGGAAGTCCTTCTGGGTCCGGCGGTACAGGCCGCACTACACCCAGGTGTACAAGCCATCCAGAGGCCACATAAGGCAGAGACTTATCAGGATTTAACCTGGCCGTCCGGAGACGGGCGGCAAATGTACAGAATTTTCGGTTTTAAGTAATTGCAGTTTTGGTAGTTATGGGTTATCATTAGTTTAGTTATTTGTAGAGTTTTTAAGTTTGAGGGCTTGATTAATTATCCAGCCAGAGAATCTTTCTGGGACATGGATATATGTTTTGTGTGTGCCCCTACAGAAAGGAATTCGGAATGACAAGGGTTCTGCTCCTGCTCGCCCTGGTAGGGGTGAGCATCGGTGACCGAGGTGCCGTAGAGGACTCCCACATCTATGGGTGCTCAGGAGAGAGAGCACCAGTCGTCACCGCAGGGGGTGGCGAGCGGGGAGTGGAGGAGCTCGCCATCTACTTCCACGAGGGAAGGTGGCCAGGATGGCTGGGGTCCAACTCTACTAAATACTCCAGCCAGCCCGGGTTCACGTACGGGGAGGCCTCCCTCCCATGCCCCAGAATACAGGTCGTTGCCACAAGGGTCAGTGTCACCGAGGGGAAGCGTGTGTGCCTTACCTGTAAGGGACGAATTCCCCTGAATAGGTGGTGGTGGCTCAGGAAGCTGAGCAGGGATGCAGGGGACCATACAGCCGACTGGGAAAGATTAGGGAACGACACCTACCGGACAATCACAGGGACCCAAGGAGGAGTGAGTGTGTGTTGGGATAAGTGGTGGGAGTCGGAACAGGGAGTCTATGTTTGTAGGTGGGGATCAGAGGAAGCCTGCCCCACAGGGGTATCCATCATCTTCTCCAGCCAATGGCAAGATGCCGGGGAGGGGATAGGGTGGGATTCTAGCCTGCATGGGTGTGTGGTCCCACACATTCCGGTCCCAGTTAATGCCACTGAACTCGTGGCACACACCCGAAAGCCCCTACCCACGACCCAGGTACCGAAAACCCTGGAAGAAAAGTGTCCTACCACCACCAAGGGACCAGGGAATGGGTTAGTCCTAGTACTAACCGAAAAGGTACTATACCAGGGGGTACACTATGCAGTAGCTTCAGTAATATTAAACCTTACCGAGGTATACTTACCTGAGTGGTGTCCTAAGGAGACGGAGCAGCTGTACCAGGCCCTGCTAAAGGAAATGTTTAGAAAATTTTACGAATTTGATTTTGCCAATATAGACAAAGTAGAGCTATACAGAATACACCCTGAGAACCCTATGGGCACGGGTAGACAAAGAAGGGGAGCCTGGAATGATGTTTTCACTGCCTATAGTACAGGATCCTCTGTAATAAATAGCCTGGATGACATGGAATTACAGACATAGATAAATGGTTTAAAAACCCAGTTAAGAAAGATCCTGAAGGATGGGAACACAGTGGTAGGCTCAGAGCTACAGGAGGACTAAGCTATGACGGTTCATTTAAAGGAAATCATTGCAGAATTGGAAAGGCATGCCAAAACAGTAAATGCACTCATACGGGAGGATAGGAATGCATCGGATCAGGCTGCACAGAACGAGGTGTGTGTGCTGTATGGGGCATGGTTGCTGGGCGAGGGCCGTAGCAACCTGGAGGATTTAAAGCAAGGTTTAGTCCCCTCCTGGATCAGCAACAAGCACCTCGCAGCCCTCCACCCATTTAGTAATTCGTTGAGCCCATGCCAATTTCGTCTAGCCTCTGAAGCCTACCCTGTCCCGATAGATTGTGGGCATTCCAATCACACTATCATGGGGATAGTAGTGAGAATGCCGGTCATGAGTGGGACAGCCCGACCCGTACCGGTATACAGGGTGGAGAACATTGGAGTCATTCAAGGGGGTGCACACATCCGTTTTACAGCGGTCCCACCTTATGTCATAAAGTGGGAGCACGCCATGACACGTACTGACCTCTCCAGGTGCCGGAGCTGGGGTTCACACATAATACTGTGTCCCCAGCACTTGAACGCCTATTCTAAACCACAGTGCGGGTTTAAAGCTGCTGGCGCACGACCTATAAACTGTACCATGGAGGTAATGGCACACGGTCATGTTTCCCCACAGGTAGCATATATAGGGTGTGGCACATATTGTGTCACCACAGGTGCGTCCCACTACCAGCATGGACACTTCTGGTGTCCGGTAAGTGACAGCAGTTTCTGCTTTAAACCCGAGGCAGAAGTTCAAGTGGCCCAGGAACAGATTGTTCCCATTCCTGAACCCTCCACTGTTCACCTCACTGTAACAGAAAACATCACCAACCTGCAAAAGTATGTGACTTACTTTGGATATAAAATTCCCCCTCTACCCGAACATCTTACCATCCTACTTAAAGCTGTAGAGATTTCACAAAAACATTTCTACACCCTGGAACAGAAAACAGTTGAAATAGGGGCAGAGATTTTGGATATAGTAGTTCCACCCTGGTGGGATATTTTCGAGAATATAGAGGTGCCTTCCTGGATCAGGATGGCTTCCCATCTTTTGGTGGTCTGCCAGCTCGGGATAGTTCTCTACCTGCTGTGTACAAAGTGCAGGGGAAGGGATGGGGAGCTCCGTTCCAGACACGAAGGGACTTGGGAAGTGCATCAAAATAAAGGCTATGGCCAGGGATGGAACGAACCTTGATTTTGTTTTTTAATAAAAAAAATTGTATGTGTATTGTGTTATTTTTATGATGTGTATGATGAGTTTTTCCAAGCTGTGCAGGGGTGTTGGACCCTCTCCGTGCTTGGATGTGAAATAAAGATTGATTCTTACCTGTATGTACCTGAAACACCACATTTAAAAGGGGAATGTATGTTTGGGTTTTTAGTTTAGGTAATACAGGGGAAGGTTGGTTTTCGGGGATCAGAAATTTTGCTCACCTGTTAATGATACTAATTCAGGTTTAGTATCAAAGTGGGGAATGTAGGCTTCGCAAAATCCCCCAGAAACTCGAACAGAACCCTAAGTGAAGTGATTTGAGGTAAAACCCTCAGTTTTGGACATTTTTAAAGATCAGGGAAGAAAACCCTGAGGAAAATGACTTTTTGAATCTTACTGTTGGGAAAGACACCTTTTCACAGGCTGTAGAGGGGCATGGCCAGGCAGTGTATTAAGCTGTCTGGGAATGTGTTTACACTGCCTTCCTATCAAGGAGGAAGAGACAAAACCCAAAAGCCTCACACACACATCAAAATATGAATAATCCAAGACCTCTTTTGAAATTCCCAGGCCCACACAGGATGCCAGGGGCCTGAAATCAATAAAACATTAAGCAACCCGATTTACTTCATCAAGAACCAATCAACCAGGTATCCACAGGACAGACTTAAAGCCCGCCAATAGACCTAGGACAATAGGGATAAGATTTGGCGCGTAGATAAAGGCCTTGCCTAAATCGGAAAGCGATCAGGACATGTTTAACACCAAGTTAAAGCCATCGGAACTGGCAAGCCCGCCAAAACTAAGACAATGGACTAAACAGGGCTCATTTTGAAATCTAAAGGAAACCGTTTTAGTAAGGGGTTTTGGGCGCGAAAAGGACAATATAATTGAAGCCTGTCCCAGGGCTCGCTCTCTTTGGACTCGCTGACAATGCTGGCACAGCTCTCTCTCTCTCTCTCTCTCTCGGCCCTGCTCCAGCAAAGACACCACAAGCCACGAGGAGGAGGAAGGAAGGCCAACAACTCCACAAACAGACCATCACACAAGAAGAAACCAGAGCGACTGCCTCAGTGACCATCGGACACCTCGCAGCAACAAGGGCCTTACGAAACTCAAAATACTCTAAAACCCTGTCAAATCAATTCGTTTGGTAAGCATTATCCCATATCTCCTGAAACCAAAACCTAGCTAGATAGTGGGATCTTTGGGAGGGATAAGGTTTTTGTTTGGTATATTGTCATTCTCCCTCGCCTGTACCGTGTGTTCCCCAACCTGTGTTTAAGTATTAAGTGTGTTTTAAGTTTGTTACCTTTTTCTTTTAATAAAGTCAAAATTCTTTCATCAGAACCTGTTGTCTACTGCATTTTTTGTTCACAACCCCTAAATAAGTCCAAAGTCTAGGAACCAGGGGCGTGGGAGCGATTCGAACCGCTCACTGAGTCAGAAGGCGAAGGCTGACCCCATTACCACCCCCTACACATGTCACATGTTATTGCGCACAACAGAGCGAGTCAAAGGAGTTTGATGGGTCACCTTTACTGTATTGTAGCCGGTTGGGCAGATGATTTTGAGATCATAAAGGGGCACCATTTTCATGCGCAAGAATTTGTAAAGTGATGACTGTGATGTCAGATCAGATGAGCCAAGTTATGTCCAGTGGCATTGGGAGACTCAGTAATTATGTGGATTGAGAATGGATCTGGCCCGGCTAAATTGGAATCAAAGATTGGCAGGCAAAATGTAATCGAACAATGGGCTGCCTTTAAAGAGGAGATGGTTCGGGTACAGTCGCGGTACTTTCCCACAACAGGGAAAGGTAGGGCAACCAAATTCAGAGCTCCCTGGATGACGAAAGAGATAGAGAGTAAGATGAAGCAGACAAAGATGGCAGATGTCAGATTGAGAATACAAGTGAGAACTAGGCTGAATATAGAAAGTTCAGAGGGAAAGTGAAAAAGGAAATAAGAGGGGCAAAGAGAGAATATGAGAATAGATTGGCAACTAACATAAAAGGGAATCCAGAAGTCTTCTATAGGTATATAAATAGTAAACGTGTAGTAAGAGGAGGAGTGGGGCCGATTAGGGACCAAAATGGAGACCTATGCATGGAGGCAGAGGGCATGGCTGAGGTACTAAATGAATACTTTGCATCTGTCTTTACCAAGGAAGAAGATGCTGCCAAAGTCATAGTGAAAGAGGAGGTAGTTGAGATACTGGGTGGGCTAAAAATTGATAAAGAGGAGGTACTAGAAAGGCTGGCTGTACTTAAAGTAGATAAGTCACCAGGACCGGATGGGATGCATCCTAAGATGCTGAGGGAAGTAAAGGTGGAAATTGCGGAGGTACTGGCCATAATCTTCCAATCCTCCTTAGATACGTGGGTGGTGCCAGAGGATTGGAGAATTGCAAATGTTACACCCTTGTCCAAAAAAGGGTGCAAGGATAAACCCAGCAACTACAGGCCAGTCAGTTTAACCTCGGTAGTGGAGAAGCTTTTAGAAACGATAATCTGGGACAAAATTAACAGTCACTTGGACAAGCATGGGTTAATTAAGGAAATGATGCGGAGATGCCGGTGTTGGACTGGGGTGGACAAAATTGAGAGGTCGCACAACACCAGGTTATAGTCCAACAGTTTTATTTTAAATCACAAGCTTTCGGAGTTACAACTCCTTCGTCGGGTGAAGTGAGGAGATACAGAATCGTCAAAGCATATATAGATAGAGAACAATGCATGTGTAACTTACAATTGCAGACAACTGAATTCAATCATCCTGACTGTTTATCTGCCGAGGTGTGATAAAGTTAATCAGGTCAGCCAGGAAGGTACCACATCAAAGACATAGCAAGATACAACTGAGACAATGAGGTGGAATCGCATGGGGTCTAACGTGTCAAAAGCTGCCGTCTGTATGTAAAACGATTAACTTTAAAATTTTTACTTTTTTACAGGGAATCACATCTGCGAACAAGCCAACGACGACTCGAGTCCGGATCACGTCATGTATCGTGACATAAACCCAAGATCCCGATTGAGACCGTCTTCATGAGTGCGGAACTTGGCTATCAGTTTCTGCTCGATGATTTTGCGTTGTCGTGTTTTCCTAAGGCCGCCTTGGAGAACGCTTACCCGCAGATCCGAGGCTGAATGTCCTTGACTGCTGAAGTGTTCCCCGACTGGGAGGTAACAATCCTGCCTGGCGATTGTTGCGCGGTGCTCGTTCATACGTTGTCTCAGTGTCTGCATGGTCTCGCCGATGTACCATGCCGCGGTGCATTCTTTCCTGCAACGTATGAGGTAGACAACGTTGGCCGAGTCACATGAGTATGTACCATGTACCTGGTGGGTAGTGTCCTCACGTGTGATGATGGTATCTGTGTTGATGATCTGGCATGTCTTGCAGAGTTTGCCGTGGCAGGGTTGTGTGGTGTCGTGGTCGCTGTTATCCTGAAAGCTGGGTAATTTGCTGCGAACGATGGTACTTCTGAGGTTAGGCGGCTGTTTGAAGGCAAGTAGTGGAGGCGTGGGGATGGCCTTAGCGAGGTGTTTGTCATCATCGATGACATGTTGAAGGCTGCGAAGAACATGGCGTAGTTTCTCCGCTCCGGGGAAGTACTGGACGACGTAGGGTACCCTGTTGGTTGTGTCCCGTGTTTGCCTTCTGAGGAGGTCTATGCGATTTTTCACTGTGGCCCATCGGAACTGTCGATCGATGAGTCGAGCGTCATATCCCGTTCTTACGAGGGCGTTTTTCAGCGTCCGTAGGTGTCCATCACGTTCCTCCTCGTCTGAGCAGATCCTGTGTATTCGCAGGGCTTGTCCATACGCGCTCTCATCCCACGTACTCCCCGCGTGGGAGACTTCTACTGCCTCCCAAAGATACACAAAGCCAACACACCTGGACGTCCTATCGTATCAGGCAACGGAACCCTGTGTGAGAACCTCTCTGGATACGTCGAGGGCATTCTGAAACCCATCGTACAGGGAACCCCTAGCTTCTGTCGCGACACTACAGACTTCTTACAGAAACTCAGCACCCACGGACCAGTTGAACCAGGAACACTCCTCGCCACGATGGACGTATCGGCACTCTACACCAGTATCCCCCACGATGACGGCATCGCTGCGACAGCCTCAGTACTCAACACCAACAACAGCCAATCTCCAGACGCCATCCTACAACTCATCCGCTTCATCCTTGCCCACAATGTCTTCACCTTCGACAACCATTTTTTTACCCAAACACACGGAACAGCCATGGGGACCAAATTCGCACCCCAATACGCCAACATCTTCATGCACAAGTTCGAGCAAGACTTCTTCACTGCACAGGACCTCCAGCCAACGCTGTACACCAGATACATCGACGACATTTTCTTCCTTTGGACCCATGGCGAAGGATCACTGAAAAGACTACACGATAACATAAACAAGTTCCATCCCACCATCAAACTCACCATGGACTACTCCTCAGAATCGGTTTCATTCCTGGACACACGAATCTCCATCAAAGACGGACACCTCAGCACTTCACTCTACCGCAAGCCCACGGACAACCTCACGATGCTCCACTTCTCCAGCTTCCACCCTAACCACGTTAAAGAAGCCATCCCCTATGGACAAGCCCTGCGAATACACAGGATCTGCTCAGACAAGGAGGAACGTGATGGACACCTACGGACGCTGAAAAACGCCCTCGTAAGAACGGGATATGACGCTCGACTCATCGATCGACAGTTCCGACGGGCCACAGCGAAAAATCGCATAGACCTCCTCAGAAGGCAAACACGGGACACAACCAACAGGGTACCCTACGTCGTCCAGTACTTCCCCGGAGCGGAGAAACTACACCATGTTCTTCGCAGCCTTCAACATGTCATCGATGATGACAAACACCTCGCTAAGGCCATCCCCACGCCTCCACTACTTGCCTTCAAACAGCCGCCTAACCTCAGAAGTACCATCGTTCGCAGCAAATTACCCAGCTTTCAGGATAACAGCGACCACGACACCACACAACCCTGCCACGGCAAACTCTGCAAGACATGCCAGATCATCAACACAGATACCATCATCACACGTGAGGACACTACCCACCAGGTACATGGTACATACTCATGTGACTCAGCCAACGTTGTCTACCTCATACGTTGCAGGAAAGAATGTACCGCGGCATGGTACATCGGCGAGACCATGCAGACACTGAGACAACGTATGAACGAGCACCGCGCAACAATCGCCAGGCAGGATTGTTACCTCCCAGTCGGGGAACACTTCAGCAGTCAAGGACATTCAGCCTCGGATCTGCGGGTAAGTGTTCTCCAAGGCGGCCTTAGGAAAACACGACAACGCAAAATCATCGAGCAGAAACTGATAGCCAAGTTCCGCACTCATGAAGACGGTCTCAATTGGGATCTTGGGTTTATGTCACGATACATGACGTGATCCGGACTCGAGTCGTCGTTGGCTTGTTCGCAGATGTGATTCCCAGTAAAAAAGTAAAAATTTTAAAGTTAATCGTTTTACATACAGACGGCAGCTTTTGACACGTTAGACCCCATGCGATTCCACCTCATTGTCTCAGTTGTATCTTGCTATGTCTTTGATGTGGTACCTTCCTGGCTGACCTGATTAACTTTATCACACCTCGGCAGATAAACAGTCAGGATGATTGAATTCAGTTGTCTGCAATTGTAAGTTACACATGCATTGTTCTCTATCTATATATGCTTTGACGATTCTGTATCTCCTCACTTCACCCGACGAAGGAGTTGTAACTCCGAAAGCTTGTGATTTAAAATAAAACTGTTGGACTATAACCTGGTGTTGTGCAACCTCTTAATTAAGGAAAGCCAGCATGGATTTGTGAAGGGCAAATCATGTTTAACTAACTTGATTGAGTTTTTTGATGAGGTAACAGAGAGGGTTGATGAGGGCAATGCGGTTGATGTGGTGTATATGGACTTCCAAAAGGCGTTTGATAAAGTGCCAGCAAAGTTGAAGCCCATGGAATAAAAGGGCCAGTGGCAGCATGGATACAAAATTGGCTAAGTGACAGGAAACAGAGAGTAGTGGTGAACGGTTGTTTATCGGACTGGAGGAAGGTACACAGTCGTGTTCCCCAGGGGTTGGTACTGGGACCACTGCTTTTCTTGATATACATTAATGACTTGGACGTGGGTGTACAGGGCACAATTACAAAATTTGCAGATGACACAAAACTTGGAAGTATAGTGAGGAGGATAGTGATAGACTTCAAGAGGGCATAGACAAGCTAGTGGAATGGGCGGACACGTGGCAGATGAAATTTAATGCAGAAAAGTATGAAGTGATACATTTTGGTAGGAAGAGCAATGAGAGGCAATATAAACTAAAGGGTACAATCCTAAAGGGGGTGCATGAACAGAGAGACCTGGGGGTATATGTGCACAAATCGTTGAAGGTGGCAGAACAGGTTGAGAAAATGGTTAAAAAAGCATACGGGATCCTGGGCTTCATAAATAGAGGTATAGAGTACAAAAGCAATGAAGTTATGATGAACCTTTATAAAACACTGATTCGGCCTCATCTGGAATATTGTGTCCAATTCTGGGCACCGCACTTTAGGAAGGCCTTAGAGAGGGTGCAGAAAAGATTTACAAGAATGAGAGAAGATTTGATAGAGGTGTTTAAAATCATGAGTGGTCTAGACAGAGTAGATAGAGAGAAACTGTTCCCATTGGCGGAAGGGTCGAGAACCAGAGGACACAGATTTAAGATGATTGGCAGAAGAACCAAAGGTGACATGAGGAAAAACTTTTTTACGCAGCGAGTGGTTAGGATCTGGAATGCACTGCCTGAAAGGGTGGCGGAGGCAGTTTCAATTGTGGCTTTCAAAAGGGAATTGGATAAGTACCTGAAGGAAAAAAATTTGCAGGGCTACGGGGAAAGGGTAGGGGAGTGGAACTAGCTGAAGTGCTCTTGCAGAGAGCCGGCATGGGCTCGACGGGCCGAATGGCCTCCTTCTGTGCTGTAACCATTCTATGATTCTACTCCTCATCATTAAAATCAGGAAGGGGTGATCAGTAGTTTAGTGGGAATAGTGTCAAGGAAGCAAAAGGTGGGTCCATATGGACAAGGTGAGCTCCGGGATGGCATGAGGTGAGACAGGAGAGAAACTGGAGAAAGAGGTGGGATCAGGGCTAGGGCAGGGGGAGGTGTGGCTGGTGGGGAAAGTGAAAGGGTGAAAGCTGCGGAGACAGTTAAACGGATGATCTCTGACTTAGTGAGAAAGAGGTGAGGGCGGAAAGGGCAGCGGAGAGAGGTTTTGGGAGACGTTTGGTAGTAGAGAAAAGAAGCCTGGGTTATCTTTGCTCTCCAGGGTGATTCTGGCGTAGTGAGGCTTAATACAGCTTGGCATGGTCCAACCAGATCTGGTGATGGATAGCTAAACCACTTGTGCACCAGATACGCTCAAGTCTGCATCCCCTGGACTTGAGGGAACGAAGATGGGTGCCATACCAGGAGGAATGACCAGGGCGGGAGAGAGTAAAGATTTTACTGGGGTGCTTGGTGATTTAGAGATCAAGGCCACAGTGCCACTGCAGTGGTTTGGATAGGGAAGATGGTACAAAGTGTAGCAGGGTGGGGAGCAATGTTCCTCCTAATTATTTTTGGATGCGTGGCCCCTTTAACGTGCCGCGCGGCCCATTCAAAGTTTCACGCATGCGCGAAATTTCACATTGGAAAAGCCGGTCCCGGGCTGTGCAGGACTGGCAGACAGCTGTGCAGCTTAGAGGGAACGTTGGTAGGGAGTCTTCAGTAAGGGGCAAGGTGTCACCACCCGTGAGCCAAGTTTCCATCAAAGCCATGATGTCGATGCAATCCTGCACAATAAGGTCATGGATGGCAAGGGCTTTGTTCATGAGTGAACGATCATTCTGGAGCAAATTGCGAAGAGAGGCAGTGATTGCTGATTCACTGTCAGAGTCCAAGCGGGCAGTGGTAGGGCAGATGAATGGGACAGGAGGGAGGTTTGGTTAACTTCCAGCAGGCATGCTGGGCGGGAAGGTTGGCAAGAGAATAAGATGGGGCAGTTGGGGTTGCCGTAAGGAGGCAGTGACGAGTGCCTCAATGGGCCCTTCGGAGAATGCAGAGAGAGGCACAGACGGAAGCTGTGGGCCTATCCAAGGAGGATTCAAGCCTGGGATGGCGGCAGCGGAGTAGCAAGGCAGAAGAGTAATGATGTAGTGTTGATATCAGTCGCTGTTCAACCATGGCGGGGATATGAAACTGAATCCTGTCCTCACCCGACAACCACACACATATATTTTTAGCAGGGGTCAATGCATAGCCATCAGGAGCAGAAGAAATGGCTGAATTCTCCCCCTTCATAACCCAGGCCAATTTCAGCACCTGCAATCAGCATAGACCAGATCACGCTCTGTACCACCCTCATCCAGTCACCAGAAACACTGACAACCTCTGGCTCATTTCCATCCCTGATCTGTTTAAATATTTTTGTTTAAATTATATCAGTACTCACCCTTGTGATTGGCTTCAGCACATTACAATGGCCGATAAAGTGCAAGAGCTGAATTAACCCTTAGGTGGTTGCATAGAGGTTTTTCCAGTGTCCTCACTTCCTCTCCCGAAGACACCGACTCCTGCTCGGTTATAGGAGTCGGCCATTTGAGACTGAGATGAAAAGAAATTTCTTCACTCAGAGGATTGTGAATCTTTGGAATTCTATAACCCAGAGGGCTGTGGACGCTCAGTTGATGAGTATATTCAAGACTGAGATCGATAGATTGTTGGGCACTAAGGGAATCAAGGGATATGTGGATAGGGCGGGAAAGTGGAATTGATGTAAAAGTTCAGCCATGATCTTATTGAATGGCGGTGCAGGCTCGATGGGCTGCATTCCTACTCCTGCTCCTATTTCTTAAGTTCTTATAGTTGGAAGATATGCTGTACCCTAATTACCAGCTCTATATTGCCGCTGCCCTTTACTATCTAACTGTTCTGGGTCCAGGCTGGTGGAAAGGGTGGAAAGGGTGGAAAGGAAGGGAAGGAAGGAAGGAAGGAAGGAAGGGTGGGAAGGAAGGAAGGGTGGGAAGGAAGGCAGGAAGGAAGGGTGGGAAGGAAGGAAGGGTGGAATGAAGGAAGGGTGGAAGGAAGGGTGGGAAGGAAGGAAGGGTGGAATGAAGGAAGGGTGGAAGGAAGGAAGGAAGGAAGGAAGGGAAAAGGGGGAGAAAAGGGGAGAAAGAACATTTTGAAGTGTAGTCACTGTTGTGATGTAGGAAACATGGCAGCCAATTTGTGCACAGCAAGCTCCCACAAACAGCAATGATATAAATGACCAGCTAATTTTTTTAAGATGTTGGTTGAGGGATAAGTGTTGGTTAGGATAGCAGAAAGAAAAAAAAATGAAAGACTTGCATTTATATAGCGCCTTTCACGACCACCGGACGTCTCAAAGCACTTTACAGCCAATGAAGTACTTTTTGAAGTGTAGTCACAGTTGTAATGTAGAAAACGCGGCAGCCAATTTGCGCACAGCAAGCTCCCACAAACAACAATGTGTTAATGACCAGATAATCTGTTTTAGTGATGTTGATTGAGGAATAAATATTGGCTAGGACACCGGGAATAACTCCCCTGCCATAGGATCTTTTACGCTCACCTGAGAGAGCAGACGGGGCATCGGTTTAACGTCTCATCTGAAAGACGGCACCTCCGACAGTGCTGCACTCCCTCAGTACTACACTGGAGTGTCAGCCTAGATGTTGTGCGCAAGTTCCTGAGGTGGGACTTGAACCCACAACCTTCTGACTCAGAGGCGAGGGTGCTACCCACTGAGCCACAGCTGACACATCAGGAGAGTGACCCTGCTCTTCATCAAGTAGTGGCATCTGAAAGATAGACACCTATGCCAGTGCTAGCCTAGATTTTATCCTCGTTTCTGGAGTGGGACTTGAACCCACAACCTTCTGACTCAGGGACGAGAGTGCTACCAACTGAGCCATGGCTGGCGCAGCAAAGAAGGATGCCCGACACTGCCGCCTCTCAGCAAAG
The DNA here is from genome assembly GCA_030390025.1 of Squalus acanthias. Taxonomy (NCBI): domain Eukaryota; kingdom Metazoa; phylum Chordata; class Chondrichthyes; order Squaliformes; family Squalidae; genus Squalus; species Squalus acanthias. The sequence goes on along the minus strand of CM059440.1, from coordinate 63,886,083 downwards.
TAGCACATGCCCAAGCATTACCCTCCAGGCATCATGCCAGTGGAATGTGGGAGGTGAGACCCAGGAACCAGCTGCAGAGATACAGCCAGCAATGGCTCCTTGCTAGGACCAAGCTTTAACGAGACCTCAATCCCCTGGAGAACATAAAATGCGCAGGGAATCTTCACAAAGAAAAATGTGAAGGCTACTGTAGTCCATCTGTCACTGCAAAGTGTTGTATTTTCACTGGTGTGTGCGTGTCTCTCACCCCCTCCCTGCCTCTTTATCTCACTCTCATCTAACTTGCAAATAACTATTACATTGGAATTGATACCAAACCGGTCCCGCCACTGTGTCTGTGTGTATAGATAGATCTCATTCCCTCACTCTTATTTAACTTGCAAATAATTAATTATTGCTTTGGAGTTTAAAACAACCCAGTCCCGCCCATCCTGTGTGTGTATCTTGGGCACTTCTGTATCGCTCTCATCGTTTGTTAATTTCCCAGGTGATGCACCTGTCGTCAGTTGCACCTGACTCCCGGTCCCGACACTTGGTCATCATCCGGTAACAACGGATGCTGTTTTGAAGAAAGTTAAAAAAAAAAATTGGCGATTTAGAATCTCTACAATGTCCAAGAGAGTTTCTGTACGAAAGTCGATCTCTAAACTATTCTCCAGGAGCGAGACCAGCTTGAGGGACTGCGATGAGGCAGAGAAACTGAACAAGAAGCATTTGGGAGGGGAGAAGGCGAGGAGAAAGCGAAAGGGAGCCGAGAAAAAGTCAGATGGTCAGACTACCGCATCACAAGGGTAACGAGCCGTTTCATATCCTGTTATTTCTGTGTTCAGCTGGGAGTGAGCGATTCAAGGCTGTGGGTTAGAGGGACAGACTCGACCTTGTTGACACCACTCAAATATGATCTATATCAGTGCTGACAGCAAACCTCAAAAAGAATCATGGCGTGAAGCTAGGAATTGTGGAGGGGCAGAGAGATTTTGGGGTCCAAGTAAAGAAATCATTGAAAGCGAGTGGACAGGTACAAAAAAGAATTAAAAAGGCTATTTGGATGTTGGCCTTTATCTCAAGGGGATGGATGTTATGTTAGTTGTATAAAGCTCTGGTTAGACCCCATTTAGAGAACTGCATTCAGTTCTGGCCTTGGAGTGGGTGCAGCGCAGATTCACCAGAATGATACCGGGGCGATTAGGATTAAATTATGAGGACAGGTTGCATAGACTAGACTTGTATTCCCTTCAGTATAGAAGATTAAAGGATGATCTAATTGAGGTTTAAGATGATTAAAAGATTTGATAGGTTAAATAGCGAGAAACTATTTCCTCTGGTGGGAGAGTCCAGAACAATTGGGCATAACATTTAAAATGAGTGCTGGCCCGTTCAGGGGTGATGTCAGGAAGCACGTCTCACACAAAGGGTAGTGAAAATCTGGAACTTTGTTCCCCAAAAAGCTGTTGCGGCTGGGGAGCAATTGAAAATTTAAAAACTCAGATTGATAGGTTTTTGTTAGGCAAGGGTATTAAGAGATATGGAACCAAGGCAGGTAGATGGAGTTAGGATACAGATCAGCCATGATCTCATTGAATGGAGGAACAGGCTCGAGGGGCTGAATGGCCTCCTCCTGTTCCTATGTTCCTGAAGGTGCTGACTCCTTGCTGGGGTACGGCTTCACGTGGCTGGCCAACAGATCACTGATACGTCAGCCAAGTGGCCGTTCTTCATGTGAGACATTAGACGATGAGTGCCAACAGCCAATCAACATTGGGCATCACCATCAAGCCCCATCCTTTCTTCACTAAGACTGTTTCTAGTGCCCCTGACCGACCTTTCCCTCCCAACCTACCAATTTCTTATGCCACCCCTGTCTCCGGTTAAGGAAGTTGGCCGATGACCTGCTCCCCAGCATCAAGATTGCATAGGATTACATCACTTGTACAGCACAGGAACAGGCCATTCGCCCAACTTGTCCATGCTGGGGTTGATGCTCCACACGAGCCTCCTCCCACCCTTCTTCATCTCACCCTATCAGCATATCCTTCTATTCCTTAAGTCACCTCGAAACATTCTTGTGCCTTTGTGCCACATCAGCCCAGGCATCGATATCTGACCAAGGACCCCAAGCACCCGTACAGGAAAAGCAGGGTACATGTGTCAATAAGCCCTACTTTGCCTGCACAAGTGCTCAAAGTGCCTGAACAGATGCCAACACCAACGCCACTTTGACACAGATGTCCCTCACGAGCTAATGAGGGAACAATGACGTGACCTGACCGTATCTTTGTCCTATCTGTCTCTCCTGCTTCTGCTCATCATTCTTATTGTGTGTCCTCATGGTAGGTGTGTGACTGGTCACTCCTGGAGTGCTAACCTGCCTCCATCCAATCCCAGTGACCAGACCGCACCGAGATGTCTCCAATGAATAACCAACACAAGTTTATCTAATAAAAACAGAAAATGCTGGAAATGCTCAGCGGGTCAGGCAGCATCTGTGGAGAGAGAAACAGGGTTAACGTTTCAGGTCAATGACTTTTCATCAGAATTGGAAGAAGTTAGTGATTATATACATGTTCAGTAAAACTAGTAATCTGGAAGGCATAAAGTAGTTTAAAACAAATTCATCCTACTCCAAATACACCGCACCATCATTCAACAGGTTAATCTGCATCTCTTCTTCAGTCTCTCGTTTCGGTTCAAACCTGTTTTTTAATCCATTGGGTCGCGTGGTGCAAAAAACACCAAACATAATCTGGACCAAAACTCCACTAACGCATGCACCATTCATGCACCATTAAAAGACAACGGCTTAGAGTTTCCGCTCGGTTGCGCTGTTTTTTATCTGGCGCAATTCGCCCAAAATTGACCAAACCAGCGCAAAAGATCGCAGAATTTCAAGCGCGAATTAAGTCCAGTACAAATCGAGTTTCAGCAATCTTTTGCGCTAGTTTTAAAAACATCGCACTAGATAAACCCATTTTCTGCTGTATTCATCAAACTGCACCAAGTTACCACTCTTGAATATATCAAGGATTGTTTATTTAAAGCAACATTTTTTTTAAAAATAACATTCTAAAATGCTGCCCAATTGCGCTGGTTCATGGTAGATTTCAAGTTTGGTGATATGCAAATGAGTTTGAGCGGGAACTTGAGGGAAAGAAAACACTTCTCAAAACGAGCACAATTTGCATCCAGATCGCCGATTGCGCCCAAAACGGAAACTCCAAGGGGGAAAAATTCGGTTGATTTGTGCCTTCCGTTTAACGGGGCGCAAAACAACTAGCGCCTGGGCGCGGCGTTGCCAACGCCTCCCGCAAAATTCAGCGGGAGGTTAGCGGCGGTGGTAACCATTAGCGCCCCACGGCGCTGCGCCTCCGCCGATAACGTCATCGCCGTGTGCAGCGCCCCGCTCGCACCCCAGCTGCGATCTTCAGTAGCGCCCCCTGACTTACCGCCGGATGCTATGTCCGACGGGGTCAGGGGAGCCTACCAGCAGCCGGGGCAACGCAAATTAAAGGGGAGGTGTCAGGCGGCCATTTTTGTTGCTGGCTGCCTGCCAGCACCTGGCCCCCGTTGCTGTCCCCGGCCTTCTGTGCAGCCCCCCCCCGCGGGGTGCCGGCTGCGCTCCGTGAGCCCGGCACTCCTCTTGAGTGCCGGGCTCTTTTGCCGGCACTCCGATCCCTGGTGGCCCAGCTGGGCCCCGGGTCGTGCTGCGCAAGGCCCCTCCCCTTTAATAAGGGGAGGAAGGCCTGCAGTACCGCGGCACGACATGCCACAGTGCCCCGTAGCGCCATGAGATTCACTCGCAGCGCCCCAAAAGTAGCGCCCCGGCGAAGTTAGCGCCCCAAAGGGGGCGTGACCAATTTTTCCCCCCATGCCTTTGAAAAATGTTAAGCCACTTGACTGGGAAGTGTGAAAAAGCAAAATTAAGCACATTTCAGATTTCCTTTATGAAGCACCTCCTTTTAGCTCACAGAAGTTATGTAGCTCCCACAAGGTACAGATGAAAAGAGTTAGTGTAGCAATGTCTTAGATTGGATAGGTGGTAAAAGGACTGTGGGAACAGGTTGGGTGAATGTGATTAGGACTATTTGCTTGTGTGGAGGGTAAATGCCCGCATAAACTGGTTGGGCCAAATGGCCGGTTTCCGTGTTGTAACTTTGATGTATTTCTATGTCTACTGCACTGAATGTCACCCTCACACTACAGGTCTCGCATTGAAATCAACCCTCATACCATCATACCTCGTACAGAGCGCACCACACTGGGCTACCTTGCACCATCTCTTAGTGTTAGTCACAGAGGTTCAGGACACTGTTGTTTACCCACCCTCTCAACTTAGGAATGACATGGAGGGAGGGAGAATTTTGTACATTAATGGCGCTATATAAATGCAAGTTTTTGTTGCTGTTCGATTTAGGCGGCGTTTACATACAGAACTTTTCCTTCTGCCGATTAAATGGGTGGTGGTAACCTGTTCCACGGTGATGGGTGTGTGAGTCGGCCCGTTTCGCGTGACACAGCCTATGATGAAATAAGTTCTGCACACTATCTATATTCACACACAAAGATGTCAGCTTGGACAAGGTAACTGAAGGCAGTTGGCATCTGTGGAACTGGGCTCCAACATGAGTTAGCACCTTCAGGGAAAGGAAGGGAGTAAACTGAATAGGAACAGGAGTAGGCTATTCAGCCCCTCAAGCCTATTCCGCCATTCAGTTGGATCATGGCTGATCTGTATCTTAAGAACATAAGAACATAAGAAATAGGAGCAGGAATAGGCCACTTGGCCCCTCGAGCCTGCTCCGCCATTCAATAAGATCATGGCTGATCTTGGGCTCAAAGCCACTTCCCAGCCCGCTCCCCATAACCCTTCACTCCCTTATCTTGCAAAAATTTGTCTATCTTCACTTTAAATGTATTTAATGACCCAGCCTCCACAGCTCTCTGGGGCAGAGAATTCCACAAATTTACGACCCTCTGAGAGAAGAAGTTCCTCCTCATCTCAGTTCTAAAAGGGCGACCCTTTATTCTGAGACTGTGCCCCCGAGTTCTAGATTTCCCCATGAGGGGAAACATCCTCTCTGCATCTACCTTGTCGAGCCCCCTCAGTATCTTATATGTTTCGATAAGATCACCTCTCATTCTTCTAAATTCCAATGAGTATAGGCCCAGCCTGCTCAACCTTTTCTCATAAGTCAAACCCCTCATCTCTGGAATTAACCTAGTGAATCGTCTCTGAACTGTCTCCAATGCAAGTATATCCTTCCTTAAATAAGGAGACCAAAACTGTACGCAGTACTCAAGGTGTGGTCTCACCAATACCTTGCACAGTTGTAGCAGGACTTCCCTGCTTTTATACTCCAACCCCTTTGAAATAAAGGCCAACATTCCATTTGTCTTTTTGATTACTTGCTGTACCTGCACGCTAACTTTTTGTATTTCATGCACAAGGACCCCCAGGTCCCTCTGAAATGTAGCATTTTGTAATCTCTCTCCATTTAAATAATAATTTGCTTTTTTATTTTTCCTGTCAAAGTGTATAACCTCGCACTTTCCCACATTATACTCCAGCTGCCAAATGTTTGCCCACTCACCTAGCCTGTCTATATCCCTTTGCAGGTTCTTTGAGTCCTCTGCACAACTTGCTTTCCCTCCCATCTTTGTATCATCCGCAAACTTGGCTACATTACACTCGATCCCTTCATCCAAGTCATTAATGTAGATTGTAAATAGTTGGGGCCCCAGCACTGATCCTTGTGGCACCCCACTAGTTACCGTTTGCCAACCGGAAAATGACCCATTTATCCCGACTCTCTGCTTTCTGTTAGTTAGCCAATTCTCTATCCATGCTAATATATTACCCCCAACTCCGTGAGCTCTTATCTTATGCAGTAACCTTTTATGTGGCACCTTATCGAATGCCTTCTGGAAATCCAAATACACCACATCCACTGGCTCACCCTTGTCCACCCTGCTTGTTACATCCTCAAAGAACTCTAGCAAATTTGTTAAACATGATTTCCCTTTCCTAAAACCATACTGACTCTGTTTGACTGCAGTATGTTTTTCTAAATGCCCTGCTACTGCTTCCTTAATGAAGGACTACAGCATTTTCCCAATGACAGATGTTAGGCTAACTGGTCTATAGTTTCCTGCTTTCTGTCTCCCTCCTTTCTTAAATAGGGGTGTTACATTAGTGGTTTTCCAATCTGCTGGGACCTCTCCTGAGTCCAGGGAATTTTGGTATTTTGCAACCAATGCATCCACTATCTCTGCAGCCACTCTTTTAAGACCCTGGAATGCAGGCCATCTGGTCCAGGGGACTTGTCGTCTTTTAGTCCCATTATTTTACCGAGTACTATTTCCTTAGTGATAGTGATTGTCTTTAGTTCCCCACTCCCTGTGGCCCCTTGATTATCCATTATTGGGATGTTGTTAGTGTCTTCTACAGTGAAGACAGATACAAAATATCTGTTCAGAGTCTCTGCCATTTCCCCATTCCCCATTATTAATTCCCCAGTCTCATCCTCTAAGGGACCAACGTTTACTTTAGCTATCCTCTTCCTTTTTATATACCTGTACAAGCTCTTACTATCTGTTTTAATGTTTCTTGCCAGCTTACTCTCATAATTCATCTCTCTCTTTATTATTTTTTTAGTCATCCTTTGCTGGTTTTTAAAAATTTCCCAATCCTCTGGTCTCCCACCAATCTTGGCAACATTGTATGCCTTTGTTTTCAATTTGATACCATCCTTTACTTCCTTAGTTAGCCACAGATGGTGCTCCCTTCTCTTAAAATCTTTCTTTCTCACTGGAATATATTTTTGTTAACTCCATGTACTCGCCTTGGTTCCGTAACCCCTAGTATCCTTGCCGAACAAAAATCTATCGCTCTCAGTTTTGAAATTTTCAATTGACCCCCAGCCTCAACAGCTTTTTGGGGGAGAGTGTTCCAGATTTCCACTCCCCTTTGTGTGAAGAAATGCTTCCTGACATCACCCCTGAACGGCCTAGCTCTAAGTTCAAGGTTATGTCCTCTTGTTCTGGACTCCCTCACCAGAGGAAATAGTTTCTCTCTATATGTCGTTGTCCCTGGAATATAGAAGGTTAAGGAGTAATTTGATTGAGGTTGTTAGGATTTTGAAAGGAATTGATAAGGTAGATGGAGAGAAACTTTTTCTGCAGGTGGGTGTGTCTAGGGCAAGAGGACATAAATCTAAAATCAGAGCCAGGCCATTCAGGAGAGAAGTTAGGAAACACTTCTTCACACAAAGGGTGGTAGAAGTGTGGAATTCCCTCCCACAAAAAGCAGTAGATGATTAAATCTGAGATCGATTACTAGACAAAGGTATAAAAGGATATGGAGCCAAGGCGGGTGGATGGAGTTAAGATACAGATTAGCCATGATCTCACTGAATGGCGGAACAGGCTCGAGTGGCTGAATGGCCAATCCTATTCCTATCAACTCTTTTTTAATCATCTTGAACACCTCAATTATATTACCCCTTAATCTTCTATACCCGAGGGAATACAAACGTAATCTATGCAACCTGTCCTCATAATTTAACCCTTTTAGCCCCATGTATCATTCTGCGAGGGTGTAAAGAGATGTGACTTGAGAGTTCTGTAGACACATACAGACACAGGTGACCGTGCGGAACAGACCGTGCCTGCTTAAGAGGTGACAGCCTGGGATTGATGGGCTAAATAACCTGATCTCCTGCCATGTCCTTGTTAAAGTAACAATGCTTCGAAACACAGAGGCAGAACAAACAGCCACAAAACAGCCCCATTGTTTATTCAGTGCAATGTTGACAGTTACTATTCTGCTTTCTAAAGGCAGGTCAGTGTTGCAGTACGTGATGACTGTTGTATTACAATGATGTTTGCCTAATGGACTGCCGGCCGTGTGCCAGGGCTGAGTGTGTCTGTATTGCTAGCTGCCCAGGAGCAGAGAGAGACTCTTGTGACAATGTGTGATGACAGGTGCGTCCTAATCTGCTTCTTGAATGCAAGCTCACATCAGAACAATTGGATATTTCAAATCCAGACAATGGGTTCATCGAATCCTACAGAACAGAAGGAGGCCATTCAGCCCATCGTGCCTGTGCCGGCTCTTTGAAAGAGCTGTCCAATTAGTCCCACACCCCCGTTCTTTCCCCATAGCCCCTGCAATTTTGTTTCCTTTTCAAGTATTTATCCAATTCCCTTTTGAAAGTCACTATTGAATCTGCTTCCACCACCCTTTCAGGCAGCGCATTCCACATCACAACAACTCACTGCGTAAAAACATTCTCCTCATCCCCCACCCCCGGTTCTTTGGCCAATTATTTTAAATCGGTGTCCTCTGGTTACTGAGTCTCCAGCCAGTGGAAACAGTTTCTCCCTATCTACTCTATCAAAACCACTGAATTTTGAACACATTTATTAAATCTTTCCTTAACCTTCTCTGCTCCAAGGAGAACAGCCCCAGCTTCTCCAGTCTCTCCACATAACTGAAGTCTCTCATCCCTGGTACCATCCCGGTAAACCTCCTCTGCACCCTCTCCGAGGCCCTTACATCCTTCCTAAAGTGTTGTGGCCAGAATTGTTGTCGTGGCACGGTGTGTGTGATGAGGATGACCGCATAGAGTGGCTGAAGAGTGACTAAAAGGCTTCCATATTCAGCAGCTTCGGACCGAGCAGAAGGGGCCCGGTTTGATCCCTGGTCCGTGCTGAGTTAGCTGCTGCGATTGCCCTCCGTGCCCCCCCGAGGTAAGGAGGGAAAAACACAGCCCGGGTCCGTACTCCTGATCGCTACCCTGTGATTTGTGCAGGGAAGTGCTAGCGTGTGGGCATTGGCTGAGGTTGGAATCGGACTCTGCTATAATGCCCCTCGCGGTCGAACAGCCTGCTAACGCTCACTATTCGGAAATCCTACATCTTCTCTCCTACGCTCTTCAACCTTGATGCTCTCCTGCCCTTGTCCTTCACTGAGGTTTTGATCAGCCCTTCCTTCACACCACCATTAGCGACGTTCTTTCAGCCACCTTGGCCACATGCTCTGGCATTCCCTCTCTAAACCTCTCCACCTTGCTACCCCTCACTCCTCCTTTAAGACCCTCCTTAAAACCTACCTCCTAATGTCTTCTTTTTTGGCTCGCTGTCCTTTTTTTTGATAACACTCCTGTGAAGCACCTTGGGACATTTTTCTACGTTAAAGGCGCTATATAAATGCAAGATGTTTCCCGATTTCCCAAAAATAAGTCACTGATGGGAAGTGGTGACGCTCCGCTTGGCGTCACTAAAGCACATCCGTTTGACTCCCTCATCAACTAACTCAATCATTACAGAGGGACAATCAAATAAGCACAAGAAGCAATGGTAACAATTAGAGATAAATCACTCAGGACACAGCACAAAGCAAGAACGTCAACTCACAGAACAATTAATTGGGCTTGTTTCTAAATGCTGGAATGCTTATCAGTTTTGCCCAGTACTTTATTGCCTTTGCCTTTGTTGAAACAGCTCATTCAATCACCTGGAGGTAGCGAGGCAAGAAAACTTTTGAATGCCGTGTGTGAGAGGTGGAGGGGTTTAGGGAAGGAATTCAAGATCTGTGGCAGAGTCAACCAATTAGTGTGCACACACACGATGGGTGATCTCCAGAGTTTTTATTTCCTGCTTTGATTCTAATTCTCCCCTTAACAGATTATGAGCATTGACGCATTTAATGAAACGCATGATGTATACATGAGGGAGAAGAGAATAGAGCATGGGGAGTCAAACTCAATTTACAGGGCTTGATCCCATGTCCTGGCACTTGACGTGGGCTACATTCAGCAAAGGTTATTTGGACAAACTGGGGTAGAAGTTGGTGTGCGTTTCGCCCGTTTATTAGGCATAAAACGGGTGCATTATCTACTCATTTCTGGCCGCGACATCTTGTACCTAATCTTCGCCAGCGGCCGCCATATTAGTCCTCTGTGTTTTTAGGCATCCCTAGCGGCTGCCTGAAATCAGCGGTGGCTCAATTTAAATCTGCAAAGAAGGGTTCTGTGCCTGTTTCAGGATCCTTCTGCAAAATATGTGGAAAAACTAGGTGGAGGGTAGCTCCGTGCAAGCACCGACTAGTTTTCTTTTAGTTCTGCTGTGGCATAAACAGAGGTCCTTAAAGGGACTGATGGAGGGCATTGAAGAACGGGTAGGGAGAGAGCTCCTCTCTCGGCTCCGCAGCACCACTGCGGGTTTTACGTTCACCTGCGCAGGCCATCGAGACCTCGGTTTAACGTCTCCTCTGAAAGACGGGACCTCCCTGAGGTCTAAAAATGCAAGTCCCCTACCTCTCCTTTAAAGTGCCTGATGCAAAAAAGTTGATTGAACAAATAGAGGGAAGTAGGTGGGACTGACTGCGCACACATAATGGGTGTAATCACCAAACACAACCTGAGCAAACATCATACATTTCAACAGGCTGGATGTTAGTGACTACATCTATCCTCGGACTCGGCGCGCAGCATAGGTGTCTCACACAGGTCAGCAGTGGGAGTGACGTGTTGGCCTCAGTACCCTGGGCTAGGGTGAGGCTGTGCGTGTGTGTGCGTGTGCGCGTGCGTGTGCGTGCGTGTAGACTGGATCGGGTTTTGCTGTGGTGCCTGCCATAATTAAACAGCCTGGTGATACTATCCAGGCTCAGACATGAAGAATGGCCACTTAAGGTGGGGTACTACCAGCCTGCTAACCCCTGTGGAATCGTAAAATACAGACTTGCATTTATATAGCGCCTTTCACGACGTCCCAAAGCACTTTACAACCAATGAAGTACTTTTGAAGTGTAGTCACTGCTGTAATGTCCTGCACTGGAGTGTCAGCCTAGATTTTGTGCCCAAGTCTCTGGAGTGGGACTTGAACCCACGACCTCCTGACATCAGGGGCGAGAGTGCCACCCACTGAGCCTGGTACCCCCAACAAGAGTCAGCTCCTTCAGGAGAGCGGGGGGAAAACAAGTGATTTGTTTTTTACACTCTGGCAGTTCTTCAAACAAACCCCACCCTCATTAAAAAGTCTGTCTGTTCATGTGACTGAGGCTGATGAATGACAGAAACTGAACTAAGCTGTTCTGACCACACACCACAAATCATAGGTGCAGAACTCAAAACAGATTAACCTCAGTTTAGCGCCAGTATTGAAGAATTTGGGGATACTGCAGCAATCTTGCTGTTGATACGCGTTGAATAAAATGGGCATTCCTTGCAACGTGAGTGTGTGGGTGCTCTGGCATAATACAGATATACTCTGTGCAGTTGCAATGCTGGTTGGAAAAACCTATCACATTCCCTCCTCCCAGTGTCCATTCCAATCAAGAGCCAGAGTAACTGGATCGCAATTAAATCCATTTTCCCCCATCAACTACTACCCAAAGGTACTATAGTGAATGGGACACATTTTTGTTTAAAGCAAACAACAATTTGCATTTATAGAGTTTTTAACATATTAAAATGTCCCAAGTGTGCAACAGGAGCATTGTCAGACAAAATTGACCGAGCCACATAAGGAGATATTAGAACAGCTGACCAAAAGCTTGGTCAAAGAGTTTTAAGGAGTGACTTAAAGGAGGAAACAGAGGTAGAGAGGATTAGGGAGGGTTTTCCAGAGCTTAGGGCCTAGGCAGCTGAATGCAACAACAACTTGTATTTATATAGCACCTTTAACGTAGTAAAATGTCCCAAGGTGCTTCACAGGAGGGTTATCAAACAAAATGTGACACCGAGCCACATAAGGAGAAATTAGGGCAGATGGAGGTAGGTTTTAGGAGCGTCTTAAAGGAGGAAAGAAAGTTAGAGAGGCGGAGAGGTTTAGGGAGGGAATTCCAGAGCTTAGGGCCTAGGCAACAGAAGGCATACCATCAATGGTGGAGTGATTAAATTCGGGGATGGGCAAGAGGCCAGAATTAGAGGAGTGTAAATATCTCAGAGGGTTGTGGGGCTAGAGGAGATTAGAAATAGGGAGGGGCGAGGCCATGGAGGGATTCTAAAACAAGGATGAGAATTTTAAAATCGAGGCGCTGCTTAGCTGGGAGCCAGTGTTGATCAGCGAGCACAGGGATGATGGGTAAACGGGACTTGGTGCGAGTTAGGACACAGGCAGCAGAGTTTTGGATGACCTCAAGTTTACAGAGCGTAGAATGTGGGAGGCCAGCCAGGAGTGTGTTGGAATAGTCAAATCTAGAGGTAACAAAGGCGTGGATGAGGTTTTCAGCAGCAGATGAGCTGAGACGGGGGGCGGAGTTGAGCGATGTTCTGGAGTTGGAAATAGGCGGTCTTCGAAATAGCGCGTATCTGTGGTCGGAAGCTCGTCTCAGGGTCAAATATGACACCAAGGTTGTGAACAGTCTGGCACGGCCGCCAATGGTGGAGCGATTAAAATCGGGGATGCACAAAAGGACAGAATTGGATGAGCACAGAGATCTTGAAGGGTTATAGAACTGGAGGAGGTTACAGAGATAGGCAAACTAAGTATACTGTGAGCTCCAACCCTACCGGATTATCCTGGAGTCTCCAGGAATTAACAATTAATCTCCTGGACACTGCTGCAAGCAACCTGGGAGAAATATTACATGGGCATGAAAACAAATTGTGCATTTTATTTGTTTATTAGTTCTAAATATATCTGAGCAGGAAAACGGATTGTTTGACTGACAGTCAAGAATCATTCAATTGGCCAATCGCATTCAAATTGCCCATGGGAAGGTGGGGCACCACAAGGATGGACATGTTGGGCGACCAATGGCGGAGGAGTGGGGGCAGGAGGTCATGTGATGAAACTTTCTGGAATACGTCCAACCAGAGTTGGAAACCCTAGTTCTAGACTTGTAACCAGTTCCTCAGCCATGGGCTTCTAATACACATTATGGTAGAATTCCCTCAGGAATTGTCCCGATCTCCCACCATAACTTCGGTGAAGGAAATCCTGGAGAAACACACCATGGAATTTCTATGCTCAATCTCCCGCTCAACAATTCCTATGTGGGCTCTCTAGAGGACATAGGCAGGCTGGTGGAATGGGCAGACACAAGGCAGATAAAATTCAACGCAGAAGTGTGAGGTGATACATTTTGGCAGGAAGAATGAAGAGACAATACAAGCTAAATGGTATAATTTTAAAGACCTGGGGGTGTTTGTGCACAAATCTTTGAAGGTGGCAGGACAAGTTAACAAAGCAGTTAATAAAGCAAATGGGATCCTGGGCTTTATAAATAGAGGCACAGAGTACAAAAGCCAGGAAGTTATGCTAAACCTGTATAAAACACTAGTTCGGCCCCAGCTGGAGTATTGTGTCCAATTCTGGCCACCACGCTTTAGGAAAGACGTGAAGGCTCTGGAGAGGGTACAGAAGAGATTTACTAGAATTATTCCAGGGATGAGGGATTACCGTTATGTGGACAGACTGGAGAAGCTGGGGTTGTTCTCCTGAGAGCAGAGAAGGCTAAGAGGAGATTTGATAGAGGTGTTTAAAATCATGAAAGGTTTCGATAGAGTAAATAAAGAGAAACTGTTTCCAATGGCTGAAGGGTCGATAACCAGAGGGCACAGATTTAAGGTGATTGGCAAAAGAACCAGAGGCGACATGAGGAAAAACTTCTTAATTCAACGAGTGGTTAGGATTTGGAATCCACTGCCTGATAGGGTGATGGATACAGATTCAATGGTAGCCTTTAAAAGGGAAATGGATAAATACTTGAAGGAGAAAAATTGCAGGGATATGGAGAAAGAGTGGGGGAGTGGGACAAACTGGATTGCTCTTCAAAAGAGCCGGCGCAGACTCGATGGGCTGATTGGCCTCCTTCTGTGCTGTACTATTCTATGAGTCTATGTTTCTACCCAAGATCCATCACAATACATTGGATGTGTGTACCACACTCACCAGCGCAAGCACTGACGAGTGCTTCAATACACTTATGCAGTTTTTTTTTTCATTCTCAGGATGTGGACGTTGCTGGTACCCATTCCTAGTGGCCTAGCTCCAAAGAGAAGTGGAAATGTGGAACTCTCTCCCACAAAAAGCTGTTGAGGCTGGGGGTCAATTGAAAATTTCAAAACTGAGATTGCTAGATTTTTTTTATTCGATAAAGGTTACAGAACCAAGGTGGGTAGATGGAGATTAAATACAGATCAGCCATGGTCTAATTGAATGGTGGAACAGGCTCGAGGGGCTGAATTTCCTACTCCTGTTCCTATGTTCCTTTCTATGAGAAGGTGATGGTGGGCCTTCTTGAAACATTGCAGTCTATGTGTCATAGTTTGATACAACTGAGGGACTTGCTAGGCCACTTCAGAAGGCAGTTAAGAGTCAACCACATTGGTGTGAGATTGGAGTCACATATAGGCCAGACCGGGTAAGGACAGCAGGTTTCCATCGCTAAAGGACATTAGTAAACCAGATGGGTTTTTTATGACAATCCGACAGCTTCATGGCCACTTTTGCTGATACTAGTATCACTGAGACCTGCTGGATCCCAGTGTTGGTGTGAGGCCTCCTCAACCCCAGTGTTATGCAGAGCAAAGATCATCCTGAGTTCAGACTGTGAATAGATAGGTAGTATTGTGACCGAGCTTCTGTGGGTTGGTGCGCTGAGTGTGGCTGTGTATGCAAGAGGCAGCATTTCTTATAGTATAACAGCTTGCTGGGTAGATAAGAAAAGCAAATAGCAAGTCATTTACATACAACCTGTTGCACATAATCAATATCGGTATCAATCTGTCCTGTGCTTAACTGCCCACTTCCTGTTTGATCCCAGTTTATAACTGGGTTGCTATTGTAAGAGATTCACTGTAATGCATTGTCTGTGCTGGATATGTCCCCCGCAACCCCCACCCCCCAGTTTATAGCTCTCCTTGACAACACATTGCATTGATAGGCCACAGTTAAAAAAGTAATTACAAACAGAAAATGCTGGAAACACTCAGCAGGTCAGGCAGCATCTGTGGAGAGAGAAACAGAGTTATTCTCAGCATTTTCTGTTTTTATTTCAGATTTCCAGCATCCGCAGTATTTTGCTTTTGTGTTACATCTTGCTTTAGGACGGCGAGCCTGGACCTGCTGACCCGTCCAACACTCCCTGGTCAGGCACAGCCTTAAATGCATCTACGCTATTCACCTCAACCACTCCATGTGGTAGCGAGTTCCACATTCTCACCACTCTCTGACTAAAGGAGTTTCACCTGAATTCTTTATTGGATTTATTAGAGACTATCTTATATTTATGGCCCCCAGTTTTGGACTCCCCCACAAGTGGAAACATCTTCAGTGTCTACCCTATATTGTGCTCCAACCCTCCAGGTATGGCCTGGAGTCTCCAGGAACTGATGTTTAATTTCCAGGACACTGCTGCGAGCAAACCCGGGAGAAAAATCATAGGGGCATTAAAAATAATTGTGTTTTAAAAAATAATTCTTTGAACACTTTTGTTTATTTGTTATTAAACTATTGGAGATGGGGGGCGGGGTGGAAGGGGTGCTTGGCTGACTGTCAAGAATCTTCCAATCGGGTAACGAGGAGTCCGTTTGCTTTCTGATTGGCCGTGGGAAGGCGGGGCACTGAGAGGATGGGCATGTCAGGTGACTGGGGACGGGGTGGTTGGAAGCAGGAGGTCATGTGATGGCACCTCCAGGAATATGTCCAACCCTAAGCACAGTCCATGGATCAATCCCGAGACCTCCCTGTTCTGTACGGCTCAATACCAGACGTCGGAGTCCACGCACACACTGAGCCACTGGGGAGGAGAATGTTCACCTTTATCGTGAAGTAATCAAAGACAAGAGGGCTAAAGGAATTGTTTTCCATTTTGATTCACTCAGGTGTTTGGATTGGAGCCAGAGAGAATGGGATGACAAGGGTGCACCAGACAACTATATGGAACCTTCACTTTGTACAAATAAATCACTGGACAACTTGGAGTCGGAGGATATCTCTATTTGGAATCCAGTTCCAAAATCCGAGGTGAGAAAGCACGGTAAATGAAGAGTGAAAGCTGCAGTGTAACTGAACAAGAGAATGGGCTGGATTTTGATACTGGGGCGGGTTGGGGTCATGTCATCCGCATTTCGTGTTATCCACCCGACTGCAATTGGATGTGGGAGATTGATGCAATTTTCACTTAATTGGGCAATTGAGTTCCAGCATGTGGGAACCCATGAACCAATTAGTGGTTTCAGACTGAAAGTCGCCTCTGATGATGTCATCATTGCAGGTCAGAGACTGCCTGGCCTTTGCTGTGAGAGGTCCTGGATGCAAAATGAGCAGCATCTCAGAGAGAGAGAGAATTTTTTTTGCAACCAAGTCCTCCCAGGCAGTCTCTGAAGACATTCAATGCAGCAGCATCAGAGGCGACTTTCAGACCTAATACTACTACTACCTTCATCACATCTCCGTTGTAATAGTGGACCTGCAGCTGATAGTCAGCTATCCACTTGTGCTCCCGCCAGGTTTCACTGGCGTGTTTCACATCAGGCATACTTCACATCGGAAAAGGGTTAAACTAGCTAAAACGTTTCAAAATGGCATTACAGAGCCAATTTAGGGCTTGTTAAGGAACCCTGCGACCGATTTTGTCAAAATTGCGTGGAGGCGGAATGGAGTCGGGATGGGGTCGGGACCCCCGAATCTGCAACTTTAACCCCCCACACGCCTCCAAACCCGACTCCACGGGTCAATGAAAATCCAGCCCAATGTGTCCCCAAGGCAAATAAACAAAGATTTCTTTTTAAAAATGCTTTGAGTCTGTCCCCCTTCCAAAGGGAGCCAATGAGGATACTTTGCATTTCTTTCCGGGGGGGTGGGGGTGGGGAACTGGTACACCAACCCCCTCTCCAGGCCCAGGAGAGCTGGGGCGGGTGGTACCATTTGGGGGGCAAGAGTTGGTGGGCTTAGGGAGAGACTGGGTGGGAAAGATGGAGTCTCCAGTGAGTGAGTGGTGAAGTGAATGTACTTTTGAAGCTTGAGCCAAGACAATGAAGGGTAGGGCTTGTTGTTTTTGTGTGGGAGGCTGAGCGGAGAAAGGAAGAGGGCAAGGCGGGGGAGAAGGAATAAGAAAATCTCCATACATCTTTGTGCTGTATGATTCTATGATCTGAATTGGGCAAACAAGACTTGAATTGGAGCGTGGGCTGGAGCTTTTAAAAGCTTCCAAGCGTGGGAGAGGCTGGGCTTTTGTAACATTCTGTAATTGGGTGAATTAGGTAAGGAATGGTTCTTTGATATGAATTGGGCAAACAAGACTTGAATTGGGGTGTGGGCTGGAGCTTTTAAAAGCATCCAGGCTTGGGAGAGGCGACTGTGTGTATTTGGAGGCAGGATGAAGCAGGGCTTCTGTAACAGTGCATGATTGGGTGAGTGAGCAAGGTAAGGAATGGTGAAGCTAATGGAGTTTTAATAGTTGAGGCAAGGGGAAGGCAATGAAGGATAGGACTTTTAGTTAGTTAGGGAGGCAGAGCAGTTGGAGAAGAAGAGACTGCTGTAGGCGTGGGGTGGAAGAGAAGAGGGGGAAAGAGAAATGGAAAGTAGCAACGAGAGAGAGCGATAGAACTGTAAGCCTTTAAGTAAAGGGAAAAACCATCCATGTGAGTCACAGGATGAGACGCTGTCCCAGTTACTGGTCTTGTGTCCGCAGTTAAATGATTTTAAGCACTATGTTCGACAGTTGTCAGATTTTCTTGCTGGGTGAGGGCCAAGAGCAGGAACGGGAATCCCACGGGACTCTATTTTGAGATGGGGATTGCAGGAGAGTCTACCCGAGTCTAACGGAGCGGCGATTAATTTAATGTTCATTTTGGCTAGATTTGTGATTGTGCAATGAAGGAATGCTCTGATTTATAAGGGAGGAGAATAAACCTAAGAGTATTTCAAATATAGACTAACCGGGCTTTATAAGGCTTTGAGGACTGATTATTTGGAAAAGATTTTAAGGATGACATTTTTTTCACCAGTTTTTGAAGTTCAATAGATTAATATGTCATGAGCGACAAATTGAACTTTAATTTCTGAAGCTAATAAATGGTAAAGGAAAGACTGTGGTGTAATAGAATAATAACGATGCTGTTAATGTCTTTAATTTCTGTAGCTAAAAACTGGTAAAGGAATGATCACAATGTTGTAAATGTGTTTAATGTTAAATAAATCTAATACATAAAAAAGGCACGGCCAATCTTGGAAACTAAGTAGAGTCAGGCCTGGTTAGTACTTGGCTGGGAGACTGCCTGGAAATATCGCGTGCAGTCGGCTTTTGCTGCCAGCAGAGGCTGCTCTCCGCTCTGCACATTCACACTGCTGTTAATCAATCACCCAGCTATTTGCTGCTCGCTCCTGCACTCTCGCTCTCACTCTCACTCTCTCTCGATGTGTTTCTCTCTCGCTCTCTCTCTCTCTCTCTCTCTCTCTCGCTGTGTGTCTCTCTCTCTCTCTCTCTCTCTCTCGCTGTGTCTCTGTCTCTCTCTCTCGCTGTGTCTCTCTCTCTCTCTCGCTGTGTCTCTCTCTCTCTCTCGCTGTGTCTCTCTCTCTCTCGCTGTGTCTCTCTCTCTCTCTCGCTGTGTCTCTCTCTCTCTCTCGCTGTGTCTCTCTCTCTCTCTCTCGCTGTGTCTCTCTCTCTCTCGCTGTCTCTCTCTCTCGCTGTGTGTCTCTCTCTCTCGCTGTGTGTCTCTCTCTCTCGCTGTGTGTCTCTCTCTCTCGCTTTGTCTCTCTCTCTCGCTGTGTCTCTCTCTCTCGCTTGTCTCTCTCTCTCGCTGTGTCTCTCTCTCTCTCGCTGTGTCTCTCTCTCTCTCGCTGTCTCTCTCTCTCGCTGTGTGTCTCTCTCTCTCGCTTTGTCTCTCTCTCTCTCGCTTTGTCTCTCTCTCTCTCGCTTTGTCTCTCTCTCTCTCGCTTTGTCTCTCTCTCTCTCGCTTTGTCTCTCTCTCTCTCGCTGTGTCTCTCTCTCTCTCGCTGTGTGTGTCTCTCTCTCACACTCGCTGTGTCTCTCTCTCTCTCTCTCGCTGTGTCTCTCTCTCTCGCTGTGTCTCTCTCTCTCGCTGTCTCTCTCTCTCTCGCTGTCTCTCTCTCTCTCTCTCTCGCTGTGTGTCTCTCTCTCTCTCTCGCTCTCTCTCTCTCTCTCTCGCTGTGTGTCTCTCTCTCTCTCTCGCTTTGTCTCTCTCTCTCGCTGTGTCTCTCTCTCTCGCTTTGTCTCTCTCTCTCGCTGTGTCTCTCTCTCTCGCTGTGTCTCTCTCTCTCGCTGTGTCTCTCTCTCTCGCTGTGTCTCTCTCTCTCACACTCGCTGTGTCTCTCTCTCACACTCGCTGTGTCTCTCTCTCTCTCGCTGTGTGTCTCTCTCTCTCGCTGTGTCTCTCTCTCTCTCGCTGTGTCTCTCTCTCTCTCGCTGTGTCTCTCTCTCTCTCGCTGTGTCTCGCTCTCTCTCTCGCTGTGTCTCTCTCTCTTTCACTCTCGCTGTGTCTCTCTCTCGCTGTGTCTCTCTCTCTCTCTCTCTCGCTGTATCTCTCTCTCTCGCTGTGTCTCTCTCTCTCACTCTCGCTGTGTCTCTCTCTCGCTGTGTCTCTCTCTCTCTCTCTCTCTCTCGCTATCTCTCTCTCTCTCTCTCTCTCGCTGTGTGTGTCTCTCTCTCTCTCCCTCTCGCTGTGTCTCTCTCTCTCTCTCTCTCCCTCTCGCTGTGTGTGTCCCTCTCTCTCTCCCTCTCGCTGTGTCTCTCTCTCTCCCTCTCACTGTGTGTGTCTCTCTCTCTCTCCCTCTCGCTGTGTCTCTCTCTCTCTCTCTCGCTTTGTCTCTCTCTCTCGCTGTGTCTCTCTCGCTTTGTCTCTCTCTCTCTCTCGCTGTGTGTGTCTCTCTCTCTCTCGCTGTGTCTCTCTCTCTCTCGCTGTGTGTGTGTCTCTCTCTCGCTGTGTCTCTCTCTCTCTCTCGCTTTGCCTCTCTCTCTCTCTCGCTGTGTCTCTCTCTCTCTCTCTCTCGCTGTGTGTGTGTCTCTCACTGTGTCTCTCTCTCTCGTGTGTGTGTGTGTGTGTCTCTCTCTCTCTCTCTCTCGCTGTGTCTCTCTCTCTCTCTCTCTCTCTTGCCGTCACTCTCCCTCGCTGTCTCTCTGTCTGCTCAGTTGAAAACCAAAAACACCACTGCAAGAAATCCAGTTTCTAACCAAGTCGTGTGCAAGGTCGTTTCGAAATATCAAACGCCAGCTGGACACTGTCGCTACACAGAGCTACCCGAGAATGACTTGCCCTAAATCCAGGAGTCACCTGTGGAGCTGCCCACCTCCCATTCTGGGGTACAGCATGTTGTGGTGTATGTGTTACTCCAGCCTCTTTATTTTATGAACCTAATTCTGCAACTTGTAATGAACCACAAGGTGTCACTGCAAAACCCTCAATGTGCCAAAGAAAATGATTACAATCTGTGCTCAATGTGCTTGAAGACAACACAACAACAACTTGCATTTATATAGTGCCTTTAACATAGTAAAATGTCCCGATTATCAAACACAATTTGACACCAAGCCACATAAGGAGATATTGGGACAGGTGACCAAAAGCTCGGTCAAGAGGTAGCTTTTAAAGAGCAACTTAAAGGAGGAGAGAGAGGTGAAGAGGTTTAGGGAGGGAATTCCAGAGCTAAGGGCCTAGGCAGTTGAAGGCACGGCCGGCAGTGGTGGAACGATTTAAAATCGGGGATGCGCAAAAGGTCAGAATTGGAGGAGCGCAGAGACCTCAGAGGGTTATAGGGCTGGAGGAGGTTACAGAGTTTGGGAGGGACAAGGCCATGGAGGGATTTGAACACAAGGATGAGAATTTTAAAATCGAGGCGTTGCCGGACTGGGAGCCAATGTAGGTCAGCGAGCACAGGGGTGATGGGTGAACGGGATTTGGTGCGAGTTAGGACACGGGCAGCAGAGTTCTGGATGAGCTCAAGTTTACGGATGGTGGAAGGTGGGAGGCCGACCAGAAGTGCGTTGGAGTAGTGGAGTCTGGAGGTGACAAAGACACGGATGAGAGTTTCAGCAGCAGATGGGCTGAGTTGGGTGGAGTTGGGTGATGTTACGGAAGTGGAATAAGTATGTGCCGTGCTAGTAATTAACACTAATCTATCACGTGTTGATTCATGCACGAATTGATATCACTACACCCTAATTTCAGTTTCTGATGCCAAATTCATGTCAAGCCCAATGGATCATTTATAATTGCTTTGAAGAGTTATACGATTCAGTCAATAACACGAGCATTCTATGTTGAATAAAGAGAGACAGGAATGGGATGGCTAGTGTGCCTGAAAAATGTTGACTGCCATTCTTACCCATAAATTAGTGCAGCATCATTCACTTGTGGGAAGTTGGAGGAGGAATGCTTTCACCCAAAGGTTAATCAAAGTTGTAAAATAATGTACTAAGAAAGGGTATTGAAGCAGACAGTGTAAACAAGGTCAAGGCTGTTTGATGTGTTTCTGGGGAGAGAGAGAGGATTGAGGGATATGGTAAGAAGTGGGAAGATGGGGTTAAGCTAGTAATGGCTTAACACAGAATAATTGAAACCAATTAAGTCAACTGGTAAAATGAGCCAACCTTCCATCTTCTAAGTCGCTCCTTAGAACCTATGGGCTGGATTTTGATACTGGGGCGGGTTGGGGTCGTGTCATCCGCATTTCGTGTTATCCACCCGACTGCAATTGGATGTGGGAGATTGAAGCAATTTTCACCTAATTGGGCAATTGAGTTCCAGCATGTGGGAACCCATGAACCAGTTAGTGGTTTCAGTCTGAAAGTCGCCTCTGATGATGTCATCATTGATGCTGCATTGCAGGTCTTCAGAGACTGCCTGGCCTTTGCTGTGAGTGGACCTGGATGCAAAATGAGCAGCAGCTGAGAGAGAGAGAGAGAATTTTTTTGCATCCAGGTCCTCTCACAGCAAAGGCCAGGCAGTCTCTGAAGACATTCAATGCAGCAGCATCAGAGGTGACTTTCAGACCTAATACTACTACTACCTTCATCACAGCTCCATTGTAACAGTGGACCTGCAGCTGATAGTCAGCTATCCACTTGTGCTCCTGCCAGGTTTCACTGGCGTGTTTCACATCAAACGTGCTTCACGTGGGAAAAGGGTTAAACTAGCTAAAACGTTTCAAAATGGCATTACAGAGCCAATTTAGGGCTTGTTAAGGGCTTTAATGGCCTCTCCCGCCTCTTGGAGGCGGGAACACCGCGCACGATTTTATCAAAATTGCGTGGAGGCGGAATGGAGGCGGGATCAGGTCCGCCCGCCACTTTTCGCAATTTTAACCCCCCACACGCCTCCAAACCCGCCTCCACGGCCCCATGAAAATCCAGCCCTATCTCTTTGTTCAAGCTTTTGGTCACCTGTCCTACTATCTCCATATGTGGCTCGGTGTCAAATTTTGTCTGATAACGCTCCTGTGAAGCGCCTTGGGATGTTAAGGCACTAATAAATGCAAGTTGTTGTATTGTAATCACAGTTAGCACAGAAATGGGTAGCATCAGGAAGGCTGAATCGAGGTCAGGGTTCACCAGATGGCACATCATCCGCTGTTAGTCCCAATTAAAGTTCACATCAAGACCTTCTCCTGGAGATCTTCCTATGTAGTTTGGAAAAGAAAAATTTTGATCCCTGAAGATTTGTGATGCCCAAGCAGTAAGTGGGGATGTGCAGGATATGTATTCTGTCAATTGTTACTTGAGTTTAATCAAATAGTGGCACTATTGCAGGTGCAACCTGCCATCTGGTGAAGCTGGCACTGAATCGGTCTTCTAGACACTGCCTATCTCTGTAACAATATCTGCACTCTTGTCTCAGAGTCAGAAGGTTGTGGGTTCAAGCCCCACTTCAGAGACTTGAGCACAAAATCCAGGCTGGCACTCCCAGTGCAATACTGAGGGAGGGGAGATGAGGAGAAAAACATTTTACACAGTGAGTTGTGATCTGGAACGCACTGCCTGAAAGGGTGGTGGAAGCAGATTCAATAGTAACTTTCAAAAGGAATTGGATAAATACTTGAAAAGGAAATGTAAGTGGGGGAGTGGGACTAATTGGATAGCTCTTTCAAATAGCTGGCATAGCCACGATGGGCCGAACGGTCTTCTTTTGGCCTGTAACATTCTATGATAAATGCAAGTCTTTCTTTTACCTGCTGATGTCCCTCTCGGAGAATGCGAGAATGCACTGCCCAATTGAATCAGAACTGGGAATGTTTATACTGAAGGGAACGCTTGGGATGATCTTATTGAAATATTCAAGATCATAAGGGTATATGCAAGATAAATCTTAGTATGTTTAACAGAGTCAAAAACGGAAGGACACAGTCTCAAAGCCTTGAGGATGAATTCATTGAGTGTATTAGGGATGGGTTTCTTGAGCAGTATGTAACTGAACCGACCAGGGGGCAAGCAACCTTAGATCTGGTCCTGTGTAACGAGACAGGATTAATTAAAAATGTCCTAGTAAAGGATCCCCTTGGAATGAGTGACCATAACATGGTTGAATTCCATATTCAATTAGAGGGTGAGAAGGTTGGATCTCAAACAAGCGTGCTAAGCTTGAATAAAGGAGACTATGAAGGTATGCGAGCGGAATTGAGTAGAGTGGATTGGGAAAATAGATTAAAGGGTAAGACGACACATGATCAGTGGTGTACATTCAAGGAGTTATTTTACAACTTCCAAAAAAAATATATTCCACTGAAAAGAAAAGGGTGTAAAAGAAAGGACAGTCATCCATGGCTAAGTAAAGAAATTAAGGATAGTATTCGACTAAAAACAAGGGCATATAAGGTAGCGAAATCTAGTGGGAGGACAGAGGATTGGGAAAACTTTAAAAGGCAGCAAAAAATAACAAAAAGATTGATTAAGAAAGGGAAGATAGATTATGAAAGTAAATTAGCAAAAAATATAAAAACAGATAGTAAGAGTTTTTATAGTTATATAAAAAGAAAAAGGGTGGCTAAAGTAAATGTTGGTCCCTTAGAGGATGAGACCGGGAAATTAATGGTGGGAAATATGGAGATGGCAAAAACACTGAATGAATATTTTGTATCAGTCTTTACAGTAGAGGACACTAAGAATATCCCAACACTGGACAAACAGGGGGCTATAGGGGGAGAGGAGCTAAACACGATCAAAATCACTAAGGAAGTGGTACTCGGTAAAATAATGGGACTCAAGGCGGATAAATCACCTGGACCTGATGGCTTACATCCTAGAGTCTTGAAGGAAGTGGCGGTAGGGATTGTAGATGCATTGGTAATAATTTTTCAAAACTCCCTGGATTCCGCTAAGGTCCCGGCAGACTGGAAAACTGCTAATGTAACACCCTTATTTAAAAAGGGCAGTAGACAGAAGGCTGGTAACTATAGACCGGTTAGCCTAACATCTGTGGTAGGTAAAATTTTGGAGTCCATTATTAAGGAAACAGTAACAGGACATTTGGATAATCATAATTTAATAGGACAAAGTCAGCATGGTTTTACGAAGGGGAAGTCATGTTTGACAAATTTGCTGGAGTTCTTTGAGGAAGTAACATATAGAGTGGATAAAGGGGAACCAGTGGACGTAGTGTATTTAGACTTCCAAAAGGCATTTGACAAGGTGCCACACAAAAGATTATTGCTTAAGGTAAAAAATCACGGGATTGGGGGTAATATTCTGGCATGGATAGAGGATTGGCTATCTAACAGAAAGCAAAGAGTTGGGATAAATGGTTCATTCTCAGACTGGCAATCAGTAACTAGTGGTGTTCCACAGGGGTCAGTGCTGGGTCCCCAACTCTTCACAATCTATATTAACGATTTGGAGGAAGGGACCAAGTGTAACATATCAAAATTTGCAGATGATACAAAGATGGGAGGGAAAGTAGTGAGTGAGGAGGACATAAAAAACCTGCAAGGGGACATAGACAGGCTAAGTAAGTGGGCAGAGATTTGGCAGATGGAATACAACACTGGAAAGTGTGAGGTGATGCACTTTGGCAGGAAAAATCCTAGAGCAATTTATTATCTTAATGGCAAGAAACTGGAGAGTACTGAAGTGCAAAGGGATCTGGGGGTCCTGGTGCACGAAACTCAAAAGGTTAGTATGCAGGTGCAGCAAGTGATTAAGAAGGCAAATGGAATGTTGGCTTTCATTGCTAGGGGGATAGAATATAAAAATAGGGAGGTATTGCTTCAGTTGTACAAGGTATTGGTGAGACCGCACCTGGAATACTGCATACAGTTTTGGTGTCCTTACTTAAGGAAAGACATCCTTGCTCTCGAGGCAGTGCAAAAAAGGTTCACTCGGTTAATCCCGGGGATGAGGGGGTGGTCATATGAGGAGAGGTTGGGTAGATTGGGACTCTACTCATTGGAGTTCAGAAGAATGAGAGGCGATCTTATTGAAACATATAAGATTGTGAAGGGGTTGGATCGGGTGGATGCGGGGAGGATGTTCCCGATGACGGGTGAGACGAGAACTAGGGGACATAGTCTTAGAATAAGGGGCTGCTCTTTCAAAACTGAGATGAGGAGGAACTACTTCACTCAGAGGGTGGTAGGTCCATGGAATATGCTGCCACAAAAAGCTGTAGAAGCTACAACATTAATTAAATTTAAAACAGAAATAGACAGTTTCCTAGAAGTAAAGGGCATTAAGGGTTACGGGGAGCGGGCAGGAATTTGGACAAGAGTCTAGGTTCGGATCGGTCATGGCCCTGTGGGTAGTGGAGCGGGCCCAGGGACTGTGTAGCCTGATTCTGCTCCTATTTCGTGTGTGCAATTCTGTTAGATGCAGGAGATGGTTCTGTGATAGATAGTAGATTGGCGGTTAGGATCAGATCATTAGAAGAGAGAGGGTGAAAAGACAAATTATGCAAACGATGGTGATTAGAAGACCCAGAGAGGGCTGAGTGTACCAGCGAATTCAGGCGAACATAAGAACATAAGAAATAGGAGCAGGAATAGGCCACTTGGCCCCTCGAGCCTGCTCCGCCATTCAATAAGATCATGGCTGATCTTGGGCTCAAAGCCACTTCCCAGCCTGCTCCCCATAACCCTTCACTCCCTTATCTTGCAAAAATCTGTCTATCTCCAACTTAAATGTATTTAATGACCCAGCCTCCACAGCTCTCTAGGGCAGAGAATTCCACAGATTTACAACCCTCAGAGAGAAGAAATTTCTCCTCACCTCAGTTCTAAAAAGGACGACCCTTTATTCTAAAACTATGCCCCCGAGTTCTAGATTTCCCCACGAGGGGAAACATCCTCTCTGCATCTACCTTGTCGAGCCCCCTCAGTATCTTATATGTTTCAGTAAGATCACCTCTCATTCTTCTAAATTCCAATGAGTATAGGCCCAGCCTGCTCAACCTTTCCTCATAAGTCAACCCCCTCATCTCTGGAATTAACCTAGTGAATCGTCTCTGAACTGTCTCCAATGCAAGTATATCCTTCCTTAAATAAGGAGACCAAAACTGTACGCAGCACTCAAGGTGTGGTCTCACCAATACCTTGTACAGTTGTAGCAGGACTTCCCTGCTTTTATACTCCAACCCCCTTGCAATAAAGGCCAACATTCCATTGGCTTTTTTGATTACTTGCTGTACCTGCATGCTAACTTTTTGTGTTTCATGCACAAGGACCCCCAGGTCCCTCTGAACTGTAGCATTTTGTAATCTCTCTCTATTTAAATAATAATTTGCTTTTTTATTTTTCCTGCCAAAGTGTATAACCTCGCACTTTCCCACATTATACTCCAGCTGCCAAATGTTTGCCCACTCACTTAGCCTGTCTATATCCCTTTGCAGGTTCTTTGAGTCCTCTGCACAACTTGCTTTCCCACCCATCTTTGTATCATCTGCAATCTTGGCTACATTACACTCGGTCCCTTCATCCAAGTCATTAATGTATATTGTAAATAGTTGAGGCCCCAGCACCGATCCCTGTGGCACCCCACTAGTTACCGTTTGCCAACCAGAAAATGACCCATTTATCCCAACTCTCTGCTTTCTGTTAGTTAGCCAATTCTCTATCCATGCTAATATATTGCCCCCAATTCCATGAACTCTTATCTTATGCAGTAGCCTTTTATGTGGCACCTTATCGAATGCCTTCTGGAAATCCAAATACACCACATCCACTGGTTTACCTTTGTCCACCCTGCTCGTTACATCCTCAAAGAACTCCAGCAAATTTGTTAAACATGATTTCCCTTTCATAAAACCATGCTGACTCTGCTTGACTGCATTAAGCTTTTCCAAATGCCCTGCTACTGCTTCCTTAATGAAGGACTCCAGTATTTTCCCAACTACAGATGTTAGGCTAACTGGTCTATAGTTTCCTGCTTTCTGTCTCCCTCCTTTCTTAAATAGAGGTGTTACATTTGCGGTTTTCCAATCCGCTGGGACCTCTCCAGAGTCCAGGGAATTTTGGTATATTGCAACCAATGCATCCACTATCTCTGCAGCCACTTCTTTTAAGACCCTGGGGTGCAGGCCATCTGGTCCAGGGGACTTGTCATCTTTTAGTTCCATTATTTTACCAAGTACTATTTCCTTAGTGATAGTGATTGTCTTTAGTTCCCCCCTCCCTGTGGCCCCTTGATTATCCATTATTGGGATGTTGTTAGTGTCTTCTACTGTGAAGACAGATACAAAATATTTGTTCAGAGTCTCTGCCATTTCCCCGTTCTCCATTATTAATTCCCCAGTCTCTAAGGGACCAACGTTTACTTTAGCTATCCTCTTCCTTTTTATATACCTGTAGAAGCTCTTACTATCTGTTTTAATGTTTCTTGCCAGTTTACTCTCATAATTCATCTTCTCTCTCTTTATTATATTTTTAGTCATCCTTTGCTGGTTTTTAAAAATTTCCCAATCCTCTGGTCTCCCAACAATCTTGGCAACATTGTATGCCTTCGTTTTCAATTTGATACCATAATTTACTTCCTTAGTTAGCCACGGATGGTGCTCCCTTCTCTTAAAATCTTTCTTTCTCACTGGAATATATTTTTGTTGAGAGTTATGAAATATCTCCTTAAATGTCCGCCACTGCATTTCAACTGTCTTACCCTTTAATTTATTTTTCCAGTCCACTTTAGCCAGTTCTGCCCTCATGCCATTATAATTGCCTTTGCTTAAGATCAGGACACTGGCTTGAGATACAACTTTCTCACCCTCCAACTGAATTTGAAATTCAACCATGTTATGATCACTCTTTTCTAGAGGATCCTTTACTATGAGATCATTTATTAATTCTGTCTCATTACACAGTACCAGATCCAAGATAGCCTGCTCCCTGGTTGGTTCCATTACATACTGTTCTAGGAAACCATCCCGGATGCACTCTATGAACTCCTCCTCAAGGCTACCATGGCCAATTTGATTTGTCCAATCAATATGGAGATTAAAATCACCCATGATTCTAACAGGACTAGACAGACTAGATGCAGGAAGGATGTTCCCGATGGTGGAGGATTCCAGAACCAGGGGTCACAGTCTAAGGATAAGGGGTAAGCCATTTAGGACTGAGATGAGGAGGAATTTCTTCACCCAGAGAGTGGTGAACCTGTGGAATTCTCTACCACACAAGGCAGTTGAGGCCAATTCACTAAATATATTCAAGAAGGAGTTAGATATATTTCTTAAGGCTATGGGGAGAAAGCAGGGACAGGGTACTGAATTTGGATGATCAGCCATGATCGAATTGAATGGCGGAGCAGGCTCGAGGGGCCGAATGGCCTACTCCTGCTCCTATCTTCTATGTTTCTATGATTATTACCGTATCTTTTTTGCAGGCCTCCATTATTTGTTGATTTATACTCTGTCCAACAGTATTGTTACTGTTCGGGGGCCTGTAGACTACACCCACCAGGGACTTTTTCCCTTTATTATTTTTTTTTATCTCCACCCAAACCAATTCTACATCTTGATCTTCTGAGCCAATATCACTTCTCACCACTGCACTGATCCCATCCTTTACCAACAAAGCCACCCCACCTCCCTTTCCTTTCTGTCTATCCTTCCGAATTGTCAAATACCCTGGAATATTCAGTTCCCAGCCCTGATCACCTTGCAACCACGTCTCTGTAATGCCGATCAGAGCATACCCATTTGTATCTATTTGTGCCGTCAACTCATCTATCTTGTTACGAATGCTGCGTGCATTCAGATATAGAGCTTTTAACTTTGTCTTTTTACCATTTCTCCTTGTTTTGGCCCCATTTTCTGTTGCACTCTTATTTTTAAACATTCTGTCCCTTCCTGTCACACTCTGGTTATTATTTCCCCCATCTCTATCCTGCTCTATTGCTTTCTCATTTCTCATTGACTTTTTAAATTCCCGCTCACCTGGATCCTCCCCCCCCACTATTTAGTTTAAAGCCCTCTCTGGAAAGCTGGATAAGTACTCACAGAAACATTTGGTAGAGGCCGATGGGAAGTATCGTGGGATTTTATATTTCCTAGACACTCGGACTTGCCTGGTTGACTACAGTTTGTGTTCTCCAATCCTGTGTTCCAAATATGGCACTGACCACATAGACCAAGAAGATCCCAAGAAAGACAAAGCTGAGTATTTTCTAAATGGTGAGAAACTAGAAATTGTGGAGGAGCAGAGAGATTTAGGTGTCCATGCACAAAAAATCACTAAAGCTAGTGAACAGGTACAAAAAGTAATCAAAAAGGCTAATGGAATGTTGCCCTTTTATCTCAGGGAGGTTGGAATACAATGGGGAGGAAGTTATGCTTCAGCTCTACAGAGCCTTGGTCAGATCCCATCTGGAGTAACTGCTTTCACTTCTGGGCTCCGCACCTCAGGAAGGATATATTGGCCTTTGAAGGGGTGCAGCACAGATTCCCCAGCATGATACCAGGGGTTAAAGGGTTAAATTATGAACTTGGCTTGACACAGTCTCAAACTTAGAAGAGAGAGGGTGAAAAGACAGATTTTGCAAACGATGGTGAATGGAAGACCCAGAGAGGGCTGAGTGTACCAGCGAATTCAGGCGAAAGCTGGATAAGTACTCACAGAAACATTTGGTGGAGGCCGATGGGAAGTATCGTGGGATTTTATATTTCCTAGACACTAGGACCTTCCTGATCGAAAGGTTGCATAAACTTGGCTTGTTTTCTCTTAAGTATAGAAGATTAAGGGATGATCTGATCGAGGTGTTCAAAATGTTAAAAGGAGTTGATAGGGTAGATAGAAACTATTTCCTCTGGTGGGGGAATTCAGAACAAGGGGGCATAACCTTAAAATTAGACCTAGGCCGTTCAGGAGTGAAATCAGGAAGCACCTCTTCACACAAAAGGTGGTAGAAATCTGAAACACTCTCCCCCAGAAAGATGTGGATGCTGGGGGTTAATTGAAGCTTTCAAGACTGAGATCCATAGATTTTTATTGGGTAAGGGTATCGAGGGATATGGAGCAAAGGCGTGTAAATGGAGTTGAGGTACAGATCAGCCTTAATCTAATTGAGTGACGGAACAGGCTTGAGGGGCTGAATGGCCTACTACTGTTCCTATGTTCAAACCCACACTGAGAAACAACATTGGGTAGAAATTCATCGGTGCCTATTTCTGGGCCCAGAATCTGCGCTTGTCCTCGCCTAAAGTCTCGTGAGCTTTCATGTCGTGTGGTTTATAAAATCTCTTAACAGCTGTTACCTTGACTAAGGCCAGTCTGGATGGCACACTGATAATTAAGAGACACTGTTCTGGTGGTAGCGCTCTCGCCTCAGAGTCAGAAGGTTGTAGGTTCCAGTCTCACTAAATCTAGGCTGACACTCGTAGTGCAGTACTGAGGGAGTGCTGCGCTGTCAGAGGTGCTATTTTTTGGATGAGATGTTAAACTGAGGACCGGCCTGCCTGTTTGGGTGGATTAAAAGATCCAATCGCACTATTTGAAGAACAGGAGAGTTCTCCCGGTGTCCTGGCCAATATTTAGACTTCAATCAAACCCCTACAAAAGCAGATTAACTGCCCATGTTTTCTTACAAAACAGTGGCTGCACTTCAAAAACAAATCTCATTGCCTGTGAAGCGCCATGGGACATTCTGAGGATGTGAACCAGGTGCAAACATTCCCTAATCACATGAACTTGGGAATGTAAAAACCCATAGGTACCACTATAGAGCATCTAGCCAGGCCCAACGTTCAAATCCTACCATGTACTCCTTGCTCTCTCATACCCCTCCGTTGTTTTCTCTGCCAAATATATATCCAGTTCCCTGTTGAATTTGCTGTCTCCATTGTCTCGTTGGACAGTCTGTTCCAAACATTCACCATCTGCTGGGTGACGTACTTCGATCTAAACTGTCTGTTCACCTTCCATCTGATGGGATTGAATCTCTGCCTCCTTTTGTCCAGAGTTTGTGGTTAAGCGAAACATGAGTAGAGTTGCCAACTCTGGTTGGACATATTCGTGGAGGTGTCACCACATGACCTCCTGCCTCCAACCGCCCCGCCCCCACACTCCTGCCATTGGTCGCTCGACATGTCCATCCTCGGAGCGCCCTTCCTTCCCTTGGCCAATCAGAAAGTGAACAGACTCTTCATTACCCAATTGGATGACTCTTGACTGTCAGTCAAACAGATCTTTTCCCATGTCTGATAGTTTTATAACTAATAAGTGTTCAAAGAAATTTAAAAAAAACACAACTTCCCTATGATTTTTTTTCCTGGGTTGGCTCATAGCAGTGTCCAGGAGATTAGTCTTTAATTCCTAAAGACTCCAGGGCAATCCTGGTGAGTTGCCAACGTTAATATTAGATAGGGTTCAATTTGTTTAAGCCCCGTTTCACAAATTGACTCAACATGCAGAGCGTGTCGTAATTCAGTTCCATGTTGATTAAAGCTACTCCCTCGGTCCTGCACTGGAAGTGCCAGCCTAGATTTTGTGCTCAAGTATCTGGAGTGGGACTTGAACCCACAATCTTCTGACTCAGAGGAGAGTGCTACCCACTGAACCACAGCTGACACCTGGTGGAGAATTTACCTAGGCAAGTTTTGGACATCTCCAAGTGACAGGCTGTAGAGCAAGAAAAATGAACGTTCCTTCTAACTTGTTCCGCACAAGAAACCAGATTGCAATGCAGACACCAGTCCAGTAGCATTAAGCTGCACAGCAGGCAGAGTGCCTGTATCAGAGAATCATACAGCCTTCTCCCATCTTATTTCATCTCACCCTATCAGCATATCTGCTATTCTTTTCTCCCTTGTGTGTTTATCTAGCTTCCCCTTAAATTCATCAATGCTCTTCGCCTCAACCACTCCATGTGGTAACGCATTCCATATTTTAACCACTCTCTGGGTAAGGAAGTTTCTCCTGAATTCCTTACTGGATTTATTAGTGACTATCTTATATTTATGGCCCCTAGTTTTGAACTCCCCTACAAGTTGTAGTCGTAATCCCACGTGCCCCACCCTGTTCCTATATCCCTTTATTGCCCTTTCCTTTAACCACCTATTTAACCTATTATTAAATATAGACATGGGCTTAGAATTTCCTTTGAGCAACTCCCGTAACTGAGACAGAAACCCCGGTTATGCGCAAAAACCAGGTTTCAGTTGCATATGCGGCAGTGGAGCAGGAGCGTTTCCGAGGAAATTCCCGGCCATGGTCTCTGTTTCAATCGCCAACTGTCTGAAAGGGAATACAATGATGCCTGAGGAGCAGAAAGTAGCACCCAAGTAGGGCGCCAAAATAGCCGTCAGTAAAGTCATGGCAAAGGGCGGCAAGAAGTGGAAGAAGGCCGAAGAAGGAGAGTTACTCCATCTACAGAGTGATGAAGCAGCTTCACCCCAAGGGTGAGCTCGCACCAAGTTCCGTTCACCCATCACCCCCTGCCTTCAGCTGCCTAGGCACTAAGCTCTGGGATTCCCTCCCTAAACCTCTCCACCTCTCTCTCCTCCATTTAAGATGCTCCTTAAAACCTACCTCTTTAATTAAGCTTTTGGTTACCTGTCCTAATGTCTCCTTATGTGGGCTCGATGTCAAATTTTGTTTGACGCCCCGTGAATGTTTAACTATGTTAAAGGCGCTATATAAATGCAAGTTGTTGTAGTTGGGGGAGCTGTTGGAGGGTGAGCAGCATCCATGGATCAGCAAGAGTTGGTGCCTTTAGGAGAACAAGGGGAAAAACATCTGGGGGAAAAATTTGGTTGCTTTGCGCCTCTTAGGGCGCTAACGGGGGCGCAAAGCAACTAGTGCTTCGGCGCGGCACCGCCAACGCCTCCCGCAAAATTCAGCAGGAGGTTAGCGGCGGCGGTAACCGTTAGCGCCCTGCAGCACTGTGCCACCGGCGATGACGTCATTGCCGTGCGCAGCGCCCCGGCCACTATCTTCGGTAGCGTCCCCTGACTTACCGCCGGACGCTATGTCCGATGGGGTCAGGGGGGCCTACCTGCGGCTGGGGCGGCACTATTTAAAGGCGAGGTGCCGGGCGGCCATTTTTGTTGCTTGCCGCCTGCCAGCACCTGTCCCCGTTGCCGTCCCCGGCCTCCTCTGCAGCCCCACTGAGGGGGCCAGCTGCGCTCCATGAGCCCGGCACTTCTCTTGAGTGCTGGGCTCTTTTGCCGGCACTCCGATCCCGGAGGCCCAGAAGGGGAGGGAGGCCTGCAATACCGCGGCGCAACGTGCTGCAGCACGTGGCGCTGTGGCACGTAATGCAGCGATATTCCCTCGCAGCGCCCCAAGAGGGAGGCGGGGCGCTTCCAGTAGCGCTCCGCTTCCCTCTTGGGGCGCTACCACTCAATTTCGGCTGTGGGGGGGTGCTAATTTTTTGGGGGCGCTAAAAGTAGCGAAGTTAGCGCCCCAAAGGGGGCACGACTCAATTTTTCCCCCCTGGCCTCTAAACCAATAACTAGAAGTTCAGAAAACTTTAGAGACTGTTCCTAACTGCAGTGAGAAAAGCAAGTGCTTGCATGCCTCTCTCTAAGAACCTTTACCATACAGCGTGTCAACAGGATGAATTAAATTCTCTTTATTTTTGTGTTGTTCAGTTAATCTCAGGCGGGGTGGAAAGCCTTCAGGCAGTCTCACTAAACTTAGTCTTGCTGCTTGTTCGCAGGGATTGCACACAAACCAGTCTGTCTAGGTTTACAACTGAGGGATTATTCATTCAAACGAAACCTTATTACAACATGGTCATTGGGTAACAGGCAACTGGTTCAACAACGGCAAGCAACAAACTCCTACGCCTCTGATTTAGAGGTGCCTTGTGTTGCAGAAATACTGCTGATAACACATTTTGCAGTTCTGCTGCCGTCAGTGGAACTGTCACGGAAGTTAAGGCCGTGTCAACCCCCAATCTACACTTCCCAGTTTTGTTAAGACGGGCAGCCAGGATGATCGATTTTATTCCAGGTTTCTTTCCCTCCCTACCCTGGGTGAGTCTCGCCCACCTCCAAGTGAATGGCTGTTGAATACCATTGGCATAGGCTTGGGAGTAGATTACATGGTTGTTCTTTTGTAGAATGACAAAACCTGAACCATCCTATCTCCACAGACGCTGCCTCACCTGCTGGGCGTTAGGAATGTAGGAACAGGAGCAGGCCATTCAGCCCCTCGAGCCTGTTCCGCCATTCAATTAGATCATGGATGATCTGTACCTTAACTCCATCCACCCGGCTTGGCTCCATTATGCCTTTAATATTCTTGGCTAACAAAAATCTATCGATCTCAGATGGGATGTTTCCAGCATTTTTTGTTTTCATTTAAGAATTTTTTTGTTATACTCTTTCTTCTGTCCTGATATGACTTCAGCCCGATTCCCTTGTAGTAAGGTCTTTATATCAGCACGGAGATTAGAGTTGGCAACTCCCATTGGACATATTCCTAGAGGTTTCATCACATGACCTCCGACCCCCTCGCCCGGTGAAACAACCTTTATTCCTATCTCCAATATTTTTATACTTTAAAACCAAAAGTATTCAAAGAAAATGGGAATGGAACCCACAAGTTTTTTCAAATGCCCCTATGATTTTTCTCCCAGGGTTTGCTCACAGCAGTGTCCTGCAGATTAATCTTTAATTCCTGGAGACTCCAGGGCAATCCTGGAGGGTTGGCAACCCTAGCAGAGATGTGTGCAGATGTCTGACTTCCTATGGTTGCCAACCCTCCTGGATTGCCGGGAGTTGATAGGAGTGGGGTCTCTAATTTAGGTGGAATGAGGTCTCTAATTTGCATGGTAGTGGAGGCTCTCAGAGGAGATAGTGAGGGCAAGAATGATAATAAACAAAGGACTAAGACTGGAGACAGTGAAGATAAGAGGTGGGAGTTGCTGGTTGGACTTGCGAGTGACATGGAGAAACTCTCTTTGAAGAACTGAAAGAGGAAAGATTTTATTGGCCCATTAAAGAGCTCTGAGGAGACGAAGGTGCTCTGGATAGAGACATTGCATTAGGAGAGGCCTGAAGAGTGTGAGCGCAGAGCGAGTGTGTGATCTCAAGGAAGTTGATGAATGTAAAACATATAACCTGAATTCTCTCTGCCGATATTGTAGTGAGACTTCTTTGTGATTATATTAAATATCTTGGAGATCACTCAGTAGAAATAGCTGTTTTTCAGGCAAAAAAGAAAGAACTTGCATTTATATAGCACCTTTCACAACCTCCGGATGTCCCAAAGCGTTTTACAACCATGAAGTATTTTTGAAGTGTAGTCACTGTTATAATGTAGGAAGCACGGCAGCCAATTTGCGCGCCACAAGGTCCCAAAAACAGCACTGTGATAATGACCAGATAATCTGTTTTAGTGATGGTTGAGGGATAAATATTGGCTAGGACACCCGGGATAACTCCCCTGTTCTTCTTCGAATAGTGGATCTTTCACATCCACCTGAGAGGACAGACAGGGCCTCGGGTTGACATCTCTTACGAAAGACGGCACCTGCGACAGTGCAGCGCTCCCTCAGTACTGCACCAGAATGTCAGTCTAGATTTTGTGCTCAAGTCTCTGGAGTGGGGCTTAAACCCACAACCTGCTGACTCAGGTGAGAGTGCTACCAACTGAGGCAGGGCTGACACCTGGTGGAGAATTTATCTCGGCCGAGTTTCGGACATCAGCAAGCGACTGGCTGTAGAGCAAGAAAAATTAACATTACTTCTAATTTGTTTTGGACAAGAAATAAAATCTTTTTTTAAAGGGAATACTGTGGCCAGGAAATCCTTCAGCGCTCGTCTCCGTTCCCAGTTTCTGCCGGTGAAGTAATGCTGGCAGAATGGGAACAGCTCAGAAACTCTGTCCGGAGTTAGCAGGTTTCAGCTGCCGTGGTAGTGGGGGATACAACAATTGGCCTCAGTGCTGTTGAAGTTTCGACTTCCGAGTAAGACTCTTGAAACATAAAGTATCATCAAAGACAGGCTTTATTATTTACTTGCTCGCAAGGAGAATGCATGTAATCAAAGGCTACTTGACACTCTGCAGAATCACAGAAAATGAAACATCTTTATACACTGAAAATACAAGCTTTCTATATCACATGACATGGTATTAAATCACAGTTGATTAAAAGCATAGCGCCTACAAAAACAAGTTAAAAAGGAGTATGTGTATGTTTAAGGAGGACTTTCTAAAAGAAGGAAGCTTGTACTCCTCCCACCATGCCATCTGGAATCAAAGGCTAAATGTTTACTTCACTAGTCCTTGGTTATCTCAAGTTGATTAGAAGAAGACTCTTTGTTCTGTACCAGTTGCTGCGAAAACAGCATAGTCTGCAAATCACCATGAGAAGTCATAAACAACTACTATCTTTTCCCAGGCAAGTCAGAGTCGGCCATTTTGTATCTCTTATTCTGTGTCTAGGAAGCCATTTTGTGTCCAAGTAAAAAATACACTTCCACATTCCCCCCTTTTTGTCCTTCTAGGACAAAATAGCTCAATTTAACCCTTTCGGTCTCTCCTGTCGGTTCCTGTACCAAATTTGAATTTTGGCCAGTGATGTCAACTTCTTTTCTGTTCTAACCATCCTCGGGATTATACCTGTATTGATGGCTGACCTTATTTAAGATCGTCTCTCCTTTCTGTCTATCCTTAGGGTTGGGCATGTAATTCTTTCAATTCTAATTTGTCCAGTTTTAATTTTGGTCACTGTAACTGGCATCATCTTGGTCATCTAATCCTTAAAAATGTATCTTACTCAATTGCCTTAGCTCTTCCCCTAGGGGACTGTTCTTCTCTTCTTCTTCATTTACTTCCCTCTGTACCATCATACTTCCTCCAGGTATAACTGCCTTACCTAGCCTATTACAACAGCATTTAATCATTATGACAAACAGAATTACTGCTACCACTACTAATAGTCCATGCAATAATATTTGTCCCATTGATCCCAGCCATCCTCCTAGTATCCAGTCAAACCATCCTTGGCTCTTTGGATTCTTATACTGACTCACTGCATCTCTTATGTGTTTAACTATGTTAGTTATATTTTCTGAACTGTCTGGGATATAGGTACAACATTCACTCCCTATCAAAGCACAAGTTCCTCCTTTATTTGCCAACAGATAATCTAATGCCATTCGATTCTACAATGTCATTACTCTTATAGCTCTTATAGCTACCATTTCAGCACTCATTTCGGACAATCCTTCCTCAGTTTTATTTGCCACTTTTTCTATCAGATCTGCTAGCTCGTTTACTTCTCCCATTAACTTCCCTATTCCGTATGGGGCTATTAATACTCCAAAGACTCTTTCATAAGTTGCTATCTCTCTTTTACTTCTTTGGAATTCATGATGTTCTCCTATCTCGTCTAAAATGTGGATATAAGGTACTACATAATCCAAATAGCAGGACCCTGTCCAGTTATGTGGCAACCATGGATAAGCCTTGTTCCCGCATATAAAATAGGTGCAATTATAGGCCGTCAAGTTACCCTCTCCTCCCATCCATATTCGGATAGGGTCGCCTGTCCAGGGGGACCTACTGGTTTTATTATTTACTTTAGTCCAGTCAAACTGAAAAAATCCCTGCTCAAGCAGGCCAGGAATTGGTGGTTGCCACATGACTGTTTGATTACAGGAACTCTCTCCGACTTTCTTTTCATCCTGCATCCTGCTTACTGCAGCCTGCTTTTTAAAACATAATGCCCCTTGTGGTCTACCGACTCCTGAGGTATTAGTTAATACAAGAAACGGGGGTGTTCGAGTATGATTATAATTGGGCTGATACCACCCCTAAAAGGTGGTTAGGTTATACCCTACTGATCTCCACTGTTCTACATCTGAGGTCTTATCCGGGTCCCTTGAACTGTTTCTTCTTATTGCCCATTCTGCTGTTTCGGAAGTATTAAAGGGAATTGATCTGAGGGGGATCCCTCCCGTGGTGTGAATAGGTATATGGGCACAGACCCAACAACTAGATCTACCACTAATTTTAGCATGCTCGTAAGACATGTACAAGAAAGTGTTAACGTGTAATTCTCGTTTCTTTCGGGATCCTTCCCCACCTCTTTGGCACATCATGCGTATCAGTCCGATTAATATGCAAGTCCTTCAAAATTTAATTGTCCTTGTTTGGTGCTTTCTTGCAATGGGACTCCATTTTTGTCTATTATCCCCCACCCTGTGTTGTTTTGCATTTTACGATTCCCTTATCACTTCTATTTATCTTTTGATGCTAGATATTCGACCTTGCTGGCATTTCTGCTATCTGTTCCTGGCTGCATGTTGTCAGTCTCTGTTCTAAGAATTAAAACCCATCTTTGAATCTAACAGCTATTTCTTACAATTCCCTTCTTTGAGAAGGAAATATCCTTATTGACTTCTCACAATCGGCTCTTGACTAATCTAGTTAGTTCTTATTGCTCTCTCAATTTGGGCGTTAGTTATCAGTCCATTCCTTTG
The DNA here is from genome assembly GCA_030390025.1 of Squalus acanthias. Taxonomy (NCBI): domain Eukaryota; kingdom Metazoa; phylum Chordata; class Chondrichthyes; order Squaliformes; family Squalidae; genus Squalus; species Squalus acanthias. Next base: position 63,847,264 of record CM059440.1, on the reverse strand, counting down.
AGGAGAAGGAGCAACCTCTGACCCCTTACTCAAATTCAATTCATTGTTCCGGTGTTCCAATTCTGCCCTGCCTGGGGTATCCTCTACATTGCTTCGGATCTTCTCTTTCGGTGTGCTCAATTTGTTAGTGCTGGTTAGTCATGGGCATGAGTACCCAATTGGCTTGTGTATCAAAGTCTTACTCCACACATTACATATATCAAATACACTATCATTACAAGTTGGATAACTACCAGAGCATGTGAAATAATACGAACGTAAGGGTGTGCTGATGTATTAAGCCCAATATCCCACCAGTGTGAGTTGTCCTCTATGCTGTCAATTTCAATATCTATTCCCGAGTTGTCTTGCTCCAAAAAAAAATGCTTTAGAGAGGAGTTCAGTCGCATCAGGAGCTCACTGAAGCCCTCAGACAACAGGAAAATGTAGTATCCAAATTGTGCCACATAATTGTGCAGCTCATACTTAAGTACCTCATTTATTGTCAGTTTCACTTGAGCATAGGTTTCGATATTATGTAAAACGTGTTGATTGATGGAACAGGTCCTGTTAGACCCGTAAAGCATGGTAGTTGCAGTAGTAGTGACACAGCAGGCACCACCAAAACCACCTCGTACTGGATTCGCACTGATTTTTCCCATGCTCTGTTACCTACAAAACACAATTATTACAGTCACAGTTAAATTCAGTCTTACAATCATTTCAAGCAACATTACAGTTTAACATCTAATCAACAAATCATGGACTTAAAAGATTCTCCAGATCGCTCTTTTACTCGTATCCATATTGTGGATAATTCTTACTAAACATGATTTCTCCTTAGCCCTCAATTGTCCCAATCCAAATTCCAGGTAACTCTCCACTTCAACTTCAATTTCCAATCCCTCTAACAGGTACCAGTGTGTTTAACTCTATTCTGTTTCATTAATTAGATAGTTTCTCGATGGAGTATGTGTCAATGCTTTAAAAGTTGTCTCACTCTCCTGAGCCACGTTAACCATTTCATGTTTTGCTGTTGTCAAGTAACTGAGCAGACTGAGACCCGTTCTTCAGTGCAGATTCACCATGCATTTCCAGATGGTAATTGCTTCATACGTAACAAATCACATTTGCACACTCATACCGGTATCTCAATATCATGCCACATGTGCCTTTCTCGGGCTTTCAGGTATCTTATCAAAAGATTGTCTTTGTTCATCTTCCTCTGCATGGTCCCGATGTCTTGGATAGTGGCCGGGCTATCAAATTCAGTTTTCTTAAAAGTTCATTATAGGCAGGGACACAAATGTCTCCAAGAGAAAGCTATCAATTTACTATTCTTAGCTACTCTTTCCTGACTTTCACCAGAAAGTTTTTAAAATTCCCATTCAGTAGTGTAATTCTCCTGTTTCAATCTTACACCCTCAATCATTTTCCTTTAATTACCATTCATATCTCATTCATGAGTCCTGGAGAAACTTTACTGTCTAGTACAATATTTAAGATTGAAAACATAGATCGAACATTCTCACTTGGTCCAAGTTATTAACACTTTTTATTTATCATTATTTTAGAGGATATTTTATTTTCCCAAAAGTAACCCAATATATAGAGCCTGAGTCCATTTTGTTATTACAACATTATCCCAAAATCCAAACAGCAGTATTATTGAACTGACAGGTTTTGTCATACTAAAGTTGTTGCTCGGTGAACTTAAACAGCTGTCAGTGGAAAGGGTTAACTCCTTTGCAGGTCTTTAAGAAGGTGAGCGAAACATTGTCAGGTGCACACAATTGCGTCACTTTACGTAAATTTAAAAAAAAACTTTCCCGATCCAAAAAGACAGTTGTGTTTTCACACTTTAACTGAACACGAACAGAACAGATAAAACAAAACAAACTAGTACATGCTTGTAGAAAACCATAAATCACATCATATTTCTTATAACTGGAGAAAAATTAGTTTTTCACATTTAAGCAAATCAAATCAAACTGCTTTGGAAGATTTCACCATAGCAACTGCGACTCCAAGGTTAAATCTTAGACCGAATCTTAATCTTTTGTTAAACAAACTTTTTGTTGTTCTTCTCAGTTTTTACACACCAGCTTAACTTAAATTGTAGTTGAAAGTTTTTTTTTCAATTCTTGGGGCACAATCTATTGCAGCCACACATCGTGGCATTGCCTTCGCTACTGGAGCCCTCTTTAACTAATCGTTGAATCGGCTCTGCTTTCCCTGCAAAGTCTGATATAAAATTTCTGCAGTAGTTAAATAGTCCCAACACTTTCCTCACTCCCTGGATTGTCACTGGCCTTGGCATGTCTTTTATGGCTGCCTTTGTTTCTGCAGGAGTGCCTTATACCCCTGGTTAATTTCATGTCCTAGATACTTTACTTTGGACAGTCCAACCTGTACCTTTTTGGGTTCAATTTAAAGCCAGCTTTCTTAAGTGTCTGGAGGGTGGCTAGCAATACTTTTGATAGGTTTAACTCGTTTAAGGCTTGACTCAGTACATGGTGGAATATATTTGGACTATTGTGGAACCCCTGCGGGACCCTGATCCATGTATCCTGTCTATCCCTGACAGTAAAGGCGAATTTCCCTTGTGATTCCTCTGCCAATGGTATGGATCAGAACCCGTTCTGTATCCAAGACTGTAAATATTTTAAAGTCTGGTTTCAGACCCTTAAATATCTTATTCAATGTAATCTACACAAATTTACACCAACCAGAATTTCACCGTGCACAATAAAAGTCTGGTTTTAATAGGTTAATTAACCTCAATAACTCCAATTCAATCCAGATCAAGTGTTTTTTAAAAACTAACCAGTATCACTTGGAAAAGAAAGAAACCATAACCACATTAACAAAGAAACAATTACCTATGCCTTGTAAACATTCAAATTCATTTTTTTTCCAGGCACATTGGCAACTGTGACTTCAAGGCTGAAGCTTATCTTTTGTAAAACAATTAACAAACTTAAAACAACACACGCTTGACTATCATTCAAGACAAGTCTTCAAAGGGTTAAACAGCTTTTAGCTCTCTGTACAAAAGAGTGGGTGGAGCTAAACCAAAAATGACGGACACTTTTTTTTAAAGACAGACTTTCAGTCAAAATAAATACTGTAACTTCTTAAACATTCAGTCAGGAAAACTTTCACACTTTTAACACACACTTTCACACAAACTGAGATCCCAGCATTCCTTTTAAGATTCCTTTCACTCAACAAATCTTGTGTTTATTTGTCTCGACACAGACATTAATAACTTCCATGTCGATAAAACTTTAAATTTCTCTCTTTTTTTTTACATAAGCGTCTCAGCAGCTTTTCCTGGCTTTCCAAATCCTTTTTTTTTCTTTGCTGAGTTTCAGATTTCAATGTCGGTAAATTAGATCTTTTTCCTTCTTTATCTTTGGTTTATCTTAAAGCCATTTGTCTGACTTCATCTTGTTTAGCCAATTTACTCACTGGGTCTTTTCTCTTATTTTTTAATGTCAGATCTATTGGCTTGTATATTACGGTCCTTACGCCTTTCTGTTTCCTTTTTCCAGTCTGAAAAGGCTGACCAATTTACTGACTTTTTACCTTTTCTTTGTGGGTCTCTATTTGTGAGACAGTCCTCTAGACATGTAATTCTGTCTAGGTTAAAGGTTCCATCAATGGGGAATGGGTGTTTGTCATTCTTGGTCCATTTAGACCAATCAGACAAATCCCTTGTGGACATCCGACCACAGTTCTGGAAGATGTAAAAAGCTGGAGTTCCTTTTTCTGGGATCTTACTCTGCGAAGCTCCCATCTTAGTAAGGTTTTAATTATACTAGGCACTCTTCTTCTAAATCGCAAGTTTTACCCTTTACCCCCTTATGATTATATTTGACCATCCAAAGTTCCACAAGTGATGAACAATAACAAGAACTAACAACAATCAAGACAATTATAAGAAATGCAAAAGCCCAAACAGGCAAACAAATCAAGTAATCAAACATTTAACCTTATACTTTAAACTAAACAAATAGTCAATTCTCAGTTTGTGTTGTACTCCACTACAGACTGAGTCCTTAACATTTAACCTTATACTTTATTCACATTCAACTTATACTCTATAGGAAGGTTTCTTATCTAAACCTTTCTGCCAAAAGACTCCTTTTTTTTTCTTTTGGCTCAAGGGACCCACCCTTGATACTGCAGTTTTAATCTTTTAGCGCTTTCTCACAACCTGGTACCTTTATCAGTCTGGGACGCAACCCTGCCGACTTTTCCCTTGCCTCCTTTGCCCGATAGTTTTGAAACTTGAACCGTCAGTATCCTCCTCCTCTTTTTAACGTTAGAATAAAAGAAGCAAAAGTTACAGGATTCAACTCAAATCTAAAACATGACTCTTAACTGATCGCAGTACTCCTGTCGGAAGAAACAGACTACACCAATTCAGTATCTAATGAGAATTCCTTTTTATGTGATAAAACATCACTGTGGCCGTTCAGGATTTGTCACTAGAAATTCGTGGTGTCCTTTGTCCGTGACTTACTGCAAGCGATCTCAGTGGGACCTCCAAGAAATACTGTCGAAGTTTCGACTTCCGAGTAAGACTCTTGAAACATAAAGTATCATCAAAGACAGGCTTTATTATTTACTTGCTCGCAAGGAGAATGCATGTAATCAAAGGCTACTTGACACTCTGCAGAATCACAGAAAATGAAACATCTTTATACACTGAAAATACAAGCTTTCTATATCACATGACATGGTATTAAATCACAGTTGATTAAAAGCATAGCGCCTACAAAAACAAGTTAAAAAGGAGTATGTGTATGTTTAAGGAGGACTTTCTAAAACAAGGAAGCTTGTACTCCTCCCACCATGCCATCTGGAATCAAAGGCTAAATGTTTACTTCACTAATCCTTGGTTATCTCAAGTTGATTAGAAGAAGACTCTTTGTTCTGTACCAGTTGCTGCGAAAACAGCATAGGCTGCAAATCACCATGAGAAGTCATAAACAACTACTATCTTTTCCCAGGCAAGTCAGAGTCGGCCATTTTGTATCCCTTATTCTGTGTCTAGGAAGCCATTTTGTGTCCAAGTAAAAAATACACTTCCACAGTGCCCATGGCCTAAGGATTGCTATCCATCAACTTCCGTAGGAAAGAGTATAATGGGCCGGGGAATTAATTGACCCCCCACGCCTGATTTTCAGGCATAAAACGGGCACCTCAGCGCCCAATATAGCGGACAATTAAGAGCAAGGGTATTTCAATTACTTTTATTGGAGATTTACATGTAATTCCACAACATCCCACTGAACTGTAGCTCACTAAAACCATTGACAGAGAAGCAATTGAGCTGGCAGAGAAAACCACACAGCAGAAGAATGAATTGGTGATGAAAGGACGACCAATTAAGGTGTGTGTGCTGACATTTATTTTATGCCCTTGGCAACTAAGAATACCAGAACTGAAAGGTTAAAACTATTAGGAAAGATTGAACAGGCTCAGGCTCTTTCTCAATAAAAGTGGGAGTGGGAGGAGGTTCGTTTGGAGCATAAACACCGGCATGGACCTGTTGGGTCCAATGGGCTGTTTCTGCGCTGTAAATACTTTGTAATACTTTGAATTCATGGCCTAGAAATTCAATGGCATGTAAGCATCCGAGGGCGGAATGAGCGTGCGCGCGCTACCCGGCATATTGGTCAAGGCTCCTGCATAGGCGTCCAGGAGCCTCGCCTGAAACAGGTGTGGGCTAACGGATGTTTGATGACCCCTACATGCGGCTTAATCGGCCGTCATTAAAGTATCTGTGAGCGTTTCAAAATCTGAAAATACCCCAAAGCAAGGTGAGCAGCGCGCTAAAATTGGAGAAGGTGCTGATACATGTTTGCTGCAGCAGTAAATTACAAAGCTCAGTGTTTTACAGTCGGGTGTTTTACGTGTGAGTGGAATCAATCAAAAGTCCGAACATTGACAGTGATGCACCAAATAGCAGCAGCAACAACAACAACTTGTATTTATATAGCGCCTTTTAATGTAGTAAAACGTCCCAAGGCGCGTCTCAGGAATATTATAATCCAAGAATTTGACACCGAGCCACATAGGGAGATATTAAGGCAGATGACCAAAAGCTTGGTCAAAGAGGTAGGTTTTAAGGAGCATCTTAAAGGAGGAAAGAGAGGTAGAGAGGCAGAGAGGTTTAGGGAGGGAATTCCAGAGCTTAGGGCCTAGACAACAGAATGTACAGCCACCAATGGTTGAGCGACTATAATCAGGGATGCTCAAGAGGGTAGAATTAGAGGAGCGCAGATATCTCTGGGGGGGTTGTAGGGCTGGAGGAGATTACAGAGATAGGATGGGGCGATGCCATGGAGGGATTTGAAAACAAGGATGAGAATTTTGAAATCAAGGCGTTGCTTAACCGGGAGCCAATGTAGGTCAGCGAGCACAGGGGTGATGGGTGAATGGGACCTGGTGTGAATTAGGACAAGGGTAGCCGAGTTTTGGATGACCTCCAGTTTACGTAAGGTAGAACGTGGGAGGCCAGCCAGGAGTGCATTGGAATAGTCAAGTCTAGAGGTAACAAAGGCATGGCTGAGGGTTTCAGCAGCAGGTGAGCTGAGGCAGGGCAGAGACGGGCGATGTTACGGAGGTGGAAATAGGCGCTCTTAGTTCTGCCGCGAATATGTGGTCGGAAGCTCATTTCAAATATGACACCAAGGTTGCGAACAGTGTGGTTCAGCCTCAGACAGATGTTGTGGAGGGGGATAGATTCGGTGGCTAGGGAACAGAGTTTGTGGCGGGGACCGAAAACAAACAATGGCTTTGGTCTTCCCATTATTTAATTGGAGAAAATCTCTGCTCATCCAGAACTGGATGTCGGACAAGCAGTCTGACAATTTAGAGACTGTGGAGGGGTCGAGAGACGTGATGGTGATGTAGAGCTGTGTGTCATCAGCGTACATGTGGAAACTGACGCTGTGTTTTCGGATGATGTCGCCAAATGGCAGCATGTAGATGAGAAATAGGAGGGGGCCAAGGATAGATCCTTGGGGGACACCAGAGGTAACGATGCGGGAGCAGGAAGAGAAGCCGTTGCAGTTGATTCTCTGGCTAAGAGTAGATAGATAAGAATGGAACTAGGCGAGTGCAGTCCTGCCCAGCCGGACGACGGTGGAGAGACGTTGGAGGAGGATGGAGTGGTCAACCATGTCAAAGGCTGCAGACAAGTCAAGAAGGATGAGGGGGGATAGTTTACCTTTGTCACAGTCACAAAGGATGTCCTTTGTGACTTTGATGAGAGCCGTTTCGGTACTGTGGCAGGGGCAGAAACCTGATTGGAGGGATTCAAACATGGAGTTGTGGGAAAGATGGGCACGGATTTGGGAGGCGACAACACGTTCAAGGATTTTGGAGAGGAAAGGGAGGTTGGAGATGGGGCGGTAGTTTGCAAGGCCGAAGGGATCAACTCCATGAGCTCCTCACACTTGTTGTCGGAGGAGACAGGGGAGAGGGGTTTAAGAAGACGGTTAGCAGTAGAGAATAGAAGCCAGGGTTTATCTTTGCATTCCAGAATGATTCTGGAATCCTGAGCAATTTTGGCAGGCGAGAGCAGACCCGATAGTGCTTTATGTGGTCCAGCCAGATCTGGTGGTGAATGGCTAAACCAGTTGTCCGCCATATCCGTTCAAATCTGCGTCCCTTAGACTTAAGTGAGCGAAGGTGAGGGCCGTACCATGGGGAATGGCCAGGGTGAGAGAGGGTAATTGTTTTAATACGGACTAGGGCATCAAAAGTGGTGGTGAGGGTGTGGTTGAGCAGATTGGTAGCTGCAGAAATGTCGTGGTGAATGGAGGGCCAAAGCCTCTAGGCTTGACTATTCCAATGCTCTTCTGGTCAACCTGCCACCTTGCACCCTCCATAAACTTGATCTCATCCAAAACTCTGGTGCCTGTATCCTAACTCGCACCAAGTCCTGTTCACCCATCGCCCCCTGTGCTCGCTGACCTACATTGGCTCCTGGTCCAGCAACTCCTCGTTTTTTTTTTGCTCATCCATGTTTTTAAATCCCTCCATGGTCTCGCCCCTCTCTATCTCTGCAACCTACTCCAGCTCTACAACCTTCCGAGATCTCTGCGCTCCTCCAATTCTGGATTCTTGCACATCCCCGAGTTTAATTGCTCCACCATTGGTGGTCGTGCCTTCAGCTGCCTAGGCCCTAAGCTCTGGAATTCCCTCCCTAAACCGCTCCGCGCCTCTACCTCTCTCTTCTTTAAGTCGCTCCTTAAAACCTACCACTTTGACCAAGCTTTAAATCACCTGTCCCAATATCTCCTTATGTGGCTCGGTGTCGAATTCTGTCTGATAACGCTCCTGTGAAGCGCCTTGGGACGTTTTACTATGTTAAAGGCACTATATAAATGCATGTTGTTTTAGTTAGTTAGTTAGTTAGTGGTAGGTAGTAACTATTAGAGGAGCGCGCTCATTAACCCGACACAGTTGACTGACTGGCTCAGTTGGTTAAAGGCAGCAGATTGATAACGCTCCTGTGAAGTGCCTTGGGACGTTTTTACTACATTAAAGGTGCCATATAAATGCAATTTGTTGTTGTAAAATGGTGCTTTTGGACCCAGTGCTCTAATATGAATAAGGCAATGTAAGAAAGATTCATGACCTCAGGCGTCCCAAAGCGCATTACAATCAACGAAAGACTTTGAAGTGTAGTCACTCTTGTAATGTAGGAAACGCGGCAGCCAATTTGCGCACAGCAAGCTCCCACAAACAGCAATGTGATAATTACCAGATAATCTGTTTTTTTTGAGTTTTTATAGATTCATAGAATGATACAGCACAGGAGGAGGCCATTCGGCCCATCGTGCCTGTGCCAGCTCTTTGAAAGAACTATCTCATTCGTCCCACTCCCCCCTGCTCTTTCCCCATAGCCTGGCAAATTTTTCATTCAAGTATTTATCCAAATTCCCTTTTGAAAGTTACTATTGAATCTGCTTCCACCACCATTTCAGGCAGTGCGTTCCAGATCACAACAACACGCTGCGTAATAAATGTTTCTGCATGTCTCCACTGGTTCTATTGTCAATTATCTTAAACACATGTCCTCTGGTTACCGACCCTCCTGCCACTGGAAACAGTATCTCCTTATTTACTCTATCAAAACCGTACATGATTTTGAACATCAATTTCCAATCTCCTCCTAACATTCTCTGCTTTTACGTCCACGTGAGAGGGCAGACGGGGCCTCGGTTTAACATCTCATCCGAAAGACGGCACCTCCGACAGTGCAGCACTCACTCAGTACTGCGCTGGAAGTGTCGGCCTGGGTTATGTGCTTAACCTTCTGGAGTGGGACTTGAACCCACACCCTTCTGACTCAACGTCAAGGAATAGCTGCTCCATTGCAGCCCAGCAGCTAAAGGGAGGTGAGGACTGCTGCATGGAAGAGGTAATTGCCTTTTCAGCACTGCTTGTGGGCCAGAAGGATCAAGAATGCTTCCTCCCAGCCCCCCCCAAGCTAACCTGCTTCCCTCCCCGCGATCAGAGCACCCCACCCCCGCAATCACTGACCTCTGCCCCCCAATCTGTCTCCAATCCCCGCGATCACCCCCCCCCCCCGACCTTACAAGCCGCTCTGTACCCACCCATCCCTCGTGATCTCTACCCCAGCAGCAGGAACATACCTGCCCCTGGGCTGCGAGCTCTGCTGCAGCATTCCCTGCCCGACAGTGAGCCAAGCCTGTCAATCAGGCTGGCTTCTGGGCTGGGATCTAGTTTTTCAAAAATAAACACACACTGTGGAGTCCAAATTTCTCCCCGCCCCCGTCCCCCCAACTCCCTGCTTGGAAATCCTGCCCAGTACATATTGGGGCCCTTGTCTTGGTTGAGGGCAGAATGTTGGCCAGGCCACTGGGAGAACTTCCTGCTCTTCTTCTGCTAGTGCCGTGGGATTGTTAATGGTAGACAGGGCCTCAGTAACCTGGGTCTAGCGGAAGGGGAAGGTATCAGTTCCCTGTTGTATCCCTATCCCCGTGTTCAGTGTCTAGTATTGTTGTCTGCCGCATCAAAAAGCAAAGAAAGACTTGCATTTATATCGTTATTCCACCTCGTATACAATAAATGATCAAAAGTGCAGTGACGGTTATGCAGATAAATGTGGGAGCTATTTTGCACACAGCAAGATCCCACAAAAAGTATGAGACAAAGTACCAGTGGTTTGATGATGTTGGTTTAGGGAGGAGTTTTGGCCAGGAAACCAGAAAAATTCTGCATTTCTCTTACATAGGTAAGATGGGAACATAGGAAAAGGAGGAGGCCATTCAGCCCCTCGAGCGAATTCCGCCATTCAATCAGATCATGGCTGATCTGTCTCTTATCTCCATCTACCCGCCTTGGTTCCATAACCCATAATACCCTTACCTAACAAAAATCTATCAATCTCAGTTTTGAAATTTACAATTGACCCCCAGCCTCAACAGCTTTTCACATACATCTACATGAACAGGCAGAACGGTTTAAGGTCTCATCCGGAAGACGACACTTCTGAGAGTGCAGCACTCCCCTCAGTACTGCACTGGAGCGTCAGTCTAGTTTATGTGCTCAAGTCCTGGAGTGGGACTTGAACCCATAACTTTTCTGACTCCAGAAGTGAGAATGATACCAATTTAGTTAAGATAGCCTGTAGTTCCCTAACACCCTTGGACTAATGTTAATCACCTGTCCTTATTTGGCACCTTGGCAGATGAAAGGCTCAGGAATGTGTTGGTGTGCGCAATAATTCACAGCGCCCACCTTGTTGTCGTAAACGTGCATGAACCAGCACATGCAGGAAAACAAAAAGGTCAAACCTTCCCCACAACGCAACCATGACAGGTTTTCAATGAAAGAACTGTGGGAATTTCACAATGTGAAATTAGTTGACAAGTCTCTCAATCAATGTGCAACACCCTATTAAACATGAGAAGTTGCTGATGCATCGCTTTTCATTAATAGCTGATGATAATGCTGAAGATTATACAACAAGGCGTTTTAAATGTCAGTCAAGTGACTCACTAAGAATCTGTTAGGTCCTAAGGGAGGAAATGGAAGCTTGACTTTACCAAAAGTTTGACATCTTGCTGTCCAGCTCGTGGATGTCCATTCCGAGTATCAGAACCACTGCAGCCATTGAGGATTGCCTCCGCTGGGTCCTGGGATCTTCTAGTCCATGTATGGCAGTAGGGGAGGGTGTCAGACCCCGATAGCCCTCCTCAGGTGCTGAGCTGCATCCTGAATCAACGTTAAACTTTTCGTCTAAGAATGCACTTTTCTTGAAGAGGGCAGGGATGAACTGTTAACTGTTAGTGTCAGCTGTGGCTCAGTGTGTAGCACTCCTCTCATCTGAATCAGGAGGTTGTGGGGTCAAGCCCCCACTCCATTGAGCCCATAATAATGTTCAAAATTATATGGGGTTTTGATAGAGTAAATAAGGAGGAACTGTTTCTAGTGGCAGGAGGATTAGCAACCAAAAGACACAGATTTAAGATGATTGGCAAAAGAACTAGAGGGGAGAAAAGGAGAATTATTTTTTACGTAGTGCGTTGTTGTGACCTGGAATCCATGGCCTGAAAGGGCAGTGGAAGCAGATTCAATAATAACTTTCAAACAGGAATTGGATAAATACTTGAATAGGAAAAAAAATTGCAGGGTTATGGAAAAAAGCAGGAGGGAGTGGGACTAATTGGATAGCTCTTACAAAGAGCCAGCACAGGCACGATGGGCCAAATGATTATGATTCTATGATTCTAATACAGGCTGACACTTCAGTGCAGTACTGATGGGAGCACAGCACTGGGCAGCCAGAGAAAAAAGAGCAAAAGAGAATCGGAAGGAGGGAAATAGAATGCTATAGTGATAAAAGGCAGGATCAATCTCTCTCTTTTTAAAAAAAAAGTTCATTCTCAAGCTGTGGGCATCACTGACAAGGCCGGTATTTATTGCAACGAAGGTTCACCAGACTGATTCCTGGGATGGGGGCATTGTCCTATGAGGAGAGATTGACTGGACTAGGCCTATATTCTCTAGAGTTTAGAAGAATGGGAGGCGATCTCATTGAAATGTACGAAATTCTTACAGGGCTTAACAGAGTAGATGTAGGGAGGATGTTTCCCCTGGCTGGGAAATCTAGAACCAGGGGTCGCAGTCTCATAGAGTCATAGGGCTGGATTTTGATACTGGGGACGTGATGGAGGCGGGACTCCCACTTTTTGGGTTGTAGCCCCGCCTCCATCGACTTGTGACCAACCCACTGCATTTTCACTTGATTGACCTTGTTGAGCCCGCCCAGCGAGCTCAGCAGGCCAATTAAGGGCCACCCGGCAACAGGTGACGTCACAGATTGACATTTCATCTGTCAAGAGCTTTTGACAGATGAAATATCAGCGTTTGACAGCTCTATGAAGCTGTCAAACACTGACAATCTGTCTTCTAACTTGAGTCCTTCCTCTCAGGCTGAGTTAGAAATCATTCCAGCACAGAAAACAGAGGCTGAAACTTTTGACAGCACCACGGCCTTTCTGCTTTCTGTGCCGGTGAGATTTCTGACTCCCGAGAATTGAAGGGCTGACACCTGCAGGAGGAAGTTAAGGTAAGTAAAACTTTTTCCCACACTTTACACTTACCTTACACACTTACCTCTGCACACATGCACTCATCACTCACCTGCCCACCGGACATATCGACCCCTCCAACCCCTGCAGACCCACGGTCCGCCTCGCTAACTTGGCGTGGTTGGGACCTGTCGGGAAGCCCACATTTCAGCTTTTAAAATAGGGATTAGGCAAAAAACTGCCTGTTAACTAACTGTTAACAGGCAATTAATTGTCACTAATCCCCTTCCCGCCTCGGGGAGGTGGGTCCCAGCACAGGTCGGGTACCCGCCTCCAGCGAAACTGGCATGGAGGCGGGTTGGGGGCGGGATGGGTTCGGGACCCCCGAATCTGCAACTTTAACCCCCTACATGCCTCCAAACCCGCCTCCACGGGTCAATGAAAATCCAGCCCATAGAGTCATAGAGTTATACAGCACAGAAAGAGGCCCTTCGGCCCATCGTGTCCACGCCGGCCATCAAGCCCTGTCTATTCTAATCCCATTTTCCAGCACTTGGTCCGTAGCCTTGTATGCTATGGCGTTTCAAGTGCTCATCTAAATGCTTCTTGAATGTTGTGAGGGTTCCTGCCTCTACCACCCTTTCAGGCAGTGAGTTCCAGATTCCAACCACCCTCTGGGTGAAAAAGTTTTTCCTCAAATCCCCTCTAAACCTCCTGCCCCTTACCTTGAAACTATGCCCCCTGGTTATTGACCCCTCTAATAAGGGGAAAAGTTCCTTTCTATCTACCCTATCTATGCCCCTCATAATTTTGTACACCTCAATCAGGTCCCCCCTCAGCCTTCTCTGCTCTGAGGAAAACAACCCCAGCCTGTCCAGTCTCTCTTCATAGCTGAAACGCTCCAGCCCAGGTAACATCCTGGTGAATCTCCTCTGCACCCTCCCTAATGCAATCATATCCTTCCTATAGTGTGGCGACCAGAACTGCACACAGTATTCCAGCTGTGACCTAACTTAGCGTTTTGTACAGCTCCATCATAACCTCCCTGCTCTTATATTCTATGCCTCGGCTAATGAAGGCAAGTATCCCATATGCCTTCTTAACTACCTTATCTCCCTGTCCTGCTGCCTTGAAGGATCTATGTACATGCACACCAAGGTCTCTCTGATCCTCTGTCCTTCCTAGTGTCCTACCATTCATTGTGTATTCCCTTGCCTTGTTAGTCCTCCCAAAATGCATCACCTCACACTTTTCAGGGTTAAATTCCATTTGCCACTGTTCTGCCCATCTGACCAACCCATCTATATCGTCCTGTAGCCTGAGGCTTCCCTCCTCACTATTTACCACTCCACCAATTTTCGTGTCATCTGCAAACTTACTGATCATACCTCCTACATTCATATCTAAATCATTAATGTACACTACAAACAGCAAGGGACCCAGCACTGATCCCTGCGGTACACCACTGGACACAGGCTTCCAGTCACAAAAACAACCTTCGACCATCACCCTCTGCCTCCTGCCACTAAGCCAATTTTGGATCCAATGTGTCAAATTGCCCTGGATCCCATGGGCTCTTACCACCTTGACCAGTCTCCCATGCGGGACTTTGTCAAAAGCCTTACTGAAGTCCTTGTAGACTACATCAACTGCACTACCCTCATCCACACACCTAGTCACCCCCTCTCAAAATTCAATCAAATTGGTTAGACATGATCTCCCCCTGACAAAGCCATGCTGACTATCCTTGATTAATCCTTGCCTCTCCAAGTGGAGACTAATTCTGTCCCTCAGAATTGTTTCCAATAATTTCCCTATCACTGATGTTAGGCTCACTGGCCTGTAATTCCCTGGTTTATCCCTACTACCCTTCTTGAATAATGATACTACGTTAGCTGTCCTCCAGTCCTCTGGCACCTTCCCTGTGGCCAGAGAGGTTCGGAAAATTTGTGTCAGAGCCCCTGCAATCTCCTCTCTTGCCTCACACAGCAGCCTGGGATACATCTCGTCTGGGCCTGGGGATTTATCCACTTTTAAGCCTGCTAAAACCGCTAGTACCTCCTCCCTCTCAATGCTAATTTGTTCAAGTATATCACAATCCCCCTGCCTGATTTCTATGCCTACATCGTCTTTCTCCATAGTGAACACAGATGCAAAATATTCATTTAAAACCTCACCTACATCTTCCGGCTCTACACACAGATTGCCACTTTGGTCCCTAATGGGCCCGACTCTTTCCCTGGTTATCCTCTTGCTCTTAATATACTTATAAAACACCTTGGGATTTTCCTTTATTTTGACCGCCAGTGTTTTTTCATGCTCCCTCTTCGCTCTCCTAATTTTTTTAAGTACCCCCCTGCACTTTCTATACTCCTCTAGGGCTTCCACTGTTTTTAGTCCTTTGTATCTGCCAAAAGCCTCCCTTTTTTTCCTAATCCATTCTTGTATATCCCTTGACATCCAGGGTTCCCTGGACTTGTTGGTCCCACCCTTGACCTTTACGGGAACATATTGTCACTGTACTCTCTCTATTTCCTTTCTGAATGACTCCCACTGCTCTGATGTGGATTTTCCTACAAGTAGCTGATCCCAGTCCACTTTGGCCAGATCCTGCCTTATCATATTAAAATCAGCCTTCCCCCAATTTAGAACTTTTATTTCCAGTCCATCTTTGTCCTTTTCCATGACTACCTTAAATCTCACCGAATTATGGTCACTGTCACCAAAATGCTCTCCTACTGACACTTCTACCACTTGCCCAGCTACATTCCCTAGAATTAGGTCCAGTACCGCCCCCTCTCTTGTAGGACTTTCTACATGCTGGCTCAAAAAGCTCTCCTGGATGCACTTTAAGAATTCCGCACCCTCTAAGCCTTTCACACTCTGACTATCTCAGTTAATATTGGGGAAGTTGAAATCCCCTACTATTATTACCCTATTATTTCTATACTTCTCTGAGATTTGCCTACATATCTGTTCTTCTATCTCCCCCTGACTGTTTGGGGGCTATAGTACACTCCCAGCAAAGTGCTTGCCCCCTTTTTGTTTTTAAGTTCTACCCATATGGCCTCATTAAAGGAACCTGCTAAGATATCATCCCTCCTTAGTGCAGTAATTGACTCCTTGATTAATATTGCGACAACCCCTCCTCTTTTACACCCCTCTCTCTCTCGCCTGAAGATTCTATACCCCGGAATATTGAGCTGCCAGTCCCGCCCCTCCCTCAACCATGTCTCTGTGATAGCAACAATATCATACTCCCATGTGTTCATCAACACCTTCAATTCATCTGCCTTACTCGTAAGACTCCTTGCATTAAAATAAATGCCATCCAGCCTTGCCATACTCCCTTGTGCCGTTACATATTTGCTCTGCCTTCCAGACTGACTTGTTTTTTCCTCTATATTTGGCTGTGCATCGCCCCCTACTATAGCTCCACTCCGTATCCCATCCCCCTGCCAAGTTAGTTTAAACCCCCCCCAACAGCACTAGCAAACCTCCCTGCAAGGATGTTGGTCCCGTTCCGGTTCAGGTGCAACCCGTCCAACTTGTACAGGTCCCACCTTCCCCAGAAACAGACCCAGTGATCCAGGAAACTAAAGCCCTCCCTCCTGCACCAACTCTTTCGCCACGCATTCATCTGCTCTATCCTCCTATTCCTATACTCACTAGCACGTGGCACCGGGAGTAATCCAGAGATTACAACCTTTGAGGTCCTGCTTTTTAATCTGCTACCTAGCTCCCTAAATTCTTGTTGCAGGACCTCATCCCTCTTTCTACCTATGTCGTTGGTACCAATGTGAACCACGACCTCTGACTGTTCGCCCTCCCCCTTCAGAATACCCTGCAGCCGTTCAGTGACATCCTTGACCCTGGCACCAGGGAGGCAACATATCATCCTGGAGTCACGTCTGCGGCCGCAGAAACGCCTGTCTGCACCCCTCACTATTGAGTCTCCTACCACTACTGCCCTTCCACTCTTACTCCTCCCCCCTTGTGCAGCTGAGCCACCCACAGTGCCGTGAACTTGGCTCTGGCTGCACTCCCCAGAGGAACCGGCACTTTCACCGTTTTCCAACACAGAAAAACGGTTGTTGAGTGAGATGCACTCTGGGGCTTTCCTGACTACCTGCCTGCCCCCCTTCTTCTGACTGGTGGTCACCCATTCCGTCTCTGACTGCACTTTCATAAGCTGCGGGGTGACCACATCTAAAAACGTGCTATCCACGTAACTCTCAGCCTCGTGGATACACCGCAGTGCCTCCAGCTGACGCGCGAGCTCCGAAAACCGGATCTCAAGTTGGCCAAACCGTTGGCACTTACTGCACATGTGGTCAGCCTGACTGCAAGAAGCGTCTAGGAATTCCCACATGCTGCAGGCCGTGCAACGCACGGGACTGAGGTCCCCCGCCATACTTTAAATTTAAAAAACTCTTACCTCAAATTTAAACTCTCGGATTGTCGCTCTCCCGAACAACCTTAACTATGAACTACCTTAAAAGAAATAAACTTAAAGTTGAAGAAAAAAAGTACTCACCCACTACTCACCAATCAGCTTCTTCCCCTGCGCGGTCATCACTTTCTGTACTGTGACGTCACTCTCGAATTCTGCCGCTGCTCGACTGGGCCTGAAAAACACCAACCTTTATTTCCTCCCACAGCCGCTGCTCCCTCGCAGGTCCGCCGCTCCCACTGCTCGACTGGGCCTGAAAAACACCGATCTTTATTTCCTCCCACAGCCGCTGCTCCCTCGCAGGTCCACCGCTCACACTGCTGCCGCTCAGAATAAGGGGTCGGCCATTTTGGACTGAGATGAGGAGAAATTTCTTCACTCAGAGGGTGGTGAATCTTTGGAATTCTCTACCCCAGAGGGCTGTGGAGGCTCAGTTGTTGAGTATATTCAAGACAGAGATCGATAGATTTTTGAATATTACGGGACTCAAGGGATATGGGGATAGTGCAGGAAAGTGGAGATGAAAATGAAGATCAGCCATGATATTGAATGGCAAAGCAGGCTCGAAGGGCCAAATGGCCTACTCCTTGTCGTAAGAATGAGCCTTACGCGTGGTGAACTTAAAGTAAGCTTTAATCAACTAAAAAGGTGCTACATACAAAAGAGGTCTTACTCTATGCCTCTCCAGGATTCAACTGATCAGTCCAGTATTTATCCTGGACTAATCACAGGAAGTGATGCAATAAAGTTCGAGTCACAGGAAGCTGTATTGTGTTACCACATTCTCCCCCCCCAAAAGATTAGGAGGCCGGGATGCTCCCTCCATTTCATAGCCGCTGGACGAGGGAGAGCCGCACCCGTTTGGGTTCTCGTTGCGGTAGAGGGCCCCTAGCCCGTTTACCCGCCGCGGGCCGTGGACCAGAGTCCGAGTGATCCAGCCCGCTCTGTGAGGGGTCAGGACGATCCTGACTGTGTACTGGTGCCCGAACGGGTGTCGGGCAGGGCTGTGGCAGATCCGTTTCCGAGCGTACGGTACGGGGTGGATCGTGGCTGCGCGTGCGAGCCCCAACGGGCTCATAGTCAGTCTGCCCCAGGTCGGCACGCTGGAGTGAGGTACCAGCCGGCGTCAGATCCAGATCGTGATGAGAGGCACCTGGCGAGCCCAGAGATGTGCCTGGTACAATATCATCCCCTGGTGTCCCTCTATGTTTCGGCGGGCAGGGAGCCAGATCCCGCAATGACACGGTAGATTCCCGACCGTCAGGATACCGAATATAGGCGTAGGTAGGGTTGACGTCAGTGAGCTCAACTTCATCTACCAGGGGGTCATTCTTAGATGCCCGGACATATCTTCGGAGTAGCACTGGTCCCGGTGTAGTCAGCCACGACGGGAGAGATATCCCATAGGATGAGCGACGCTGAAATCGGAAGAACCGTTCATGAGGCGTCGTATTTGTGGCGGTCGAAAGGAGGGACCGTGTGGAGTGTAATGCGTCTGGAAGTACTGCTTCCCATTGCTGGTTGGGTAGGCCCCGAGATCTCAAAGCCAGACGTACCGCATTCCAGATGATAGCGTTAAAACGCTCGACTTGCCCATTCCCGACCGGATGATAAGGCGTCGTTCTGCTGGCAGCAATACCCCGTTCCGAGAGATAGGCCTTGAGTTCTCCTGACATAAAAGAAGGGCCCCGATCCGAATGAACATAGGATGCCATGCCACAGAAAGCAAATACCTGCTCAAGGCAGCTGATAACCGTGGTCGTCAGCATATTGGGGCAGGGAAAGGCAAACGGAAAACGGGAATACTCATCGACCATGGTCAACAGATAAGTGTTGCGAGTTGAAGAGGGCAACGGCCCCTTAAAATCGATGCTAAGCCGTTGCATTGGCTGGGTCGCATGTATGAGTATACCACCCGAGGGGCGGAAAAACTGAGGTTTCAATTCCGCACAGACTCTGCAGTCCGAGCACATCTTCTTTACATCCCCAGTAGAGAATGGGAGATTTCGGGACCGCACGAAGTGTAGCATGCGAGTAACGCCCGGATGACACAACCCATCATGGATGTCTACGAGCGTAGAGGGTGCCATGGCGGAGCAGAATGCTCGAGAGAGGGTATCCGGAGCCACATTCTCCTTGCCAGGTCGATAGTGGATGGTGTAACCAAAAGAGGCCAATTCCAGCCGCCAAAGCTGGATTTTATTATTTTTAATTTTGGTCCGTTTTCGATTATCGAGCATGAAGGCGACCGATCGCTGGTCCGTGATTAAGGTAAAGTGCTGGCGAGCTAGGAGATGACTCCACTTCCGTACTGCCTCTATGATGGCTGTAGCTTCTTTCTCGACTGGAGGATAATGTAGCTCAGCCCCTTGAAAAGTCCTGGACAAAAATGCCACCGGACGACCTTCCTGATTCAGAGTGGCCGAGATCGCCACCTCCGAGGCATCACACTCAACGACAAAAGGAAGACTCTCATCGATGGAGTGAAGAGCCGCTTTCTCCAACTGTTTTTTCAGGAGGTTAAAGGCTGCAACAGCCGCTGTGTCTAGTGGGAATGTGCTGGCCTTCAGTAGAGGTTGGATTCGGTCCGAGAAGTTAGGAATCCATTTAGCATAGTATGCAAACAGGCCGAGGGCCCGGCGCAAGGAGGCCGGATTCTTAGGTGGCGGGAGTTCTTGGAGTGGGCGAAGCCTTTCAGGGTCAGGTTTAATGATGCCATTGCCCACACAATAGCCAAGGATGTTGATGGTTGGTTGTGACTCAATGGATTTAGCCGCATTTAATGTCAAATTACGGTGTTGGAGTGCATCCCAAAATCGTTGGAGATTGGCGTCATGTTCCCGCTGATTGCGACCTGCGACAGTAATATTGTCCAGATAAGGAAACGTATCCTTCAAGTCTTCCTGTTTGACGAGGTCATCCATTGCTCGCTGGAAGACAGCCACTCCATTAGTGACCCCAAAGGGGAGGCGACGAAATTGATACAGCCGTCCATTGGCTTCAAAGGCCGTATACTGCTTGTCTGAGACCTTCAAGGGTACCTGATGATAGGCACTTTTCAGATCATATGTTGAGAACACCGTGTACTCAGCCAGTTTATTAACCATATCATCGATGCGCGGCAATGGGTATGCGTCCAAGTCCGTATATTGATTGATGGTCTGTGAATAGTCAATGCACAGCCGTTTCTTGTGAGGTTGTAGAGGGTTCTTAACAATAACGACCTGGGCGCGCCATGGCGACGAACAAGGCTCGATGATATCCTCTGCTAAAAGCCGAGAAATCTCAGCCGCAATAAAAGACTGGTCTTCCTGACTGAAACGTCGTGACTTTGTTATAATCGGTTTGCATCGAGGAGGGATACTGGTAAACAGTGAGGGTTCATCCAGTGAAGCTGCTGACAATGCACAGAACGGTAATCGAGGTCGTATATTAGAAATAGTGAGTTCAGGTTTGGATCCGCCGAACTCAATGGTGAGCTTCTTATGCTGCTTTTGAAAATCCAGCCCTAAGATAAGATCACTACATAAATCCTTGAGCACCGAAAGCCGGGTGGAGGGATACCTGTGACCATTAAGTGTTATTTCAACCATACAAAAGCCAGAAATTCTGGTATTAAGTGATGACTGAGCCATCGCAATTGCCTGGTCCGATGGGAAAACATGTAGCTTTAACTCTGCAACAATCTGTTCCCTAATGAAACTATCAGTGCTACCTGAGTCAATTAAGGCATCTAAAGTATGTCCATTAATTGATGCTTTTGTAGCTGCATGGAATAGGTTCTGAGGACAAGCAGCTGTAATTGGTGTCGTTGCACAAAGAGTGGCTGAAACTCTAGGTGTGTTTCTTCGAGAGGAAACCCGAGAGGAAGCACGATAGATGTTAGCCGGAACATCTTGATAGGCCCTTACCGGGGCAGTTCTGTAGGACTTAGCTTGATAAGCCCTCGTAGAGGCTCTTGATAGGCAAACCTTTGCAAAATGACCCTTTTTGTTGCAATGACTGCAAAACGCATTGCGAGCAGGGCAGAATTTCCGAGGGTGAAACTCATCACCACAAAAGAAGCATTTCTTAGATTGCCAAGAGGCTGCCACAGTGGGGTCATCATCCTCTTCATCAGTGAAGTCATCAGATTGATCGTCAGGGATAAAGACCTCCCTAATAGAGTTCACCTGTGGCCTCTTAAATTGCCTGACTGTAGTTAAGGCAGTAGACCGAGGTCTGGGCACTGTATAAAGGTCTGCATTCCTTTTTGCCAGATCTAGAGAGCAAGCCATGTCATAAGCTCTCTGAAGCTCAAGTGTCTTACTTTCCAGTAGACGCTGGCGTATAAATGGGGAGGCAAGCCCGCAGATGAAAGCATCACGGATCATTTCTTCACGGTACAGCTCAGCTGAGGCCGCCTGAAAGTTACAGTCCATACTAAGTCTGCGAAGCTCTTGGAGGAATTTATCAATGGATTCCTCCGGCCCTTGTTGGGCTGTAGCTAGTAGATGTCTGGCATAGACCTCATTCGGTGTCTTAGTATATAGTCTCTTAAGCGTCCGAATTGCCTCCTCATAACTGCCCCATTCCTCCACATACTGAAATACATTCGGGGTGACACAGTTGATGAGTATCCGCAACTTTGAGTCATCATCAGCCTTGCAATACTCAAGAAAATTGTCAAACGTGCAATACCAGTGTTTCCACACCTTGCCGGCTGCTGGAGTGTTTGGGTCCAAGTCAAGACGCGATGGTTTAAGGATGTTTTCCATGATGGATGATTCCCTGGATCCTTCGTTCCGAGTTCGTCCAAAAAGTTTGAGTGCGAAGTTTTCCAAAGTTGATTAAATTGTCGTAAGAATGAGCCTTACGCGTGGTGAACTTAAAGTAAGCTTTAATCAACTAAAAAGGTGCTACATACAAAAGAGGTCTTACTCTATGCCTCTCCAGGATTCAACTGATCAGTCCAGTATTTATCCTGGACTAATCACAGGAAGTGATGCAATAAAGTTCGAGTCACAGGAAGCTGTATTGTGTTACCACACTCCTGCTCCTATTTCTTATGTTCTTATGTTCTCTGTTTCTGGATTTCACGGTGTCGATGTTAAGTTTTTGAACACTTGCCCCGAACTCCTGGAGTAACTGGTGATTTTACAAAATAAACATTCCCCAAATACTGTCCATTCCTCACAATTCAAATGATCTGAAAGAGCAGCAAACAGCGTAGAATTACCAGTTGACTGTACCTGTGGATTTCTGGTCTGTTATTATGTATCCAAAACTCAGCTGCCCGTATCCAAAACTCAGCTGCCCATATCCTAACTTGCACCAAGTCCCGTTCACCCATCACCCGCTGCGCTCACTGACCTACATTGGCTCCTGGCCCGCCAATGCTTCAATTTAAAAATTCTCATCCTTGTTTTCAAATCTCTTCATGGCCTCGCCCTTCCCTATCTCTGTAACCTCCTCCAGCCCTACAACCCTCCGAGATCTCTGCGCTCCACCAATGCAGGCCTCTTGCACACCCCAGATATTACTGTGCAGTCTTACTGATGGCCATTTGGGGTGAGGTACTGGGGGGGTGGGGGCTCTGTCAGTACATATGGAACCGTACCCCAGCAAGGGGTCAGCGCCTTCAGGACAGGAGGGAGGGAGGATTGCCAAGAAGAGGAGAGAGAGAATTTTTGTTAGATAGGTGCGTCGTGAGAAAACTGCAGCTTTAGTTGATTCCGGCAGTGACAAACAACAACAACAACAACTTGCATTTATATAGCGCCTTTAATGTAGTGAAATGTCCCGAGGCGCTTCACAGGAGCGATTATCAAACAAAATTTGACACCGAGTCACCTAAGGAGATATTAGGACAGGTGACCAAAAGCTTGGTCAAAGAGGTAGGTTTTAAGGAGAGAGAGAGGTGGAGAGAGGTGCAGAGGTTTAGGGGGGAGGGAATTCCAGAGCTTGGGGCCTAGGCAGCTGAAGGCACGGCCGCCAATGGTGCGACGAAAATCTGGGATGTGCAAGAGGCCAGAATTGGAGGAGTGCAGAGATCTCGGAGTTATTTGATAACTGGGTGATTCATTAACACAGAACTGACTGTCTCTGTGAGATGTTTGCTCTTTTCTTACAACCAGGCAGGACAGGGAAAGCTGACCGTGTGCACTCAATGATCAAACAGATTTGAGATTGTCCGATATCACTTCAAATGGACTCGGGGAGTTTGGGAGGCGATCACAAGGCCGGTTTGTTGGGTTCCTGTTAATTGACTGCAGATCAAAACTCAATCCCCAGGCAGATTCTCCAGAGTAAAACAGTGAGGCCAGTGTGGAGCAATGAATGATGTGTTTCTACTCCGTAACTACCAACAAAAGCTAAAGAATGAACTGTGCTTACTTCCTCCTCCAGTGCAATAGTTCACCAAAGTTTCCTCAGTTTGATACCTGCCTAACAGAGGCTGTCTCTGTACTGCTGTACGATTCAGCTGAAAAATCCGAGGTCTTTAAACTCTGACCCCTGTCACTTGCATGAAAATCCTGCGCAATTGAAGTAAGGAAAAGGTACGGCTCGTTCACCTGTGGGAGTGTGTGTGTCTTGGCGGGAGTGTGTGAGTGACTGTGTGTGTGTGTGTGTGTGTGTGTGTATATGTGCACACGTGTATGTCTGCGAGTATGTGTGCGCGTGTGTGTCAGTGAGTGTGGTGAGTGTGCACGTGTGTGTGTGTGTGTATATGTGCACGTGTGTGCGGGGGTGAAAGGTGTGTGTGGTATGCGTGTGATTAAAGTGCACTTTTTCTCCTGGAATGACCACCTTTTAACTTGATGTGTTTCATTTCAGTGACAACTTTTAGTCCATTTCATTCCTTGGCCCTCGAATACCAAGCCTTATGGGGTTAAAGTTAGCCGATTAACAATGTGTAAACTCAGGCTATACCCCTCTAAATGGGGTGTTTTCACCCCCTAAATTAGTCCCCTCCTCTGATAAAGATCGCGGCTCTTGCTGGGACATGGGTCCCCGGCCAAGTGGCCATCCTTTATGTGTGAGCCTAGACAGTGAGTGTTGGCAGGATATTTGCTCATGAAGGGCATCACAGCTGAGCCCAATCCTGCAACAACAACAATAACAGTTTGCATTTATGTAGCACCTTTAACATAGTAAAACGTCCCAAGGCGCTTCACAGGAGCGATTATCAAACAAAATTGGACACAGGGCCACATAAGGAGATATTAGGACAGGTGACCAAAAGCTTGCTCAAAGAGGTAGGTTTTAAGGAGAGCGGGGTAGAGAGGCGCAGAGGTTTAGGGAGGGAATTCCAGATCTTGGGGCCTAGGCAGCTGAAGGCATGGCCGCCAATGGTGGAGCGATTAAAATCGGGGATGTGCAAGCGGCCAGAATAGGGGGAGCGCAGACAGAGGGTTATAGGGCTGGAGGAGGTTACAGAGATAGGGAGGGTTGAGGCCGTGGAGGGATTTGAACACAATGATGAGAATGTTAAAATCGAGGCGTTGCCGGACCGGGAGCCAATGTAGGTCAGCGAGCACAGGGGTAATAGGTGAACGGCACTTTGTGCGCGTTAATATCGGGGCAGCAGTGTTTTGGATGAGCTCAAGTTTACGGAAGGTGTGAGGCTGGCCAGGAGAGCATGGGAATATCCTGTCCTTATCCAACATGTGCATTTACCAGCAGGAGTCACTGGATAGCAAACATGTGCGATGGTCAAACTTGGGATTTTGCAGGTCAGTCCTGCCCAACGTTTTAGACAGCTGAGCAATCGGGGAGACCTGCCCAACGTTTTAGACAGCTGAGCAATCGGGGAGACCTGCCCTCAAGTTTTAATAGAACACTTTCTCTACTGCTATGGAAGCTGGGTTAGCCTCATCTCCATTGCTGTCTCTAGCTTTTTCCATTCTTCAGTGAGAGAAAAACATCCCAATATCCCGCAGGTAGGTTATTAAAGACAAAAAAAGGAAAGAAAGGAGGGGAGAGATGAAGATTGTATTAATCCCACTCGGCTGACCCCTGTAGTGCATTTGACGATACGTTTTGCTGTTGTGCTATGTTTATACTTTTGACATTAGCCGATACCTCAGCTCTATGACTCGAGACTGGAATTGTCTCGCACTGGTGACACTCAGCAGTATTATTCGGTCAGGCCAGTAACACTGAAATCCACATGAGCATGTTTTGGGAATTATAAAGAAAGCACTTGTATTTATTTGACGTCTTTCACAACCTCAGGACATCCCAAAACAGCCAATGAAGTACTTTGGAAATGTAGAAACTGCTGTAATTTAGGGAAACGCGGCAGCCAATCTGTGCACAGCAAGCTCCCAACAGCAATGAGATAATGACCGGATATTCTGTTTTTACATGTCAATTGAGAGAAAAATATTGTTCCAGGACATGGGCAGGAACTCCCTTGCTCTTCAAAAGAGTGCTTGATGTGGAGATGCCGGCGTTGGACTGGGGTGGACAAAAATGAGAAGTCGCACAACACCACGTTATAGTCCAACAGATTTATTTAATTTTACAAGCTTTCGGAGCTGTTCGCTCCTTCCTCAGGTAGAGTAGCTGTGAGAGAATCTCCCAGAATTCACAATATAAGCACAGAAAAAATCTATTCAAATCTTTCCCTACATCAAAGACACACTAAGAGCACAGCCAAGACAATGAGATGTGTCCCAGGGGGTCCAACGTGTCAAAACACCTGCTGGCTGCATATCCTGTCAATTTGTGTTGGTTCTTGTGTTAGTCTTTTTAAAAAAAAAAACACCTGGAAAGACCGGCCATGATGTCAAGTCACGTTCTGTATCGTGACATGAACCCGATATCGCGACTGAGGCCATCCTCATGAGTGCGGAACTTGGCTATCAGTTTCTGCTCTATGATTTTGCGCTGTCGTGTATCCCGAAGGCCGCCTTGGAGAACGCTTACCCGCAGATCCGAGGCTGAATGCCCCTGACTGCTGAAGTGTTCTCAAAAGAGTGTCATGGACTCTTTTGCATCCACCTGAGAGGGCAGACGGGGCCTCAGTTTAAAGTCTCATCCCAAAGA
Source organism: Squalus acanthias (assembly GCA_030390025.1). NCBI lineage: Eukaryota > Metazoa > Chordata > Chondrichthyes > Squaliformes > Squalidae > Squalus > Squalus acanthias. The sequence goes on along the minus strand of CM059440.1, from coordinate 63,821,212 downwards.
CGGCACCTCCGACAGTGCTGCACTCCCTCAAAACTGCACTGGAGTGACAGCCTGCATTATGTGCGCAAGTCTCTGGAGCGGGTCTTTTACCCAGGGCCTACTGACTGAGGAGAGAGTGCTACCCACTGAGCCACTGAGTGACGTTAGGAGTGAGCCAGCTGAATCACAGACTTAACTTGCTTTGCATTTGCTGTAGAAAACACAGAGCGTTAACACTGAGTGGTGTATCCCAGGACAGACTCGCTCCCTCACTCACGCCTCCCCACACGCACAATATTAATCAGACTTTAATAGAGGCATTCAAAATCATGAAGGGTAAAGGAAAGTAAATGGGGAGAAACTATCCACTGGCAGGAGGGTCGGTAACCAGAGGACACAAATTTAAGGTGATTGGCAAAAGACCCAGAGGGCGAGATGAAGAGACTTCTTTTACGCAGCGAGTTGTTATGATCTGGAATGCACTGTCTGAAAGGGCGGTGGAAGCAGATTCAATAGTAACTTTCAAAAGGGAATTGGATAAATACTTGAAAGGGAGAAAATTGCAGGGCTATGGGGAAAGAGCAGGCGGAGTGGGGCTAATTTGAATATCTCTTTCGAAGAACCGGCACAGGCATGATGGGTCGAATGGCCTCCTTCTGTGCTGTAAGATTTGACTGCCTGCTGTCTTGCTGTGCTCCTCCGCTCCCCCTGGTGGCATTGAAAGCTCATTACTGAGCCACCAAGAGCAAACCCACTGGTCACGGAATAAATCAAATTCAAATTTTTATTACATGGGATTACAGGATTTTCGCTCAAATTTTTCAGGTGACCCTGGGTTTGACTATCATCTGTGTCTTCTGGTTACCAACCCTCATAGAATGATACAGCACAGAAGGAGGCCATTTGGCCCATGTGCCTCTGCTGGCTCTTTGAAAGAGCGATCCAATTCGTCCCATTCCCCATAGCCTTATAAATGTTTCCTTTTCAAATGTTTATCCACTTCCTTTTTAAAAGCTGTTATGTATTCAACTTCCACCACTGTTTCTCATAGGACATTCCAGGTCCAGAAAATCCTCCATATTAAGAGATTCTCCTAACCTTCCCCTTCATTCTTTTGGTGATGATCTTAAATTTATTCCCTCTAATTACTGACCCACGGACAAGTGGAAACAATTTTTCCCCTAGTTACTCTATCAAAACCCTCATAATTTTGAACATCTCTATCCCATCTCTTCATACCTTCTCTCATTAAATGAAAAGATCCCCAATTCTTCTGGTCTCCTCATAAATAACGTCTCTCAGTCCTTGGATTATCTTAGTGAATCCTTTCTCCACAGTCTTCACACCCTTCAGACACCCAAAACTAGATACAATATTCTACCTGCTGCCTAACTAATGATCTGAACAGGTTTAGCTTCACCTCTTTACTTCTATACCTCATTTCTAAAATGCAGGATCGCATAAGCATTTTTGATTACAACTTTAACATGGAGTGGTTGAAGCGAGTAGCATAAATGCATTTAAAGGGAAGCTAAATAAGCGCATGAGGGAGAAAGGAATAGAAGGTGAGATAGGGTGAGATGAAGAGGGGTGGGAGGAGGCTCGTGTGGAGCCGAATGGCCTGTTTCTGTGCTGTAATTCACCCCATGTACATCAATGTCCAGGGTCTCTGTCAGATTGCCCAATGCAGCACTGCAAAGAATCTCCTGTGGACAAGCTGGCGACAGATTGAAATAAATGCTGATTAAGGAGGACAGACTGATGCAGGTGATCTATTTTGCCACAGGCAGGAGGTAGAATCACAATCGACTCACGCTATTAAAACATCAAGCTAATCTTGAGGCACCTGCTTGGAGCCAGTCATCTCTGTGTGGGCGTAATCTATTCAGAATTAAGAAATAACTTGGGAAGGTGATTTTTCATTTCAACCAGTTTTGAATTTGTTCAAGAAGCAAATGTACCTGATCAAAGGTTGCTGGGTGTTCCCAATGGGATCCAACTACCCAGAGTAAACCTGCTCCTAGTTACAGTTCTGGCACTCTGACACAAGACACAGTGCAGCACACACCAGAGGCTTGTGTTTATCCCGAGAACTTTAAGTTTTTTCGACCTGATGCAGAAGAGCCCCTGAAGCTGACTGTCGCGTTGATGAAAATAATCTCCTGAACATTAAAGGTAAGTGTCTTTAAAAGGGCAGCCCACAAAATATAAAACAGGCAAACTTTTTATGTGGATGGAGCACAGCTCGAAGAGCATGTCCATTTTCACCAGTGTTGTGCACAAATGACAGTAAGATGTGTTTCAGTGTCACTTGTGTGATTGTGTCATAGATTTGCAAAGGTCTCCTGGCCAATATCGCTGCCTCAACCAACATCAGTAAAACATTATGTGGTAATTTATCATATTGCTGTTTGTGGGAGCTTGCTGTGTGCAAATTCACTGTCACATTTCCTATACATTAAAAAAAAAGTACTTCATTGGCTGTAAAACGCTTTGGGACGTCCTGAGGTTGTGAAAGGCGCTATATAAATGCAAGTTCTTTCTTGCTTGCTTTCTTTCTTGAAGTACACAAGGGTGACGCACCTAAAGTTTTATTGAAATACCCTGTGGGAGATGTGCTACATAAATGCAGTTCTTTATCTTGCGTTTTTCAGCCAATCTAAGTATTATTTCTGTGCGTGCAGTCTCCTCCCTACTGACCAACACTGATCCTGAACATAATTAAACATAAATGAGAAGTCGCACAACACCAGGTTATAGTCCAACAAATTTATTTAATTTTACAAGCTTTCGGAGCTGTTCGCTCCTTCCTCAGGTAGAGTAGCAGTGAGAGAATCTCCCAGAATTCACAATATAAACACAGAAAAAATCTACACCAGATACATCGACGACATCTTCTTCCTTTGGACCCACGGCGAAGGATCACTGAAAGGACTACACGATAGCATCAACAGGTTCCATCCCACCATCAAACTCACCATGGACTACTCCTCAGAATCGGTTTCATTCTTGGACACACGAATCTCCATCAAAGACGGACGCCTCAGCACTTCACTCTACCGCAAGCCCACGGACAACCTCACGATGCTCCACTTCTCCAGCTTCCACCCTAACCATGTTAAAGAAGCCATCCCCTATGGACAAGCCCTGCGAATACACAGGATCTGCTCAGACGAGGAGGAACGCGATGGACACCTACGGACACTGAAAGACGCCCTCGTAAGAACGGGATATGACGCTCGACTCGTCGATCGACAGTTCCGACGGGCCACAGCGAAAAACCGCATAGACCTCCTCAGAAGACGAACACGGGACACAACCAACAGAGTACCCTACGTCGTCCAGTACTTCCCCGGAGCGGAAAAACTACGCCATGTTCTTCGCAGCCTTCAACATGTCATTGATGACGACGAACACCTTGCTAAGGCCATCCCCACGCCTCCACTACTCGCCTTCAAGCAGCCGCCTAACCTCAAAAGTACCATCGTTCGCAGCAGATTACCCATCTTTCAGGAGAACAGCAACCACGACACCACACAACCCTGCCACGGCAACCTCTGCAAGACATGCCAAATCATGGACACAGATACCATCATCACACGTGAGGACACTACCCACCAGGTACATGGTACATACTCATGTGACTCGGCCAACGTTGTCTACCTGATACGTTGCAGTAAAAGATGCTCCAGAGCATGGTACATCGGCGAGACCATGCAGACACTGAGACAACGTATGAACGGACACCGTGCAACAATCGCCAGGCAGGAGGGTTGCCTCCCAGTCGGGGAACACTTCAGCAGCCAGGGGCATTCAGCCTCGGATCTGCGGGTAAGCGTTCTCCAAGGCGGCCTTCGGGATACACGACAGCGCAAAATCATAGAGCAGAAACTGATAGCCAAGTTCCGCACTCATGAGGATGGCCTCAATCGCGATATCGGGTTCATGTCACGATACAGAATGTGACTTGACATCATGGCCGGTCTTTCCAGGTGTTTTTTTTTAAAAAGACTAACACAAGAACCAACACAAATTGACAGGATATGCAGCCAGCAGGTGTTTTGACACGTTGGACCCCCTGGGACACATCTCATTGTCTTGGCTGTGCTCTTAGTGTGTCTTTGATGTAGGGAAAGATTTGAATAGATTTTTTCTGTGTTTATATTGTGAATTCTGGGAGATTCTCTCACTGCTACTCTACCTGAGGAAGGAGCGAACAGCTCCGAAAGCTTGTAAAATTAAATAAATCTGTTGGACTATAACCTGGTGTTGTGCGACTTCTCATTTTTGTCCACCCCAGTCCAACGCCGGCATCTCCACATCATAATTAAACATGCCAGATAACAGAAATGCAATATTTCCTAAGTCAGTTGCAGTGGCCAGCGCAGAGTGGCTGAGATGTAAGGCTTGGATTTTAACCCCCCTCGTCCAGCAGGGGATGTTAAGGTGGTGGAGAGGGGGTTCTCGCATGTTACCATCCTCCACCATCTTAACTTACCTAAAATCAGGCATGGGAAGACCTGAATTGAAATGACAAAGTCGCACTCCAATGATGTCACCAGAATGCACAGGCTATTTTAACTATGTTCCCCGTTCTCCCTCTCTCTCCTTTAGCTCCTGACACCCATCCCTGAGCGCCCCCCACCCCCCTGCGATTCCCGTGCCCCTCCTGACTGCCGGTGGTTCCCGGCACACCAGCCGGTCCCAGCTCTCTGCGGTGGATGGGGGGTGCGGGGAAGTAACATCACTGAGCCAGAGGCTCCTCTGGGGCGGGAGTCAATGACGTTACACAGCGGGATGGTGGGGAGGGCCGTAACTGCGGTGGGAAATTCTAAAGCACCCTGGAGATCCATGGGCCATTCTGGGAGTGTTGGCAACCCTAGTGGTGGAGAGTTGCACATTCTCACCACTTTCTGTGTGTAAATAAATTCCTCCTAAATTCTTTATTTGATCTGCCAATAGCTTGTACTTATGCCCTTTGTTCTGGACTCACCCACAATAGAAGCAGTTTCTCCACTTACATCCTATCTACTGATACATTTACCCACTAGCGCAGGGGTGCCATGGCATTTTTTAAAAATTGGTTTATGGGACGCGGGCGTCGCTGGCAAGGCCAGCATTTATTGCCCATCCCTAATTGCCCTTGAGAAGGTGGTGGTGAGCCGCCTTCTTGAACCGCTGCAGTCCGTGTGGTGATGGTACTCCCACAGTGCTGTTAGGGAGGGAGTTTCAGGATTTTGACCCAGCGACGATGAAGGATTGGCGATATACTTCTAAGTCAGGATGGTGTGTGACTTGGAGGGGAATTTGGCGGTGGTGGTGTTCCGATCCGCCTGCTGCCCATGTCCTTCTAGGTGGTAGAGGTCGCGAGTTTGGGAGGTGCTGCTGAAGAAGCCTTGGCGAGTTGCTGCAGTGCATCTTGTAGATGGTACACACTGCAGCCGCGGTACGCCAGTGGTGGAGGGAGTGAATGTTTAACATGGTGAATGGGGTGCCAATCAAGTGGGCTGCTTTGTCCTGGATGGTGTCAAGCTTCTTGAGTGTAGTTGGAGCTGCACTCATTCAGTCAAGTGGAGAGTATTCCATCACACTCCTGACTTGTGCCTTGTAGATGGTGGAAAGGCTTTGGGGAGTCAGGAGGTGAGACACTCACCACAGAATACCTAGCCTCTGACCTGCTCTTGTTGCCACAGTAGTTATGTGGCTGGCCCAGTTAAGTTTCTGGTCAATGGTGACCCCCCAGGAAGTTGATGGTGGGGGATTCGGCGATGGTAATTTTGTTGAACGTCAAGGGACGGTGGTTAGACTCTCGCTTGTTGGAGATAGTCATTGCCTGGCACTTGTGTGGCACGAATGTTACCTGCCACTTATCAGCCCAAGCCTGAACGTCGTCCAGGTCTTGTTGCATGAACTGCTTCATTATCTGAGGGGTTGTGAATGGCGCTGAACACTGCAGTCATCAGCGAACATCCCCATTTCTGACCTTATGTTGGAGGGAAGGTCATTGATGAAGCAGCTGAAGATGGTTGGGCCTAGGACACTGCTCTGAAGAACTCCTGCAGCGATGTCCTGTGGCTGTGATGATTGCTCTCCAACCACCACAACCATCTTCCTTTGTGCTAGGTATGAATCCAGCCAGTGGAGAGTTTTCCCCCTGATTCCCATTGACTTCAGTTTTACTAGGGTTCCTTGATGCCACACTTGGTCAAATGCTGCCTTGATGTCAAGGGCAGACACTCTCAACTCACCTCTGGAATTCAGCTCCTTTGTCCATGTTTGGACCAAAGCTGTAATGAGGTCTGGAGCCAAGTGGTCTTGGCGGAACACAAACTGGGCATCAGTGAGCAGGTTATTGGTGAGTAAGTGCCACTTGATAGCACTGTCGATGACACCTTCCATCACTTTGCTGATGATTGAGAGTAGACTGATGGGGCGGTAATTGGCCGGATTGGATTTGTCCTGTTTTTTGTGGACAGGACATACCTGGGCAGTTTTCCACATTGTTGGATAGATGCCAGTGTTGTAGCTGTACTGGAACAGCTTGGCTAGAGGCGCGGCTAGTTCTGGAGCACAAGTCTTCAGCACGGTAGCCGGGATGTTGTCGGGGCCCATAGCCTTTGCTGTATCCAGTGCGCTCAGCTGTTTCTTGATATCACGTGGAGTCAATTGAATTGGCTGAAGACTGGCTTTTGTGATGGTGGGGACCTCAGGAGGAGGCCTAGATCATCCACTCGGCACTTCTGGCTGAAGATGGTTGTGAACGCTTTAGCCTTGTCTTTTGCACTCATGTGCTGGGCTCCACCATCATTGAGGATGGGGATATTCATGGAGCCTCCTCCTCCTCTCATTAGTTGTTTAATTGTCCACCACCATTCACGACTGGATGTGGCAGGACTGCAGAGCTTTGATCTGATCCGTTGATTGTGGGATCATTTCTCCCGGAGTGGGACATAAATTGCCTAAAAACACTGAGAACCAATATGGCATCTATGCCGCTGACACAGGTTAGGTGCAGGAACTTGTGCCCCAAAATTGGCATGCGTTGTGCCCGTTTTACCCCCAATAAACAGGAGAAACGCACACCAATTTCTACCCCAGTGTGTCCAAATACCTTCTGCTGAATGTGGCCCACGCCAAGTGCCAGGACATCAGACAGGCCCACCATATAGAGGAGTCTGACTCCCCTGCACTACAACAACAACTTGCATTTATATGGCGCCTTTCGCATAGTAAAATGTTCCAAAGCACTTCACAGGAGCGATTATTAAACAAAATTTGACACCGAGCCACATAAGGAGATATTGGGACAGGTGACCAAAAGCTTGATCAAAGAGGTCGGTTTTAAGGAGCGACTGAAAGGAGGAGAGAGAGGCGGAGAGGTTTAGGGAGGGAATTCCAGAGCTTGGGACCTAGGCAGCTGAAGGCAGGGCCGCCAATGGTGGAGCGATGAAAATTGGGGATGCTCAGGAGGCCAGAATTGGAGGAGTGCAGAGATCTTGGTGGTGGGGGGGGTGGGGGGTTGTAGGGCTGGAGGAGGTTACAGAGATAGGGAGAGGCGATGCCAAGGAGGAATTTGAACAGGAGGAAGGTAATTGAAGGCACAACAATCTGGGTTTCTTTTGTTGGTGAACATGACTCTCCAAACGTTTTCATTACAATTCAGGAGTGAAATGATTAATGTCTACACCGAAGTACGAAGTACAAGAGTGACACGCCTAAAAAGGTATTGATAATTAACTCGTGGAACCTGACACATGAAGCTGGTCCCAGCAGGAAATTCACACAAACCACAGGGAGACAGACAATTCCTTCAGGCAGATTGTGTTCATTTAAAACCCACGTTTAATACCTTGTATGTTTCCTCATTTCTGTTTTGTTTTTATATATATATAGAAACGCTGCTTCAGCTTTTCCGAGACAGACCTGAGAAGCGGAGGAAATAGTTTGACCGGTTTTGGATGTTTGGGTGAGCAGGAGGCTCCCAGTCTCTCGGACTCCTTGACCGTCTTGCCCAGGGTTGGAGCAGCGAAGCGACCCGAGCAATCGGAGGCCAGCCCAGCCCAAGGGGAGCGGCCGCACTGCCCACACAGCCCGGGTGGCAACAGGCCCAGTGAGTTAGATGCCCGGGGATGTCGGGGTCCGGTTTCAGAATCTGAAAGGCTCGAGTCGCGCCCTGTCGAACGCCGAGTGCTGCACCCAAGTGCTACCGAAAGGAACCAGCGGCACCAAACGAGTTCTCCACTCGCTGCAGAGCAGAACCTCCCTGACTGGGCCGAGGAGATTTTAAATATCCACTTAGATAAAGGGGAGGGCATCAGTCACCGGCTCAGCAAGTCCCAATCCCCTGTTGAACCCCAGTTACAGGAATCCACACTGAACCGTGGCTCTGCCCAGACAGGGTCCAAGCAGAGTCTGGGGGCAAGTTGTGAATTGCTGGATGTTGCAGTGACCACCCTGCCCCGGGATAAAGCAACTCCTCCCAAAGCTGCCAAGATCAAATACGACATCATCATCACACTGACCAAAGAGGAAGGGTGCGGGCCAGCAGAGGGAGACGGTGATGCGAGCGGGTTAGTTGCGGGAGATACAGGTGCCCACGAGAGAGCGGAATCCGATCAGGCGCAAATGGCAGGACGGCTCTGGGATCCGAACCAACCTGCAGGGCGTGTTCCGGCTCCCCGCGCTGAGGAATGTCGGAGCTATGCGGCGGGTGTTCGGGGCACGCCTCTCGGCGCAGGAGGTGGCTCCGCCGGCCTGGGATCCGAGAGAAGAGGCGGACAGCTCGGAGAACACACCGCAACTTTACAACCCCGTCTGAGCCCCAGAGACCCCGGCTACAGTCGCTACCTGCAGAAGCCTCGCAACACTCAGGCTGAAAGGTGAGTGTCCCACACGCTGCCAAATCAAGCCGCTTCACTCAGAACAATCCTTTGCTCATTTTAAAAAAAGCATTTGGCTTTGCAGGTTTGTAAATGATTTACGTTCTGCCTCTGTCACTTTCTGTTGTAGTTAGAAGCGGGAGGAAACCTGGGGGGTTGAAGAGGTATCATTGACATGTCCATGGCTGTTGTCTCTCACTCTGACCTTGGTACCGGATCATTGTGAGGCTTGAGGCAGTGTGACTGACCCAGCTGCCGGCTGCTCCAGCTGACTTCAGGGCTGGCAGCGTGCGGCGCTCAGTCCAAACAAACCCGTAACATCCAGAAAAAGCACCTGCCACACACTGTCAGAGGAAGTTTTCGTTCTGTGTTAAAGGGATCAGGAGGACCCCTGTTAAAGAGGACGTCTCTGGGCGTTGGATGGGTTACTGAATGTGTCTGTGTTTGACGATTGTGGGATTTTGATCAGTTACTAACTGTGTGAGAGTTTGAGGAGTTACTGAGGGCTGGATTTCAATGACCCGTGGAGTCGGGTTTGGAGGCCTGTGGGGGGTTAAAGTTGCAGATTCGGGGGTCCCGACCCCATCCCGACTCCATTCCGCCTCCACGCAATTTTGACAAAATCGGTCGCGGGGCTTCCCGACTCCGTCCCGCCTCCAAGAGGCGGGAGAGGCCATTAAAGCCTTTAACAAGCCCTAAATTGGCTCAGTAATGCCATTTTGAAATGTTTTAGCTAGTTTAACCCTTTTGCGACGTGAAGTACGCCTGATGTGAAACACGCCAGTGAAACCTGGCGGGAGCACAAGTGGATAGCTGACTATCAGCTGCAGATGAAGGTAGTAGTAGTATTAGGTCTGAAAGTCGCCTCTGATGCTGCTGCATTGAATGTCTTCAGAGACTGCCTGGGAGGACTTGGTTGGAAAAAAATTCTCTCTCTCTCTCTCTCTCTCTCTCTCTCTCTCTCTCTCTCTGAGATGCTGCTCATTTTGCATCCAGGTCCTCTCACACCAAAGGCCAGGCAATCTCTGAGACCAGGCAGTCTCTGACCTGCAATGATGACATCATCAGAGGCGACTTTCAGACTGAAACCACTAATTGGTTCATGGGTTCCCACATGCTGGAACTCAATTGCCCAATTAAGTGAAAATTGCATCAATCTCCCACATCCAATTGCAGGCGGGTGGATAACACGAAATGCGGATGACATGACCCCAACCCGCCCCAGTATCAAAATCCAGCCCTGAGTGTCAGTGAGAGAGTTTGAGGAGTTACTGAGTGTCAGTGTGAGAGTTTGAGGAGTTACTGAGTGTCAGTGTGAGAGTTTGAGGAGTTACTGAGTGTCAGTGTGAGAGTTTGAGGAGTTACTGAGTGTCCGTGTGAGAGTTTGAGGAGTTACTGAGTGTCAGTGTGAGAGTTTGAGGAGTTACTGAGTGTCAGTGAGAGAGTTTGAGGAGTTACTGAGTGTCAGTGTGAGAGTTTGAGGAGTTACTGAGTGTCAGTGAGAGAGTTTGAGGAGTTACTGAGTGTCAGTGTGAGAGTTTGAGGAGTTACTGAGTGTCCGTGTGAGAGTTTGAGGAGTTACTGAGTGTCAGTGTGAGAGTTTGAGGAGTTACTGAGTGTCAGTGTGAGAGTTTGAGGAGTTACTGAGAGTCAGTGTGAGAGTTTGAGGAGTTACTGAGTGTCAGTGTGAGAGTTTGAGGAGTTACTGAGTGTCAGTGTGAGAGTTTGAGGAGTTACTGAGTGTCTTTGAGAGAGTTTGAGGAGTTGCTGAGTGTCACGTGGGAGTTTAAGGAGTTACTGCGTGTCGAATGAGAGGCACTTTTGTGCTTTGGATTTGAGATTGCCTAGTTTCATTTCACAGTGTAGCCTTGCCGACAGTGGAGTCCTCCATCCCATCAGTCCGGACTGGATTTAAACCCATATTGCAAAGGTGAAAGGGCAGTGTCAAAGAAACACCACCACCCAGTTTCCCTCCATTCAATGTAATGAGGAGCCAAGGTTAATATTGTTAATTTATCTGGAGAAAATATTTAAAGACTGGTTCCAAATAAACGGATCAAATTTTTTAAAATTATAATGCATAGTCATCATATTTTTTTATTTGCTGATTTTAGCTAAGTAAGCGTTTTAATATTTTAGTTGATCTCCTGTGAGGTTGCACATGGGGAGTGTAACCTTCAGGTGAACCACAGTTAGAGGGCATTGAATAATCAGGACATGCAAATGTAATCCAGTCCCCATTTTCAACTGATCCATTCTGTCCTTATTTTTATATCTCCATTACCAACTCCTGTGTCTACATTTATAATGGGAACTGCCCATGTAAACTACTGATGCTGCAGTGCCTCCACTGGCAGGTGGGTGCAATTACAGCGTGACACGTTTACATAGGCAGTCAGTCAGTCATACCCAGGCTGCCCATGCATGCCCCATTGACTAGCCTTCGCACTCTCTAATCTGCCAAGTTTCTGTGGTTTTGTGCATGTCGTTCTTCCATTGGAGTCTTCCTGTACATGGCTCTGTCATCTCCACTAAGACCTTCTGTGTGGTCTTCTATTGGCCAAGACCAATTCCATCACCTTCCCATCTTCAACCATGCTGAAATGCAATGACATAACAACACAATGGTATATTTGAGTCCAAGGATTACTGAATTCCTTTGGTCTGCTTTTTTCCTGCCCAAATAGAGTTCAGGTAGAGCTGCTAACTCTGGTTGGATATATTCGGATCATAGGAACAGGAATAGGCCACTCAGCCCCTTGAACCTGTATTGCCATTCAATTAGATCTTGGTTTATCTGTATCATAACGCCATTTAACTGCCTTGGTTCCATGTCCTTTAATACCCTTGCCTAACAAAAATCTATCAATCTATGTTTTGTGGGGGAGAGCGATCCAGATTGCCACTACCCTTAGTGTGAAGAAGTGCTTCCTGACACCACCCTTGAACAGCCCAGCTCTAATTTTAAGGTTATGTCCCCTTTGTTCTGGACTCCCCCAACAGAGGAAATAGTTTCTCTCTATCTAGTCTATCAAACCCTTTAAGCATCTTAAACACCTCAATTAGATCACCCCTTCATCTTCTAATGCTCAAGGGAATACAAGCCTCGTCTATGCAACCTGTCCTCATGATTTAACCCTTTTAGCCCCGGTATAATTCTGGTTAGTCTGCGCTGCACCCCCTCCATGGCCAATATATCCTTCCTGAGGAGTGGTGCCCAGAACTGAATGCAATACTCCAGATGGGGGTCTAGCCAGAGCTCTACAACTGTAGTATAACTTTCACCTTTTTGTATTCTATCCCCCTTCTGATAAAGGCTAACGTTCCACTTGCCTTATTGATTTTTTTTTACATAGTATTTATAGCACAGAAACAGGCCATTCGGCCCAACTGGTTAATGCCGGTGTTGGTGCCCCACACGAGCTTCCTCCCACCCTACTTTATCTCACCTTATCCTTCTATTCCTTTCTCCCTCATGTGTTTATCTAACTTCCTGTTAAATACATCTACACTATTCGCCTCAATACTCCTTGTGGTAACGAGTTCCACATTCTCACCACTCTCTGGGTAAAGAAGTTTCTACTGAATTCCCCCTTGGATTTATTGGTAACTATCTTATATTTATGGTCCCTAGTTTTGGTTTCCCCCACAAGCGGAAATATTTTCTCTGTCTACCCTATCAAGCCCCTTCATAATCTTAAATCAGGTCACCCCTCGGCCTTCTCATTTCTAGCGAAAAGAGCCCCAGCCTGTTAACCTGGTTCTTTCAGTAAAAAAAATTGGGTTTCCTTTGAAGCTTTGTGTCTACCTTGCTTGCATCTTGAAGGTCTCTGGCGAAACACTTTTAAAACAAATTATTTCATTTTTGTTTTTTCAGCAAAACAGGTCTTCTGAAGTTGGCTAGTTTACCAGGGCCTTTACAGCAAACAGGAGGTTTGGTAATTAACCAAGACGATACAAGAAAAGTGGGAGGTGACAACACTGGGACAATGAGCACCAACACCAGCAGCCAAGTAGGAGCTGAAACTGACCAGCACCTCTCCACACACATGCCTTCTCAAATTGCAGGGAGTCCTGACTCCTCGCATAGTTCAAGCAGCACAGCGCAGCAAAACAGTAAAGGAGGGCTTAGCAACACTATGAGTGGAACGTCAGGACAGCCAAATAGCTCCTCGCAACCGAGCACGGCAGATTTGAAACACGCAGTTTATGAAACATCCATTACAGATGAAGGCAGAGTTGTGAATGGAAGTGAGCCAACCCCATGGGATGGAAGGAACAGTGAGCAGGTTCTCTCTTTGTCAGGCAATCCAACACCGAGTAGTGTTGCGGTAAACATTGGCAGCCATAGCGCCATGAATTCAGTTCTGCACGTCGGGACAATTGGAGGTAATCCAGCTCAGCAGCCCAGCAAAGAGCCTAGATTTGGTAGAGGTGATATGCTGCAGAATGTAGGTTCATTTGGATATACTCAGCAGATATATACTCTCCAACAGAGCCCTGATCAGAATGGTCTCATTTCTAATACACTTCAATCTCTGAGCAATGAGGAAAATGTATCTGCAAAGTTGAAATTGGATCAAGTTCCTGTACCACAGCTGGTTGAAAACTCTCTCCTAAATCCCAAAAATGAACCACTTCAAAGATGCCCTACAGACTCCTTTGCAGCACGCACCATCAATTCAAAAAGTACTTTGGTTCAAAATCCTACAGAGGATTCAAAAAACTTCCAGGTTGAAAGCTCGATAGTTTTCAGTCCAAAGCCTCAAGCGGAGACACTCAAGTATACATACGAGGAGACAGGACAAGAGAAAAGTGGTGAGCAACACTTCCAACCAACCGGAAGCCCCATTCTAGAGAATGAATTGTCTTTCAATTACGCCTTCTTTCAAAATCAAAGGAAGAAAAGGGCCACAAATGCCTCTGATGACTCTGAGGGTCTTTCAGAAATAGATGGGTTTGTAGATACCCTTCGTAACTTGGATTCTCCCATGCTCTTGAGTCGGAACAAAAGTCCAAGAAATCAGAGGGTGCATTCCATCACTTCTTGTTTTTCCACATTACCTCCAATAGAAGAGGATCAAACCAATCCAAAGAGTTTTCTATCTTCATCAATCACCGAGAAACCACAGCAGCCTGTGGACCCTGCAGCCATCAGTGGGAAACCTTTGCCGAGCCTACCCATCCAACCAGTTTCACCGCTCCCTCGAATAGATTTCTCAAAGATGACAATAAATAAGGAAATTCTCACCCCTGGACAGATGATGAAGATGCAACTCGAGGATAGGCCCAAAGCTGGAGTCCAACGTGCTTCTGCAGAGAACAGCATAGTCTTCCAATCAACTCTTCTGGGGAGGACCAACTTGGAGTTCAGTGCGAATTCAGAAAGCAGTGAGCCCCTCAGTGGAGAGAGCACGTGGTCTCGAGTTGGCAGCAGCTTGTTGTACTCCAATTATCAGAAGCCCGTACAGTCTTTCTCCAGCAGGTCATTGGACCTCAACCTGCAATCAAAGACCGCAAGTCCAAGCAGCGGACCATCGACTACATTACCAAATTTCGCGGAGAGTAGCTTGTTGCACGAGGATGTCGGCACAACAGAAATGGCTGTGGGCCTCTCAACACCAACTTTCTTTACTAGCTCATTTGAAGATTGTTTGATGGACACTAGAAGGTCCAGCCTGCCCTCAGACATCTCTGACAGGCTGATGACTGGATATTCCAGTCTGCCAGATATTGGTAGGAATCTGCAGTCCCCCAGAATTTCTTTACCTTCTGATTTAGACTACTCCACTATTGCTGATAGAAAACCAGGAAAAGTGACGGCTTTTCCAGATGCGTGGGTGAGTAGAAAGTTTTCCCCCCCACCTTTTCCATTCCTGATCACTATCCAGCGATTCCATGCATTTACCTAATAATCTGCCTATTTCCCCCTCTAACCTGCCTTTGTTCTCCTGCGTCCAGCCTCAAGTTTGCTATGCCCTCTAATTTGGTATCCTCAGCAAGTTTTGATGTTGGTCCTCTATGCCCATATCACTTATGTATGTGGAGAACTAGGTCCTAACACAATCTTTAGGGCACACCACTAGTTACAAGGGGATATAGACAAGCTAAGTGAATGGGCAAGAACATGGCAAATGGAATATAATGTGGAATGATCTTATTGAATGGCCTACTCCTGCTCTTATTTCTTATGTTATCTCATCAATTAAGAAACAGCCACTTACTCATACATCTCTCTATCCATTACACAATATTACCTTTTATACCAAGGGTATCTTTGCAAAAGTCCCTTATGTGGCATTTTATCAAATGATTTGCTTCTCTGTCTCATAGTGTGATGGTCATTGAGGTTTTTGATGAGCTATTATTTGCAACATATGCCAACCCCAGTAAATGTCTGGGGAAAGATTGAATGGCAAATACTACAATACACACTTGTACTGTGCATAGTTCTTTTTGTTTTTAATTCATTCTTGGGATGTGGGCGTCGTTGGCAAGGGCCAGCATTTATTGCCCATCACTAGTTGGTGGTGATGGAACTTCAGAGGGCAAGGAGTCAACCATTACTGATACTAGCTTTTTATTCCAGATTTATTTAACTGAATTTAAATTCCCCAGTGGTGGGATTTGAACTACTTGATCATTAGTCCAGGCCTCTGGATTACTAGTCCAGTAACATTACCACGATGCTACCGTTCCCTGTCTCCATATTATAAGAAGGATACAGAGGCACTGGAGAAGGTGCAAAAACATTTACAAGGATGACACCAGAACTGAGAGGTTATACCTATCAGGAAAGACTGAACAGGCTTGGGCTTTTTTCTCTAGAAAAGAGAAGGTTGGGTGGTGACCTGATAGAGGTCTTTAAGATTATGAAAGGGTTTGATAGGGTAGACAAAGAGAAGATGTTTCCACTTGTAGGGGAGACCAAAACTAGGGGCCATAAATATAAGATGGTCACTAATAAATCCAATAGGGAATTCAGGAGAAACTTCTTTACCCAGAGCGTGGTTAGAATGTGGAACTTGCTACCACAAGGAGCAGTTGAGGCAAATAGCATAGATGCATTTAAGGGGAAGCTAGATAAGCACATGAGGGAAAAAGGAATAGAAGGATATGTTGATGGGGTGAGATGAAGTAGGGTGGGAGGAGGCTCATGTGCAGCATAAACACTGGCCTCTTTCTGTGCTATAAATTCTATGTAGTACCCAGCCCCTTTGCCAGTCCTGTGGTAACCAGCTTAGGTTGTCTTAGGTGGTTTGCTTAGAGTGTGGGTGAAGATTCAGGGTTCAACTAACAAGGTAAAACTAATTGAGTATCACTGACATGTGCAAGGTTTCATCCAAGTCCCAATGCTGCACTGTTCCATCACACATTGTCAGGCAACCATCACTCTGAACACCTGTTATTTGAGGTTCTGGTACAGCAATGCTTTGGAATATTCTGGGAGAAGGTCCCAAAATCTGTCAGTTCTTCTGAAAACACACAAAACTTGCACTTATACAGGTCGCCTCATGTAACAAAATGTCCCGAGGCACTTGTGGGGTGAATTTGTGTGCGCGCGCGGGGAGGGGGATGGTTTGGTTGTACACTGAGCATGGGATGGGGAAAGCATTAAGTGAGGTTGTGAAGACAATGTCAATGAGGTAGGTTTTGAGAAAGCTTTTGAAGGTGATGAGCAATGAAGGCTTTGTGAAGGAAACTACAGAGAGCAAGAGTGTGATGGTTGAAAGTTCTGCCAATGGGGGGTAGTTGGGAAGTGAATTCCACCCCCCCCACCCACCAAACATTGATGATGTAGACCTTTCTTCCTCTTCGATCATCTCCCTTTATCAGTGTGGTAATTTGGGGGGCAGTAAATTGCCCCTGGTCCCCGTCTTGCTTCCCATTCTTCATGTGTGATTATGACAGTGATGGAGTGTTCAAGTTGCAGCCTATCAGTCTATGAATCCTTCCACTACTTCACACCATTCTCCAAGTGAAGAGCGTGAAGATATCAAAACAACAGCATCAACCCTTTTCCTCACTTCTCTGCTGTCTCCTCGCCTGAAGTTGCTGGCTCTTGCTGGGCTACCTGTCTATGATTGCTGATAGCCCTCCAGTACCTTTTCAACTGTCCATTCTTCATATGACCATGCGAGTTAGCCAACTATTTGACTGTGGGCGGGGGAACTCACAGTCAAGCCAAATCCTATCTTAACTTGAAGTCCACACATAAACATTCTAACATGAGTTACTGGATAGTGATCGAGCAGTAACCTGGGCTGATTTTTTTTTTTCACCTCCCCTTAGTCCAGGGATGCAGAGACCAATTGTAGTGCTCCTATTGTCACTCCATCTAACTCAGCACAGACCGGGGATTGAACTTGGGGCTTTCCTAGTCTGTATGCCTCAGTACTGCCTGGAAAAGGCATCTACCTGAGTTAATAACCTGAGTTATTGGGGGGACCAGAGACTTTCACCTTGAACAACAAAATCACCCTGGGCCACATCTGTCCAGGGTGATGGAGGAACTATTCTCAACCCCACCCTCAAAAACTCCCAAAAGAGCAGAGTATGTGTGAGATAGATTCCAATCAAAAGTGTTTACGGCAGTGTTGATTATGAAGATGGATTATGGTTGAATATCTGGTTAGGAATTGAATTTCTTCTTAGACAAAGATCATCAAATATTCTAGAATGTCCGAATTACATTTCTTTGGCTGCACAGGTATGTGGTTTGTGGAATGAAAACAACCAGTTTGAATACTCTAGACTGTGACATGAGATTGAGATCCGAGAGTTTCGATTGATTGCCTTCCTGGAAGTTTCACCTGAGCTTACTTGCCTCAAGGGAGACTGAGTAGGTTTGGTAGTATCAGTAAAGGAAAGCGTAACAATAAGACTGATTGTGACTGGACGACAAGTTTTGCCAAACACATTTCATGGAAACAGTGCCCCTTTAAGACCTGGTGAAGTGCACCAAATCACAGAAAAGATTCCACTTTAGTACAGCAAGAAACTTCTGTGATGTACATATGAGTGAGTGTAATGACAAATGCTCTTTGGGAACCCAAGTTAGCAGCTGTACTCTGAAGTACAGGTTCAGTGGAATTTAGAGAATTTTCAACATGTTGAAAAATATGTCACCAAACCACTCTTGCAGCAGAGCTGGATTGATACAGGAGCAAATTCAACACATGGAGCAGGGCCAAAATCAATTAAAGTGCAGACATGCTGACAGAATGTGGGCTCGGTTTTGCCCCATGAAATGGCTGCGATGGGTTTGACATTGTTCAATAAACACAGAAAACTTGCATTTCTACAGCACTCCTCATGTACGGAGGCATCTCAGAGTGCCTTGAAGGAGAGTGAACAGGGCAAGATGGGCAAGTAGCAGTAGGAGTGGTTGCCCATGGTGGAACAGAGGGAGCGAGGAATGAGAATGAAATCACTAGGAGGAGTTGGCGGGTGGATGTGGGGATCTGCAGCTGGAGGAGGTCACAAAGTTAGAGAGAGGCAAAGCCATAGAGGCATTGGGAAGTGAGAACAAGAGACTAAGGGCTGGATTTTGATACTGGGGCGGGTTGGGGTCATGTCATCCGCATTTCGTGTTATCCACCCGACTGCAATTGGATGTGGGAGATTGATGCAATTTTCACTTAATTGGGCAATTGAGTTCCAGCATGTGGGAACCCATGAACCAATTAGTGGTTTCAGTCTGAAAGTCGCCTCTGATGATGTCATCATTGTTGCTGCATTGCAGGTCAGAGGCTGCCTGGCCTTTGCTGGATGCAAAATGAGCAGCATCTGAGAGAGAGAGAGAATTTTTTTTGCATCCAGGTCCTCTCACAGCAAAGGCCAGGCAGTCTCTGAAGACATTCAATGCAGCAGCATCAGAGGCGACTTTCAGACCTAATACTACTACTACCTTCCTCACATCTCCATTGTAATAGTGGACCTGCTATCCACTTGTGCTCCCGCCAGGTTTCACTGGCGTGTTTCAGATCAGGCGTGCTTCATGTGGGAAAAGGGTTAAACTAGCTAAAACGTTTCAAAATGGCATTACAGAGCCAATTTAGGGCTTGTTAAGGGCTTTAATGGCCTCTCCCGCCTCTTGGAGGCGGGACGGAGTCGGGAACACCGCACACGATTTCATCAAAATTGTGTGGAGGCGGAATGGAGGCGGGATCGGGTCTGCCCGCCACTTTTCGCAATTTTAACCCCCCACACGCCTCCAAACCTGCCTCCACGGGTCTATGAAAATCCAGCCCTAGGAATTAGTTCCCTGGGACCCGGGGAGCCAGTGGAGCTTGGCAAGGGCAAAGGGATGCTGGTGTGGGTATGAGCTAGCTTATGTCAAGAGGTCTTGAGGGAAAATTGGATCTCGGGCAGAAAATAGAACAATGTAACCTAGAAACAGCTTCAGAATAATTTCCCCCTTTTTCCTCTTTTACACCATTCCCAATTTTCTTCCCTCCTCTCTTGAAGGCGCTGTCAATTCTGATGGGGGCGTAAATGGGTGGTAGATGACTGGCTGCCCATTATACACCCAGCCCGACTTTTCCTTTCCAATGAATTCAATGAAAGAAAAATCGGGCGAGGGTGTATAACGGGTAGTGGATCCGATAATGCTAATTTTACGCCCCCTCCGATTGTCGACTCTCACTAGGTTACGGGTGTCTGTGTGTGTGTGTGTCAGGCTACAAAATGGAGAACTGAAATTCAGCTCGATGCACAAAAGAGTGCGGTAAACACAGGACAGGTGAGTCAAGCCTCTGGGAAAAGAAAGATTCTTGACATCTAAGCTAACTCTTCGATTATGTATGTTACAGTCACACCCTCTATTCCAACCCTCACAGCCCACTTGACAGGTACTCGTGTCACTGACCGCGAAACAGCTCTAATTAATCAAAAATTTTACCAATATATATTTTGATTTTCAGAAATTCAAACCAAAGGAACAAGGAAAAATTAACCCACGACCTGGCAAGGTAAGAAATACAAATCGCAGGGGAAGGAAAGCCTCTTCTTAGACCTGCTCCATTCAAATTAAATGTGCACTACACCTCGGTGGACTTCTCCAAGTAGCCTTGAACCTTTTTTTCTTTGTTGCAATCTTTTTTGTTTTTCTCTTTTATTGATGCTACGAGGGTCACTGGTCCTCGGAAATTTCCTCTTGTGACCCTCTTGCTTCCCAGCAACATCATCCTACTCCCGCTTCCCCCTTGCTCGCTCCCTCCCTTCTCGCTCCCACCTTGCTGTGTTGAAAGCCAGACTCATCACACTGTCTTCTACTCTGGCTCATTCTTTCCCAGGAACACACCCCTCTCCACCTTCAGTTTCTCCCTTCCTCCCATGGTCTACGACCTTTTAAAAACCTAATCTTCTTCACTTTTTGACTTACCTTGTCTCCTCACTGACTCTTCAAGCTGGTGGTGTCCTGCACTAGTCTTGCACCCGGGTTTCTTAATTTTAAAAGAGAAATGGGTTAGGTGCATGATAACACCTGCTCTTGGACTGCAAGGGTGTTGATAATCTGATGGCATCAAGTAGCCTTGCCAGCTGTACCTGTGAAGGCAAATTGATGCCATTCAGAGAGCTCTGGAGCAATTAAATCAATGAACCAATTCTGGGCACCACACTTTAGGAAGGATGTCAAGGACTTGGAGAGGGTGCAGAGGAGATTGATTAGAATGATACCAGGGATGAGGGACTTATTACGTGGAGCGACTAGAGAAACTGGGATTGTTCTCCTTAGAGCAGATAAGGATAAGGGAAGATTTAATAGGGGTGTTCAAAATCATGAAGGTTTTGAGAGAGTAAATAAGGAGTTTCTACTGGCAGAAGGGTCAGGTAACCAGAGGACACAGATTTAAGGTAATTGGCAAAAGAGCCAGCAGGGAGATGAGGAGAATTTTTTTTTTTACGCAGCGAGTTGTTATGATCTGGAACGCACTGCCTGAAAGGGCGGTGGAAGCAGATTCAACAGTAACTTTCAAAAGGGAATTGGATAAATACTTGAAAAGGAGAAAATTGCAGGGCTATGGGGAAAGAGCAGGGGAGCAGGGACTAATTGGACAGCTCTTTCAAAGAGCTGGAACAGGCACAATGGGCCGAATGGCCTTTTTCTGTGCTGTAAGACTCTACAATTCTATGAGTGAAGGAATGGCAGAAAGATTTACCATTGGAACAAAAACATAAAAGCAATGTACTGTGAATCAGGGAATGCGAAACTTGTATCTGATAAAGATACCCTACTTTATGCAGTCCAGTGGACATCTGGGGTTTAGAAAAATGAAGCATAGCTCCTTTCACATCCTCAGGACTTCCCAATCAATTACTTTTTGAAGTGTAGTCACAGTTATTATGTGGGTAAACGTGGCAATCATTTTCCACACAGCAAGTCCCATGTACAGCGATGAGGCGAATCCGCAGATATGTTTTGCAGAAGGAAAGTTGGCCAGGGCATCAGGAGAACTCTCTTGCTCTTCTTCTAGTAGTGCCATGGGATTATTTACCATCACCTGAAAAGGCAGACGAGGCCTCGGTTTAACACCTCTGACAGTGCAGCACTCCCTTAAATTGAATTATCAGCGTAGACTTTGGCTTAAAATCCGAAACCTTCTGACTTAATGTTGAGAATCTCACCGTGGAGCCAAACATGGACTATTTAGTGCTGTGTCACTCAACTTTCTTCTATAAAAAGAAGCTGGATGAGTACCTAGATAAGAGCAAAACTGAAGATTAAAGGGATGAATACGGACCAAGGTGTCTAAACACTTCTGAACACTGCCTTTAGGAGCTCGAGCAAGGTATATGTAGAATGTAGCCAGTCAATGCAGAATACAGCAGGTGTGTTACAGGGAGAGCTCAAGGCTTCGAATAACATCAGCAAAATACTCCAAAAATTCCTAGTTTTTACTGCACACAAGAATAGACAGGTTTTGCCTGTGTTGGCAAAGTGTGGTTGTTCTGGCAAGATTATTCATGTAATGAAACTTCCCGAGAGGATTCACTGGGGAAGAGGGGGCTGAGACTCAGACACCGAGCAGGAGTTGGAAGAGGTGATTGAAAGTGAGGAGGCTTTTAAAGGTGCGGACAGATGTAACAAGGTGGAGAGGTGCTTCACCCAAGTGACCAAAGTACAGAAATCAAATCTCATCCCAGCGATGCTTAGACTTGTACAGTGATTCGCCACAATCTTGAAAAAGGAAGGCTGAGGGGTGAACTAATAAAGGTCTTTAAGATTTTGAAAGGGTTCGATAGGGTAGACATAGAGTGGATGTTTCCACTTGTGGGGAGACCAGAACTAGGGGCCATAAATATAAGGTGAGCATGCAGGTGCAACAGGCGGTCAAGAAGGCAAACGGTATGCTGGCCTTCATAGCAAAAGGGTTGGAATACAGGAACAGGGATACCTTGCTGCAGCTGTACAGGGCACTGGTGAGACCACACCTCGAGTACTGTGTACAGTTTTGGTCGCCTCATCTGAGGAAAGATGTTCTTGCCATGGAGGGGGTGCAGCGGCGATTCACCAGGCTGATACCAGGAATGGTGGGATTGACCTATGAGGAGAGACTATGTAGTTTAGGGATGTACACACTGGAGTTTAGAAGATTGAGAGGGGACCTCATAGAAGTGTATAAAATTCTGACAGGTCTAGACAGACTAGATGCAGAAGGAATGTTTCCCTTGGCGGGTGAGAACAGAACTAGAGGACATAATTTAAGGATAAGGGCTAAACCATTTAGGACAGAAATGAGGGGGAATTTCTTCACTCAGAGGGTGGTGAACCTGTGGAACTCATTGCCACAGAGGGCAGTGTACGCCAGCTCATTAAATATATTTAAGAGGGAATTAGATATATTTCTACAGGCAAAAGGGGTTAAGGGTTACGGAGAGAAGGCGGGGACGGGATACTGAATTGGAGGATCAGCCATGATCTCATTAAATGGCGGAGCAGGCTCGAAGGGCCGGATGGCCTACTCCTGCTCCTATCTTCTAAGTATCTATGTAAATCCAATAGGGGATTCCGGAGAAACTTCTTTACCCAGAATGTGGAACTCGCTACCACATAGAATAGTTGAAGTGAATAGAATAGATGCATTTAAGGGGAAGTTAGATAAGTACATGAGGGAGAAAGGAATAGAAGTTTATGCTAATAGGTTAAGATGAAGTAAGGTGGGAGGAGGCTCGTGTGGAGTATAAACGCCGGCACAGACTGGTTGGGCTGAATGATCTGTTTCTACGCTGTAAATTCTATGTGAAAGATCAAATTATTTGCACGTCTTTTTTACAACACTCCAGGAAGTATTGCAAGTAACAGCTCTAATTACAGCCAAACAAGTTCTCCAGCTGCCAGTCAGGTGATGTTTTAATTGCTCCACAGCCACAGATCGAAGGAATTCCTCATAAAGCCAAACCATTCTTAAAAAAAAACAATCCTCTCCGACTAAAATCATGTGAGAATTAAAAACAAAACAGCAGCCCTCCATCACAATCACTAAAGTACAACGTTGAATTTCCTGGAAAGTATGAACACATCACACGTCTCCATCAAACGTACAGCTCTTCACAATGGGACAAAGCAGTTCCTTCAAATCAAAAGAACAAGAGCTGCCAATTAAATCAAGCAAACAAACGCGCGATGAAACCTAAAACAGAAGCAAAAACACTGTGGATGCTGAAATCTGAAACAAAACCAGGAACTGCTGGAAACGCTCAGCAGGTCAGGCAGCATCTGTCAAGAGAGAAACCACGTTAACGTTTCAGGTCGATGACCGTTCATCAGAACTGCTATCGATCTGAAACATGAACTCTGTGGTTTATTCTCTCCACAGATGCTGCCTGACCTGCTGAGTTTTTTGTTTTTATTACAGAATAAGACCTCCCAACTCACCGAGCAGAGCAGGGCTGGGGCGAGTCCAGTGACTTTTCAAAATAACCCTGTACTGTGAACAGTTCTGGTCTCCGTATTACAAAGAAGGATATAGAGGCACTGGAGAAGGTGCAAATTTTTTTTTACATGGTTAGGTATCAGGAAATATTGAACAGGCTGGGGCTCTTTTCTCTAGAAAAGAAAACACTGATAGCAGTCTTTAAAATTATGAAGGGGTTTCGATAGAGTAGACGTAGAGAAAATGTTTCCACTTATGGGGGAGTCGAAAACTAGGGGCCATAAATATAAGATAGTCACTAATAAATCCAATAGGGAATTCAGGAGAGACTTCTTTACCCAGAGACTGGTGAGAATGTGGAACTCGCTACCACAAGGAGCAGTTGAGGCGATTAGCATAGATGCATTTAAGGGGAAGCAGGATAAACACATGAGGGAGAAAGGAATAGAAGGATGTGTTGATCGGGTTAGATGAAGAAGGGTGGGAGGAGGCTCGTGTGGAGCGTAAACACCGGCATAGACCTGTTGGGCCGAATGGCCTGTTTCTGTGCAGTAAATTCTATGTAACTCACGATGAGCTCAACGCTCAAACCTGCACCCCAGGTGGGTGATGACGCCTATAGCTGGTCCTCTCTCTGGAGTAGATCAACTCCTCACAGCTCCTGACTGTCTCCTTTTCTATCTCCCATCTCTCTTTCTCTCACGATTTAGATCATCGTTTACGACAAGCCGAACTTCTCCGGTTTTCAGAGAGAAATCACATGTGACGTGCCCGATTGCTTATCGTGGGTGTTTCCTGCTGTCATTTCGATACGGGTTATTCGAGGATGGTAAGTCCAATGCAGACACTTCACAATTGGCCACTTACAAACTACTTTTTTGAGGGTATGTTAACTACTAATCCTCTACCACCACTGATATTATCCCCTTGCCTCTCTTCCTCACTGTAAAAGACATTAATTATTTTTAATTTGCTATTAACTTTTAAGGAGGTTAAGTTGGGCCACGTAGCGCCCATTTTTCAGGAGCTACGTGGCCTCCCAGGGCCCCAAAATGGCAGGCAGGATGCATGCGTGTGCACCCGACCAGAACGTGTGCTGCCGCCATATTGGTAAAGGATAAACAAGAGGCGTCCTTAATCCAGGCCTGAAACAGGAGTTAGGCCGTCTGCATATGTAAATGCAACCAAGGAGGCTGAGGGAAGACCTAATTGAAGTGTATAAAATTATGAGGGGCCTAGATAGACCTATTTCCCTTAGCAGAGGGGTTGATAACCAGGGGGCATAGATTTAAAGTAATTGGTCGGAGGTTTAGAGGGGATTTGAGGAGAAATCTTTTCACCTAGACGGTGGTGGGGGTCTGGAACTCACTGATTGAAAGAGTGGTAGAGGCAGAGACCCTCATCACATTTAAAAAGTGCTTGGATGTGCACTTGAAGTGCCGTAACCTACAAGGATACGGACCAAGTGCTGGAAAGTGGGATTAGGCTGGATAGCTCTTTGTCAGCCGGCACAGACAAGATGGACCGAATGGCCTCCTTCTGTGCTGTAAATTTCTATGATTCTATGATGAACAATGATCCTGTCACTGAGAGTTCATGTGATTGCAAAAAGAAACGCCTGTGGCCTTGTTCTGATCTTTCTTAGCTGGGTGGCCTACGAGAAGCCGGATTATAAAGGGAAGAAGTTCATGTTTGCAGAGGAGGATGTAGTGTTGGTGGACCCCTGGTCAGAGGAAATTGAAAAGGAGACCAAAGATCCTCACCCCAAGCCGCCTCCTACCAAACCCATCGTCATCGGCTCCCTCAGGAGAGCGGTCAGGGTAAGAGAATCTGGAAAAAGTATTTCCTTTGTGTACTTTAAAAAAAAAAAATAATAATTCTCAGGATGTGGCCGTTGCTGGCAAGGCCATATTTATTAGCCATCCTTCGGTGCCCGGAGAAGGTGGTGGTGGGCCTTCTTGAACTGCTGCAGTCCGGTTATTCTTTGTATCGATTTGAAGCAATTGAGTGGCTTGCTCGGCCACTTTAGAGGGCATTTAAGAGTCAACCACATCGATGTGGGACTCTAGTCACATATAGATCCAGACCGGGTAAGGATGGCAGGTTTCCTTCCCTTAAGGGACATTAGTGAACCAATTGGGTTTTTATGACCTTCCCGACAGCTTCGTGGTCACTTTTACTGATACCAGCTTTTTATTCCAGATTTTTTAAACTGAATTCAGATTCGCAAACTGGCCTGGTGGGATTTGAACTCGTGTTCTCTAGATTACTGATCCAGCAACATAAAAGCTGTATAAAGAGATCCCTAACCGTTATAAGATATAAGCATCTGAAACCCTGAGGTGTCTTGCTGCCTTGGAATGATGCTCTAGAGCAAACTTTGCATTTGGTCAGAGTTTCAAATGCGATTGTGGATTGTCCAGTAAATCTTAGCTTCATACTGTAAAGACTCTCCTCTAAAGTGGCTCGTGTATAATAAAACCCTCCACTCTCCAGCCCAAAGCAAATGTAAATAATCTATGACGACAGCAGCAACAACTTGCATTTATATAGCGCCTTTAATGTAATACAATGTCCCAAGGTGCATCACAGGAGCGTTATCAGACAAAATTTGACACCGAGCCACATAAGGAGACATTGGGATAGGTGACCAAAAGCTTGGCCAAAGTGGTAGGTTTTAAGGAGTGACTTGAGAGGGAGATAGAGGTAGAGAGGGGGAGATGTTCCGGGAGGGAATTCCAGAGCTTAGGCCCTAGGCAGCTGAAGGCACAGCCACCAATGGTGGAGCGATTATAATCGAGGATGCACAAGAGGCCAGAATTAGAGGAGCGCAGAGATCTCGGAGAGTTGTAGGGCTGGAGGAGGTTACAGAGAGCGGGAGGGGCATAACAAAAGCTAGGCAAGTCAAGAGTTAAGTCAGGAAGCACTTTTTCACACAAAGGATAGTGGCAATCTGGAACTCTCTCCCCAAAAGGCTGTAGATACTCGGGTCAATTGAAATTTTCAAGCCTGAGATTGATAGAGTTTTGTTGGGTGAGGGTGTCGAGGGATATGGAGCTAAGGCGGGTTAATGGAGTTAAGATACAGATATACAGATCAGCCATGATCTAACTGAATGGTAGAACAGGCTCGAGGGCCTGAATGGCTGACTCCTGTTCCTATGACATTTGATTTTGATACGTACTGACTGTTTCACACACTACCAACACTGCACACAAGAGGGAGCAGGAGACTGTTTGAAAGAGACCGGGATGTTGGTGAGTGCAGGAGAGCAGGACTGGGCTACGAGTAGGTGACTGCCTACTCCTTGGTGAGCTAAGGCACCATCCACCACAATGACCTGTAGCTAACACACTCCTCCCCTCACTTCAATCCCCAAACTGTGACTTCAATTTCTAATCTGATACACGAGTATGGCAGTAGTTTCTCTGTCCCAATGTCCGCAGTGCTGGTACAAGGCCTCTATTGAAAGGCTGTCCAGAAGTGATAAAAAGCTGGCTGCACTATAGTGCTGGGTCAGTGAATTTAGATATCTGCAAAGTGAAATCCCCAAACTATGGGTGTGATACAACAACAACAACTTGCATTTATATAGCACTTGTAACATAGTAAAATGTCCAAAATGTCCAAGGCGGTTATGAAACAAAATTTGACACCAAACCACATAAAGATCTATTAGGACAGGTGACCAAAAGCTTGGCCAAAGAGGTAGGTTTTATGGAGTGTCCATTCAAGGCTGGTGTCAGGAGGCACTTCTTCACACGAAGGGTAGTGGAAATCTGGAACTCTTCCCCCCTAAAAAGTTGTTGAGGCTGGGGGGGTCAATTGAAAATTTCAAAACCGAGATTGATAGATTTTTGGCAGGCAAGGGTAATAAGGTTAACGGAACCATGGCGGGTGGATGGAGTTAAAATACAGATCAGCCATGATCTAATTTAACGGCAGAACAGGCTCGAGGGGCAGAATGGCCTCCTCTTGTTCCTATGCTTCTGCAAAGCAGTGCAAGCGATATATACAACTGCCCCCAATAACTAAATTGAGAGGTTGCACAACACCAGGTTATAGTCCCAACAGTTTTATTTTAAAATTTGATTTAAAATAAAACTGTTGGACTATAACCTGGTGTTGTGCGACCTCTCAATTTTGTCCACCCCAGTCCAACACCGGCATCTCCGCATCATGCCCAATAACTAAACCAGAGTAAAGTCTACGAGAAGGTGATCCATTGAAAGTAGCTCCATAATGACCGAGCTTTGTTAATCAGAGTCATTCCATGACACATCATTTCTTTGGGTTGTTGTATTTCAGGACTACACCACACCACAAATAACTTTGTACCCAGAGGCCAACGGAGAGGGGAAGAAGCTGACATTTTACGGTGAATCCGAGGATATTCGGATATTCGGCTATCCACCAAAAACGACCTCCATCATTGTGAATTCCGGACTGTGAGTCTCTTGGCACTGTTGTTAAAGGGTCTCATTATATGACTATTGATGGCTCAGTTGGATTAACTGTGCCCCAAGTGCGTTGCTGAACGTTCTTTCCTACTCATTCGTATCTTCTCCCATCACTGTGAGTGCCCTTTATGCCTGGCACTGTCCCTGTATCAAGCTGGCGAGCAGGGTCCCATTCTCAAGCCACGTGTCTATGCCATTATGAGATGGGTGTGGGCAGTGTGACAAAAAGAAAGAACTTGCATTTCTATAGCGCCTTTCACAACCTCAGGACATCCCAAAGTGCTTCACAGTCAATGAAGCACTTTTTTTGAAGTGTAGTTACTGTTGTAATGTAGGAAACGCAGCAGTGAATTTGCACACAGCAAGCTCCCACAAACAGCAATGTGATAAAATGCTTCAGTGGAGTTGGTTGAGGGATAAATATTGAACAGGACACCCGGGGAGAGCTCCCCTCCACCTCTTTGAATAGTGCCGTGGAATCTTTTACGTCCACCTGAGAGGGCAGACAGGGTTTAATGTCATCTGAAAGATGGCATCTCCGACAGTACAGTGCTCCTTCAGTACTGCACTGAAGTGTCAGCCTGGATTATGGGGCTCGAGTCTCTGGAGTGGGTCTTGAACCAATGACCTTCTGACTCAGAGGTGAGAGTGCTACCCACTGAGCCACAGCTATCCCCGGTGAACTGACTTGTCCTCCCTCCTCTGGTCTCCATCATGGAGCGACCTTGCATGCTGGCACATGAAAATGTTTTCAGGACAGTTTCTGGGATCCTGAGCTTCATAAATAGAGACATAGGGGGAAAAATTGAGTCACGCCCCCTTTGGGGCGCTAACTTCGCCGGGGCGCTACTTTTAATGCCCCATAAAAATTAGCGCCCCCGCGCCGGAAATTGATTAGTTGCGCCCCAAGAGGGAAGCGGGGCGCTACTGGAAGCGCCCCGCAGGCGCTGCAGCACGTCGCACCGCGGTATTGCAGGCCTTCCTCCCCTTCTTAAAGGGGAGGGTCCTTGCGCAGCGCGAATCGGGGCCCAGCTGGGCCCCCGGGGATCGGGAGTGCCGGCAAAAGAGCCCGGCACTCAAGAGAAGTGCTGGGCTCTTGGAGCGCAGCCGGCACTTCGCGGGGGGGGGCTTCACGGGCGCCGGGGACAGCAACAAAAATGGCCACCCGCCACCTCCCCTTTAACTAGCGCCGCCCCGGCTGCAGGTAGGCCCCCCTAACCCCGTCGGACATAGCGTCCGGTGGTAAGTCAAGGGGCGCTACCGAAGATCGCAGCCGGAGTGCGAGCGGGGCGCTGCGCACGGCGATGACGTCATCGCCAGCGGCGCAGCGCCACCACTAACCTCCCGCTGAATTTCGCGGGAGGCGTGGGTGGCGCCGCACCCGGGTGCTAGTTGCTTTGCGCCCCATTAGCGCCCTCTTAAGGCACTAACGGGAGGCGCAAACCAACTGAATTTTTCCCCCATAGAGTACAAAAGCAAGGGCTATGGGGAAAGAGCAGGGGGAGTGGGAATAATTGGATCGCTCTTTCAGAGAGCCAGCACAGGCACGATGGGCCGAATGACCGCCTTCTGTGCTGCATCATTCTATGACATATTGGCCATGAATTTCCCCATAGCCACTCCCACTCCATATCTTCCCGGGAGGGTCGCGGAAACCCCGTTGACACGTGCACCTGGGGTCCACACCGTCAACAGCAGCGATGGTGCCACAATTGGCCTCAGGACTGCTGGGCTACAGAGGGTCCTGCTCCTGATTGCTATCCCCTGACCCCTGTGTACACATCAGGTGAGGGTGGGATCAGGCCTGACTATGATGCCCTCCTTGGTTGAATATCCTGGCAACACTCGCTGCCTAGGTTACCACATGAAGAACGGGTACATGTGGTCAGTTACTGGAGGGCAACCAGCATTTGTGGAGTAACGCTGAGGAACAGTCGGTGTCTTCAAGAGAGGAGGGGAGAGAAAGAGGGGCTTTGGAGCAGCAGCAACAACAGCAGCAACTTGCATTTATATAGTGACATGAATCTTGTCATTCATGTATGAAGTAATACTGGGTGGCCTGCTGGTGGCGCTGTCCAGGGAGAGTATAAATACTCGGGCATGGGCCCAGCTTGCTTAGGACATTCCTCAACAGGAACTAGTGAAGGACACAACTAGATCTCTATGTTGAAAAACAGTTGATTAAAGCTTTGTTTAACGCTTAGACCAAGTGCCTAGTAGTTTTCTTACGTCATATAGTACCTTTAATGTAGTGAAACATCCCAAGGCGCTTCACAGGAGCGTAATCAAACACCAACGCACATAAAGAAATATTAGAACAGGTGATCAAAGTGGCAGGTTTTAAGAAGTGTCTTAAAGGAGGCAAGAGAGGTTTAGGGAGGGAATTCCAGAGCTTAGGCCCTAGGCAGCTGAAGGCACGGCCGCCTATGGTGGAGCGATTAAAATCGGGGATGCGCAAGATGCCAGAATTGGAGGAGCGCAGAGAATCTCGGAGGGTTGTAGGGCTGGAGGAGGTTCCAGAGATGGGAAGGGGGTGACGACCATGGCGAGATTCTGAACACAAGGATGAGAATTTTACAACCGATTTAAAAAGATCCACACTAATGTCTCTCTATCTCTGCAGGTGGTTTCTTTACGAAGAGCCTTTCTTCGAAGGCCAGCAATATGCCCTGGAAGTGGGTGGCTATCGAACGCTGGAGGAATGGGGAGCAGAGAAAGCACAAGTGGGATCGCTGATGGCTCTACAAATGGTACAGTCGCAAACCCGGGGCAGCGTAAAAATATCAAAAGGGATGTCATTACTAGCCAATTTCCCCAGCGTACTAATGGGGGAAAAGTATGTGTTGGGACACTGGCCCAGTGGAAGCCTGCTATCTTAGGTCTCCCTCCCACCAGGTTTGCTCTCATGATAGCACTGACAGGGTGGGGGGCGGGGGGGGGCAGCTATCCCAGAATTACAAACCATCAGGAATGTCTGAGCAGGCTGGGGATCTTCTCTCTGGAAAAGAGAAGACTGAGAGGAGACCTGATGGAGGTCTTCCAAATTATGAAGGGGTGGATGTGGAGAAACTGAGTCTACTTGTGAGTGAGATCAGAACAAGAGGCCATAAATATAAGAAAGCCTCTAACAGATCAAATATTCCAGGCTGTACAGTCAAGTACTGAGTGTCTTGTGTGATTTATTTGCAGGGTGCGCCCAGGGTGGAGAAACCGTACGAACCCAAGGTATGAAAACATCCAGTGGAATGGATCATTTGTTTCACTGCAGACCGATTTATGTTGATACATCTTGGGGGAGGGAACTTTGTAGAAAAAAATAATATTTTATTTATATATGCCTTCACTCTCCTTTCTCTTTCCTCTCCCCCTCTCCACCCCTCCTTTCAGTCTTCTCTCTTCCTTTGCTTCTATCTCTCTCTGTCTCTCTCCTCATTCTCTCTTCTGGCAAGCCCAGCATTTATTGCCCATCCCTGGCGGCCCTGTAAAGTTGGTGGTGGGCCGCCTTCTTGAACCGCTGCAGTGTAGCAGTTTGATACAACTGGGTGGCTTGTTAGGCCACTTCAGAGGGCAGTTAAGAGTCAACCACGTTGGTGTGGGACTGGAGTCACGTATAGGCCCAGACCAGGTAAGGACAGCTGGTTTCCTTCCCTAGAGGGACATTCCTGAACCAGTTGGGTTTTTGCGATAATCCGACAGCTTCATGGTCACTTTTACTGATATCACATTTTTATTTCTAGATTTTTAAAACTGAATTCACATTCTCAAACTTTCTTTTGATCTCACGCTCTCCGGATTATTAGTCAAGACCTACTGGATTACTAGTCCAGTACCATAACCACTACACTACTGTACCCAGATTACATTCCACACTGGCCTGTTGCAATGACTCTTCAGGAGCACATCCATACAGCTGTGAGGTGCACTCTCATCTACTCTTTCCAGCCTTGCTGCTGACCAGTACAATGGATCCCGGCCCTTCACCTGGGTTTCCCGATTTTTAAAAAGTCTGTTGTTCTCCTTCCAGGTCAGCGTTTTTGAGAAACTTTGCTTTGCGGGGAGAAGCAGAGAAGTTTACGATGACTCCTCGGACTTCCTGTCTAGATACCCCAACAATGGCGCCCCTCTCTCAAACGTCGGCTCCGTAAAGGTGTATGGAGGAATGTGAGTACCTCGACACGGGAATACATTACAGTACAGCAAGGGTTTCACGTGGCCTGGCAATGCAGCTCCCTAATCACTGACTCTTTGGGGAGGAGCTGTGGTGGGGGTGTGGGGGGGGGCGGGCGATTTCCAACCACTCTTCCCCCAATCCATTTCCTTGGGTCAGGAGCCATTTACAATGCAGGGCTGGCAGTATATAAGTAATTATTCATTGTATTATTAGCAAGGTGATGGGTTTCCACCAACATGATGCATTACTGACATTAGTGTCATCTGTGGCTCAGTGGGTAGCACTCTCGCCTCTGAGTCAGAAGATTGTGGGTTCAAAATCTAGGCTGACACTCCCAGTGCAGTACTGAGCAAGTGCTGCACTGTCGGAGGTGCCGTCTTTTGGATGAGACGTTAAACCGAGGCCTAGGGAACAGATGTAAAAGATCCCACGGCACTATTTCGAAGAAGAGCAGGGGAGTTCTCCCCGGTATCCTGGGCCAATATTTATCCCTCCACCAGCATCACTAAAACATTTGATCTGGTCATTTATTTCAGTTGCTGTTTGTGGGACCTTGCTGTGCGCAAATTGGCAGTCACGTTTCCTATATTACAACAGTGACTCCACTCTAAAGTACTTCATTAGCTGTGAAGGGCTTTGGGATGTCCTGAGGTCGTGAAAAGCGCTACAGAATGCAAGTCCTTTCTTTCTATTCCCCGCACTCTCAAAAAAGGTGGCTGGATGTTTATTCATGAAGACACTGCCCTTTAAATGCTTTAGGCTGATATGCTGCCTTTTTCTCTTCAAAATGTTTTTGCAGTTGGGTTGGCTACTCAAAGGAAGGGTTCAGGGGTCATCAGTTTCTCTTGGAGGAAGGCGAGTACCTGGACTGGAGGTCGTGGGGCGGCAATGATGAGGATTTTAAGTCAATTCGCCTCATTCGGGCAGTAAGTATTGGGATCTGAGAGGGAAGTTCCTTGTACACGGACAGCTGTGCAAAAAGCTAAGCTTTTCCCCAATGGCTTAGCTGGTGAGCAGTTCAGTCATGGAGATAAGACGTGCCCCATAGTCGATCTTCAGTCTGTCATCTCAGCCACAGGGTGGCATTGCACTGCCTGAAGGGGCGGTGGAAGCAGATCCAGTAATCACTTTCAAAAGGGAATTGGATATATATTTGAAATGGAAACATTTCCAGGGCTATGGGCAAAGAGCAGGGGAGTGGGACTAAATGGATAGCTCTTTCAAGGAGCCAGCATAGGCATGATGGGCTGAATAGCCTATTTCTGTGCAGTATTATTCTATGATTCTATTAGGTGTAAGACAATTAGTCTTGGTGATCCTGGGCCAGGGACTAGGGGAAATCAGCCATGATTCCTGCTCCTGATGATTATCCTGTTTCGTACGTGGGGGTGTGTGCGGGGGGTTGTGTGCAGAAGGGTGCGTGCGTGTGGGGGGGGGGGATATGTGCGGGCGGGTGTTGTGTGTTGATGCTCATCTGTGATATAGGAACAGGAGGAGGCCATTTAGCTCCTCGAGCCTGTTCCGCCATTCAATGAGATCATGGCTGATCTGTGACCTAATTCCATATTCCCACCTTTGGCCCATATCCCTTTGGTTAACAAAAATCTATCAATCTCAGATTTAAAATTAACAATTGATCTAGCATCAACTGCTGTTTGCGGAACAGAGTTCCAAAGTTCTACCACCCTTGGTCGAACAGCCTATTAACACTCCAGGCTCAGAAAAGTAGAACAGAGACTAAGGTGGTAACGAGAACTGCAAGCTCCACAGAACTGTGGCCCCTGCAAAGTCTCAACACCATCAGGGGAGGGAGAGTGTCTGGCGTGGAATGATTTGTAAAAAGTTGATAATTTCTTTATATAAAAGTGAGTGACAGTAACTGAGCAGAAAGTGTGTCTGAGGGTGATCTTGTCTGATGTCTTCTGGTTTTTTTTGAAGGATTTTTCCAACCCAGCGATTGTTCTGTACGGGGAAAGTAACTGCGAGGGAGAGGACTCGATCACGGTGGTCGGATCAGTCCCAGACCTGGAGCAAGTTGATTCTGGCGATGAAATACAATCCATTAACGTTCTGAATGGAGTGTAAGTGACAGCAACCACATTGCAGCACTCTGAACTGTACCTTAATATAATAGAGAGAATTCACATGGGCTGGGAGTGTGCAATATACATGGGCTGCTAGTCCTTATAATATATGCTTTGGCGACTATTCACTTTGTTTTGCAAAAGCTGCTATTCCCTATAATAACTGATTGTGTGTATGATATGCTGCCCCCTTGTGTTCGAGGAAAAGATACCGATCCACAGCCAGTCTGACCAGGATGGTCCCAAGTTTGTTCTCCAATGCCCAGAGTTGAGGTGTGGAGAATGATCACCAATGCCCAGAGTTGAGGTGTGTGGGGCCTGTTTTCAATGCTCGGAGTTGAGCTGTTTTCTTGCTGTTAAATATTCACCATTTCTTCTTTCAGATGGGTGGCCTATGAGGGTGCCAATTATTCTGGAGCTCAGTACATTGTAGAGAAAGGAATTTACCAGAACCCTCAGGACTGGGGAGCCCAAAACTGTAAGATTAGCTCCCTGCACCCCATCTTACTGGTAAGCAGAACAATCACCCCGATACCGTGTGTCTAAATAATGTGCTCCCCGACCCTAATGATCACTTGGTGAATAAACCCACCATTTTCTGAGCTACCCTGATGGCCGAGTGAGCAAATGCGCCATCCAATGTGTACACAAGCTGTTCAGACCTGGAATCACCAGCTGTTCAATCACCAGTCTGGGCGGAGTCAGTTTATCTCCGCAAGGATCGTGGTGAAGCGCACCGTAATTGGCCTCCGCACCACTGGGCTAGGGTTGCCAACCCTCCAGGATTGCCCTGGAGTGTCCAAGAATTGAAGATTAATCCCCAGGAATCTGCTGCCAGCAATCCTGGAGAAAAATCATTGGGCATTAAAATAGCT
Source organism: Squalus acanthias (assembly GCA_030390025.1). Classification (NCBI taxonomy): domain Eukaryota; kingdom Metazoa; phylum Chordata; class Chondrichthyes; order Squaliformes; family Squalidae; genus Squalus; species Squalus acanthias. The sequence continues at coordinate 63,785,885 of CM059440.1, read as the reverse complement.
TGTGTTTTTTTCACTTTCTTGGAAGACTTCTGTTTATTAGTTATAAAAATATTGGAGATGGGAAATAGGCTGTTTGATTGACAGTCAAGAATAATCCAGTTGGGTAACGAAGAGTTTGTTCGTTTTCCGATTGGCCGTGGGAAGGCGGGGCACCACGAGGATGGGCGTGTCAGGCGACCAATAGTGGGAGTGTGGGGGGCGGGGCAATTGGAGGCAGGAGGTCATGTGATGAAACCTCCAGGAATACATCCGACCAGAGTTGGCAACCGTAGCCTGGACTGGGGAAGGGCAGGAAAGAAATCAGCCAGGGTTCCTGCTCCTGATTGTTATCCAGTGACCCCCTAAGAGAGAGTGTGTGGATGTCAAGTGAGAAGGGAATTCGAACTGACCTTGATAACCCTTCAACCAATGAATAGCCAACCAACACTCACAGTCTAGGCTCGGGGATTGAACCGGGGGAGGTAACAGAGGGTGTTTGGTGCCTGCGGAACCTGTACTCCAGTTGGGAGTGGAGGCGGGAGAGAGGGAAAATTGGGAGAAGAAAGTCTTGAGGAAAACAGTGTATCTTTGAGAAGCCTATTCTCAAAGATATCTTCTATACAAGCAGAGGCCTAACGAGATGTTCATTTGTCGTTGAAACCTGTGATAGAGGGGTGTGAGTGGGTTATCCGGTCAGCTCTGAACCGTTCAGTTCTACAACGAGAGAGGCTGTGCTCAGGACACCAGTGAGATGTTCAAAATGTTGCTGAAGGGGCAAATGTGTCGTGATTAACACAAAAAAAGCAACTGCAATGCAGTGGAACATTGCAAACCTTATTTCTAGGGTTTTAAAAATAGTCTTCCATATTATAGGATCAGGAGTAGGCCATTCAGTCCTTCGAGCCTGTTCCAGCATTCAATTCGATCATTGCTGATCTGTACCTCAACCCCATTATCCGCCTTTGTTCCATGTCCCTCGATACTCTTACCTAACAAAAATCTAGCGATAAACGGGTCTAAGCGGGTTTCCACCCCAATGTTTGCTGTATTATTTAGCATGTTTAATAGGGTATCTCACTGTGCGAGTCAGGGGTGGGGTGGCAGTGCAGCGGAGCATAAGCACAGGCTAACTGACAGAGTTGACACTGTCTTGTGTTTTGTGTGTTCAGGTGGAGTCAGATGGTCAGCAGTTGAAACTAAAGGTAAGAATCATTCTCTGCGTCTGCCCGCTGTATTTATTTTATCAATGAGATTAAGTTGGTTTTATCAATAGAGGCATAGAGTACAAAAGCAAGGAAGTTATGCTAAACCATTATAAAACACTGGTTAGGCCCCAGCTGGAGTATTGTGGGCTCCACACATTAGGAAGGATGTCCAAGGTGCAGAGGAGATTTACTAGAATGGTACCAGGGATAAGGAACTTCAGTTACATGGTGAGACTAGAGAAACTGGGGTTGTTCTCCTTAGAGCAGAGAGTGTTAAGGGGAGATTTGATAGAGGTGTTCAAAATCTTGAATGGTTTTGATAGAATAAATAAGGCAAAACTGTTTCCACTGTCAGGGGTGTCGGTAAACAGATTTAAGGTGATTGGCAAAAGAGCCAGAGGTGACCTGAGGAAAAATAAATTACGCAGCTAGATGTTATGATCTGGAATGCGCTGCCTGAAAGAGCGGTGGAAGCAAATTCAATAGTAACTTTCAAAAGGGAATCAGATAAATACTTGAATGAAAAAATTTGAAGGACTATGGGGAAAGATCAGGGGGAATGGGACTAATTGGATAGCTCTATCAAAGAGCCGGCACAGGCATGATGGGCCGAATGGCTTCCTTCTGTGCTGTATCATTCCATGATTCTATGAAAAGTCCATGAGCTCAGATATCAGGGAGATCCCTGGTTCAACCCCTGGTCTTTACTGAATTAGACACTTTCATTAAGATGGGGGCAGGGGCACTACAATTAGCCTCAGTGTCCCTGTATTATGCAGTGGGAGATCAGTCAGTCTTCCGATTGCTCTCCGCCGGAATGTGCACATGTGGTCATCCGATTCAGGACAGGATGAGCCTTGGCCGTGATGACCCTCCATGGTTAACTAGCTTTTGCTCGCAAGGCTCACACGATGACAAGTGACTTCTTGGGTGTGTTACCCTAAGACAAATGTCTCCTTTGGAACTGCATCGTAGCAAGAGTCAGGTTCTTCAGAAAAGGAGGAGCGGAACAGAAAATTGGAAGGGGAATGGGGCACTGACGGTTAATCATCAACATGGACCTGCCCGTTTAAGATTACCATGACAGCTATGCAGTGCTGACTTGGTTCAGAGCCTCCATCGCTCATCACAAGCAGCACAACTCATCATAAGATGTGTAAGAACATGGCCTTCATTCCACCCCCCCCCCTTAACCCCAACATGGGCAACCGTTCCCCCCCCAACCCCAACATGGACAACCCCCCCTTTAACTCCAACATGGACAACCCACCTTTAACCCCAACATGGACAATCCCCTTTAACCCCAACATGGACAACCCCCTTTAACCCCAACATGGACAACCCCCCCCTTTAATCCCAACATGGACAACCCCCCTTTAATGCCAACATGGACAACCCCCCCCAACCCAACATGGACAACCCCCCTTTAACTCCAGTATGGACAACCCCCCCTTTAACCCCAACATGGACAACCCCCCTTTAACCCCAACATGGACAACCCCTCCTAACTCCAATATGGACAACCCCCCTTTAACCCCAACATGGACAACCCCCCGTTAACCCCAATATGGACAACCCCCCTTTAACCCCAACATGGACAACCCCTCCTAACTCCAATATGGACAACCCCCCTTTAACCCCAACATGGACAACCCCCCTTTAACCCCAACATGGACACTCCCCCTTTAACCCCAACATGGACAACCCCCTTTAACCCTAACATGAACAACCCCCCCCTTTAATCCCAACATGGCCACCATCCCCCCAACAGATTACGGGGCAATATCATAGAAGTGTTTAAAATTATGAAAGGATGGGACAGGATAAATAGAAGCAAACTATTTCCAGTAGTTATGGGGTCAAGAATGAGGATCCACTTCCAGGGTTAGTGGTTGAAGCAGAAGCTATGTCAACATTCAAGATTAGGTTGGATAGGTAGCCAATATTTATCCCTCAACCAACATTACTAAAAACAGATTATCTGGTCAATGTCACATTGCTGGTTGTGGGACCTTGCTGTGCACAAATTGGCTGCCGAGTTTCCTACTTTTACAACAGTGACTACTGTAGGGGGTGGTGTGTGGGGTCAGTTTCACCTCTGACTCAGTGAACGGTTCGAATCGCTCCCACGCCCCTGGTTCGAGACCTTGGACTTATTTAGGGGTTGTGAACAAAGGTGCAGTAGACAACAGGTTTTGATGAAAGAACTTTGACTTTTATTCAAGGAAGTAAAACACAACACAAACACTCTTATCACTCTAAAGGTGGGGAACACTTCGGTACAAGCGAGGGAAATAACATTAGAAGAATACTTCACCTCTCCCAATCCCACTTCACTAGCTAGGTTGGACTCTGGAGAACCAGGGATAATGCTCACCAAACGAATCCTTGACAGTTGAGAGTTAGGGTTTAGAGTCTTTTGAGTAAAAGGTTTCATAAGGCCCTTGTTGCCGCGAGGTGTCCGATGGTCACTGAGGCAGTCGCTCTGGTTTCTTCTTGCGTGTCGGTCTGCTTGTGAAGCTGTTGGCCTTCTTTGTTTAACTTCTTGCTGTAACTCTGCCTCTGTTTAAACTGTCTTCTTCCGAGCTATGGAACTGCCTTCTTGCAGAACTGTGGAAACTGCCTTCTGCCTGCTTGTCCTGAACTCTGTAACTCCAGCACTGACTTCTGTTCAACACAGGCTTTCAATTCTGTTGAACTTCCACTGTAACTGTTTGATGGGCCTTCAATTCTACTAAATTGAAGTGGCTTTATCAAAACCAAATCAAATCCTGGTCATTGTAAGACCTCGTTAACAGTAACGACTTTACTAAGTGTCAAATGGCTTGCGTCCTGTCGATCTCTTCGGTTGATTACAGATGATTGGTGGGGTAATGGGTGTACTGGATGTTTTATTGTTTTCAGGCTTTTAGCATCCTGTTTGGGCCTGGGGATATTCAAAAGGGGTTTTGAATTATTCAATTTTGGATGTGTTTGTGAGGTTTTGGGTGAGGCTCTTCCTCCTGCTTGGATTGCAGTGCAAACATTTTCCAGACAGCTCGACTGGGCCCCAATATCCAAAAGCTGTCCACTGCCTCGCCACACCCCTCCGCAGCCTGTCTTGTGTCTGTGAAAGGTGTTTTTCCCAATAGTCATATCCAAAAGTCATTTTCCTCAGGGGTTTTCTTCCCTGATCTTTAAAAATATCCAAAACTGAGGTTTTTGCCTCAAATCACTTCATTTAGGTCCCATCATCCCAAATTCGTATGAAAAATCCAAAAATCACCCCTTTTAGGGTTCTATACGAATGCTGGGGAATTTTGCGAAGCTTACACTATGCTTCAAAAGTACTTCATTGGCTGTGAAGTATGGGATGCTCAGAGGACGTGAAAGGCACTATATAAGCGCAAGTCATTTTTTCTTTTTCTTACAAGCCCACAGACATCTTTAAAGCAAACAAGGATAGAGACACACAGGAAAGTACAAGACAAGATACCACATGCCAGATTACATTTGTGATCGATTACGTGCCTGTTCCTTCACTCTTGCACTTCTCATTTTGCTAGTTGCTGGTATTAATTTTTGTATTTTGGTGCTGTTGCTGTCTTCATCCATGTGCGATTAAAACAAGATTCAAATTCTTTTTTCACCACAAAGATCCAGATCTTCTCGGAGTACGACTTCGGTGGGCGCTGCCTGGTAATCGAAGAGAACAAGATAGGGATCCCGAAAGATTTTAAGACGCAATCTTGCAGGGTCCTGAACGGCAGGTAAATGCGCTGGATTGTCAGTAGATTGTGACATCCACGGACTCCTCCCTCCTTCAATAAGCCTGTTATTATCTGGGACCAGCTTCGTACACAGATCAGCTAACACTGGGCAAATGCTGGGTGCAATGGGCCAGATTTTGCTGCAGCCGGGCATTTAATGGTGTCTGCCCTTAGATTGTCCCTACACCCTTCAGCTCAAAAATTATTTGCCCACCAAATTACTGAAAGTACGAGCTGATAATGACGTAGTGAGGGAAACAGGGCATCTGGGACTTGAGTGAATGGGGCAACCAACGGGATATCTCCTTAATCAATAAGTTTTAATGGTTGGGAAATAAACAGCGGAATGACTCAGAAGGAGGGTGAATTAAAGGGGGTGAATACAATGGCAAGTATTTTCCGATCAGAGGCTTCCTGCGTGCGGAGGGCTCCGATCTGGAAAAAATCTACGCCCTTACCTGAGGGCTCCCGAGGTCCGGCCATTTCCGATCCTGGGCCTCTCCACGACGAAATTTGCAGGGGCGCATGCGGTTCGCAAGCGTCCCTGGGATCACGTGGGGCGCCAATGGGAGAAGGGAATCTCCCTTCATACTTTTGACAGCTTAGACCTGGCAAAAGTATGAATGGGGATCACTCCAAAAACACATCAAAACATTAAATAATTTTTTTTTTAAATCACATTAGTTAAAATTACATTAAATTAAATATTTTAAACAAATTTAATTTTTTGAAAAAAAAATTAAAGTTTTTTACGGGGCTAAAAATAAACTTACCCTTTTTAAAAGTATTTTACTTTTTTAAACTCTTATGCTGGTAAAAGCAGGCCTTATGTCTGCTTTTACCAGGCGTAAGATTTTTAAGTGATTTCAGAGGGCGGAGGTTCTGCAGAAAGCAGAACTCTCCCCTCACAGAGGCCCTTCTCCAGGGCAGGCGTGCGATCTGTCAAGAGGATTCTTGACAGATCGGAAATGCTGGTTTTCAGCGCATGTGCAGCGCATGCCTGAAACCGGCATTTGCAAGGTCCCTACAGGCGTGTACACAGCTCGTACACACCCATAGGGATCAGAAAATATGGGCCATTGTGATATCAGGAACAGAAAGAGAAGTAGAGAGGGAAGGAAAGATTGGATTGAGAGTGAAAAAAGAGACAGAAAGGAAAAGTAAGAAAACAAATTTAAAAATTTTGAATTTTACATTTTTAAAATTTCCTAACGATTCACAACCTGAAGGAACAAGACTCCACAATTACAATAGTTATTTTTTGGTGCCAGAGAGGTTGATTGACGGCCATTAGCACTTGTCACGTAGTTACACTTGTAATTACTAGCCCTAAATATCTGTGGCGAGTTTAGTTCATATCTACTGCGCAAATACAGCAACTTCACGTCGTTCAATGCAATTCAATGGTGAGGCAGATAGCGAGATACCATTTTTGTGGAGCTAACAGTGGAGCAGCGTAACTCGGACAGAAACTTTTGGATATTGATATTTAAACAATTTTTCTCTCTGATTGAGAAGGGGATGTGGATTTCTGGCCCCAGGCCTCTGCCGATGCTGCTCTCTGGTCACTAGACGCCCAGCGAGAACTTTCCCTCTGAGTTCCCCCCCACCCCCAACCCCCTTCCCCAGCAGTGGGCGGTCATCTGCATCTCTGCTCCGTGGCTCCCCACACTGGCACCCCAAGTACTACGTTCTCCAATACCAATCTTCCATTTTATGAGCACAGGGCAAAGATTCAGCCCCTCGAGACTGTTCCGCCATTTAATTAGATCATGGTACATCCAACCAGAGTTGGCAACTCTACCCTGGACTGGTGAAGGGGGGAAAGCAATCAGCCAGGGTTCCTGCTCCTGATTGCTAGCCAGTGACCCCCTCAGGGAGAGTGTGTGGATGTCAGGTGAGAAAGGAATTCGCACTGACCTTGATACCCCTTCAACCATTGAATAGCCAGCCAACACTCACGCTCTAGGCTAAGTGGGAATTGAACTAGGGGGAGGTAACAGAGGGTCTTTAGTGCCTGCGGAACCTGTACTCCAGTAAAGAGTCCGCACCTTTGGGAGAGAGGGAAAATTGGGAGAAGAAAATCTTGAGGAAAGTACTGTATCTTTGAGAAGCCTATTCTTCTCAAAAATACCTTCTACACAAGCAGAGGTCTAACGGGATGTTTATTTGCTGTTGGATCCTGCTTTAGAGGAGTGTGAGCGGCTTATCCTGCCAGTCCTACAACAAGAGAGGCTGTGCTCAGGACAACAGTGAGATGTTCAAAATGTTGTTCAAGGGGCAAGTGTGTCGTAATTAAATGTAAAAAAAAAATGGAACTGCAATCCAGTGGAACATTACAAATCTTATTTCTAGGGTTTTCAAAATAGTTTTCCATATTGTAGGGTCCGGAGGAGGCCATTCAGCCCTTCGAGCCTGCTCCGCCATTCAATTCGATCATTGCTGATCTGTACCTCGACTCCATTTACCCGACTTTGCTCCATATCCCTTGATACCCTTACCCAACTAAAATGTATCCAATATAAAAACAGAAAATGCTGGAAATATTCAGCATCTGTGGAGAGAGAAACAGAGTTACATCGACCTGAAACGTTAACTCTGTTTCTCTCTCCACAGATGCTGCCGGACCTGCTGAGTATTTCCAGCATTTTCTGTTTTTATTTCAGATTTGCAGCATCCGCAGTATTTTGCTTTTGTGAAAATGTATCTAATTTTGTCTTGAAAGCTCCAATTGACCCCCAGAATCCACAAACTTTTGGGGAGAGTTCCAGATTTCCACTACATTTTGTGTGAACAAATGCTTCCTTATTTCACTCCCGACTGGCCTAGCATTAATTTTACGATTGTGCCCCCTTGTTCTGGACTTTCCCACCAGAGGAAATATGAATCCATTTATCATTTTAAATACCTCGATCAGACCACCCCTCAATCTTCTAAACTCAGGGTTTGAGTATAGGAACAGGGATGTCCTGCTGCAGTTGTACAGGGCCTTGGTGAGACCACACCTTGAGTACTGTGTGCAGATTTGGTCGCCTTATCTGAGGAAGGATGTTCTTGCCATGGAAGGAGTTCAGTGAAGATTCACAAGGCTGATACCTGGGATGGCAGGAATGACATATGAGGAGAGATTGGGTCGATTGGGCTTATACTCGCTGGAGTATAGAAGAATGAGAGGGGATCTCATCGAAACATATAAAATTCTGACAGGTCTGGATAAACTAGATGCAGGAAGAATGTTCCCGATGGTCGGAGAGTCCAGAACCAGGGGTCATAATCTAAGGATAAGGGGTAAGCCATTTAGAACAGAAATGAGGAAGAATTTCTTCACCCAGAGAGTGGTGAACCTGTGGAATTCTCTACCACAGAAGGTAGTTGAGGCCAAGTCATTAAATATATTCAAGAATGAGTTAGATATATTTCTTAAAGCTAAAGACATCAAGGGATATGGGGAGAAGGCAGGTACAGGGTAGAGTTTGGATGATCAGCCATGATCTCATCGAATGGCGGAGCAGGCTTGAGGGGCCGAATGGCCTACTCCTGCTCCTATCTTCTATGTATCTTCTATGTTTCAATGGAATACAAGCCTAGTCTATGCAACCTGTCCTCCTAATTTAACCCTTTTAGCCCTGGCATCATTCTGGTGAATCTGCACTGCACCCCTTCCAGGACCAATATATCCTTCTTGAGGTGTGGTGCCCAGAATTGAACGCAGTGCTCCAGATCAATGTTCCCTGTAAGCTGTGCTTTGTTCTGCACGGCCTGTTTCTTTTAGTTCGCGGTCCCTTTAAATTTCCACATATGCTCGGTAATTACAATGGAAAAGCCAGTGAGCGCCCTGCGCGGGGCCTTTCCCATTACTGTGCGGCCGAGCAGCTTAGAGGGAATATTGCTCCAAATGGGGTCTGATCAAGGCTTTGTACAACTGAAGCATCACTTCCTCCCCTTTGTATTCCAGCCTCCTTGAGGTAAAGTCCAACATTCCATTATTCCATTTTTTGATTACATTTTGTACCCAAGGAGAAGCTAGATAAGTACATGAGGGAGAAAGGAATAGAAGGAGATGCCAATATGGACCAGTTGGGTCAACTGGCCTGTTTCTGTGCTGTAAACTCAATGGGCTGGATTTTTCGACCCGCACGGGTGCGTACGAGGTGTGTACGCACCCGTAGGGGCCTCGCAAGTGCCGGTTTCAGGCATGTGACGCGCATGTGCTGAAAACCGGCACTTGGCAATCTGTCAAGAATTCTCTTGACCAATCATCCGCCTGCCCGGGAAAAGGGCCTCTGCGGATGGAAAGTTGCGCTTTTTGCACAACTTCCGCCTGCTGAAAGGCCATAGAATTTTTACGCCTGGTAAAAGCATAAGGCCTGCTTTTACCAGCTTAAGAGTGTTGAAAAATAGAAAAATTAAATTTGATAACTCATTTATAAATTTAAAATACTCTTCAAAAAGGTAAGTTTATTTTTAGCCCCATAAAAACATTTAATTTTTTTAAATTATTAAAATATTTAATTAAATGGAATTTTAATTAATTTTAGTAATGTAATTTAAAAAAAATGTATTTAATGTTTTAGTGTGTTTTTAAATGTGATCCCCATTCATACTTTTGACAGTTCTGTGCGTAGAGAACTGTCAAAAGTATGAAGGGGAATTCCCTTCTTTGATTGGTTCGCCTGGCCCATGTGATCCCAGGGGCTCTTGCGAACCGCATGCGTCCCTGGGATACCTGGGCCTCTGCGCATTTCCAACAGGAGAGGCCCAGGATCACAAGCCTCGGGATCTACGGAACCAGCAGGTAGGTTCGTAGATTTTTTTTTTCGATCGGAGGCATCCGCCCACAGGAAGCCTCCGATCGGTAATTCAGGGCCAATGTAATTCTATTCTTGTGATCGTGCTGAAAGCTGCAGTCTTGTGTTCCAGGCTGCTGCAGTGTTCACTGATCCAACCGTGCTTTGTCTTTCAGCTGGACGCTGTACGAGGGCCAGGACTACAATGGGAGAGTCTTTGTGGTTGGTGAAGGAGAGTACCCAGACCTCCCATCAATGGGCTGCAGGATGACCACCCACATCCGATGTGTCCGGGCCATATCATATGTAAGTATCCATCATTGCTCCACCATTGGTGGCTTTACCTTCAGCTGCCTGGGCCCCAAGCTATGGAATTCCCTCCCTAAACCTCTCCGCCTCTCTCTCATCCTTTGAGATGCACCTTAAAACCTACCTCTTTGACCAAGCTTTTGGTCACCTGTCCTAATATCTCCTTATGGGGCTTGGTGTCAAAACTTTGTCTGATTACGCTCCTGTAAAATGCCTTGTGACATTTTACTACGTATAAATGTAAGTTGTTGTTGTTGTAAGTGGGTCGCAACTGTTAGAAAGGCGCGCTCATTAACCTGACATAGCTGACCAAATGGCTCAGTTGGTTAAAGGCGGTGGATTGAGTTTACAGTAGCAGACAGTGCGAGAGTCTTGAGGGGCAATTTTAACCTCTTCCTCCTCCTGGCAGAAACCAGGCAGAATGGGAGTTAAAATCTGAGCAGTGAGCTTTCTCTTCTTTTTCCTCCCCGTGGCCATTTTAACGCCGCTGGTTTCCTGCGCGTTCCAGATGCTCGATTGGCTCCAGTGGGAGCCTTGTGAGTAAATGTAAATCGGGGCCCTGTGATGTCATTAGGACCTCGATGCAATTTTAACGGCCTATTGAGCAGGAACTCTGCTCAGTAACGCCTGACTGAGGCCTTGTCAAGTAAGTTGTAAACGTACATTTTTTTGTGGGACTACGAGGAGCAGGAGTCCGCACAAAGAACGTTTGGGCTGTTGTTGCTCTGCCCCCCACTTTCTGACCCACAAAACTCTCCTGAACCCTCAAACCCTTGTGACTGACCTGACCGCCGGATTGGCAGCCAATGGACAACCCAATCTTCGCAGGCCCAAAGCTAGCGAGCAGCTGGCCGTTGGGATGTTAATAACTGTCAGGAAAAGCTGGACAGGCTGGGGCTCTTTTCTCTCAGAAAAGAGAAGGCTGAGGGGTGACCTGATGGAGGTCTTTAAGATTATAAAAGGGTTTGAGACGGTAGACGTAGAGAAGATGTTTCCTCTTGTGCGGGAGATGAAAACTAGAGGCCATTAATATAAGATGGTCACTAATAAATGCAATAGGCAATTCAGGAGAAATCTCTTTACCCAGAGAGTGGTGAGAATGTGGAACTCGCTACCACAAGGAGTAGTTGAAGCAAATAGCATAGATGCATTTAAGGGGGAGCTAGATAAGCACATGAGGGAAAAAGGAACAGAGAGATATGCTGATAGGCTAAGTGGGAGGAGGGTCTTGTGGAGCATAAACAAGGTATAAACCAGTTGGACTGAATGGCCTGGTTCTGTGCTATAAATTCTGTGTTGTGAGGCCCGGCCGTTGAAATGGACGGACCTCCCTCTGCAGCCCCTGGGGGGATGGACTGGACATCCTACCAGCTCCCTGCCTGGGAGTTAAACTTCCTGCTTTCATTTCAACACCGTGAGGATATAGGGAGGAGGAAGAGTGCGTAGGATGGCAGACTCACAGCTTGCGTTCAGCCTTGACGCAGTTGGTAGCACTCTCGCCTCTGGATCAGAAGGTTGGGGTTCAAGTCCCACTCCAGAGACTTGAGCGCAAAATCTAGGCTGTCACTCCAGTGCAGTACTGAGGGAGTGCTGCAATGTCGGAGCTGCCATCTGTTGGATGAGACGTTAAACCGAGGCCCCGTCCGCCCTCTCAGGTGGATGTAGAAGATCCCATGGCACTATTTGAAGAAGAGCAGGGGAGTTCTCCCCGATGTCCTAGGCCAATATTTATCCCTCAGCCAACATGACTAAAATAGATTATCTGGTCATTATCACATTGCTGTTTATGAACATAAGAAATAGGAGCAGGAGTCGTGCCCTTCGAGCCTGCTCCGCCATTCAGTAAGATCATGGCTGATCTTCTACCTCAACTCCACTTTCCTGCACTATCCCCATATCCCTTGATTCCCTTAATATCCAAAAATTTAACGATCTCTGTCTTGAATATACTCAACGACTGAGCCTCCACAGCCCTCTGGGGTAGAGAATTCCAAAGATTCACCACCCTCTGAGTGAAGAAATTTCTCATCTCAGTCCTAAATGGCCGACCCCTTATTCTGAGACTGTGACCCCTGGTTCTAGACTCCCCAGCCAGGGAAAACATCCTCCCTGCATCTACCCTGTCAAACCCTGTAAGAATTTTGTATGTTTCAATGAGATCACCTCTCATTCTTCTAAACTCTAGAGAATATAGGCCTTGCTGGGGTATAAAATCATCTTGGGTGATAGCGAATTGAAAATGGGAAAGAAAATTGGGCAAAGTGTTATGCGGGCTGCCCGCTTTGCTTTACCACCCAAGATGATTTTATATCCCGCTGTGTGTAAATTGGCTGCCGTGTTTGTCTAAATTACAACAGTGACTGCACTTCAAAAGTACTTCATTGCCTGTGAAGGGCTTTGGTCCTGAGGTCGCTATATAAATGAAAGTTCTTTCTTAGTAGGTCCTCACCCAGTTTCCCAATTAAATTTAAAAAAAACATTCACATCCCTCAAGAATTGAGCTGAGAAATGTAACTGAAAACCGACCGGATTTGTATATGGGGGGAGTGGAACAGAAAGAGTAATGGCGGAGTTAGTGTGTGGTCCATCGCCTAACTGTCTGTCTCGAACAGGTCTTCTCCGAGCCTTCAATCACTTTGCATAGTTTGGAGAACTTTGAAGGAAAGGAGATTGAACTGGACTCGGAAGTGAAGAATCTGATCTCCGATGGGTACAACAATTTGATTATGTCTCTCCGTGTCAGTGGTGGCATGTAAGTACGGAACGGACTTTAGCGAGCAGTACCTCTTTGGTTGACTCTCTTTGGGAAGTGAAGTATTTCCCCCCCGCCCCCCGAGTGATTATTGACACCACTGTGTCAGCCAATGAGTTGGAGGTGGGTGCGGGACTTCCACTCATAAACTACAGCAAACAGAGTCTCCGAACTCATGACCGAAACTACAGCAAAGTCTCCCGATCAAAGCAGGATTATTTCTCCAGCAAAATGCAGTGAGTGGAGATTGGTTACATAATACAAATGATGTGTGTAAAATCAATCCCAGTCACTTACAGCACTCCAGGTATGAGTGACTGGGGAGTTACCCAATCATCTCCATTCTGGCCGGGAATAGTGGTGTCACTATATGCAGCTTTATTTTCTTTGACTACCTCTGAATATGTGATCTTTGGATCTTGGAGTTTATACATTGGTTACCTGTGGTGCTGAAATTCAGACAGCGTTGCAGAGGTGAGTGAGGGAGAGGGTCACAGAGTTTTCTGTCCAGTTCCTATCTAAGCCGTGTTGAGTGGGCAGGTGTTGGGCAAAGGCTATGGTACCTCCCACCAGAGGCATCCAATGGGGTCATCGCACCTGGGTGGCCCTCAGCAACTCCTGAAGGCCAGTTATGGAAGGCGGTGGGAACTTGGGAGCAGGGTCTGTGCCCAACGTAAGTATCGGACCGGGAGACGCACGGGACAATTGGGGAAGAGCAAAACAAAACTAGAATCTCACCCCGTCATGGTGATTTAATTTTATTTTAATCGCACAGTACAGAAAGGAATCTTCCCACTTTAAAGGGATTTATTTTACTATAGTGCTACCGATAGGTGATGCACAAGTTTCGTCAGGAGTGTTACTCACTTGTCTCCACTTACCCGATGTGCTGTTTTATGGGCCTCACGTATGGTTGCCAACTCTGTGGAGGTGTCATCACATGACCTCCTGCCTCCAATCACCCCTGCCCCCACACTCCCGCCATTGGTCGCCCGACATGTCCATCCTCGCGGTGCCCCGCCTTCCCACGGCCAATTGGAAAGTGAATGGACTCTTCATTACCCGATTGGTTGATTCTTGACTCTCAGACAAACAGCCTTTCTTTCCAGCTCCAATATTTCTATAACTAATAAATAAAGTTTGAAGAAAATGGAAAAAAACCACAATTTTCTTTAATGCCCCTATGAGTTTTCTCCCGAATGTTGCTCACAGCAGTGTTCTGGAGATTAACCTTCAATTCCCAGAGACTCCAGGACAACCCTGGATGGTTGGGAACCCTAGCCTCACGCTCTGCAGTTGGAACAGTCTCAGACTGTGGCTGGCTAAACGGCATGAGCTTATTCCGCGGGTCGGCCTGTGGGCATCGTGATATGGAGTGACGCCCTGGCACAAGCGAGCGGAATTACCAAACCCCGAAGCATTAACATCTCCGGCCTTCCTACTCTGTGTGATGCAATATTCCCAGGCACTCCCCACCCCGAACCAGTCTGTGACTCGCCGCACGGAGATCAGAACCCCAAAGGGTATTAAGGGAGCTTGTTTTTATTACCACGCTGGGATTCACCCTCACCCTCTTTCTCTTTGCCGTCTGCAGCTGGGTGATTTACGAGTACAGCAACTTCCGAGGTCGACAGGTGCTCCTGGAACCCATTGAGATTTCAAATTGGTCCAAGTACAGCAGCTTCACCAGAATCGGATCCTTATCACCAGTCTTACAGGTTTGTGCAAGGAGCACGCACTTTGTCTAAATCAGCAGCCAAACCTCAATCCAACCCCAACCAAGTCAACATCACATGCTTGTTATAAATCAGCACCACAACCCCAACCAGGTCCAGATTGCATTGTTATAAATCACTGGCCCTGCCTTCAACCCCTTCCACCCCGGTCAGGATCACATGCTTGTTATAAATTAGCAGCCCCTCTCATCCTCGCCCACCAGCTCAGTCGGTATGGGGCTAACCTGTGGAACTCCTCACCTCGCACCTGTGGAACTCCTCAACTGTAATGTATGGAACCCCTCAACTCTAACCTTTAACCTGTGGAACCCCTCACCTCTAACCTGTGGAACTCCTCACCTCTAACCTTTAACCTGTGGAACCCCTCACCTGTAACCTTTAACCTGTGGAACCCCTCACCTCTAACCTGTGGAACTCCTTAACTTCCCTGTCTTCACTTCCTCTTACAAGCTACTGGGGGGAGAAATTTGGTGGCGCCCCCTTTGGGGCGCTAACTTCGCCAGGGGGCTACTTTTAGCGCTCCGAAAAAGTTAGCGTCCCTGCACCGTAAATTCAGTGGTAGCGCCCCAAGCAGGAGGCTTCCTGGGGCGCTACAACTGAATATCGCAACGCTACGTGCAACAGCGCCATGCGCGTCAGCACGTAGCGCCGCGGTATTGCAGGCCTCCCTCCCCTGATTAAAGGGGAGGGACCTAGCGCTGCGCGCACCGGGGCCCTGATAGATCACCGGGGAGCAGGGTGCCGGGCTGAGCGATCACGGCCGGCACCCCGAAGATAAAAGGGAAAGGGGGCAGGTGCTGGCAGTCGGCCAAAAAAAATGGCCGCCCGATACCTACCCTTTAACTTGCGCCGCTGCGGCTGCAAAAACTCCCCCTGATCCTGTCGGACATATCGTCCGGCGATAGGTCAGGGGGCGCAACTAAAATTTGTGGCCGGGGCGCTGCGCACGCGATGACATCATCGCTGGTGGCGCAGAGCCGCGGGGTGCTACTGGCTACTGTCGCTGCTAACCTCCCGCTGAATTTCACGGAGGCGTTAGCGGTGCCATGCCCGGGCGCTAGGGGCTTTGCGCCCAGTTAGTGTCCCTAACAGGAGGCGCAAAACAACCCAATTTTTCCCCCCTAACCTTTAAAACTCATGCTTGCTATCCCCCAAATCATAACTTGCTGACCCGCCTCTTTTCCTCTCCTACCTATGGTGCCCCATACTCTGGGCCTCAGTCCTTTAGCTTCTCACCTTCGAAGAACACCAGGTACACTGGCCTGAATCTCACTTTGCTGTTCCTCACAGTTCTGTTGTGCAATGCCTAACGCAAGTACAAGGGCAGCAAAGAGAGACCATAAACTCCCTGCTCCAGCACTCTCGGGGTTAATGCTGAAGTGTCTTTGTGTTTACAGAAACGTGCATTTTTCCAAATCAAGAACAAAGAGACTAATGGTCTGCTGTCGGTTACTGTGTGTCAGGAGGATGTGAAGTCCGGACGGGTCATCATCGCTCCTGAGAATAAGGAACTAGAGCAGCTCTGGTTCTATGAGAACGGGTTGCTGAAACCCAAGGTAAGAGATTCTTGCTGTGTGTTTATACTGATCCACAGGTGGACCCTGTGCAGCTCAGTGACTGTTGACGTGGGATCCTCACCTTTAAGAGGGGGTCATAATCGGGATCCTTTCTTTGAATGTGAAGCGCTCTGGTATGTGAGTGAGGCTCAGATGGCGGGGGTGGTTAAGATGGCAGGGAGATGGGGGGGTTTAAGATGGCCGGGGGTGGGGGGATCAAGATGGGTTGGGGGTTAAGAGGGCAGGGGGTTCGGCTGCGTACCCACCCTCCCCCCCCCCCCCCCTATCATTTTCACTTGCCTGAATTCAGGCAGGGGAAGGCCGATGACGTCACCATGTTGACATAGGGACAGGAGTAGGCCATTCAGCCCCTCGAGCCTGTTCCACCGTTTTGACCATGAGCTCACTCTGGCCCATACACTCACCAAACCATCAGAGACACTGGAGCAGGGCTGATTTCAGTGAATTCAGCAGGGGTCTGGCCCAGGTAAATTGGAGTCAAAGACTGACAGCCAGAAATGTAATGGAGCAATGGGCAGTCCTTAAAGAGGAGATGGTTTGGGTACATTCTAGGTACATTCCCACAGGGGGGAAAGGGAGGACAACCAAAGCAAGCCAGCGCTCCCTGGATAACGAAGGAGTTAGAGAGTAGGATGAAGCAGAAAAAGAGCATGTATGACTGGTGTCAGCTTGATTATACAAGGGAGAATCAGGCTGAATATAAAAAGTACAGAGGAGAAGTGGAAAAGGAAGTAAGGGGGCAAAGAGACAATACGAGAATAGATTGGCAGCTAATGTAAAAGGGAATCCAAAGGTCTTCTATAGACCTATTAACAGTAAACGGGTTGTTAGAGGACCGGTGGGGCCGATTAGGGACCAAAATGGAGCTCTATTGGTGGAGGCTGAGGTACTAAATGAATACTTTGCATCGGTGTTTACCAAGGAAGAGGACTTTGCCAAAGCTATGGTAAACGAGGAGGTTGCTGTGATACTGGATGAGATAAAAATAGATAAAGAGGAAGTACTAGAAAGGCTGGCAGTACTTAAAGTGGATAAGTCACCAAGTCCGGATGGGATGCATCCTAGGTTGCTGAGGGAAGCAAGGGTAGAAATTGTGGAGGGGCTGGCCACAATCTTCCAATCCTCCTTAGATACAGGGGTGGTGCCAGAGGACTGGAGGATTGCAAATGTTACACCCTTCTTCTTCAAAAAAGGATAAACCTGGCAATTACAGTCAGTTTAACGTCGGTGGTGGGAAAGGTTTGAGAAACAATAATCCGGGAGAAAATTAACAGCCACTTGGACCAGCATGGACTAATAAAGAATTTTTTTACATAGGATACACGACACAGAAAGAGGCCATTCGGCCCAACCAGTCCATGCCGGCGATAATGCTCCACTCGAGCCTTCTCCCATCTTTCCTCATCTAAATCTATCAGCATAACCCTCTATTCCCTTTTCCCTCATATGCTTGTCTAGCCTCCCCTTAAATGCATTCATACTATTCGCTTCAACCACTCCCTGTGGTAGCGAGTTCCACATTCTAATCACTCTTTGAGTAAAGAAGTTTCTTCTGAATTCCCTATTGGATTTCTTGGTGACTATCTTATATTGATGGCCTCTAGTTATGCTCATCCCCACAAGTGGAAACATTCTCTCTGTATCCACTCTTATCAAAACCTTTCATAATTTTAAGGACCTCTATTAGGTCACCCCTCAGCCTTCTTTTTCAAGAGAAAAGAGACCCAGCCTGTTTATCCTTTCCTGATATGTATACCCTCGCATTTCTGGTATCAAACTTGTAAATCTTCTCTGCACCCTCTCCAGTGCCTCTATATCCTTTTTATAATATGGCGACCAGAATTGTACGCAGTACTCTTAAGTGTGGTCTAACCAAGGTTCGATACAGGTTTAGCATAACTTCCCTACTCTTCAATTCTATTCCTCTAGAAATAAACCCTAGTGCTTGGTTTGCTTTTTTTATGGCCTTGCTAACCTGTGTCGCAACTTTGTGATTTATGTATTTGTACTCCGAGATCCCTTTGTTCCTCTACCCCACCTAGACTCGCACTCTCCAAGTAATAAGTGATCTCCCTATTCTTCCTACCAAAATGTAATACCTCACATTTATCTGTGTTGAACTTCATTTGCCAATTTACATGCCCATTCTGCAAGTGTATTAATGTCCTTCTCAGTATTGACTATCCCCCCCAATTTGGTGTCAGCCGCAAATTTAGAAATTGTGTTTTTGATTCCAAAGTCTAAATTGTGAACAGCAGTGGTCCCAGCACTGATCCTTGTGGAACACCACTACCCACCTTCTGCCACTGTGAATAGCTACCCTTTACCCCTACTCTCTGCTCTCTGTCTTGAAGCCATTCTGCTACTTGTCCCCTGACTCTGCATTCTCTGACCTTGTTCATCAGTCTATTATGGGGTACCTTATCGAAGGCCTTTTGAAAATCTAGATAAATTACATCTACTGCATTACCATTGTCTATTCTCTCTGTTACCTCTTTGAAAAATTCAATGAGGTTGGTCAAGCAAGACTTTCCCTTTTGAAATCCATGCTGACTATTCATTATTAAATTTTTGGTTTCTAGATGTTCTTCTATTTTCTCCTTTAGTAGGGATTCCATTATTTTTCCTACCACCGATGTTAAGCTGACTGGTCTATAATTCCCTGGACATGTTCTATCCCCCGTCTTAAATATAGGTATTACGTTAGCTATCCACCAGTCCTCTGGCACTACACCTTTTTCTAACGAATTATTGAATATGTGTAGTAAGGACTCTGCTATCTCTTCCCTAGATTCTTTTAAAATGTGTGGATGCAATCCATCCGGACCAGGGGTTTTATCCTCTTTGAGCTTGATTAGAGTCATAGTCATTACGGCATAGAAGGAGGCCATTCGGCCCATCGAGTCCGTGCCAGCTCTCTGTAGAGCAATCCAGTCAGTCCCATTCCCCCGCTCTCCCCGTAGCCCTGCAAGTTTATTTGCCTCAAGTGCCTATCCAATTTACTTTTGAAATCATTGATTGTCTTCGCTTCCACCACCCTCGTCGGCAGCGAGTTCCAGGTCATTACCACTCGCTGCGTAAAAAAGTTCTTCCTCACATCCCCCTGTATCTCTTGCCCAAAACCTTAAATCTGTGTCCCCTAGTCCTTGTACCATTAACTAAGGGGAACAGCCTTTCTCTGTCTACCTTATCCAAACCCATCATAATCTTGTACATCTCTATCAAATCTCCCCTCAACCTCCTTTGCTCCAAGGAGAACAACCCCAGCTTCTCCAACCTAACCTTGTAGCTAAAATCCCTCATCCCTGGAACCATTCTGGTAAGTCTCCTCTGCACCCTCTCAAGGATCTTCACATCCTTCCTAAAGTGTGGTGACCAGAACTGGACACAATACTCCAGTTGTGGCCTAACCAGAGCTTTATAAAGGTTCAGCATAACTTCCCTGCTTTTTTACTCAATACCTTTATTTATGAAGCCCAAGATCCCATATGCTTTGCTAACTACTCTCTCAATACGTCCTGCCACCTTCAAAGATCTATGCACATGAACCCCCAGGTCCCTCTGTCCCTGCACACTCTTTAGAACTGTGCCATTAAGTCTATATTGCCTCTCCCTATCCCTTCTGCCAAAATGCATCACCTCACACTTCTCTGTATTAAATTCCATCTGCCACTTGTCTGCCCATTCTGCTAGCCTTTCTATGTCCTGTTGCAGTCGATTGGTATCATCCTCACTGTTTGCCACACCTCCAAGTTTGGTATCATTGGAAAATTTTGAAATTTTACTCTGTATTCCAATATCCAAGTCATTTTTATATTTTTTAAAAGCAGTGGTCCTAGCACTGACCCTTGGGGAACACCAGTATCTACCATCCTCCAGTCTGAAAAACAGCCATTTACCACGACTCGCTGTTTTCTGTCCTTAAGCCAATTCCTTATCCAAACTGACACTGACCCTCCTATTCCTTGAGCCTCAATTTCGTTAACCAGCCTTTTATGTGGTACTTTGTCAAACACTTTCTTAAAATCCATATAGACAACATCCACTGCATTCCCTTCATCAACCTTCCCTGTTACTTCATCAAAAAATTCAATTAGATTAGTCAAACACGATCTGCCTTTTACAAATCCGTGCTGGCTCTCCTTACTTAACTTAGACCTCTCCAAGTGCCTGTTAATTTTTTTCCCTGATTATTGTTTCTAAAACCTTACCCACCACTGATGTTAAACTGACCGCCTGTAGTTACTAGGATTGTCCTTACACCCTATCTTGAACAATGGTGTCACATTTGCCACTTTCCAATCCTCTGGCACCTCCGCCATATCTAGGGAAGATTGGAAGATTATGGCAAGCCCTTCCACTATCTCCACCCCCACTTTCCTTAGCAACCTGGGATGCAAGCCATCCGGACCAGGCGACTTATCCACTCTAAGCATATCCAGCCTTTCCAGTACATCCTGTCCATCAATTTTCACCCCATCCATTACCTCTACCATCTCCACTTCTACTGATATTTTGTCAGCATCCTCTTCCTTAGTAAACACTGATACAAAGTACTCATTAAGTATTCTAGCCTTGTCCTGCACCTCTAAGCATATATCACCTTCTTTGTCCCTAATCGGCCCCACCCCACCCCTTACTACCCACTTACTATTTACATGTCGGTAGAGGATTTTTGGGTTCCCTTTTATGTTACCCGCCATTCTATTCTCATTGTCTCTCTTTGCCTTTTCACTTCCCCTCTCAACTTATTGTAATTGGTCAGGTTGAAAAATTCATCTGACATGCATGATACACCCTCTTTTTTTTGTTTCATCATATTCTCTATCTCTCTCATCATCCAAGGAGCCCTGGTTTTGGTTCCCCTACCTTTCCCTCTTGTTGGAATGTACCTAGCCTGTACTTGGAACATCACCTCCTTAAAGATCACCCATTGTTCCATAAGTTTTTCCTGTCAATCTTTGGTTCCATTTTACCCTGGCTAGATCCCCTCTCATCCCATTGAAGTTAGCCCTCTTCCAATTTAGAAGTTCTACTTTAGATTGTTCTTTGCTCTTCTCCATTACTAATCTAAACCTTATGATACGATGATTACTCTTACCCAAGTATTCTCCCACAGACACTTGGTCCACTTGGCCCACCTCATTCCCCAGCACCAGATCCAGCAATGCTTCCTTCCTAGTTGGGCCGAGGACATACTAGTCAAGGAAGTTCCCCTGAACACATTTCAGAAATTCCTCACCCTCCTTTCCCTTTACTCTAACATTATCCCAATCGATATTTGGGTTAGAAAGGAGTCCTGTACACATTGTAGGAACTCCATTCCCTTAACCCCTTTACCTACCTCTTCTGTCCAATTAATATCGGGGTAGTTGAAATCCCCCATGATTATTTTTCTATGTTTTTTACTCATTTCCCTAATTTGTCTGCATATTTCTTCCTCCACCTCCCTTCCACTATTAGGTGGTCTATAGACTACATCTATTAGTGTGATTGATCCTTTATTATCTTTTATCGCTATCCATATGGATTCTATTTTTGTCTTGCTGATAGCTGCATCACTTTTTTCTACTGCCATTATGTTATCCCTAATAAGTACAGATACTCCACCTCCCCTTTTTCCCTCTCTATCTTTTCTAAATATGTTATACCCTGCAATGTTTAATTCCCAGTCCTGATTTTTCTGTAGCCATGTCTCAGTAATCCCTACTATGTTTGGTTCCTCACAACGCATGATTGCCTCCAGCTCCCCTGTTTTATTACGGACACTGTGTGCATTGCTGTACAGACAGTTTAACCCATTTTTAATAGGATTTCCTCTCACTTTATGTTTAACCATCTTTTTAGACTCCTGTTCTATAACTCTCTTTATTCCCTTGCCATCAATGTCCTCCCTTTATTCTTTCCTGTGCTCTCTTTTCCTGTTTTGTTTATATTTAGGCTCATTACGTTCTTGTAGATCCCTCTCCCCGTCTTACTAGTTTAAAGCCTTTGCCACCTCCCTATTTACCCTTTCCAGTAGGACACGGGTCTCATCCCGGTTCAGGTGGAGCCCGTCCCATCGGTACAGCTCCTTCCTGTCCCAGAACTGGTGCCAGTGTCCCATGAAAAGGAACCCCTCTTTCCCACACCAGCCCTTTAGCCACGTGTTAATTCTCCTGATCTGTCTGCTTCTATTCCAATTTGTACGTGGCTCAGGCAATAATCCAGAGATTATTACCCTCGAGGTCCTGCTTTTTAATTTAGAGCCTAACTCCTGATACTCTTTCAGCAGGACCTGCTCCGTGTTCCTACCTATGTCGTTTGTTCCAACATGGACCACGACAACTGGATTTACTCCCTCCCTTTCCAGGTTCCTCTCCAGCCATCGTGAGATACCCCTTACCCTGGCAGAGCCAGCATGGATTTGTTCAGGGCAAATTGTGTTTGACTAACTTGATTGAGTTTTTGGATGAGGTAACAGAGAGGGTGGATGAGGGCAGTGTAGTTGATGTTGTGTATATGGACTTTTTCAAAAGGCATATGAAAAAATTGAAGCCCATGGGATAAAAGGGGCAGTAGCAGCATGGATACAAAATTGGCTAAGGAATAGAAAACAGAATTCTGGTGAATGGCTGTTTTTCGGACTGAAGGGCAGTATACAGTGGCATTCCCCAGTGTTCAGTACTAGGACCGCTACTGTTTTTGATATATATTAATGACTTGGACTTGGGGGTACAGGGCACAATTTTGAAATTTGCAGATGACGTCTCATTCGAAAGACGGTACCTCCAACAGTGCAGCACCCACTCAGTACTGCACTGGAGTGACTTGAACCCACGCCCTTCTGACTCAGAGGTGAGAGTGCTGCCCACTGAGCCACAGCTGATATCTGGGTGAGAACAGGATTGGGCTCGACTGTGATGCCCTCCATGGTCAAATAGTCCAATGACGTTCACTTGCTAGACTTGCATTATTCAAGGAGAGCTATTTGATACCAGAAGACAGCTTGGTAACGTTGGAACCTGGACCCCAGCTAGAGTCAATGGTAACAAAGAACCAGAGTCTGTTTCACACCCGATAAACAGATGAGCCTTTATTGTTCCTCGTTAAGTATCCTATTTAATGTTTCCTTTCCTCACTGTGTTGCAGTTCGCGCCGGACATGAGCCTTCAAACCATTGGCACAGTGAGTGATGCTGGATGTAAGGTCGTGCTCTGGTCTGAGACACGAATACCGAGGCATTGCTGGACGTTTGAATTCAGCGGCACAATCCAAAGTCTCTTGTACAAGGGGCTTGTGCTCGACATCAAAGGTGAGTGTTCTGTAAAGCGATGCTTTGTAAACACCGTGTCGAGTCCAGCCAACAGCTGCCTCCTTTTGCCATCAATGTCTAAATATCTAAATATTGGGAAGACGGAAGCCATTGTCTTCGTTCCCCGCCACAAATTCCATTCCCTAGCCACCCACTCCATTCCTCTTCCTGGCACCTGCCTGAGGCTGAACCAGACCGTTCACAACCTTGGTGTCGTATTTGACCCCGAGATGAGCTTCAGACCACATATCCACTTCATCACCAAGACCTCCATAACATCGCCCGTCTCTGCCCTTGCCTCAGCCCATCTACTGCTGAAACCCTCATCCATGCCTTTGTTACCTCTAGACTTGACTATTCCAATGTTCTCCTGGCCTGGCCTCCCACCTTCCACCCCCCATAAACTTGAACTCATCTAAAACTCTGCTGCCCATCTCCTAACTTGCACCAAGTCCCGTTCACCCATCACTCCTGTGCTCGCTGACCTACATTGGCTCCCAGTCCAGCTACAACTTGATTTTACAATTCTCATCTTAAAGTGTCTTAATGTCTCCTTATGTGGTTCGGTGTGAAAATTTGTCTGATTACACTCCTGTGAAGTACCTTGGGACATTTTACTATGTTAAAGGTGCTGTATAAATGCAAGTTGTTGTTGTCCTCACCCTCACACCTTCCTCTACCAATGCGCTCAGCCTCACCACCTCCGACCGTCACTGAGCTTGCCTCCTGAGAAGTTAATTTTCTTCTTTCATGCCAAGTACTTGCTCAGCCCTCAACAACCCGTAACTCTATAAAACTCCAGTCCATTCCAGACTTCAACGCTGCTCCCATCTCTTCTATCTCCTCTCAGCAAAGGCACAAAAGAGCTTGTTTTCTGATAGCTGGTCCAGCCTCCCAATTTAGTTTACTCTCCCCATCACGTGTTGGCGTCCTGCACTCTGAGGCCTTGACTCCTTACCTAGGTTTCGCAATTTAAAACAAAATGACATCTCGTATCAAACTAAGCTGAATGAAGAGGCTACACTTCAGCAACCGAGTACAGCCACTTCTTATTTTTGAGAGATCAATAAAATCCATTGATACTAGTTGATAGGAACATCAAGCACAGTATGAGTAAAAGCCATGTGGCCCATCAGTCCTGTTCGTTCCACTCGGCCCATGTACACTCTACCCTATCATGGACTTTACCCACCCATTTAATCTCCTTCAACAGCCCACATACACTCTACCCTATCATGTCCGCTACCCCATCCATTTAATCTCCTTCCACAGCTCATGTACATGCACTGTACGACCCTGTTCCCAATCACATATTCATCCAGCCCTCGGCTTCCGTTGCTTTTCCTGCCCGTCTCTCCCACCTCCTCGGCTCCAGGGTAGGGGAAATGGTTTCTTCCGATCTTCAGTTCCAGTAGGGTCCAATCCCCCAGGTCTGTGCCGAGTCAACTGATCCTTACCCGGGATAGCAGTCGAAAGGTGGCCTGCCACTGTTCATGGCGAGGTAACCAAATGAAGGTGCAGTGCCTTTAGGAGAAAACTGGAGTGAGAAAATCTGTGTGTGCTTGAGTAGCCTGCCCACCGTGTTAGTCAGCCTGCTGACGTGATTCTTGTCTCCTTCACTTTAGGCGGGAAATCTTACGACCGGGACAGCGTAGTGATCTATAGACATGAAGAGCAGAATCCGGCTCAACTGTGGGAGATTCAGATGCTGTAACAACACGAACTACTGAAGAGAAAATTGCTCGGACCCTGACACAAGAACCATCCTCCTCTCCAGCCACCCTCTCCGCTGCTCGTTCCCTAGAAGAACCGTTGACGCCTGTACCGCCTCACTCTGTTGGGGTGGGTGGAAGGGAGAGGTTGTTCCCTATTTACTAACAGATGCCCTCCGAGCAGGTTCCACATCCCCCAGAAAATTACAGAAACCAGAAAACAACCCCAAGCACATGTGTGATACTTCATTACAACTGTTTCCATCTTTACAGCCCCCTTTACATGCAGAGATCCCCCCCTCGGAGTACTGGAGAATGGAATGGGGAGGAGGAGGTTAGGCAACGGAAAGGGGTCAGAAGGGGGCAAAAGCACAGTCCAAGGGGAGGGCCTTGAGCAGTTTTCTAATCTAACATTTTAATCCATTGAAAGTTTAGAATTTCTCACCGGGAATTCAAGCTCAGAAATCCATGGATCCTGGGAGAAGGAATGGGACAGAGTGATTGGGGAGTCAGAGGGAACTGCGTATTTTTTTTAAACCTTTATTGCAGTTTCAATGAACTAGTCAGAAATAACTATCATCAAAATTACCTCCACCCATGTGTAACATTCTCGCTCTGCTATTTAAAGGGAGGAGTTAACACAGTTTATTTTTAATGGTTTCTTGCTTCTGATACAATGGCAGACAGAGGAATATTACACAAACACAAACAATTGCTCACCCACTAACACCAGTATGTTCTCGGGATGTGGGTGACGTGGGCAAGGCCGGCATTTATTGCCCTTCCCTTGTTGCCCTGAGGCCATTCAGAGTCAACCGCACAGTGTGGGACTGGAGTCACATGTAGGTCAGACCGGGTAAGGGTGACGGGTTCCCTTCCCTGAAGGACTTTCGTGAACCAGTTGGGTTTTTGCAACAATCCATCCCGTAGTTATCAAACCACAAATTATCAGGTTTATTAAATTCAGGTTCACAACTTGCTATCATTGGATTTGAATTCCTAACCTCTGTGGCTGGTCCAGTACCATGACCACTAGGCTGCCATACTCCTGTTCAGGACTGTAATCCTATTGGTACAGTGTGTGGTATATCTAGGGCACTGTACAGAATACAGAGGGGGAGGAGAGGGAGGGGACGTCCTTGATGGAATATTCAGATATGGACTTGTGATGAATCAAATGGGCTTTTCTCAGTTCAGACTTTTATATCCTTATAGCGAGTACAGAAAGTGCAGTCACTATATCCAGAGTACCACCCCTTTTCCTGTTTGACTAATCCCCGAGTCCAAGCTACTCTCTTAGTGTAGCCGCTGCTTACACACCCAAGGAGCTGGCAGCAGCGTCGCTCACATAGAGGCTCAGGTTTAGCCCTGTGTTTGGGAGTCCTGCTGCATTCAATTCCCAATCCCATTTATGGTTTCCAACTCTGGTTCCAACTCAGCACCTGGGAAGTGTACCCCAGTGAGAATCAGTGCCTGTGGAACTGTACCCCAGTGAGAGTCAGTGCCTGTGGAACTGTACCCCAATGATGGTCAGTGCCTATGGAACTGTACCCCAGTGAGAGTCAGTGCCTGTGGAACTGTACCCCAGTGAGAGTCAGTGCCCGCGGAATGTGGAAAGTTCACTGTGTGAGGTGCTGCTGCCCTTTAGTTTAGGCCACTGCCTCAGGATATCTGGCTTGGTATAGTTTAGAATTTATGCAAGAAATTCTAATTTAAATATGGTTTGTGATGTTGGGGCATAATCAGTGCCTCTGCCAATTATTTTATATATTACTGGGAAAAATGGGTATTAACTTTTATTATAAGAGTTTTATTGGTGGCACTTAATTTTATAAGCAAAAGATCAACAATTCTATGTAAAAATGCGGTAGATGTAGTGTTCTATATAAAATATCTTTTTTTACTGGGTATGATTACAGTCTCTCTACTTTTACTATGTAATAAAATTTGGTGATGCCTCTAGATTAAAGAGGGGAAAATTCAGTCCAGGTATCTTCCTCTAGATTGAGGCAGTGACCCCAGGGAAAGGGCGTGTGCAGAAAGATCAAGCTTAGGCCACCCGATCTCCTCCTGCTCAAACTATCACAAAGAGAGCGCGATCTGGAGTGAGATCTGCAGAAAGCTGGATCCCAGCACCTTCTGGAGAGGAGCGGGAAGAAAACATTGGGGGCGATTTTCTGATGTCGAAGGAGGCGGGTTTGGTGGCGGGAAAGGCGAGAAAATCAGATTCAAAGGGCTCGATTTTTGTCAATGGGGATGTGATGGAGGCGGGACTCCCACTTTTTGGGTTGTAGTCCCGCCTCCATCGATTTGTGGCCAACCCATGCTACCTTCCCTTGATTGACCTTGTTAAGCCCGCCCAGCGGGCTCAGCATGCCAATTAAGGGACACTTGGATACTGGTGACGTCAGCGATTGACATTTCATCTGTCAAGAGCTTTTGACAGATGAAATATCAACGTTTGACAGCTCTGTGAAGCTGTCAAACACTGACAATCTGTCTTCTAACTTGAGTCCTTCTACTCCAGAAAGCAGAGGCTGCAGCTTTTGACAGCTCAGCGGCCATTCTGCTTTCTGTGCCGGTGAGCTGAGGGACTCCCGAGAACTGAAGGGAGGAAGCCTGGAGGAGAAAGTAAAGGTAAGTAAAACTTATTAAAACACTTTACACACACCAAACACACTTACCTCTGCACTCATGCACCCATCACTCACCTGTACACCTGACATCTCGACCCCTCCAAGCCCTGCAGACCGACGGTCCGCCTCGCTAACTTGGCGTGGTTTGGAGCCGTCGGGCAGCCCACACTTCAGGGCTAAAAATAGGGATTAGGCAAAAAACTGCCTGTTAACTACCTGTTAACAGGCAGTTAATTGGCACTAATCCCCTTCCCGCCTCGGGGAGGCGGCTCCCAGCACAGGTCGGGTACCCGCCTCCTGGGACATTGGCATGGAGGCGGGTTGGGGGCGGGATGGGTACGTGCCCCCCGAATCTGCAATTTTCCCACCACTCCTGCCTCCAAACCCGCCTCCACGGGGCTTGGAAATTCGAGCCCAAAGAGGTCGGGTTCGGAACCCGCCTCCGCGAGATTTTGCCGGTTCCGGTTTTGGAGGTCGGGAAAGGCTCCCGCCTCCAGCTGGCCATTGCACTATTTAACATCCTTAAATGCTCGTTAAGGGCCTCTCTAAGCCTATTTTGAGAGGCCCTCGTGATTTTTGCAGCTTTTCGGTGTGATCCACGCACCTCCTGAACCACGCCAGGTAAACCTGGCGGGTTGACTCATGGGTGGCCTCCTCACTGCTGCACATCGTTTATTGCAGCAAGAATTACTTGCAGGTGCCAGACCTTGGCTTTAAAAGGTCTCTGAGCACTTTTAGAAGGCCTTCCGAAGTTGGAGGTGCTGCAGCTTGACTCCATCGACTGTGGGACCTCCTTGGAAGAGCCTCTCCCCGCTCACAATGAGCGCTTCCCCAAAGGAGGCATCTACAAGCAGCATGGGAACCATTCGTTTTCTTTCTGCATGGACCTCAGATGAGGAGGATCTGGAGGAGGAGGAGGAGATCAGAGCCTGGGATGCAAGGGATGAACTTATCATGGCCAGATTTGCATAGGTTGCCCAAGTTGGCACATGTCCTTTGCTCCATCCTAGGACATCATTGACAATGGACTCTCTGGCCTCCTTTCACTCAGGCCACCAACCTGACAATGCAAGTGTGGCGGTGCCCCCAATGTGGAGCTGCCTAAGGCGAAAGAACAGATGGCATAACGCCAACATTTTGGCTTCAAATCATTTTAATGCTTTTCAACAGGGATGGCATTTCATCAATACACAGAAACAGTCTCCCAATCTGCACACAGATCTGGAGGTTATATCCCTTGCCAGCTGTTACCCACACAGCCTTGGTTTCTTTGGCAGGCCTCTTCCTGCCGAGATGAGTGGAAGAGCACCTCCATGCTAGCTGTCACCCCCTCCAACAACATTTGCAGTGCCTCATCTGAGAGCCTCGGGTAGGCCCTTGCCTTGGAATTGGACACAGTGGTTTCTCAAAAGATGTTGGAGGTGGTGCAGGAGACGCAGAAATGCTGTGGAATGAGCCAAGGGAGCAAGAAGCCATAAAATCATACTGGAAAAGTGCTGTCAACAGAGGCGAGTTTCAGTCCCAGAACACGAATTGAGCAAGGGCATCAAACACCTCTGAAATCAAGTGGCCAATCATGGGACAATCGTAAATTTTTGAAACCTATCAGTGGAGGCGAGTTTCAAACCCACCCAAACTGAAACCCGCCTCCATCTCACCTCCAGTGGGAAAATCGCCTCCATTGTGTGAAAACAGTATTTTTTAATTAATTCACTGAATAGGATGTCGCTGGCAAGGCCAGCATTTATTGCCCTTCCCTAATTGCCCTTGAGAAGTGGTGGTGAGCCTTCGCCTTGAACCGCTGCAGTCCATGTGGTGAAGGTTCTCCCACAGTGCTGTTGGGTGGGGAGTTCCAGGATTCTGACCCAGCGACAATGAAGGAACAGCACTATATTTCCAAGTCAGGATGGTGTGTGACTTGGAAGGGATTTGGAGGTGGTGGTGTTCCCATGAGCCTGCTGCCCTTGTCCTTCTAGGTGGAGGAGGTCGCGGGTTTGGGAGGTGCTGTTGGAGAAGCCTTGGTGAGTTGCTGCAGTGCATCTTGTAGATGTTGGTCTATCCTTGGCCCTCTCCTATTTCTCATCTACATGCTGCCCCTTGATGACATCATCCGAAAACACAGCGTCAGTTTCCACATGTACGCTGATGACACCCAGCTTTACCTCACTACCACTTCTCTCGACCCCTCCACGGTCTCTAAATTGTCAGACTGCTTGTCCGACAGCCAGTTCTGGATGAGCAGAAATTTTCTCCAATTAAATATTGGGAAGACCGAAGCCATTGTTTTCAGTCCCTGCCACAAACTCCGTTCGCTAGCCACTGACTCCATCCCCCTCCCTAACATCTGTCTGAGGCTGAACCACACTGTTCGCAACCTTGGTGTCATATTTGACCCTGAAATGAGCTTCCGACCACATATCCGCAGCATAACAAAGACCGCTTATTTCCACCTCCGTAACATCGCCCATCTCCACCCTTGCCTCAGTTCATCCACTGCTGAAACCCTCATCCATGCTTTTGTTACCTCTAGACTTGACTATTCCAACGCATTCCTGGCTGGCCTCCCACATTCTACCCTACGAAAACTTGAGGTCATCCAAAACTCAGCTGCCCGTGTCCTAACTTGCACAAAGTCCCGTTCACCCATCACCCCTGTGCTCGCTGACCTACATTGGCTCCCAGTTAAGCAACGCTTCGATTTCAAAATTCTCATCTTTGTTTTCAAATCCCTCCATGGTCTCGCCCCTTCCTATCTCTGCAACCTCCTTTAGCTCCACAACCCCCTGAGATATCTGCACTCCTCTAATTCTGCCCTCTTGAGCATCCCTGATTATAATCGCCCAACCAATGGTGGCCGTGCCTTCTGTTGCCTAGGCCCTAAGCTCTGGAATTCCCTCCCTAAACCTCTCCGCCTCGCTACCTCTCTTTCCTCCTTTAAGACGCTCCTTAAAACCTACCCCTTTGACCAAGCTTTTGGTCACCTGCCCTAATTTCTCCTTATGTGGCTCAGTGTCACATTTTTTGTCTTAAAATACACCTGTGAAGCGCCTTGAGATGTTTTACTACGTTAAAGGCGCTATATAAATACAAGTTGTTGTTGTTGTTACATACTGCAGACACTGTGTGCTGGTGGTGGAGGGAGTGAATGTTTAAGGTTGTTGATGGGGTGCCAGTCAAACTGGCTGCTTTGTCTTGGATGGTGTCAAGTTTCTTGAGTGTTGTTGGAGCTGCACTCATACACACAAGTGTAGAGTATTCCAAACTCACTGTGGGTGTACCTTCACCACACGGACTGCAGCGGTTCAAGTAGGTAGCTCACCACTGCCTTCTCAAGGGCAATTAGGGATGGGCAATAAATGCTGGCGATGCCAGCGACTCCCACATCCCATCAATGAATTTTTAAAAAATCACACTCCTGACTTGTGCCTTGTAGATGGTGGAAAGGCTTTGGGGAGTCAGGAGGTGAGCCACTCGCCGCAGAATATCCAGCCTCTGACCTGCTCTTGTAGCCTCAGTATTTGTGACTGGTCCAATTAAGTTTCTGGTCAAAGGTGATCCCCAGGATGGTGGGGGATTCGACGATGGTAATGCCATTGAATGTCAAGGGGAGATGGTTAGACTTTCTCTTATTAGAGATGGTCATTGCCTGGCAATGTCTCCTATATTTAAGATTTTAGTACAGGGCACGACATAAGAACATCAGAAATAGGTGCAGGAGTAGGCCCTTCGAGCCTGCTCCGTCATTCAATAAGATCATGGCTGATCTTCTACCTCAACTCCACCTCTCATACTATCCCCATATCCCTTGACTCCCTTAATATCCAAAAATCTATCCATCTCTGTCTTGAATATACTCAATGACTGAGCATCCACTGCCCTCTGGGGTAGAGAATTCCAAAGATTCACAACCCTCTGAGTGAAGAAATGTCTCCTCATCTCAGTCCTAAATGGCCGACCCCTTATTCTGAGACTGTGACCCTAGTTCTAGACTCCCCAGCCAGAGGAAACATCTCCCAGCATCTACCCTGTCAAGCCCCTTAAGAATTGTATACGTTTCCCTTCCTTAGGTAAGGAGACCAAAACTGTACACAATACTCCAGGTGTGATCTCACCAAGGCCCTATATAATTGCAGTAAGACGCCTTTACTCTTATACTCCAATCCTTTTGTATTAAGGCTAACATACCATTTGCTTTCCTAATTGCTTGCTGTACCTGCATGTTAATTTTCTGTGATTCATCTACAAGGACACCCAGGTCCCTCTGAATACCAACATTTCCCAATCTCTTACCATTTAAAAAATATTCTGCTTTTCTATTTTTCTTACCAAAGTGGATAACTTCACATTTCTCCACATTATGCTCCATCTGCCATGTTCCTTCCCATTCACTTGACCCGTCTATATCCCTTTGCAGCCTCTTTGCGTCCCCTGACAACTTACTTTCCCACCTAACTTTTTATCGTCGGCAAACTTGGATACTTAAACTCGGTCCCCTCATCCAAGCCATTTATATAGATTGCAAATTTATAGAGGACAGACTGGGCCTCGGTTTAATATCTCATCTGAGAGATGGCACCTCAGACAGTGCAGCACTCCCTCAGTACTGGACTGGGAATCTCTGCCCGTAGGCAGGAGTGCTACCACTGAGCCACGAATGACAGGGTGTCCGTGAATGGGTAACTGTTTCTAAAAATTCTTTCTGTAGCTGAGAGTTGGGTTCAGCTGTCTAATCACAGGACTCCCAGAGTTGCTCTATGTTCATTGTTACTAAGGCCTGCTCAGGAGGACCCACAATCATTTTTATTCCCCATTTCCCTGACTCCATGGGGACCCACCTGCCCCAGCTAGAAGGAGGAATTTACAGTGCAAGGCAATCCCATCTACATCACTGCATGCTCCAATCGTATTGAGCATCCCGGTGTCAGTACTTCTCTGTTCTTGTACACATAGGAACAGGAGTTGGCCATTCAGCCCCTCGAGCCTGTTCCGCCATTCAATTAGATCATGGCTGATCTGTACCACAACTCCATTTACAACAACAATAACTTGCATTTATATAACACCTTTAACGTAGTAAAATGTCACAAGGCATATACACTTGCGTGTATGAGTGCAGCTCCAACAACACTCAAGAAACTCAACACCATCCAGGACAAAGCAGCCTGCTTGATTGGCACCCCATCCACCACCTTAAACATTCACTCCCTCCACCACCGGCGTACCGTGGCTGCAGTGTGTACCATCTACAAGATGCACTGCAGCAACTCACCAAGGCTTCTTCGGCAGCACCTCCCAAACCCGCGACCTCTACCGCCTAGAAGGACAAGGGCAGCAGGCGCATGGGAACACCACCACCTCCAAGTTCCCCTCCAAGTCACACACCATCCTGACTTGGAAATATATCGCCGTTCCTTCATCGTCGCTGGGTCAAAATCCTGGAACTCCCTCCCTAACAGCACTGTGGGAGTACCTTCACCACACGGACTGCAGCGGTTCAAGAAGGCGGCTCACCACCACCTTCTCAAGGGCAACCAAGGATGGGCAATACAGACAGGCTTTGCCAGCGACGCCCACATCCCATCAATTAAAAAATTTAAAAAAGCATAACATTGACTACACTTAAAGTATTTAATTGGCTGTTAAGCGCTTTGGGACGTCCTGAGGTTGTGAAAGGTGCTATATAAATGCAAGCTTGTGCTTTCTTTCTTTCAAGGAAACTGGAAAGGAATAGAACAGTTTAAAAGCCTGTTTTGTCACAGATAAAATGGTCACAAATTAATCTCAAATGCTCCACAAGGGGGCAGCAGATCCCCACATGAAAAACCTGAATTCTTGCTTGGCAAAGTGGAAACATCCGGGGGTCAAAAGTCCAGGGCCATTCCAGCCTATCCGGTCCTCCCGCTGACTGGTCCCAGCGAGTTAGCCCAGTTGCGTAAGATAACAACAACAGCTTGCATTTATATAGCGCCTTTAACGTAGTAAAACATCCCAAGTTGCTTCACAGGAGCGTTATCAAACAAACCACATAAGGAGATATTAGGACATAGGACCTAAAGCTTGGTCAAAGAGTTAGGTTTTAAGGAGTGTCTGAAAGGAGGAGAGAGAGGTGGAGAGGTGGAGAGGGAATTCCAGAGCTCAGGGCCTCGGCAGCTGAAGGCACGGCCGCCAATGGTGGAGCAATTAAAATGGAGGTTAGGAACAGGAGTAGGCCATTCAGCCCCTCGGTGATGGCTGTTCTGCGCTCTAACTCCATATACCCGCCTTTGGATGCGCAAGAGGCCAGAATTGGAGGAGTGCAGAGATCTTGGAGGGTTGTAGAGCTGGAGGAGGTTACAGAGAAAGGGAGGGTTGAGGCCATGGAGGGATTTTAGCACAGAGAAGAGAATTTGTGATATGGGGAACTTCAGAGCAGCATTTTTATGCAAATGATTGTTTGAAACAGCTGTTGAGACAGTTTCAAAAGCACCAATTCAACGGTGATAGAAACCGTCCAGTACAAGGCGGAGCTCAACTGAAACTGTTTTCAGTTCAGCTTGGGGCTCTGCTCACAGCTTATTTCCTTCCTGGGAACCCGGGTTCGATCCCCGTCGTACACTGAATGAATTGATCTCATCTGCGACAGTAGTAGAGATGGTTACAGTTGGTCTCAGTGTTCCTGCAATAGGGGAGGGGGAAACGCACCCACTGTCCCTGATCCCAATCACTATCCAGTGACCCTTGCTGAGAGCGTGGCTGTGGGGAGAGCCTGTGATGTCACCACACCCCCCCCCCCTAGCCCCTCCCCCAATGCAAGAATAACCTGCAAATGCCAACTCTCCAAACTGGAGGGCACTCAGCGTCCATGGAAGTCTACCACAGCTCGATGCCAATATCTTGCAAGCTAACAAAATTCCTTTGGGCTTAGAATAAAGAAAAAAGAAAGACTTGCATTTCTATAGCGCCTCTCACAACCTCAGGACATCCCAAAGCGCTTCACAGCCAATGAAGTATTTTTGAAGTGTAGTCACTGTTGTAATGTAGGAAACACGGCAGCCAATTTGCGCACAGCAAGCTCCCACATACAGCAATGTGATAACTGACCAGATAATCGTTTTTTAGTGATGTTGGTCGAGGGATAAATATTGGCCAGGACACCGGGCCAAATTTCCCTGCTCATCTTTGAATAGTGGCCGGGGGAAATTTTACGTCTGCAAGAGAGGGCAGACGGGGCCTTGGTTTAATGTCTCATCCAAGAGTGCAGCACTCCTTCATTACAGTGCTGGGAGTGTCAGCATAATGGGTGTGGGACCACAATTCAAAGCTGTTCATGAACAGACAAGCTCATGAAATGGTTTGTGTGGGAATGTAATGGTGCCCTGGGGGGGTGGGGGGGGCTGCTCTGAGATTGGTGCTGAGGATCATTATTGAGATGGGCTAGGTCTCATCTAAAAATTCATGCACTTACCCAAATGCTGGAACACAACCTCCCTGGGCAAGGGCATTAGTATAGCTCCCCTGTGCAATAGAATGACCAGCCCATAAGCCTGTATATACGGAAAGAATTGGATTTATAGAGACCCTTTCATGGCCTCAGGATGCCCAAAAGGTGCTTCACAGCCAATGAATTGCTTTCAAAGTTATTTTGTTGGCAAGTTGTAGGCTGCCAATTTGTGCACAGCATTTTTTTTTATTCATTCATGGGATGTGGGCGTCGCTGGCAAGGCCAGCATATATTGCCCATCCCTAGTTGCCCTTGAGAAGGTGGTGGTGAGCCGCCATCTTGAACCGCTACAGTCCGTGTGGTGAAGGTGTTCCCACAGTGCTGTTGGGGAGGGAGTTCCAGGATTTTGACCCAGCGACGATGAAGGAACGGCCGATATAGTTCCATGTCAGGATGGTGTGTGACTTAGAGGGAAACTTGGAGGTGGTGGTGTTGCATGAGCCTGCTGCCCTTGTCCTTCTAGGTGGTAGAGATGCTGCCAAAGAAGCCTTGGCAAGTTGCTGCAGTGCATCTTGTAGATGGTACACACTGCAGCCACGGTACGCCGGTGGTGGAGGGAGTGAATGTTTAAGGTGGTGGATGGGGTGCCAATCAAGCGGGTTGCTTTGTCTTGGATGGTGTCGAGTTTCTTGAGTGTTGTTGGAGCTGCACTCATCTAGGCAAGTGGAGAGTATTCCATCACACACCTGACTTGTGTCTTGTAGATGGTGGAAAGGCTTTGGGGAGTCAGGAGGTGAGACACTCGCCGCAGCATACTCAGCCTCTGACCTGCTCTTGTTGCCACAGTATTTATGTGGCTGGTCCAGTTAAGTTTCTGGTCAATGGTGACCCCCAGGATATTGATGGTGGGGGATTCGGCGATGGTAATGCCGTTGAATGTAAATGGGCGGTGGTTAGACGTTCACTTGTTGGAGATAGTCATTGCCTGGCACTTGTGTGGCGTGAATGTTACCTGTCACTTATCAGCCCAAGCCTGAATGTCATCCAGGTCTTGCCAGGGCATGGACTGCTTCATTATCTGAGGAGTTGCGAATGGCACTGAACACTGTACAGTCATCAACGAACATCCCCACTTCTGACCTTATGATGGAGGGAAGGTCATTGAGGAAGAAGCTGAAGATGGTTGGGCCTAGGACACTGCCCTGAGGAATTCCTGCAGCGATGCCCTGGGGCTGTGATGATTGACCTCCAACCACCACAACCATCTTCCTTTGTGCTAGGTATGACTCCAGCCAGTGGAGAGTTTTCCCCCCGATTTGCATTGACATCAGTTTTACTAGGGCTCCTTGATGCCACACTCGCTCAAATGCTGCCTTGATGTCAAGGGCAGTCACTCTCACCCCACCTCTGGAATTCAGCTCTTTTGTCCGTGTTTGGACTAAGACTGTAATGAGGTCTGGAGCCAAGTGGTCCTGGCGGATACCAAACTGGGCATCAGTGAGCAGGTTATTGGTGAGTAAGTACAGCTTGATAGCACTGTCGACGACACCTTCCATCACTTTGCTGATGATTGAGAGTAGACTGATGGGGCGGTAATTGGCCGGATTGGATTTGTCCTTCTTTTTGTGGACAGGACATACCTGGATAGATGCCAATGTTATAGCTGTACTGGAACAGCTTGGCTAGAGGCGTGGCTAGTTCTGGAGCACAAGTCTTCAGCACGACAGCCGGGATGTTTTTGGGGCCCACAGCCTTTGCTGTATCCAGTGCTCTCAGCCATTTCTTGATATCATGTGGAGTGAATTGAATTGAATTGATAGACTTCTGTGGTGGTGGGGACCTCAGGAGGAGGCCGATATGGATCATTCACTCGGCACTGCTGGCTGAAGATGGTTACAAACGCTTCAGCCTTGTCTTTTGCATTCACGTGCTGGGCTCCACCATCTTTGAGCATGGGGATATTCACGGAACCGCCTCCTCCCGTTAGTTGTTTAATGGTCCACCACCATTCACAACTGGATGTGGCAGGAGTGCAGAGCTTTGATCTGATCCGTTGATTGTGGGATTGCTTAGCTCTGTCTATAGCATGCTGCTTCTGCTTTTTAGCATGTATGTAGTCCTGTGTTGCAGCATCCCCAGGTTGGCACCGCAATTTTAGGTGCGCCTGGTGCTGCTCCTGGCATGCTCTTCTACACTCCTTATTGAACCAAGGTTGATCCCCTGGCTTGATGGTAATGGTAGAGTGAGGGATATGCCGGGCCATGATGTTACAGATTGCGGTTGAATAAAATTCTGCTTCTGCTGATGGTCCATATGGATGCCCAGTTTTGAGCTGCTAGATCTGTTCTAAATCTATCCCATTTAGCATGGTGGTAGTGCCACACAACACGATGGAGGGTGTCCTCAGTGTGAAGATGGGACTTCATATCCACAATGACTGTGAGGTGGTCACTGCTACCAATGCAGTCATGGACAGATGCATCTGCGACAGGTAGATAGGTGTGGACGAGATCAAGTAGGTTTTTCCCTCGTGTTGGTTCTCTCACCACCTGTCGCAGGCCCAGACTGGCAGCTATGTCCTTCAGGACTCGGCCAGCTCAGTCAGAAGTGGTGCTACCGAGCCACTCTTCGTGATGGACATTGAAGTATTAACAATCTCTGGAAAGTGTTAATATTTTACATTCTCTGGAAAGTGTTAATATTTTACATTCTCTGGAAAGTGTTAATATTTTACATTCTCTGGAAAGTGTTAATATTTTACATTCTCTGGAAAGTGTTAATAATTTACAATCTCTGGAAAGTGTTAATAATTTACAATCTCTGGAAAGTGTTAATAATTTACAATCTCTGGAAAGTGTTAATAATTTACAATCTCTGGAAAGTGTTAATATTTTACAGTCTCTGGGAAAGTGTTAATATTTTATATTCTCTGGAAAGTGTTAATATTTTACATTCTCTGGGAAAGTGTTAATATTTTACATTCTCTGGGAAAGTGTTAATATTTTACATTCTCTGGAAAGTGTTAATATTTTACATTCTCTGGAAAGTGTTAATAATTTACCATCTCTGGAAAGTGTTAATAATTTACAATCTCTGGAAAGTGTTAATAATTTACAATCTCTGGAAAGTGTTAATAATTTACAATCTCTGGAAAGTGTTAATATTTTACAGTCTCTGGGAAAGTGTTAATATTTTATATTCTCTGGAAAGTGTTAATATTTTACATTCTCTGGGAAAGTGTTAATATTTTACATTCTCTGGGAAAGTGTTAATATTTTACATTCTCTGGAAAGTGTTAATATTTTACATTCTCTGGAAAGTGTTAATATTTTACCATCTCTGGGAAAGTGTTAATATTTTACATTCTCTGGAAAGTGTTAATATTTTACATTCACTGGAAAGTGTTAATATTTTACAGTCTCTGGGAAAGTGTTAATATTTTACATTCGCTGGAAAGTGTTAATATTTTATGTTCTTTGGATAGTATGAATATTTTGCATTCTCTGGAAAGTGTTTGGGGGGAAAATTCAGTTGGATTGCACCTCCCATTCACGCCTTAAGAGGGCGCTAATGGGGCGCAAAGCAACTCGCGTCCGTGCACAGCGATGTTTGCGCCGCTCATGAAATTAACTAGACATTTTGCGGCGGCGCTAAACACTATCGCCACGATTTCCTGCGCCGGCCGATCATGACATCAGTCAAGTGTGCAACGCCCCGGTATCGCCCTGGACCGGATATTGAGTGGCACTAGCAACGACAGGTTGAGGGGAGCGTTTTGCAGTCAGGAAGGGATTGGGGGAGCGCTATTTAAAGGCGACCGCTTCCTGCCTTTTTTTGTCGGCAAACTTTTTGCACCACGCATTCTGAATGAGAGAGACTGCAGGAAATATTCAAAGCTGTGTTGAGGAGTTTTGTGTACTGAGCAGCAATTTGCAGGTTCTTTCTGGTTTGATCTTCCTTGCATCAATTTAAAAGAAAATATGGGGGCTGCAGTCTGAGCTCTTTCCCTGGGCCTCTCCATTGTTCTTTCCAACAGATTTGATGTACAGGTCTCTCCAGGCCGAGATTCAAGGCTGCAATGAGTAGAGTGGGGATGCAGATCAAGATCGACCCTCCCCTTTAAGAACTGTCCGGCGCCAGTGTGTCTGTGTTCCATCGTTAACTGACAGCACCTGCGCTGCGCCCGCTCTCTGAGTTAGCGCCTCGCTCCCCGGCCTTTGCGCCTCAAGACAGATGTGTAGCGCCTGATTTAGCGCTCCAATCACTTCCAGGGGCGATAAAAGCCAAGTTTGCAGTCGGAGGCGATAAGTAGCGCCAGGCGCTAAACTTTGCGCACGGCCGATAATGGCGCCCCAAACGGGGCGATAATGAATTTTTCCCCCTTAATATTTTACGTACTTTGGAAAGTGTTAATATTTTAAAGTCTCTAGAAAGTGTTAATATTTTACAATCTCTGGAAAGTGTTAATATTTTACATTCTCTGGGAAAGTATTAATATTTTACATTCTCTGGAGAGTGTTAATATTTTACAATATCTGGAAAGTGTTAATATTTTACGGTCTCTGGAGAGTGTTAATATTTTACATTCTCTGGAGAGTGTTAATATTTTACGGTCTCTGGAGAGTGTTAATATTTTACGGTCTCTGGAGAGTGTTAATATTTTACGGTCTCTGGGAAAGTGTTAATATTTAACGGTCTCTGGGAAAGTGTTAATACTTTACGGTCTCTGGGAAAGTGTTAATACTTTACGGTCTCTGGGAAAGTGTTAATACTTTACGGTCTCTGGGAAAGTGTAAATACTTTACGGTCTCTGGGAAAGTGTTAATACTTTACGGCCTCTGGGAAAGTGTTAATACTTTACGGTCTCTGGGAAAGTGTTAATACTTTACACTCTCGGGAAAGTGTTAATACTTTACGGTCTCTGGGAAAGTGTTAATACTTTACGGTCTCTGGGAAAGTGTTAATACTTTACACTCTCGGGAAAGTGTTAATACTTTACGGTCTCTGGGAAAGTGTTAATACTTTACGGTCTCTGGGAAAGTGTTAATACTTTACGGTCTCTGGGAAAGTGTTAATACTTTACACTCTCGGGAAAGTGTTAATACTTTACGGTCTCTGGGAAAGTGTTAATACTTTACGGTCCCTGGGAAATTGTTTTATACTTTACACTCTCGGGAAAGTGTTAATACTTTACGGTCTCTGGGAAAGTGTTAATATTTTACGGTCTCTGGGAAAGTGTTAATACTTTACGGTCTCTGGGAAAGTGTTAATACTTTACACTCTCGGGAAAGTGTTAATAGTTTACAATCTCTGGAAAGTGTTAATATTTTACACTCTCTGGGAAAGTGTTAATATTTTACAATCTCTGGAAAGTGTTAATATTTTACAATCTCTGGAAGGTGTTAATATTTTACATTCTCTGGAAAGTGTTAATATTTTACACTCTCTGGAAAGTGTTAATATTTTACACTCTCTGGAAAGTGTTAATATTTTACAATCTCTGGAAAGTGTTAATATTTTACAATCTCTGGGAAAGTGTTAGGGGTAAAAATTCAGTTGGTTGCGCCTCCCGTTAGCGCCTTAAATGGGCGCTAATGGGGCGTTAAGGCGCTAACGCCTGGGCGCAGCGCTGTTTGCGCCGCTCGAGAACTTAACTTGAGATTGTGCGGCGGCGCTAAAACTTACCGCTGCGACCACCTGCGCGCGCAGATTGTGACGTCATTCTGTGGTGCAACGCCCTTGGGGCGCCCCGGAGCGGAAATTGAGTGGCGCCCCCTGCCTTACCGCCTGGCGCTTCCAACGACCGGAAGACTGGAACGTTATCAAACGGTCTGGGGCTGGGGGGGGCGCTATTTAAAGGGGGCCTCTTCCTGTCTTTTTCTGTGGTCGACATTTATGCACCACTCGTTCTGAGAGAGAGAGAGAGATTCGGAGAGAGAGAGAGAGAGACTTCTACATTGACTCAACGCTTTGTGAGGTAGTTTTGCCTAGTTCATCCTAACTTTGCTGCTACTTTCGTTGCTGTACCTCATTACTTTTCTGGCAAAGAGAAGATGGGGGCTGCAATGATTGGGGGCGTCGTCCTGCTCCAGCTCAATCGGAGCAGAGTGAGACGCAGACAGAGAGTGGCAATGATGGCCAGACGGAGGAGGCCCATCAGGCGCATGTACAGGAGAGCTTACCCTCCCAGGGTATATCGTGAACAGCTCTCCTACATCCACATGTCCGAGGAGCTGTGTTTGCGAAGGCTGCGATTCAGCAAGGAGGTGGTCACTGAGCTCTGCCACCTGCTGCAGCCAGATCTGCAGCCTCAGCTGAGGTCCAGGACGTCTCTGTCGGTGGCAGTGAAGGTCACAGTGGCCTTGAACTTCTACGCCACTGGCTCATTCCAAGCTGCTGTTGGGGACCTCGCCAATATCTCCCAGTTTGCGGTGCATCGCTGCATTCGGCAGGTCACCAATGCCCTCTTCACAAGGAGACGAGACTTCATCTCCTTCCCTATGACCCCAGACAAGCAGCATGACCGTGCTATGGGCTTTGCGAGGGTAGCGGGCTTCCCCATGGTGCAGGGCGCCATTGACTGCACGCATGTGGCTTTGCGTGCTCCGCGAGAGAATGCAGAGGAGTTCCGGAACAGAAAGGGGTTCCATTCCTTGAATGTGCAGTTGGTCTGTGACCACAGACAGGTGATTCTCGCTGTCAATGCCCACTATCCGGGCAGCTGCCACGATGCTTTCATCCTGCGCCAGAGTACTGTGGCAGAAATTTTCGAGGCACCGCATCAGCCAGTTGGTTGGCTTCTGGGGGACAAGGGGTACGCATTGAGCACCTGGCTGATGACACCGCTCCGTGCGCCAAACACCCCTGCTGAGCTGCGGTACCAGGAAAGCCAACAAGCAACGAGGAACATTATTGAGCGCACAATCGGCGTGCTCAAACAACGATTCCGCTGTCTGGACCATTCCGGAGGAGCCCTGCAGTACTCGCCTGAGCAAGTTTCCAAATTCGTAGTGGTGTGCTGCATGTTGCACAACATGGCAATCCTCAGGACGCAGCCAATGCCACCAGGCCTTGCAGCACCACAAGAGGAGGAGGAGGAAGAGGAGGAACAGGCCGAGGACGATGATCAGCAGCAGCACCAAGGCAGGAGGGCGGCCCACAATGGTCAAACTGCAAGGGCCGTCCGTCAACGACTAATAGCAAGCCGCTTCTAGGACCCCTGCCAGTGCTACAAACACGAATCAACCCAGCACGCAACCCCTAAGCCGGCCAAGGCACCAATAATTCCAACCACCAGCCATGTATATTTTGAATACAGAAACTTATTTATTGTACAAACTCTGTGTGTGTCAATTCCTCATGAGAAACTCATAGAAATAAACACCAAAAAACAGTCAATAACATAACTGGTTCTCACAACCTGGAGATAATGTCCAAAACACTAAACAAAAGTTGGGCCATGAACCTCGGCCTTTAATAAAAAAATGACCAGCATTTTGGCACACATCCTACTTTTTGCCCTTCGAGGGTGATCTCCTTCCCTTGCGCACTTCCCCCCTTCTAACCCTACTGCTCCTCTGTAATGGGACCTCAGTGGCTGCAGCAAGGCTGGTGGAAGGCTGCTGCTTGTCAGACCCTGACACTGCAGATGCCCCTGAAGGCCGGCCTCGACCACTTCTGGGCCTGGAGGGCCCGGCTGCAGACTGCACCAACTCTGCATGGGCGGCAGCAGTCTGTCCTACAGGCGGTGGCAAGTGCAGTGGAGAAGTGACAGTGTTGGCAGCAGGAATGCTGTCATCGTGAGAGAGGACAGCAACTCCCTGCTCGCCCGACACACTGGCACTCCCACGGGGCAGCACTTCAGCATCCGGAGCAATTTGCCTGAGAACAGATTGCTGGCCTGCTGCGGCGCGGTGACAGCCCCGGGGACATGTGCACGAACCATCGAGGATGGCAGCAGTCAGTGCTCGCGTGGCCTCAATCTGAGTCTGCATGAGAGCAGGCTCAGATAGGTTCCTGGCAGCCAGTGACTGAATTGCAGCAGTAAGCTTTAGTGTGGCATCCGCCTGTGCTACAGCGAAGTGCTCCACACTCCTTGCCAGTGCCTCAATGCATTCGGGCACCCTTCCCA
Source organism: Squalus acanthias (assembly GCA_030390025.1). Taxonomy (NCBI): domain Eukaryota; kingdom Metazoa; phylum Chordata; class Chondrichthyes; order Squaliformes; family Squalidae; genus Squalus; species Squalus acanthias. The sequence goes on along the minus strand of CM059440.1, from coordinate 63,742,598 downwards.
CTGCACCCATGAGCTCAGTGTGCATGACCACCGCCTGGCTGTTCATTTCTGCAATCATCCGCTCCTCCTCTGCGTCCATTGCATTAGGAGTGTCTGGCATACTCTCCCTCTGGGGAGAAGGCTCCCGTTCTTCCCTCCCCCCCCCATGGCGTTGCTGCAGCCCGCTGGGTCCTGGAACTTCACCATCATCAGCCCCTTCCCCCCTGCTCCCCCGTTCTTCCCTCCCCCCCCCATGGCGTTGCTGCAGCCCGCTGGGTCCTGGAACTTCACCATCATCAGCCCCTTCCCCCCTGCTCCCCTCCGGGGAAGGCGTGTTCCCAGTGTGGCCATGGGCTTCCTCGGGAGAGGGTGGCACTGATGCTCCGGCTTCCTCCTCAGCTGCAGCATCACTCCCAGTGGCAGCTTCAGGGACCATCTCCTCAGCTGGTGAATCACCATCTGAAAGCAGGGAGGTACAAGAGTGGCTTTAGCGTGAGGACAGGGTGGCAGTAAGGGAGGAATAAGTGCAGCGAGTTAGCAAGTTGGATTGAAAGTGTCAAAGGCTGGTATTGTGAGGGACAAGTGGAAGGACAGAGGACAAAAAGGTGATGACCTTACCATTGCTGTCCACAACGGGGTCGGCGTCTCCAGTGGCGACGGGACCGATCACCCGGCTTGCCACAATCCTGTGGACGCGCTCCTCCAGATCGCTGAGGGGTTGCAGCTGAAGCCGCCCTCCACCCGTCCGTTGCTGCTGTCTCCGATTATGAGCCAGCTTAGCCTGCAAGAAAAAGGACAGCATCTGAGTCAATATACAGCCATGGTCTTGCCTGATGTGCCTCCCATAGGTGAATAGCCCTTACAATATGCAGCCATGGTCTTGCCTGATGTGCCTCCCATAGGTGAATAGCCCTTACTGTATGCAAAGTGTGGAATGTGTGTGTGTGTTTGATGAAAGGGCCATAGGTGTTGGATGAGTGTTGTGCATTGGGGTTTTAAGACCCTCTGGCCATAGAGTGAGGTTGAGATGGAGGGATGGAGAGGTATTGAGAAAAAGCCACTCACCCTGACGACCCGAGTGAGGTCGTTGAACTTCTTGCGGCACTGGACATGGGTCCTGGGCACCATGCTCCTGGAGGAGACGCTCTGAGCCACCTCCCTCCACACTCTTCTGAACTCGCGTGGCAAAGGCCTCCTGCCACTCTCTGGGAACAGCATGCATCGTCTGCGCTCCACTGCGTCAACCAGAGCATCCAAGGCCCGCTCGGTGAAGCGATGAGCGCGTTCTCTCACCCTCTCCATTCTTGGCAGCAAAATGGATTACAGGTCTCTCCAGGCTGAGATTCAAGGCTGCAATGAGCAGGGTGTGGCTGGGGAGCAAGTGGCCCCCCCCGCTTTAAGAAGTGTCCGGCGCCAGTGTGTCTGTGCTCCCTCGCTAACTGGCAGCAGCTGCGCTGCGCTCGTGCGCTGAGTTAGCGCCTCACTCCTAGGCCTTTGCGCCTTAAGAGAGGTGTGCAGCGCCTAATTTAGCGCTCCACTCACCTCCCGGGGCGGTAAAAGTGAAGTTTCCTGTCAGTGCCGATAATTAGCGCCAGGCGCTAATATTTGCGCGCGGACGATATTTGCGCCCCAAATGGGGCGCGACCTAATTTCTACCCCTTAATATTTTACAATCTCTGGAAAGTGTTAATATTTTACAATCTCTGGAAAGTGTTAATATTTTACAATCTCTGGAAAGTGTTAATATTTTACATTCTTTGGGAAAGTGTTAATATTTTACATTCTCTGGAAAGTGTTAATATTTTACAATCTCTGGAAAGTGTTAATATTTTACATTCTCTGGAAAGTGTTAATATTTTACAATCACTGGAAAGTGTAAATATTTTACACTCTCTGGAAAGTGTTAATATTTTACATTCCTGGAAATTGTTAATATTTTACAATCTCTGGAAAGTGTTAATATTTTACAATCTCTGGAAAGTGTTAATATTTTACAATCTCTGGAAAGTGTTAATATTTTACAATCTCTGGGAAAGTGTTAATATTTTACAATCTCTGGAAAGTGTTAATATTTTACAATCTCTGGAAAGTGTTAATATTTTACAATCTCTGGAAAGTGTTAATATTTTACATTCTCTGGGAAAGTGTTAATATTTTACATTCTCTGGAAAGTGTTAATATTTTACAATCTCTGGAAAGTGTTAATATTTTACATTCTCTGGAAAGTGTTAATATTTTAGTCTCTGGAAAGTGTTAATATTTTACAATCTCTGGAAAGTGTTAATATTTTACATTCTCTGGGAAAGTGTTAATATTTTACATTCTCTGGAAAGTGTTAATATTTTACAATCTCTGGAAAGTGTTAATATTTTACATTCTCTGGGAAAGTGTTAATATTTTACATTCTCTGGAAAGTGTTAATATTTTACACTCTCTGGAAAGTGTTAATATTTTACAATCTCTGGAAAGTGTTAATATTTTACATTCTCTGGAAAGTGTTAATATTTTACATTCTCTGGAAAGTGTTAATATTTTACATTCTCTGGAAAGTGTTAATATTTTACAATCTCTGGAAAGTGTTAATATTTTACATTCTCTGGAAAGTGTTAATATTTTACATTCTCTGGAAAGTGTTAATATTTTACAATCTCTGGAAAGTGTTAATATTTTACATTCTCTGGAAAGTGTTAATATTTTACATTCTCTGGAAAGTGTTAATATTTTACAATCTCTGGAAAGTGTTAATATTTTACATTCTCTGGAAAGTGTTAATATTTTACAATCTCTGGAAAGTGTTAATATTTTACATTCTCTGGAAAGTGTTAATATTTTACATTCTCTGGAAAGTGTTAATATTTTACAATCTCTGGAAAGTGTTAATATTTTACATTCTCTGGAAAGTGTTAATATTTTACATTCTCTGGAAAGTGTTAATATTTTACAATCTCTGGAAAGTGTTAATATTTTACCATCTCTGGGAAAGTGTTAATATTTTACAATCTCTGGAAAGTGTTAATATTTTACATTCTCTGGAAAGTGTTAATATTTTACAATCTCTGGAAAGTGTTAATATTTTACAATCTCTGGAAAGTGTTAATATTTTACAATCTCTGGAAAGTGTTAATATTTTACAATCTCTGGAAAGTGTTAATATTTTACAATCTCTGGAAAGTGTTAATATTTTACAATCTCTGGAAAGTGTTAATATTTTACATTCTCTGGAAAGTGTTAATATTTTACAATCTCTGGAAAGTGTTAATATTTTACAATCTCTGGAAAGTGTTAATATTTTACATTCTCTGGAAAGTGTTAATATTTTACAATCTCTGGAAAGTGTTAATATTTTACAATCTCTGGAAAGTGTTAATATTTTACAATCTCTGGAAAGTGTTAATATTTTACAATCTCTGGAAAGTGTTAATATTTTACAATCTCTGGAAAGTGTTAATATTTTACAATCTCTGGAAAGTGTTAATATTTTACATTCTCTGGAAAGTGTTAATATTTTACAATCTCTGGAAAGTGTTAATATTTTACAATCTCTGGAAAGTGTTAATATTTTACATTCTCTGGAAAGTGTTAATATTTTACAATCTCTGGAAAGTGTTAATATTTTACAATCTCTGGAAAGTGTTAATATTTTACAATCTCTGGAAAGTGTTAATATTTTACAATCTCTGGAAAGTGTTAATATTTTACAATCTCTGGAAAGTGTTAATATTTTACAATCTCTGGAAAGTGTTAATATTTTACAATCTCTGGAAAGTGTTAATATTTTACAATCTCTGGAAAGTGTTAATATTTTACAGTCTCTGGAAAGTGTTAATATTTTACAATCTCTGGAAAGTGTTAATATTTTACAATCTCTGGAAAGTGTTAATATTTTACAATCTCTGGAAAGTGTTAATATTTTACAATCTCTGGGAAAGTGTTAATATTTTACAATCTCTGGAAAGTGTTAATATTTTACAGTCTCTGAAAAGTGTTAATATTTTACAATCTCTGGGAAAGTGTTAATATTTTACATTCTCTGGAAAGTGTTAATATTTTACAATCTCTGGAAAGTGTTAATATTTTACAATCTCTGGAAAGTGTTAATATTTTACATTCTCTGGAAAGTGTTAATATTTTACATTCTCTGGAAAGTGTTAATATTTTACAATCTCTGGAAAGTGTTAATATTTTACATTCTCTGGAAAGTGTTAATATTTTACAATCTCTGGAAAGTGTTAATATTTTACAGTCTCTGGAAAGTGTTAATATTTTACATTCTCTGGAAAGTGTTAATATTTTACAATCTCTGGGAAAGTGTTAATATTTTACAATCTCTGGAAAGTGTTAATATTTTACAGTCTCTGAAAAGTGTTAATATTTTACAATCTCTGGGAAAGTGTTAATATTTTACATTCTCTGGAAAGTGTTAATATTTTACAGTCTCTGAAAAGTGTTAATATTTTACAATCTCTGGGAAAGTGTTAATATTTTACATTCTCTGGAAAGTGTTAATATTTTACATTCTCTGGGAAAGTGTTAATATTTTACAATCTCTGGAAAGTGTTAATATTTTACATTCTCTGGGAAAGTGTTAATATTTTACAATCTCTGGAAAGTGTTAATATTTTACAATCTCTGGAAAGTGTTAATATTTTACAATCTCTGGAAATTGTTAATATTTTACAATCTCTGGGAAAGTGTTAATATTTTACAATCTCTGGAAAGTGTTAATATTTTACAGTCTCTGAAAAGTGTTAATATTTTACAGTCTCTGGGAAAGTGTTAATATTTTACATTCTCTGGAAAGTGTTAATATTTTACATTCTCTGGAAAGTGTTAATATTTTACAATCTCTGGAAAGTGTTAATATTTTACATTCTCTGGAAAGTGTTAATATTTTACAATCTCTGGAAAGTGTTAATATTTTACAGTCTCTGGAAAGTGTTAATATTTTACATTCTCTGGAAAGTGTTAATATTTTATAGTCTCTGGAAAGTGTTAATATTTTACAATCTCTGGGAAAGTGTTAATATTTTACAATCTCTGGAAAGTGTTAATATTTTACATTCTCTGGGAAAGTGTTAATATTTTACAATCTCTGGAAAGTGTTAATATTTTACATTCTCTGGGAAAGTGTTAATATTTTACAATCTCTGGAAAGTGTTAATATTTTACAGTCTCTCGAAAGTGTTAATATTTTACAATCTCTGGAAAGTGTTAATATTTTACAGTCTCTCAAAAGTGTTAATATTTTACAATCTCTGGAAAGTGTTAGGGGTAAAAATTCACTTGGTTGCGCCTCCCGTTAGCGCCTTAAGAGGGCACTAATGGGGCGTTAAGCCGCTAACGCCCGGGCGCAGCGCTGTTTGCGCCGCTCGAGAACTTAACTTGAGATTGTGCGGCGGCGCTAAAACTTACCGCTGCGACCACCTGCGCGCGCAGATTGTGACGTCATTCCATGGTGCAACGCCCTTGGGGCGCCCCGGAGCGGAAATTGAGTGGCGCCCCCTGCCTTACCGCCTGGCGCTTCCAACGACCGGAAGACTGGAACGTTATCAATCGGTGTGGGGCTGGGGGGGGCGCTATTTAAAGGGGGCCTCTTCCTGTCTTTTTCTGTGGTCGACATTTATGCACCACTCGTTCTGAGAGAGAGAGAGAGATTCGGAGAGAGAGAGAGAGAGACTTCTACATTGACTCAACGCTTTGTGAGGTAGTTTTGCCTATTCATCCTAACTTTGTTGCTACTTTAGTTGCTGTACCTCATTACTTTTCTGGCAAAGAGAATATGGGGGCTGCAATGATTGGGGGCGTCGTCCTGCTCCAGCTGAATCGGAGGATAGTGAGACGCAGACAGAGAGTGGCAATGATGGCCAGACGGAGGAGGGCCATCAGGCGCATGTACAGGAGAGCTTACCCTCCCAGGGTATATCGTGAACAGCTCTCCTACATCCATATGTCCGAGGAGCTGTGTTTGCGAAGGCTGCGATTCAGCAAGGAGGTGGTCACTGAGCTCTGCCACCTGCTGCAGCCTCAGCTGAGGTCCAGGACGTCTCTGTCGGTGGCAGTGAAGGTCACAGTGGCTTTGAACTTCTACGCCACTGGCTCATTCCAAGCTGCTGTTGGGGACCTCGCCAATATCTCCCAGTTTGCGGTGCATCGCTGCATCCGGCAGGTCACCAATGCCCTCTTCAGAAGGAGACGAGACTTCATCTCTTTCCCTATGACCCCAGACAAGCAGCGTGACCGTGCTCTGGGCTTTGCGAGGGTAGCGGGCTTCCCCATGGTGCAGGGCGCCATTGACTGCACGCATGTGGCTTTGCGTGCTCCGCGAGAGAATGCAGAGGAGTTCCGGAACAGAAAGGGGTTCCATTCCTTGAATGTGCAGTTGGTCTGTGACCACAGACAGGTGATACTCGCTGTCAATGCCCACTATCCGGGCAGCTGCCACGATGCTTTCATCCTGCGCCAGACTACTGTGGCAGAAGTTTTCGAGGCACCGCATCAGCCAGTTGGTTGGCTTCTGGGGGACAAGGGGTACGCATTGAGCACCTGGCTGATGATACCGCTCCGTACGCCAAACACCCCTGCTGAGCTGCGGTACAATGAAAGCCATCAAGCAACCAGGAACATTATTGAGCGCACAATCGGCGTGCTGAAACAACGGTTCCGCTGTCTGGACCATTCCGGAGGAGCCCTGCAGTACTCGCCTGAGCAAGTTTCGAACTTCGTAGTCGTGTGCTGCATGTTGCACAACATGGCAATCCTCAGGACCCAGCCAATGCCACCAGGCCTTGTAGCACCGCCAGAGGAGGAGGAGGAAGAGGAGGAACAGGACGAGGACGATGATCATCAGCAGCACCAAGGCGGGAGGGCGGCCCACAATGGTCAAACTGCAAGGGCCGTCCGTCAACGACGAAAAGCAAGCCGCTTCTAGGGCCCCTGCCATTGCTACAAACACTAATCAACCCAGCACGCAACCCCTAAGCCGGCCAAGGCACCAATAATTCCAACCACCAGCCATGTATATTTTGAATACAGAAACTTATTTATTTTACAAACTCTGTGTGTGTCAATTCCTCATGACAAACTCATAGAAATAAACACAAAAAAACAGTCAATAACATAACTGGTTCTCACAACCTGGAGATAATGTCCAAAACACTAAACAAAAGTTGGACCATGAACCTCGGCCTTTAATAAAAAAATGACCAGCATTTTGGCACACCTCCTACTTTTTGCCCTTCGAGGGTGATCTCCTTCCCTTGCGCACTTCCCCCCTTCTAACCCTACTGCTCCTCCGTAATGGGACCTCAGTGGCTGCAGCAAGGCTGGTGGAAGGCTGCTGCTCGTCAGACCCTGACACTGCAGATGCCCCTGAAGGATGGCCTCGACCACTTCTGGGCCTGGAGGGCCCGGCTGCAGACTGCAACAACTCTGCATGGGCGGCAGCAGTCTGTCCTACAGGCGGTGGCAAGTGCAGTGGAGAAGTGACAGTGTTGGCAGCAGGAATGCTGTCATCGTGAGAGAGGACAGCAACTCCCTGCTCGCCCGACACACTGGCACTCCCACGGGGCAGCACTTCAGCATCCGGAGCAATTTGCCGGAGAACAGATTGCTGGCCTGCTGCGGCGCGGTGAGAGCCCCGGGGACATGTGAACGAACCGTCGAGGTTGGCAGCAGTCAGTGCTCGCGTGGCCTCAATCTGAGTCTGCATGAGAGCAGTCTCAGATGGGTTCCTGGCAGCCAGTGACTGAATTGCAGCACTAAGCTTTAGTGTGGCATCCGCCTGTGCTACAGCGAAGTGCTCCACACTCCTTGCCAGTGACTCAATGCATTCGGGCACCCTTCCCACTGCACCCATGAGCTCAGTGTGCATGCCCACCACCTGGCTGTTCATTTCTGCAATCAGCCGCTCCTCCTCTGCGTCCATTGCAGTAGGAGTGTCTGGCATACTCTCCCTCTGGGGTGAAGGCCCCCGTTCTTCCCTCCCCCCCCCATGGCGTTGCTGCAGCCCGCTGGGTCCTGGAGCTTCACCATCATCAGCCCCTTCCCCCCTGCTCCCCTCCGGGGAAGGCGTGTTCCCAGTGTGGGCATGGGCTTCCTCGGGAGAGGGTGGCACTGATGCTCCGGCTTCCTCTTCCTCCTCAGCTGCAGCATCACTCCCAGTGGCAGCTTCAGGGCCCGTCTCCTCAGCTGGTGAATCACCATCTGAAAGCAGGGAGGTACAAGAGTGGCTTTAGCGTGAGGACAGGGTGGCAGTAAGGGAGGAATAAGTGCAGCGAGTTAGCAAGTTGGATTGAAAGTGTCAAAGGCTGGTATTGTGAGGGACAAGTGGAAGGACAGAGGACAAAAAGGTGATGACCTTACCATTGCTGTCCACAACGGGGTCGGCGTCACCAGTGGCGACGGGACCGATCACCCGGCTTGCCACAATCCTGTGGACGCGCTCCTCCAGATCGCTGAGGGGTTGCAGCTGAAGCCGCCCTCCACCCGTCCGTTGCTGCTGTCTCCGATTATGAGCCAGCTTAGCCTGCAAGAAAAAGGACAGCATCTGAGTAAATATACAGCCCTGGTCTTGCCTGATGTGCCTCCCATAGGTGATTAGCCCTTACAATATACAGCCATGGTCTTGCCTGATGTGCCTCCCATAGGTGAATAGCCCTTACAATATACAGCCATGGTCTTGCCTGATGTGCCTCCCATAGGTGAATAGCCCTTACAATATACAGCCATGGTCTTGCCTGATGTGCCTCCCATAGGTGAATAGCCCTTACTGTATGCAAAGTGTGGAATGTGTGTGTGTGTTTGATGAAAGGGCCATAGGTGTTGGATGAGTGTTGTGCATTGGGGTTTTAAGACCCTCTGGCCATAGAGTGAGGTTGAGATGGAGGGATGGAGAGGTATTGAGAAAAAGCCACTCACCCTGACGACCCGAGTGAGGTCGTTGAACTTTTTGCGGCATTGAACATGGGTCCTGGGCACCATGCTCCTGGAGGAGACGCTCTGAGCCACCTCCCTCCACACTCTTCTGAACTCGCGTGGCAAAGGCCTCCTGCCACTCTCCGGGAACAGCATGCATCGTCTGCGCTCCACTGCGCCAACCAGAGCATCCAAGGCCCGCTCGGTGAAGCGATGAGCGCGTTCTCTCACCCTCTCCATGCTTGGCAGCAAAATGGATTACAGGTCTCTCCAGGCTGAGATTCAAGGCTGCAATGAGCAGGGTGTGGCTGGGGAGCAAGTGGCCCCCCCCGCTTTAAGAAGTGTCCGGCGCCATTGTGTCTGTGTTCCCTCGCTAACTGGCAGCAGCTGCGCTGCGCTCGTGCGCTGAGTTAGCGCCTCACTCCTTGGCCTTTGCGCCTTAAGAGAGGTGTGCAGCGCCTAATTTAGCGCTCCACTCACCTCCCGGGGCGGTAAAAGTGAAGTTTCCTGTCAGTGCCGATAATTAGCGCCAGGCGCTAATATTTGCGTCCGGACGATATTTGCGCCCCAAATGGGGCGCGACCTAATTTCTACCCCTTAATATTTTACATTCTCTGGGAAGTGTTAATATTTTACATTCTCTGGAGTGTGTTAACATTTTACATTCTCTGGAAAGTGTTAATATTTTACATTCTCTGGGAAGTGTTAATATTTTACATTCACTGGAAAGTGTTAATATTTTACATTCTCTGGAAAGTGTTAGGGGGAAAAATTCAGTTGGTTGCGCCTCCCGTTAGCGCCTTAAGAGGGCGCTAATGGGGCGCAAAGCAGCTAGCGCCCGGGCGCGGTGAAGTTTGCGCCGCTCGAGAAATTAACTAGACATTTTGCGGCGGCGCTAAACACTACCGCCACGATCTCCTGCGCCGGCAGATCATGACGTCACTCGAGTGTGCAACGCCCCGGTATCGCCCCGGAGCGGATATTGAGTGGCGCCCCCTGCCTTACCGCCTGACGCTAGCAATGACAGGTTGAGGGGAGCGTTCTGCAGTCATGAAGGGAAAGGGGGAGCGCTATTTAAAGGTGACCGCTTCCTGCCTTTTATTGTTGGTGCCATTTTTGAACTACGCATTCTGAGAGAGAGAGGGAGAGACTTCTGGAGAGATTCAACATTGTGTGAAGGAGTTTTGGGTACTGAGCAGCACTTTGCAGGTTCATTCTGATTTTCCATTCCTTGTATTGATTTAGCAGAGAGTGTGGGGGCTGCACTCTGAGCTCTTTGCCTGGTACTCTCCATTGTTCTTTCCAGCACATTTGATGTGCAAGTCTCTCCAGGCCGAGATTCAAGGCTGCAATGAGTAGGATGTGGATGGAAAGCAAGATTAACCATCCCCTTTAAGAACTGGCCCGTGCCATTGTGTGTGTGTTCCATTGCTGACTGACATTACATGAGCTTTGCCAGCGCTCTGAGTTAGCGCCTCACTCCTTGCCCTTTGCACCTTAAGAAAGGTGTGCAGCGCCTGATTTAGCGCTCCAATCACCTCCAGGGGCGTTAAAAGTGAAGTTTCCAGTCAGTGGCGATAATTAGCGCCAGGCGCTAATCTTTGAAGCCCGGACGATATTTGCGCCCCAAACGGGGCGCGATTGAATTTTTCCCCCTTAATATTTTACATTCTCTGGAAAGTGTTAATATTTTACAATCTCTGGAAAGTGTTAATATTTTACATTCTCTGGAAAGTGTTAATATTTTACAGTCTCTGGAAAGTGTTAATATTTTATGGTGTCTCTGGGAGTGTGTTAATATTTTACATTCTCTGGGAGTGCTTTAATATTTTAAGGGATCTCTGGGAGTGTGTTAATATTTTACAATCTCTGGGAGTGTGTTAATATTTTATGGGGACTCTGGGAGTGTGTTAATATTTTACAGTCTCTGGGAGTGTGTAAATATTTTACATTCTCTGGGATTGTGTTAATATTTTACAGTCTGTGGGAGTGTGTTAATATTTTATGGGGTCTCTGGGAGTGTGTTAATATTTTATGGGGACTCTGGGAGTGTGTTAATATTTTACATTCTCTGGGAGTGCTTTAATATTTTAAGGGATCTCTGGGAGTGTGTTAATATTTTACAGTCTCTGGGAGTGTGTGAATATTTTATGGGGTCTCTGGGAGTGTGTTAATATTTTATGGTGTCTCTGGGAGTGTGTTAATATTTTACATTCTCTGGGAGTGCTTTAATATTTTAAGGGATCTCTGGGAGTGTGTTAATATTTTACAGTCTCTGGGAGTGTGTGAATATTTTATGGGGTCTCTGGGAGTGTGTTAATATTTTACAGTCTCTGGGAGTGTGTTAATATTTTATGGGGACTCTGGGAGTGTGTTAATATTTTACAGTCTCTGGGAGTGTGTAAATATTTTACATTCTCTGGGATTGTGTTAATATTTTACAGTCTGTGGGAGTGTGTTAATATTTTATGGGGTCTCTGGGAGTGTGTTAATATTTTATGGGGACTCTGGGAGTGTGTTAATATTTTACAGTCTCTGGGAGTGTGTTAATATTTTACAGTCTCTGGGAGTGTGTTAATATTTTATGGGGACTCTGGGAGTGTGTTAATATTTTATGGGGTCTCTGGGAGTGTTTTAATATTTTACATTCTCTGGGATTGTGTTAATATTTTACAGTCTGTGGGGGTGTGTTAATATTTTATGGGGACTCTGGGAGTGTGTTAATATTTTATGGGGTCTCTGGGAGTGTTTTAATATTTTACAGTCTCTGGGAGTGTGTTAATATTTTCTGGGGACTCTGGGAGTGTGTTAATATTTTACAGTCTCTGGGAGTGTGTTTATATTTTACAGTCTCAGGGAGTGTGTTAATATTTTACAGTCTCTGGGATTGTGTTAATATTTTACAGTCTGTGGGAGTGTGTGAATATTTTATGGGGTCTCTGGGAGTGTGTCAATATTTTACAGTCTCTGGGAGTGTGTTAATATTTTATGGGGTCTCTGGGAGTGTGTTAATATTTTACATTCTCTGGGATTGTGTTAATATTTTACAGTCTGTGGGAGTGTGTTAATATTTTATGGGGACTCTGGGAGTGTGTTAATATTTTACAGTCTCTGGGAGAGTGTTAATATTTTATGGGGTCTCTGGGAGTGTGTTAATATTTTACAGACTCTGGGAGTGTGTTAATATTTTACAGTCTCTGGGAGAGTGTTAATATTTTATGGGGTCACTGGGAGTGTGTTAATATTTTACATTCTCTGGGAGTGTGTTAATATTTTACAGTCTCTGGGAGAGTGTTAATATTTTATGGGGTCTCTGGGAGTGTGTTAATATTTTATGGGGTCTCTGGGAGTGTGTTAATATTTTATGGGGTCTCTGGGAGTGTGTTAATATTTTACCGTCTCTGGGAGTGTGTTAATATTTTATGGGGTCTCTGGGAGTGTGTTAATATTTTACAGTCTCTGGGAGTGTGTTAATATTTTACATTTTCTGGGGGTGTGTTAATATTTTACAGTCTCTGGGAGTGTGTTAATATTTTACAGTCTCTGGGAGTGTGTTAATATTTTACATTTTCTGGGAGTGTGTTAATTTTTTACAGTCTCTGGGAGTGTGTTAATATTTTACTTTTTCTGGGAGTGTGTTAATATTTTACAGTCTCTGGGAGTGTGTTAATATTTTACAGTCTCTGGGAGTGTGTTAATATTTTACATTTTCTGGGAGTGTGTTAATATTTTACAGTTTCTGGGAGTGTGTTAATATTTTACTTTTTCTGGGAGTGTGTTAATATTTTACAGTCTCTGGGAGTGTGTTAATATTTTACAGTCTCTGGGAGTGTGTTAATATTTTACATTTTCTGGGAGTGTGTTAATATTTTACAGTCTCTGGGAGTGTGTTAATATTTTACATTTTCTGGGAGTGTGTTAATATTTTACAGTCTCTGGGAGTGTGTTAATATTTTACAGTCTCTGGGAGAGTGTTAATATTTTATGGGGTCTCTGGGAGTGTGTTAATATTTTATGGGGTCTCTGGGAGTGTGTTAATATTTTATGGGGTCTCTGGGAGTGTGTTAATATTTTACCGTCTCTGGGAGTGTGTTAATATTTTATGGAGTCTCTGGGAGTGTGTTAATATTTTACAGTCTCTGGGAGTGTGTTAATATTTTACATTTTCTGGGGGTGTGTTAATATTTTACAGTCTCTGGGAGTGTGTTAATATTTTACAGTCTCTGGGAGTGTGTTAATATTTTACATTTTCTGGGAGTGTGTTAATTTTTACAGTCTCTGGGAGTGTGTTAATATTTTACTTTTTCTGGGAGTGTGTTAATATTTTACAGTCTCTGGGAGTGTGTTAATATTTTACAGTCTCTGGGAGTGTGTTAATATTTTACATTTTCTGGGAGTGTGTTAATATTTTACAGTCTCTGGGAGTGTGTTAATATTTTACTTTTTCTGGGAGTGTGTTAATATTTTACAGTCTCTGGGAGTGTGTTAATATTTTACAGTCTCTGGGAGTGTGTTAATATTTTACATTTTCTGGGAGTGTGTTAATATTTTACAGTCTCTGGGAGTGTGTTAATATTTTACATTTTCTGGGAGTGTGTTAATATTTTACAGTCTCTGGGAGTGTGTTAATATTTTACAATCTCTGGGAGTGTGTTAATATTTTACAGTCTCTGGGAGTGTGTTAATATTTTACATTTTCTGGGAGTGTGTTAATATTTTACAGTCTCTGGGAGTGTGTTAATATTTTACAGTCTCTGGGAGTGTGTTAATATTTTACAATCTCTGGGAGTGTGTCAATATTTTATGGGGTCTCTGGGAGTGTGTTAATATTTTACAGTCTCTGGGATTGTGTTAATATTTTACAATCTCTGGGAGTGTGTCAATATTTTATGGGGTCTCTGGGAGTGTGTTAATATTTTATGGGGTCTCTGGGAGTGTGTTAATATTTTACATTCTCTGGGATTGTGTTAATATTTTACAGTCTGTGGGAGTGTGTTAATATTTTATGGGGACTCTGGGAGAGTGTTAATATTTTATGGGGACTCTGGGATTGTGTTAATATTTTACAGTCTCTGGGAGAGTGTTAATATTTTATGGGGTCTCTGGGAGTGTGTTAATATTTTACAGACTCTGGGAGTGTGTTAATATTTTACAGTCTCTGGGAGTGTGTTAATATTTTATGGGGTCTCTGGGAGTGTGTTAATATTTTACAGTCTCTGGGAGAGTGTTAATATTTTATGGGGTCTCTGGGAGTGTGTTAATATTTTATGGGGTCTCTGGGAGTGTGTTAATATTTTATGGGGTCTCTGGGAGTGTGTTAATATTTTACAGTCTCTGGGAGTGTGTTAATATTTTACAGTCTCTGGGAGTGTGTTAATATTTTACATTTTCTGGGAGTGTGTTAATATTTTACAGTCTCTGGGAGTGTGTTAATATTTTACATTTTCTGGGAGTGTGTTAATATTTTACAGTCTCTGGGAGTGTGTTAATATTTTACAGTCTCTGGGAGTGTGTTAATATTTTACATTTTCTGGGAGTGTGTTAATATTTTACAGTCTCTGGGAGTGTGTTAATATTTTACAATCTCTGGGAGTGTGTTAATATTTTACAGTCTCTGGGAGTGTGTTAATATTTTACTTTTTCTGGGAGTGTGTTAATATTTTACAGTCTCTGGGAGTGTGTTAATATTTTACAATCTCTGGGAGTGTGTTAATATTTTACAGTCTCTGGGAGTGTGTTAATATTTTACTTTTTCTGGGAGTGTGTTAATATTTTACAGTCTCTGGGAGTGTGTTAATATTTTACAGTCTCTGGGAGTGTGTTAATATTTTACTTTTTCTGGGAGTGTGTTAATATTTTACAGTCTCTGGGAGTGTGTTAATATTTTACAGTCTCTGGGAGTGTGTTAATATTTTACAGTCTCTGGGAGTGTGTTAATATTTTACATTTTCTGGGAGTGTGTTAATATTTTACAGTCTCTGGGAGTGTGTTAATATTTTACAATCTCTGGGAGTGTGTTAATATTTTACAGTCTCTGGGAGTGTGTTAATATTTTACTTTTTCTGGGAGTGTGTTAATATTTTACAGTCTCTGGGAGTGTGTTAATATTTTACAATCTCTGGGAGTGTGTTAATATTTTACAGTCTCTGGGAGTGTGTTAATATTTTACATTTTCTGGGAGTGTGTTAATATTTTACAGTCTCTGGGAGTGTGTTAATATTTTACATTTTCTGGGAGTGTGCTAATATTTTACAGTCTCTGGGAGTGTGTTAATATTTTACAATCTCTGGGAGTGTGTTAATATTTTACAGTCTCTGGGAGTGTGTTAATATTTTACATTTTCTGGGAGTGTGTTAATATTTTACAGTCTCTGGGAGTGTGTTAATATTTCACAGTCTCTGGGAGTGTGTTAATATTTTACAATCTCTGGGAGTGTGTCAATATTTTATGGGGTCTCTGGGAGTGTGTTAATATTTTACAATCTCTGGGAGTGTGTCAATATTTTATGGGGTCTCTGGGAGTGTGTCAATATTTTATGGGGTCTCTGGGAGTGTGTTAATATTTTACAGTCTCTGGGAGGGTGTTAATATTTTACAATCTCTGGGAGTGTGTTAATATTTTACAGTCTCTGGAAGTGTGTTAATATTTTACAATCTCTGGGAGTGTGTTAATATTTTATGGGGTCTCTGGGAGTGTGTTAATATTTTATGGGGTCTCTGGGAGTGTGTTAATATTTTACAGTCTCTGGGAGTGTGTTAATATTTTATGGGGTCTCTGGGAGTGTGTTAATATTTTATGGGGTCTCTGGGAGTGTGTTAATATTTTATGGGGTCTCTGGGAGTGTGTTAATATTTTACAGTCTCTGGGAGTGTGTTAATATTTTATGGGGTCTCTGGGAGTGTGTTAATATTTTACAGTCTCTGGGAGTGTGTTAATATTTTATGGGGTCTCTGGGAGTGTGTTAATATTTTACAGTCTCTGGGAGTGTGTTAATATTTTATGGGGTCTCTGGGAGTGTGATAATTTTTTATGGGGTCTCTGGGATTGTGTTAATATTTTATGGGGTCTCTGGGATTGTGTTAATATTTTATGGGGTCTCTGGGATTGTGTTAATATTTTATGGGGTCTCTGGGAGTGTGTTAATATTTTATGGGGTCTCTGGGAGTGTGTTAATATTTTATGGGGTCTCTGGGAGTGTGTTAATATTTTATGGGGTCTCTGGGAGTGTGTTAATATTTTATGGGGTCTCTGGGAGTGTGTTAATATTTTATGGGGTCTCTGGGAGTGTGTTAATATTTTACAGTCTCTGGGAGTGTGTTAATATTTTACAGTCTCTGGGAGTGTGTTAATATTTTACGGGGTCTCTGGGAGTGTGTCAATATTTTACAGTCTCTGGGAATGTGTTAATATTTTACAGTCTCTGGGAGTGTGTTAATATTTTACGGGGTCTCTGGGAGCGTGTGAATATTTTACATTCTCTGGAAGTGTGTTAATATTTTACAGACTCTGGGAGTGTGTTAATATTTTACATTTTCTGGGAGTGTGTTAATATTTTACAGTCTCTGGGATTTTGTTAATATTTTACATTCTCTGGGAGTGTGTTAATATTTTACAGACTCTGGGAGTGTGTGAATATTTTACATTTTCTGGGAGTGTGTTAATATTTTACAGTCTCTGGGATTTTGTTAATATTTTACATTCTCTGGGAGTGTGTTAATATTTTACAGACTCTGGGAGTGTGTGAATATTTTTCATTTTCTGGGAGTGTGTTAATATTTTACAGTCTCTGGGATTTTGTTAATATTTTACATTCTCTGGGAGTGTGTTAATATTTTACAGTCTCTGGGATTGTGTGAATATTTTACAGTCTCTGGGAGTGTGTGAATATTTTACATTTTCTGGGAGTGTGTTAATATTTTACAGTCTCTGGGAGTGTGTTAATATTTTATGGGGTCTCTGGGAGTGTGTTAATATTTTATGGGGTCTCTGGGAGTGTGTTAATATTTTATGGGGTCTCTGGGAGTGTGTTAATATTTTATGGGGTCTCTGGGAGTGTGTTAATATTTTATGGGGTCTCTGGGAGTGTGTTAATATTTTATGGGGTCTCTGGGAGTGTGTTAATATTTTATGGGGTCTCTGGGAGTGTGTTAATATTTTATGGGGTCTCTGGGAGTGTGTTAATATTTTACAGTCTCTGGGAGTGTGTTAATATTTTACAGTCTCTGGGAGTGTGTTAATATTTTATGGGGTCTCTGGGAGTGTGTTAATATTTTACAGTCTCTGGGAGTGTGTTAATATTTTACAGTCTCTGGGAGTGTGTTAATATTTTATGGGGTCTCTGGGAGTGTGTTAATATTTTATGGGGTCTCTGGGAGTGTGTTAATATTTTATGGGGTCTCTGGGAGTGTGTTAATATTTTATGGGGTCTCTGGGAGTGTGTTAATATTTTACAGTCTCTGGGAATGTGTTAATATTTTACAGTCTCTGGGAGTGTGTTAATATTTTATGGGGTCTCTGGGAGTGTGTCAATATTTTACAGTCTCTGGGAGTGTGTTAATATTTTATAGGGTCTCTGGGAGTGTGTTAATATTTTACATTCTCTAGGAGTGTGTTAATATTTTACAGTCTCTGGGAGCGTGTGAATATTTTACAGTCTCTGGAAGTGTGTTAATATTTTACAGACTCTGGGAGTGAGTGAATATTTTACATTTTCTGGGAGTGTGTTAATATTTTACAGTCTCTGGGATTTTGTTAATATTTTACATTCTCTGGGAGTGTGTTAATATTTTACAGACTCTGGGAGTGTGTTAATATTTTTCATTTTCTGGGAGTGTGTTAATATTTTACAGTCTCTGGGATTTTGTTAATATTTTACATTCTCTGGGAGTGTGTTAATATTTTACAGTCTCTGGGATTGTGTGAATATTTTACAGTCTCTGGGAGTGTGTGAATATTTTACATTTTCTGGGAGTGTGTTAATATTTTACAGTCTCTGGGAGTGTGTTAATATTTTATGGGGTCTCTGGGAGTGTGTTAATATTTTATGGGGTCTCTGGGATTGTGTTAATATTTTATGGGGTCTCTGGGATTGTGTTAATATTTTATGGGGTCTCTGGGATTGTGTTAATATTTTATGGGGTCTCTGGGAGTGTGTTAATATTTTATGGGGTCTCTGGGAGTTTGTTAATATTTTATGGGGTCTCTGGGAGTGTGTTAATATTTTATGGGGTCTCTGGGAGTGTGTTAATATTTTATGGGGTCTCTGGGAGTGTGTTAATATTTTATGGGGTCTCTGGGAGTGTGTTAATATTTTACAGTCTCTGGGAGTGTGTTAATATTTTATGGGGTCTCTGGGAGTGTGTTAATATTTTACTGTCTCTGGGAGTGTGTTAATATTTTATGGGGTCTCTGGGAGTGTGTTAATATTTTATGGGGTCTCTGGGAGTGTGTTAATATTTTATGGGGTCTCTGGGAGTGTGTTAATATTTTATGGGGTCTCTGGGAGTGTGTTAATATTTTACAGTCTCTGGGAGTGTGTTAATATTTTACAGTCTCTGGGAGTGTGTTAATATTTTATGGGGTCTCTGGGATTGTGTTAATATTTTACAGTCTCTGGGAGTGTGTTAATATTTTATGGGGTCTCTGGGATTGTGTTAATATTTTATGGGGTCTCTGGGAGTGTGTTAATATTTTATGGGGTCTCTGGGAGTGTGTTAATATTTTATGGGGTCTCTGGGAGTGTGTTAATATTTTATGGGGTCTCTGGGAGTGTGTTAATATTTTATGGGGTCTCTGGGAGTGTGTTAATATTTTACAGTCTCTGGGAGTGTGTTAATATTTTACTGTCTCTGGGAGTGTGTTAATATTTTATGGGGTCTCTGGGAGTGTGTTAATATTTTATGGGGTCTCTGGGAGTGTGTTAATATTTTATGGGGTCTCTGGGAGTGTGTTAATATTTTATGGGGTCTCTGGGAGTGTGTTAATATTTTACAGTCTCTGGGAATGTGTTAATATTTTACAGTCTCTGGGAGTGTGTTAATATTTTACATTCTCTTGAAGTGTGTTAATATTTTATGGGGTCTCTGGGAGTGTGTCAATATTTTACAGTCTCTGGGAGTGTGTTAATATTTTATAGGGTCTCTGGGAGTGTGTTAATATTTTACATTCTCTAGGAGTGTGTTAATATTTCACAGTCTCTGGGAGCGTGTGAATATTTTACAGTCTCTGGAAGTGTGTTAATATTTTACAGACTCTGGGAGTGTGTGAATATTTTACATTTTCTGGGAGTGTGTTAATATTTTACAGTCTCTGGGATTTTGTTAATATTTTACATTCTCTGGGAGTGTGTTAATATTTTACAGACTCTGGGAGTGTGTGAATATTTTTCATTTTCTGGGAGTGTGTTAATATTTTACAGTCTCTGGGATTTTGTTAATATTTTACATTCTCTGGGAGTGTGTTAATATTTTACAGTCTCTGGATTGTGTGAATATTTTACAGTCTCTGGGAGTGTGTGAATATTTTACATTTTCTGGGAGTGTGTTAATATTTTACAGTCTCTGGGATTTTGTCAATATTTTACAGTCTCTGGGAGTGTGTTAATATTTTATGGGGTCTCTGGGAGTGTGTCAATATTTTACAGTCGCTGGGAGTGTGTTAATATTTTACAGTCTCTGGGATTGTGTGAATATTTTACAGTTTCTGAGAGTGTGTTAATATTTTACAGTCTCTGGGAGTGTGTTAATATTTTACAGTTTCTGAGAGTGTGTTAATATTTTACATTTTCTGGGAGTGTGTTAATATTTTACAGTCTCTGGGATTGTGTTAATATTTTACAATCTCTGGGAGTGTGTCAATATTTTATGGGGTCTCTGGGAGTGTGTTAATATTTTATGGGGTCTCTGGGAGTGTGTTAATATTTTACATTCTCTGGGATTGTGTTAATATTTTACAGTCTGTGGGAGTGTGTTAATATTTTATGGGGACTCTGGGAGTGTGTTAATATTTTACAGTCTCTGGGAGAGTGTTAATATTTTATGGGGTCTCTGGGAGTGTGTTAATATTTTACAGACTCTGGGAGTGTGTTAATATTTTACAGTCTCTGGGAGAGTGTTAATATTTTATGGGGTCTCTGGGAGTGTGTTAATATTTTACAGTCTCTGGGAGTGTGTTAATATTTTACAGTCTCTGGGAGAGTGTTAATATTTTATGGGGTCTCTGGGAGTGTGTTAATATTTTATGGGGTCTCTGGGAGTGTGTTAATATTTTATGGGGTCTCTGGGAGTGTGTTAATATTTTACAGTCTCTGGGAGTGTGTTAATATTTTATGGGGTCTCTGGGAGTGTGTTAATATTTTATGGGGTCTCTGGGAGTGTGTTAATATTTTACAGTCTCTGGGAGTGTGTTAATATTTTATGGGGTCTCTGGGAGTGTGTTAATATTTTATGGGGTCTCTGGGAGTGTGTTAATATTTTATGGGGTCTCTGGGAGTGTGTTAATATTTTACAGTCTCTGGGAGTGTGTTAATATTTTATGGGGTCTCTGGGATTGTGTTAATATTTTATGGGGTCTCTGGGAGTGTGTTAATATTTTACAGTCTCTGGGAGTGTGTTAATATTTTATGGGGTCTCTGGGAGTGTATTAATATTTTACAGTCTCTGGGAGTGTGTTAATATTTTACATTTTCTGGGAGTGTGTTAATATTTTACAGTCTCTGGGAGTGTGTTAATATTTTACAATCTCTGGGAGTGTGTTAATATTTTACAGTCTCTGGGAGTGTGTTAATATTTTACTTTTTCTGGGAGTGTGTTAATATTTTACAGTCTCTGGGAGTGTGTTAATATTTTACAATCTCTGGGAGTGTGTTAATATTTTACAGTCTCTGGGAGTGTGTTAATATTTTACATTTTCTGGGAGTGTGTTAATATTTTACAGTCTCCGGGAGTGTGTTAATATTTTACATTTTCTGGGAGTGTGTTAATATTTTACAATCTCTGGAAAGTGTTAATATTTTACATTCTCTGGAAAGTGTTAATATTTTACAGTCTCTGGAAAGTGTTAATATTTTATGGTGTCTCTGGGAGTGTGTTAATATTTTACATTCTCTGGGAGTGCTTTAATATTTTAAGGGATCTCTGGGAGTGTGTTAATATTTTACAATCTCTGGGAGTGTGTTAATATTTTATGGGGACTCTGGGAGTGTGTTAATATTTTACAGTCTCTGGGATTGTGTTAATATTTTACAGTCTGTGGGAGTGTGTTAATATTTTATGAGGTCTCTGGGAGTGTGTTAATATTTTATGGGGACTCTGGGAGTGTGTTAATATTTTACAGTCTCTGGGAGTGTGTTAATATTTTACAGTCTCTGGGAGTGTGTTAATATTTTATGGGGTCTCTGGGAGTGTGTTAATATTTTATGGGGTCTCTGGGAGTGTTTTAATATTTTACATTCTCTGGGATTGTGTTAATATTTTACAGTCTGTGGGGGTGTGTTAATATTTTATGGGGACTCTGGGAGTGTGTTAATATTTTATGGGGTCTCTGGGAGTGTGTTAATATTTTACAGTCTCTGGGAGTGTGTTAATATTTTATGGGGTCTCTGGGAGTGTATTAATATTTTACAGTCTCTGGGAGTGTGTTAATATTTTACATTTTCTGGGAGTGTGTTTATATTTTACAGTCTCAGGGAGTGTGTTAATATTTTACAGTCTCTGGGATTGTGTTAATATTTTACAGTCTGTGGGAGTGTGTTAATATTTTATGGGGACTCTGGGAGTGTGTTAATATTTTACAGTCTCTGGGAGTGTGTGAATATTTTATGGGGTCTCTGGGAGTGTGTCAATATTTTACAGTCTCTGGGAGAGTGTTAATATTTTATGGGGTCTCTGGGAGTGTGTTAATATTTTACAGACTCTGGGAGTGTGTTAATATTTTACAGTCTCTGGGAGAGTGTTAATATTTTATGGGGTCACTGGGAGTGTGTTAATATTTTACATTCTCTGGGAGTGTGTTAATATTTTACAGTCTCTGGGAGAGTGTTAATATTTTATGGGGTCTCTGGGAGTGTGTTAATATTTTATGGGGTCTCTGGGAGTGTGTTAATATTTTATGGGGTCTCTGGGAGTGTGTTAATATTTTACCGTCTCTGGGAGTGTGTTAATATTTTACATTTTCTGGGGGTGTGTTAATATTTTACAGTCTCTGGGAGTGTGTTAATATTTTACATTTTCTGGGGGTGTGTTAATATTTTACAGTCTCTGGGAGTGTGTTAATATTTTACAGTCTCTGGGAGTGTGTTAATATTTTACATTTTCTGGGAGTGTGTTAATTTTTTACAGTCTCTGGGAGTGTGTTAATATTTTACTTTTTCTGGGAGTGTGTTAATATTTTACAGTCTCTGGGAGTGTGTTAATATTTTACAATCTCTGGGAGTGTGTTAATATTTTACAGTCTCTGGGAGTGTGTTAATATTTTACATTTTCTGGGAGTGTGTTAATATTTTACAGTCTCTGGGAGTGTGTTAATATTTTACAATCTCTGGGAGTGTGTTAATATTTTACAGTCTCTGGGAGTGTGTTAATATTTTACATTTTCTGGGAGTGTGTTAATATTTTACAGTCTCTGGGAGTGTGTTAATATTTTACAGTCTCTGGGAGTGTGTTAATATTTTACAATCTCTGGGAGTGTGTCAATATTTTATGGGGTCTCTGGGAGTGTGTTAATATTTTACAGTCTCTGGGATTGTGTTAATATTTTACAATCTCTGGGAGTGTGTCAATATTTTATGGGGTCTCTGGGAGTGTGTTAATATTTTATGGGGTCTCTGGGAGTGTGTTAATATTTTACATTCTCTGGGATTGTGTTAATATTTTACAGTCTGTGGGAGTGTGTTAATATTTTATGGGGACTCTGGGAGTGTGTTAATATTTTACAGTCTCTGGGAGAGTGTTAATATTTTATGGGGTCTCTGGGAGTGTGTTAATATTTTACAGACTCTGGGAGTGTGTTAATATTTTACAGTCTCTGGGAGAGTGTTAATATTTTATGGGGTCTCTGGGAGTGTGTTAATATTTTACAGTCTCTGGGAGTGTGTTAATATTTTACAGTCTCTGGGAGAGTGTTAATATTTTATGGGGTCTCTGGGAGTGTGTTAATATTTTATGGGGTCTCTGGGAGTGTGTTAATATTTTATGGGGTCTCTGGGAGTGCGTTAATATTTTACAGTCTCTGGGAGTGTGTTCATATTTTATGGGGTCTCTGGGAGTGTGTTAATATTTTACAGTCTCTGGGAGTGTGTTAATATTTTACATTTTCTGGGAGTGTGTTAATATTTTACAGTCTCTGGGAGTGTGTTAATATTTTACAGTCTCTGGGAGTGTGTTAATATTTTACATTTTCTGGGAGTGTGTTAATATTTTACAGTCTCTGGGAGTGTGTTAATATTTTACAATCTCTGGGAGTGTGTTAATATTTTACAGTCTCTGGGAGTGTGTTAATATTTTACTTTTTCTGGGAGTGTGTTAATATTTTACAGTCTCTGGGAGTGTGTTAATATTTTACAATCTCTGGGAGTGTGTTAATATTTTACAGTCTCTGGGAGTGTGTTAATATTTTACATTTTCTGGGAGTGTGTTAATATTTTACAGTCTCTGGGAGTGTGTTAATATTTTACATTTTCTGGGAGTGTGTTAATATTTTACAGTCTCTGGGAGTGTGTTAATATTTTACAACCTCTGGGAGTGTGTTAATATTTTACAGTCTCTGGGAGTGTGTTAATATTTTACATTTTCTGGGAGTGTGTTAATATTTTACAGTCTCTGGGAGTGTGTTAATATTTCACAGTCTCTGGGAGTGTGTTAATATTTTTAATCTCTGGGAGTGTGTCAATATTTTATGCGGTCTCTGGGAGTGTGTTAATATGTTACAGTCTCTGGGATTGTGTTAATATTTTACAATCTCTGGGAGTGTGTCAATATTTTATGGGGTCTCTGGGAGTGTGTCAATATTTTATGGGGTCTCTGGGAGTGTGTTAATATTTTACAATCTCTGGGAGTGTGTTAATATTTTACAGTCTCTGGAAGTGTGTTAATATTTTACAATCTCTGGGAGTGTGTTAATATTTTATGGGGTCTCTGGGAGTGTGTTAATATTTTATGGGGTCTCTGGGAGTGTGTTAATATTTTATGGGGTCTCTGGGATTGTGTTAATATTTTATGGGGTCTCTGGGATTGTGTTAATATTTTATGGGGTCTCTGGGATTGTGTTAATATTTTACAGTCTCTGGGAGTGTGTTAATATTTTATGGGGTCTCTGGGAGTGTGTTAATATTTTATGGGGTCTCTGGGATTGTGTTAATATTTTATGGGGTCTCTGGGATTGTGTTAATATTTTATGGGGTCTCTGGGATTGTGTTAATATTTTACAGTCTCTGGGAGTGTGTTAATATTTTATGGGGTCTCTGGGAGTGTGTTAATATTTTACAGTCTCTGGGAGTGTGTTAATATTTTATGGGGTCTCTGGGAGTGTGTTAATATTTTATGGGGTCTCTGGGATTGTGTTAATATTTTATGGGGTCTCTGGGAGTGTGTTAATATTTTATGGGGTCTCTGGGAGTGTGTTAATATTTTATGGGGTCTCTGGGAGTGTGTTAATATTTTATGGGGTCTCTGGGAGTGTGTTAATATTTTATGGGGTCTCTGGGATTGTGTTAATATTTTATGGGGTCTCTGGGATTGTGTTAATATTTTATGGGGTCTCTGGGATTGTGTTAATATTTTATGGGGTCTCTGGGAGTGTGTTAATATTTTATGGGGTCTCTGGGAGTGTGTTAATATTTTATGGGGTCTCTGGGAGTGTGTTAATATTTTATGGGGTCTCTGGGAGTGTGTTAATATTTTATGGGGTCTCTGGGAGTGTGTTAATATTTTACAGTCTCTGGGAATGTGTTAATATTTTACAGTCTCTGGGAGTGTGTTAATATTTTACATTCTCTTGAAGTGTGTTAATATTTTATGGGGTCTCTGGGAGTGTGTCAATATTTTACAGTCTCTGGGAGTGTGTTAATATTTTATAGGGTCTCTGGGAGTGTGTTAATATTTTACATTCTCTAGGAGTGTGTTAATATTTCACAGTCTCTGGGAGCGTGTGAATATTTTACAGTCTCTGGAAGTGTGTTAATATTTTACAGACTCTGGGAGTGTGTGAATATTTTACATTTTCTGGGAGTGTGTTAATATTTTACAGTCTCTGGGATTTTGTTAATATTTTACATTCTCTGGGAGTGTGTTAATATTTTACAGACTCTGGGAGTGTGTGAATATTTTTCATTTTCTGGGAGTGTGTTAATATTTTACAGTCTCTGGGATTTTGTTAATATTTTACATTCTCTGGGAGTGTGTTAATATTTTACAGTCTCTGGGATTGTGTGAATATTTTACAGTCTCTGGGAGTGTGTGAATATTTTACATTTTCTGGGAGTGTGTTAATATTTTACAGTCTCTGGGAGTGTGTTAATATTTTATGGGGTCTCTGGGAGTGTGTTAATATTTTATGGGGTCTCTGGGAGTGTGTTAATATTTTATGGGGTCTCTGGGAGCGTGTTAATATTTTATGGGGTCTCTGGGAGTGTGTTAATATTTTATGGGGTCTCTGGGAGTGTGTTAATATTTTATGGGGTCTCTGGGAGTGTGTTAATATTTTATGGGGTCTCTGGGAGTGTGTTAATATTTTATGGGGTCTCTGGGAGTGTGTTAATATTTTACAGTCTCTGGGATTGTGTTAATATTTTATGGGGTCAATGGGATTGTGTTAATATTTTATGGGGTCTCTGGGAGTGTGTTAATATTTTATGGGGTCTCTGGGAGTGTGTTAATATTTTATGGGGTCTCTGGGAGTGTGTTAATATTTTATGGGGTCTCTGGGAGTGTGTTAATATTTTATGGGGTCTCTGGGAGTGTGTTAATATTTTATGGGGTCTCTGGGAGTGTGTTAATATTTTATGGGGTCTCTGGGAGTGTGTTAATATTTTATGGGGTCTCTGGGAGTGTGTTAATATTTTACAGTCTCTGGGATTGTGTTAATATTTTACATTCTCTGGGAGTGTGTTAATATTTTACTGTCTCTGGGAGTGTGTTAATATTTTATGGGGTCTCTGGGAGTGTGTTAATATTTTATGGGGTCTCTGGGAGTGTGTTAATATTTTATGGGGTCTCTGGGAGAGTGTTAATATTTTATGGGGTCTCTGGGAGTGTGTTAATATTTTACAGTCTCTGGGAATGTGTTAATATTTTACAGTCTCTGGGAGTGTGTTAATATTTTATGGGGTCTCTGGGAGTGTGTTAATATTTTACAGTCTCTGGGAGTGTGTCAATATTTTACAGTCTCTGGGAGTGTGTTAATATTTTATAGGGTCTCTGGGAGTGTGTTAATATTTTATGGGGTCTCTGGGAGTGTGTTAATATTTTACAGTCTCTGGGAGTGTGTCAATATTTTACAGTCTCTGGGAGTGTGTTAATATTTTATAGGGTCTCTGGGAGTGTGTTAATATTTTACATTCTCTAGGAGTGTGTTAATATTTCACAGTCTCTGGGAGCGTGTGAATATTTTACAGTCTCTGGAAGTGTGTTAATATTTTACAGACTCTGGGAGTGTGTGAATAGTTTACATTTTCTGGGAGTGTGTTAATATTTTACAGTCTCTGGGATTTTGTTAATATTTTACATTCTCTGGGAGTGTGTTAATATTTTACAGAGTCTGGGAGTGTGTGAATATTTTTCATTTTCTGGGAGTGTGTTAATATTTTACAGTCTCTGGGATTTTGTTAATATTTTACATTCTCTGGGAGTGTGTTAATATTTTACAGTCTCTGGATTGTGTGAATATTTTACAGTCTCTGGGAGTGTGTGAATATTTTACATTTTCTGGGAGTGTGTTAATATTTTACAGTCTCTGGGATTTTGTCAATATTTTACAGTCTCTGGGAGTGTGTTAATATTTTATGGGGTCTCTGGGAGTGTGTCAATATTTTACAGTCTCTGGGAGTGTGTTAATATTTTACAGTCTCTGGGATTGTGTGAATATTTTACAGTTTCTGAGAGTGTGTTAATATTTTACAGTCTCTGGGAGTGTGTTAATATTTTACAGTTTCTGAGAGTGTGTTAATATTTTACATTTTCTGGGAGTGTGTTAATATTTTACAGTCTCTGGGATTGTGTTAATATTTTACAATCTCTGGGAGTGTGTTAATATTTTATGGGGTCTCTGGGAGTGTGTTAATATTTTATGGGGTCTCTGGGAGTGTGTTAATATTTTACATTCTCTGGGATTGTGTTAATATTTTACAGTCTGTGGGAGTGTGTTAATATTTTATGGGGACTCTGGGAGTGTGTTAATATTTTACACTCTCTGGGAGAGTGTTAATATTTTATGGGGTCTCTGGGAGTGTGTTAATATTTTACATTCTCTGGGAGTGTGTTAATATTTTACAGTCTCTGGGAGAGTGTTAATATTTTATGGGGTCTCTGGGAGTGTGTTAATATTTTATGGGGTCTCTGGGAGTGTGTTAATATTTTATGGGGTCTCTGGGAGTGTGTTAATATTTTACCGTCTCTGGGAGTGTGTTAATATTTTATGGGGTCTCTGGGAGTGTGTTAATATTTTACAGTCTCTGGGAGTGTGTTAATATTTTACATTTTCTGGGGGTGTGTTAATATTTTACAGTCTCTGGGAGTGTGTTAATATTTTACAGTCTCTGGGAGTGTGTTAATATTTTACATTTTCTGGGAGTGTGTTAATTTTTTACAGTCTCTGGGAGTGTGTTAATATTTTACTTTTTCTGGGAGTGTGTTAATATTTTACAGTCTCTGGGAGTGTGTTAATATTTTACAATCTCTGGGAGTGTGTTAATATTTTACAGTCTCTGGGAGTGTGTTAATATTTTACATTTTCTGGGAGTGTGTTAATATTTTACAGTCTCTGGGAGTGTGTTAATATTTTACAGTCTCTGGGAGTGTGTTAATATTTTACAATCTCTGGGAGTGTGTCAATATTTTATGGGGTCTCTGGGAGTGTGTTAATATTTTACAGTCTCTGGGATTGTGTTAATATTTTACAATCTCTGGGAGTGTGTTAATATTTTATGGGGTCTCTGGGAGTGTGTCAATATTTTATGGGGTCTCTGGGAGTGTGTCAATATTTTATGGGGTCTCTGGGAGTGTGTTAATATTTTACAGTCTCTGGGATTGTGTTAATATTTTACAGTCTCTGGGATTTTGTTAATATTTTACATTCTCTGGGAGTGTGTTAATATTTTACAGAGTCTGGGAGTGTGTGAATATTTTTCATTTTCTGGGAGTGTGTTAATATTTTACAGTCTCTGGGATTTTGTTAATATTTTACATTCTCTGGGAGTGTGTTAATATTTTACAGTCTCTGGGATTGTGTGAATATTTTACAGTCTCTGGGAGTGTGTGAATATTTTACATTTTCTGGGAGTGTGTTAATATTTTACAGTCTCTGGGATTTTGTCAATATTTTACAGTCTCTGGGAGTGTGTTAATATTTTATGGGGTCTCTGGGAGTGTGTCAATATTTTACAGTCTCTGGGAGTGTGTTAATATTTTACAGTCTCTGGGATTGTGTGAATATTTTACAGTTTCTGAGAGTGTGTTAATATTTTACAGTCTCTGGGAGTGTGTTAATATTTTACAGTTTCTGAGAGTGTGTTAATATTTTACATTTTCTGGGAGTGTGTTAATATTTTACAGTCTCTGGGATTGTGTTAATATTTTACAATCTCTGGGAGTGTGTTCATATTTTATGGGGTCTCTGGGAGTGTGTTAATATTTTATGGGGTCTCTGGGAGTGTGTTAATATTTTACATTCTCTGGGATTGTGTTAATATTTTACAGTCTGTGGGAGTGTGTTAATATTTTATGGGGACTCTGGGAGTGTGTTAATATTTTACACTCTCTGGGAGAGTGTTAATATTTTATGGGGTCTCTGGGAGTGTGTTAATATTTTACAGACTCTGGGAGTGTGTTAATATTTTACAGTCTCTGGGAGAGTGTTAATATTTTATGGGGTCACTGGGAGTGTGTTAATATTTTACATTCTCTGGGAGTGTGTTAATATTTTACAGTCTCTGGGAGAGTGTTAATATTTTATGGGGTCTCTGGGAGTGTGTTAATATTTTATGGGGTCTCTGGGAGTGTGTTAATATTTTATGGGGTCTCTGGGAGTGTGTTAATATTTTACAGTCTCTGGGAGTGTGTTAATATTTTATGGGGTCTCTGGGAGAGTGTTAATATTTTATGGGGTCTCTGGGAGTGTGTTAATATTTTACAGTCTCTGGGAGAGTGTTAATATTTTATGGGGTCTCTGGGAGTGTGTTAATATTTTACAGTCTCTGGGAGTGTGTTAATATTTTACAGTCTCTGGGAGAGTGTTAATATTTTATGGGGTCTCTGGGAGTGTGTTAATATTTTATGGGGTCTCTGGGAGTGTGTTAATATTTTATGGGGTCTCTGGGAGTGTGTTAATATTTTACAGTCTCTGGGAGTGTGTTAATATTTTACAGTCTCTGGGAGTGTGTTAATATTTTACATTTTCTGGGAGTGTGTTAATATTTTACAGTCTCTGGGAGTGTGTTAATATTTTACAGTCTCTGGGAGTGTGTTAATATTTTACATTTTCTGGGAGTGTGTTAATATTTTACAGTCTCTGGGAGTGTGTTAATATTTTACAATCTCTGGGAGTGTGTTAATATTTTACAGTCTCTGGGAGTGTGTTAATATTTTACTTTTTCTGGGAGTGTGTTAATATTTTACAGTCTCTGGGAGTGTGTTAATATTTTACAATCTCTGGGAGTGTGTTAATATTTTACAGTCTCTGGGAGTGTGTTAATATTTTACATTTTCTGGGAGTGTGTTAATATTTTACAGTCTCTGGGAGTGTGTTAATATTTTACATTTTCTGGGAGTGTGTTAATATTTTACAGTCTCTGGGAGTGTGTTAATATTTTACATTTTCTGGGGGTGTGTTAATATTTTACAGTCTCTGGGAGTGTGTTAATATTTTACATTTTCTGGGGGTGTGTTAATATTTTACAGTCTCTGGGAGTGTGTTAATATTTTACAGTCTCTGGGAGTGTGTTAATATTTTACATTTTCTGGGAGTGTGTTAATTTTTTACAGTCTCTGGGAGTGTGTTAATATTTTACTTTTTCTGGGAGTGTGTTAATATTTTACAGTCTCTGGGAGTGTGTTAATATTTTACAATCTCTGGGAGTGTGTTAATATTTTACAGTCTCTGGGAGTGTGTTAATATTTTACATTTTCTGGGAGTGTGTTAATATTTTACAGTCTCTGGGAGTGTGTTAATATTTTACAATCTCTGGGAGTGTGTTAATATTTTACAGTCTCTGGGAGTGTGTTAATATTTTACATTTTCTGGGAGTGTGTTAATATTTTACAGTCTCTGGGAGTGTGTTAATATTTTACAGTCTCTGGGAGTGTGTTAATATTTTACAATCTCTGGGAGTGTGTCAATATTTTATGGGGTCTCTGGGAGTGTGTTAATATTTTACAGTCTCTGGGATTGTGTTAATATTTTACAATCTCTGGGAGTGTGTCAATATTTTATGGGGTCTCTGGGAGTGTGTTAATATTTTATGGGGTCTCTGGGAGTGTGTTAATATTTTACATTCTCTGGGATTGTGTTAATATTTTACAGTCTGTGGGAGTGTGTTAATATTTTATGGGGACTCTGGGAGTGTGTTAATATTTTACAGTCTCTGGGAGAGTGTTAATATTTTATGGGGTCTCTGGGAGTGTGTTAATATTTTACAGACTCTGGGAGTGTGTTAATATTTTACAGTCTCTGGGAGAGTGTTAATATTTTATGGGGTCTCTGGGAGTGTGTTAATATTTTACAGTCTCTGGGAGTGTGTTAATATTTTACAGTCTCTGGGAGAGTGTTAATATTTTATGGGGTCTCTGGGAGTGTGTTAATATTTTATGGGGTCTCTGGGAGTGTGTTAATATTTTATGGGGTCTCTGGGAGTGTGTTAATATTTTACAGTCTCTGGGAGTGTGTTCATATTTTATGGGGTCTCTGGGAGTGTGTTAATATTTTACAGTCTCTGGGAGTGTGTTAATATTTTACATTTTCTGGGAGTGTGTTAATATTTTACAGTCTCTGGGAGTGTGTTAATATTTTACAGTCTCTGGGAGTGTGTTAATATTTTACATTTTCTGGGAGTGTGTTAATATTTTACAGTCTCTGGGAGTGTGTTAATATTTTACAATCTCTGGGAGTGTGTTAATATTTTACAGTCTCTGGGAGTGTGTTAATATTTTACTTTTTCTGGGAGTGTGTTAATATTTTACAGTCTCTGGGAGTGTGTTAATATTTTACAATCTCTGGGAGTGTGTTAATATTTTACAGTCTCTGGGAGTGTGTTAATATTTTACATTTTCTGGGAGTGTGTTAATATTTTACAGTCTCTGGGAGTGTGTTAATATTTTACATTTTCTGGGAGTGTGTTAATATTTTACAGTCTCTGGGAGTGTGTTAATATTTTACAACCTCTGGGAGTGTGTTAATATTTTACAGTCTCTGGGAGTGTGTTAATATTTTACATTTTCTGGGAGTGTGTTAATATTTTACAGTCTCTGGGAGTGTGTTAATATTTCACAGTCTCTGGGAGTGTGTTAATATTTTTAATCTCTGGGAGTGTGTCAATATTTTATGCGGTCTCTGGGAGTGTGTTAATATGTTACAGTCTCTGGGATTGTGTTAATATTTTACAATCTCTGGGAGTGTGTCAATATTTTATGGGGTCTCTGGGAGTGTGTCAATATTTTATGGGGTCTCTGGGAGTGTGTTAATATTTTACAGTCTCTGGGAGTGTGTTAATATTTTACAGTCTCTGGGAGTGTGTTAATATTTTACAGTCTCTGGGAGTGTGTTAATATTTTACAGTCTCTGGGAGTGTGTTAATATTTTATGGGGTCTCTGGGAGTGTGTTAATATTTTATGGGGTCTCTGGGAGTGTGTTAATATTTTATGGGGTCTCTGGGATTGTGTTAATATTTTATGGGGTCTCTGGGATTGTGTTAATATTTTATGGGGTCTCTGGGATTGTGTTAATATTTTACAGTCTCTGGGAGTGTGTTAATATTTTATGGGGTCTCTGGGAGTGTGTTAATATTTTATGGGGTCTCTGGGATTGTGTTAATATTTTATGGGGTCTCTGGGATTGTGTTAATATTTTATGGGGTCTCTGGGATTGTGTTAATATTTTACAGTCTCTGGGAGTGTGTTAATATTTTATGGGGTCTCTGGGAGTGTGTTAATATTTTACAGTCTCTGGGAGTGTGTTAATATTTTATGGGGTCTCTGGGAGTGTGTTAATATTTTATGGGGTCTCTGGGATTGTGTTAATATTTTATGGGGTCTCTGGGAGTGTGTTAATATTTTATGGGGTCTCTGGGAGTGTGTTAATATTTTATGGGGTCTCTGGGAGTGTGTTAATATTTTATGGGGTCTCTGGGAGTGTGTTAATATTTTATGGGGTCTCTGGGATTGTGTTAATATTTTATGGGGTCTCTGGGATTGTGTTAATATTTTATGGGGTCTCTGGGATTGTGTTAATATTTTATGGGGTCTCTGGGAGTGTGTTAATATTTTATGGGGTCTCTGGGAGTGTGTTAATATTTTATGGGGTCTCTGGGAGTGTGTTAATATTTTATGGGGTCTCTGGGAGTGTGTTAATATTTTATGGGGTCTCTGGGAGTGTGTTAATATTTTACAGTCTCTGGGAATGTGTTAATATTTTACAGTCTCTGGGAGTGTGTTAATATTTTATGGGGTCTCTGGGATTGTGTTAATATTTTACAGTCTCTGGGAGTGTGTTAATATTTTATAGGGTCTCTGGGAGTGTGTTAATATTTTACAGTCTCTGGGAGCGTGTGAATATTTTACAGTCTCTGGAAGTGTGTTAATATTTTACAGACTCTGGGAGTGTGTGAATATTTTACATTTTCTGGGAGTGTGTTAATATTTTACAGTCTCTGGGATTTTGTTAATATTTTACATTCTCTGGGAGTGTGTTAATATTTTACAGACTCTGGGAGTGTGTGAATATTTTTCATTTTCTGGGAGTGTGTTAATATTTTACAGTCTCTGGGATTTTGTTAATATATTACATTCTCTGGGAGTGTGTTAATATTTTACATTTTCTGGGAGTGTGTTAATATTTTACAGTCTCTGGGAGTGTGTTAATATTTTATGGGGTCTCTGGGAGTGTGTTAATATTTTATGGGGTCTCTGGGATTGTGTTAATATTTTATGGGGTCTCTGGGATTGTGTTAATATTTTATGGGGTCTCTGGGATTGTGTTAATATTTTATGGGGTCTCTGGGAGTGTGTTAATATTTTATGGGGTCTCTGGGAGTGTGTTAATATTTTATGGGGTCTCTGGGAGTGTGTTAATATTTTATGGGGTCTCTGGGAGTGTGTTAATATTTTATGGGGTCTCTGGGAGTGTGTTAATATTTTATGGGGTCTCTGGGAGTGTGTTAATATTTTATGGGGTCTCTGGGAGTGTGTTAATATTTTACAGTCTCTGGGAATGTGTTAATATTTTACTGTCTCTGGGAGTGTGTTAATATTTTATGGGGTCTCTGGGAGTGTGTTAATATTTTATGGGGTCTCTGGGAGTGTGTTAATATTTTATGGGGTCTCTGGGAGTGTGTTAATATTTTACAGTCTCTGGGAATGTGTTCATATTTTACAGTCTCTGGGAGTGTGTTAATATTTTATGTGGTCTCTGGGAGTGTGTCAATATTTTACAGTCTCTGGGAGTGTGTTAATATTTTATAGGGTCTCTGGGAGTGTGTTAATATTTTACATTCTCTAGGAGTGTGTTAATATTTTACAGTCTCTGGGAGCGTGTGAATATTTTACAGTCTCTGGAAGTGTGTTAATATTTTACAGACTCTGGGAGTGTGTGAATATTTTACATTTTCTGGGAGTGTGTTAATATTTTACAGTCTCTGGGATTTTGTTAATATTTTACATTCTCTGGGAGTGTGTTAATATTTTACAGTCTCTGGGAGCGTGTGAATATTTTACAGTCTCTGGAAGTGTGTTAATATTTTACAGACTCTGGGAGTGTGTGAATATTTTTCATTTTCTGGGAGTGTGTTAATATTTTACAGTCTCTGGGATTTTGTTAATATTTTACATTCTCTGGGAGTGTGTTAATATTTTACAGTCTCTGGGATTGTGTGAATATTTTACAGTCTCTGGGAGTGTGTGAATATTTTACATTTTCTGGGAGTGTGTTAATATTTTACAGTCTCTGGGAGTGTGTTAATATTTTATGGGGTCTCTGGGAGTGTGTTAATATTTTATGGGGTCTCTGGGAGTGTGTTAATATTTTATGGGGTCTCTGGGAGTGTGTTAATATTTTATGGGGTCTCTGGGAGTGTGTTAATATTTTATGGGGTCTCTGGGAGTGTGTTAATATTTTATGGGGTCTCTGGGAGTGTGTTAATATTTTATGGGGTCTCTGGGAGTGTGTTAATATTTTATGGGGTCTCTGGGAGTGTGTTAATATTTTACAGTCTCTGGGATTGTGTTAATATTTTATGGGGTCAATGGGATTGTGTTAATATTTTATGGGGTCTCTGGGAGTGTGTTAATATTTTATGGGGTCTCTGGGAGTGTGTTAATATTTTATGGGGTCTCTGGGAGTGTGTTAATATTTTATGGGGTCTCTGGGAGTGTGTTAATATTTTATGGGGTCTCTGGGAGTGTGTTAATATTTTATGGGGTCTCTGGGAGTGTGTTAATATTTTATGGGGTCTCTGGGAGTGTGTTAATATTTTATGGGGTCTCTGGGAGTGTGTTAATATTTTACAGTCTCTGGGATTGTGTTAATATTTTACATTCTCTGGGAGTGTGTTAATATTTTACAGTCTCTGGGAGTGTGTTAATATTTTATGGGGTCTCTGGGAGTGTGTTAATATTTTATGGGGTCTCTGGGAGTGTGTTAATATTTTATGGGGTCTCTGGGAGAGTGTTAATATTTTATGGGGTCTCTGGGAGTGTGTTAATATTTTACAGTCTCTGGGAATGTGTTAATATTTTACAGTCTCTGGGAGTGTGTTAATATTTTATGGGGTCTCTGGGAGTGTGTTAATATTTTACAGTCTCTGGGAGTGTGTCAATATTTTACAGTCTCTGGGAGTGTGTTAATATTTTATAGGGTCTCTGGGAGTGTGTTAATATTTTATGGGGTCTCTGGGAGTGTGTTAATATTTTACAGTCTCTGGGAGTGTGTCAATATTTTACAGTCTCTGGGAGTGTGTTAATATTTTATAGGGTCTCTGGGAGTGTGTTAATATTTTACATTCTCTAGGAGTGTGTTAATATTTCACAGTCTCTGGGAGCGTGTGAATATTTTACAGTCTCTGGAAGTGTGTTAATATTTTACAGACTCTGGGAGTGTGTGAATATTTTACATTTTCTGGGAGTGTGTTAATATTTTACAGTCTCTGGGATTTTGTTAATATTTTACATTCTCTGGGAGTGTGTTAATATTTTACAGAGTCTGGGAGTGTGTGAATATTTTTCATTTTCTGGGAGTGTGTTAATATTTTACAGTCTCTGGGATTTTGTTAATATTTTACATTCTCTGGGAGTGTGTTAATATTTTACAGTCTCTGGGATTGTGTGAATATTTTACAGTCTCTGGGAGTGTGTGAATATTTTACATTTTCTGGGAGTGTGTTAATATTTTACAGTCTCTGGGATTTTGTCAATATTTTACAGTCTCTGGGAGTGTGTTAATATTTTATGGGGTCTCTGGGAGTGTGTCAATATTTTACAGTCTCTGGGAGTGTGTTAATATTTTACAGTCTCTGGGATTGTGTGAATATTTTACAGTTTCTGAGAGTGTGTTAATATTTTACAGTCTCTGGGAGTGTGTTAATATTTTACAGTTTCTGAGAGTGTGTTAATATTTTACATTTTCTGGGAGTGTGTTAATATTTTACAGTCTCTGGGATTGTGTTAATATTTTACAATCTCTGGGAGTGTGTTAATATTTTATGGGGTCTCTGGGAGTGTGTTAATATTTTATGGGGTCTCTGGGAGTGTGTTAATATTTTACATTCTCTGGGATTGTGTTAATATTTTACAGTCTGTGGGAGTGTGTTAATATTTTATGGGGACTCTGGGAGTGTGTTAATATTTTACACTCTC
Organism: Squalus acanthias; assembly: GCA_030390025.1. Classification (NCBI taxonomy): domain Eukaryota; kingdom Metazoa; phylum Chordata; class Chondrichthyes; order Squaliformes; family Squalidae; genus Squalus; species Squalus acanthias. Next base: position 63,706,436 of record CM059440.1, on the reverse strand, counting down.
TGGGAGAGTGTTAATATTTTATGGGGTCTCTGGGAGTGTGTTAATATTTTACAGACTCTGGGAGTGTGTTAATATTTTACAGTCTATGGGAGAGTGTTAATATTTTATGGGGTCACTGGGAGTGTGTTAATATTTTACATTCTCTGGGAGTGTGTTAATATTTTACAGTCTCTGGGAGAGTGTTAATATTTTATGGGGTCTCTGGGAGTGTGTTAATATTTTATGGGGTCTCTGGGAGTGTGTTAATATTTTATGGGGTCTCTGGGAGTGTGTTAATATTTTACCGTCTCTGGGAGTGTGTTAATATTTTATGGGGTCTCTGGGAGTGTGTTAATATTTTACAGTCTCTGGGAGTGTGTTAATATTTTACATTTTCTGGGGGTGTGTTAATATTTTACAGTCTCTGGGAGTGTGTTAATATTTTACAGTCTCTGGGAGTGTGTTAATATTTTACATTTTCTGGGAGTGTGTTAATTTTTTACAGTCTCTGGGAGTGTGTTAATATTTTACTTTTTCTGGGAGTGTGTTCATATTTTACAGTCTCTGGGAGTGTGTTAATATTTTACAATCTCTGGGAGTGTGTTAATATTTTACAGTCTCTGGGAGTGTGTTAATATTTTACATTTTCTGGGAGTGTGTTAATATTTTACAGTCTCTGGGAGTGTGTTAATATTTTACAGTCTCTGGGAGTGTGTTAATATTTTACAATCTCTGGGAGTGTGTCAATATTTTATGGGGTCTCTGGGAGTGTGTTAATATTTTACAGTCTCTGGGATTGTGTTAATATTTTACAATCTCTGGGAGTGTGTTAATATTTTATGGGGTCTCTGGGAGTGTGTCAATATTTTATGGGGTCTCTGGGAGTGTGTCAATATTTTATGGGGTCTCTGGGAGTGTGTTAATATTTTACAGTCTCTGGGATTGTGTTAATATTTTACAGTCTCTGGGATTTTGTTAATATTTTACATTCTCTGGGAGTGTGTTAATATTTTACAGAGTCTGGGAGTGTGTGAATATTTTTCATTTTCTGGGAGTGTGTTAATATTTTACAGTCTCTGGGATTTTGTTAATATTTTACATTCTCTGGGAGTGTGTTAATATTTTACAGTCTCTGGGATTGTGTGAATATTTTACAGTCTCTGGGAGTGTGTGAATATTTTACATTTTCTGGGAGTGTGTTAATATTTTACAGTCTCTGGGATTTTGTCAATATTTTACAGTCTCTGGGAGTGTGTTAATATTTTATGGGGTCTCTGGGAGTGTGTCAATATTTTACAGTCTCTGGGAGTGTGTTAATATTTTACAGTCTCTGGGATTGTGTGAATATTTTACAGTTTCTGAGAGTGTGTTAATATTTTACAGTCTCTGGGAGTGTGTTAATATTTTACAGTTTCTGAGAGTGTGTTAATATTTTACATTTTCTGGGAGTGTGTTAATATTTTACAGTCTCTGGGATTGTGTTAATATTTTACAATCTCTGGGAGTGTGTTAATATTTTATGGGGTCTCTGGGAGTGTGTTAATATTTTATGGGGTCTCTGGGAGTGTGTTAATATTTTACATTCTCTGGGATTGTGTTAATATTTTACAGTCTGTGGGAGTGTGTTAATATTTTATGGGGACTCTGGGAGTGTGTTAATATTTTACACTCTCTGGGAGAGTGTTAATATTTTATGGGGTCTCTGGGAGTGTGTTAATATTTTACAGACTCTGGGAGTGTGTTAATATTTTACAGTCTCTGGGAGAGTGTTAATATTTTATGGGGTCACTGGGAGTGTGTTAATATTTTACATTCTCTGGGAGTGTGTTAATATTTTACAGTCTCTGGGAGAGTGTTAATATTTTATGGGGTCTCTGGGAGTGTGTTAATATTTTATGGGGTCTCTGGGAGTGTGTTAATATTTTATGGGGTCTCTGGGAGTGTGTTAATATTTTACCGTCTCTGGGAGTGTGTTAATATTTTATGGGGTCTCTGGGAGTGTGTTAATATTTGACAGTCTCTGGGAGTGTGTTAATATTTTACATTTTCTGGGGGTGTGTTAATATTTTACAGTCTCTGGGAGTGTGTTAATATTTTACAGTCTCTGGGAGTGTGTTAATATTTTACATTTTCTGGGAGTGTGTTAATTTTTTACAGTCTCTGGGAGTGTGTTAATATTTTACTTTTTCTGGGAGTGTGTTAATATTTTACAGTCTCTGGGAGTGTGTTAATATTTTACAATCTCTGGGAGTGTGTTAATATTTTACAGTCTCTGGGAGTGTGTTAATATTTTACATTTTCTGGGAGTGTGTTAATATTTTACAGTCTCTGGGAGTGTGTTAATATTTTACAGTCTCTGGGAGTGTGTTAATATTTTACAATCTCTGGGAGTGTGTCAATATTTTATGGGGTCTCTGGGAGTGTGTTAATATTTTACAGTCTCTGGGATTGTGTTAATATTTTACAATCTCTGGGAGTGTGTTAATATTTTATGGGGTCTCTGGGAGTGTGTCAATATTTTATGGGGTCTCTGGGAGTGTGTTAATATTTTATGGGGTCTCTGGGAGTGTGTTAATATTTTGCATTCTCTGGGATTGTGTTAATCTTTTACAGTCTGTGGGAGTGTGTTAATATTTTATGGGGACTCTGGGAGTGTGTTAATATTTTATGGGGTCTCTGGGAGTGTGTTAATATTTTATGGGGTCTCTGGGAGTGTGTTAATATTTTATGGGGTCTCTGGGAGAGTGTTAATATTTTATGGGGTCTCTGGGAGTGTGTTAATATTTTACAGACTCTGGGAGTGTGTTAATATTTTATGGGGTCTCTGGGAGTGTGTTAATATTTTACAGTCTCTGGGAGTGTGTTAATATTTTACAGTCTCTGGGAGAGTGTTAATATTTTATGGGGTCTCTGGGAGTGTGTTAATATTTTACAGTCTCTGGGAGTGTGTTAATATTTTACAGTCTCTGGGAGAGTGTTAATATTTTATGGGGTCTCTGGGAGTGTGTTAATATTTTACAGTCTCTGGGAGTGTGTTAATATTTTACAGTCTCTGGGAGAGTGTTAATAATTTATGGGGTCTCTGGGAGTGTGTTAATATTTTACAGTCTCTGGGAGTGTGTTAATATTTTACAGTCTCAGGGAGAGTGTTAGGGGTAGAAATTAGGTCGCGCCCCATTTGGGGCGCAAATATCGTCCGCGCGCAAATATTAGCGCCTGGCGCTAATTATCGGCACTGACAGGAAACTTCACTTTTACCGCCCCGGGAGGTGAGTGGAGCGCTAAATTAGGCGCTGCACACCTCTCTTAAGGCGCAAAGGCCTAGGAGTGAGGCGCTAACTCAGCGCACGAGCGCAGCGCAGCTGCTGCCAGTTAGCGAGGGAGCACAGACACACTGGCGCCGGACACTTCTTAAAGCGGGGGGGGCCACTTGCTCCCCAGCCACACCCTGCTCATTGCAGCCTTGAATCTCAGCCTGGAGAGACCTGTAATCCATTTTGCTGCCAAGAATGGAGAGGGTGAGAGAACGCGCTCATCGCTTCACCGAGCGGGCCTTGGATGCTCTGGTTGACGCAGTGGAGCGCAGACGATGCATGCTGTTCCCAGAGAGTGGCAGGAGGCCTTTGCCACGCGAGTTCAGAAGAGTGTGGAGGGAGGTGGCTCAGAGCGTCTCCTCCAGGAGCATGGTGCCCAGGACCCATGTCCAGTGCCGCAAGAAGTTCAACGACCTCACTCGGGTCGTCAGGGTGAGTGGCTTTTTCTCAATACCTCTCCATCCCTCCATCTCAACCTCACTCTATGGCCAGAGGGTCTTAAAACCCCAATGCACAACACTCATCCAACACCTATGGCCCTTTCATCAAACACACACACACATTCCACACTTTGCATACAGTAAGGGCTATTCACCTATGGGAGGCACATCAGGCAAGACCATGGCTGCATATTGTAAGGGCTATTCACCTATGGGAGGCACATCAGGCAAGACCATGGCTGTATATTGACTCAGATGCTGTCCTTTTTCTTGCAGGCTAAGCTGGCTCATAATCGGAGACAGCAGCAACGGACGGGTGGAGGGCGGCTTCAGCTGCAACCCCTCAGCGATCTGGAGGAGCGCGTCCACAGGATTGTGGCAAGCCGGGTGATCGGTCCCGTCGCCACTGGAGACGCCGACCCCGTTGTGGACAGCAATGGTAAGGTCATCACCTTTTTGTCCTCTGTCCTTCCACTTGTCCCTCACAATACCAGCCTTTGACACTTTCAATCCAACTTGCTAACTCGCTGCACTTATTCCTCCCTTACTGCCACCCTGTCCTCACGCTAAAGCCACTCTTGTACCTCCCTGCTTTCAGATGGTGATTCACCAGCTGAGGAGATGGTCCCTGAAGCTGCCACTGGGAGTGATGCTGCAGCTGAGGAGGAAGCCGGAGCATCAGTGCCACCCTCTCCCGAGGAAGCCCATGGCCACACTGGGAACACGCCTTCCCCGGAGGGGAGCAGGGGGGAAGGGGCTGATGATGGTGAAGTTCCAGGACCCAGCGGGCTGCAGCAACGCCATGGGGGGGGGAGGGAAGAACGGGGGAGCAGGGGGGAAGGGGCTGATGATGGTGAAGTTCCAGGACCCAGCGGGCTGCAGCAACGCCATGGGGGGGGGAGGGAAGAACGGGAGCCTTCTCCCCAGAGGGAGAGTATGCCAGACACTCCTAATGCAATGGACGCAGAGGAGGAGCGGATGATTGCAGAAATGAACAGCCAGGCGGTGGTCATGCACACTGAGCTCATGGGTGCAGTGGGAAGGGTGCCCGAATGCATTGAGGCACTGGCAAGGAGTGTGGAGCACTTCGCTGTAGCACAGGCGGATGCCACACTAAAGCTTACTGCTGCAATTCAGTCACTGGCTGCCAGGAACCTATCTGAGCCTGCTCTCATGCAGACTCAGATTGAGGCCACGCGAGCACTGACTGCTGCCATCCTCGATGGTTCGTGCACATGTCCCCGGGGCTGTCACCGCGCCGCAGCAGGCCAGCAATCTGTTCTCAGGCAAATTGCTCCGGATGCTGAAGTGCTGCCCCGTGGGAGTGCCAGTGTGTCGGGCGAGCAGGGAGTTGCTGTCCTCTCTCACGATGACAGCATTCCTGCTGCCAACACTGTCACTTCTCCACTGCACTTGCCACCGCCTGTAGGACAGACTGCTGCCGCCCATGCAGAGTTGGTGCAGTCTGCAGCCGGGCCCTCCAGGCCCAGAAGTGGTCGAGGCCGGCCTTCAGGGGCATCTGCAGTGTCAGGGTCTGACAAGCAGCAGCCTTCCACCAGCCTTGCTGCAGCCACTGAGGTCCCATTACGGAGGAGCAGTAGGGTTAGAAGGGGGGAAGTGCGCAAGGGAAGGAGATCACCCTCGAAGGGCAAAAAGTAGGATGTGTGCCAAAATGCTGGTCATTTTTTTATTAAAGGCCGAGGTTCATGGCCCAACTTTTGTTTAGTGTTTTGGACATTATCTCCAGGTTGTGAGAACCAGTTATGTTATTGACTGTTTTTTGGTGTTTATTTCTATGAGTTTCTCATGAGGAATTGACACACACAGAGTTTGTACAATAAATAAGTTTCTGTATTCAAAATATACATGGCTGGTGGTTGGAATTATTGGTGCCTTGGCCGGCTTAGGGGTTGCGTGCTGGGTTGATTCGTGTTTGTAGCACTGGCAGGGGTCCTAGAAGCGGCTTGCTATTAGTCGTTGACGGACGGCCCTTGCAGTTTGACCATTGTGGGCCGCCCTCCTGCCTTGGTGCTGCTGCTGATCATCGTCCTCGGCCTGTTCCTCCTCTTCCTCCTCCTCCTCTTGTGGTGCTGCAAGGCCTGGTGGCATTGGCTGCGTCCTGAGGATTGCCATGTTGTGCAACATGCAGCACACCACTACGAATTTGGAAACTTGCTCAGGCGAGTACTGCAGGGCTCCTCCGGAATGGTCCAGACAGCGGAATCGTTGTTTGAGCACGCCGATTGTGCGCTCAATAATGTTCCTCGTTGCTTGTTGGCTTTCCTGGTACCGCAGCTCAGCAGGGGTGTTTGGCGCACGGAGCGGTGTCATCAGCCAGGTGCTCAATGCGTACCCCTTGTCCCCCAGAAGCCAACCAACTGGCTGATGCGGTGCCTCGAAAATTTCTGCCACAGTACTCTGGCGCAGGATGAAAGCATCGTGGCAGCTGCCCGGATAGTGGGCATTGACAGCGAGAATCACCTGTCTGTGGTCACAGACCAACTGCACATTCAAGGAATGGAACCCCTTTCTGTTCCGGAACTCCTCTGCATTCTCTCGCGGAGCACGCAAAGCCACATGCGTGCAGTCAATGGCGCCCTGCACCATGGGGAAGCCCGCTACCCTCGCAAAGCCCATAGCACGGTCATGCTGCTTGTCTGGGGTCATAGGGAAGGAGATGAAGTCTCGTCTCCTTGTGAAGAGGGCATTGGTGACCTGCCGAATGCAGCGATGCACCGCAAACTGGGAGATATTGGCGAGGTCCCCAACAGCAGCTTGGAATGAGCCAGTGGCGTAGAAGTTCAAGGCCACTGTGACCTTCACTGCCACCGACAGAGACGTCCTGGACCTCAGCTGAGGCTGCAGATCTGGCTGCAGCAGGTGGCAGAGCTCAGTGACCACCTCCTTGCTGAATCGCAGCCTTCGCAAACACAGCTCCTCGGACATGTGGATGTAGGAGAGCTGTTCACGATATACCCTGGGAGGGTAAGCTCTCCTGTACATGCGCCTGATGGGCCTCCTCCGTCTGGCCATCATTGCCACTCTCTGTCTGCGTCTCACTCTGCTCCGATTGAGCTGGAGCAGGACGACGCCCCCAATCATTGCAGCCCCCATCTTCTCTTTGCCAGAAAAGTAATGAGGTACAGCAACGAAAGTAGCAGCAAAGTTAGGATGAACTAGGCAAAACTACCTCACAAAGCGTTGAGTCAATGTAGAAGTCTCTCTCTCTCTCTCTCCGAATCTCTCTCTCTCTCTCAGAACGAGTGGTGCATAAATGTCGACCACAGAAAAAGACAGGAAGAGGCCCCCTTTAAATAGCGCCCCCCCCAGCCCCAGACCGATTGATAACGTTCCAGTCTTCCGGTCGTTGGAAGCGCCAGGCGGTAAGGCAGGGGGCGCCACTCAATTTCCGCTCCGGGGCGCCCCAAGGGCGTTGCACCACAGAATGACGTCACAATCTGCGCGCGCAGGTGGTCGCAGCGGTAAGTTTTAGCGCCGCCGCACAATCTCAAGTTAAGTTCTCGAGCGGCGCAAACAGCGCTGCGCCCAGGCGTTAGCGCCTTAACGCCCCATTAGCGCCCATTTAAGGCGCTAACGGGAGGCGCAACCAACTGAATTTTTACCCCTTAATATTTTACAGTCTCTGGGAGAGTGTTAATATTTTATGGGGTCTCTGGGAGTGTGTTAATATTTTATGGGGTCTCTGGGAGTGTGTTAATATTTTATGGGGTCTCTGGGAGTGTGTTAATATTTTACAGTCTCTGGGAGTGTGTTCATATTTTATGGGGTCTCTGGGAGTGTGTTAATATTTTACAGTCTCTGGGATTGTGTTAATATTTTACAATCTCTGGGAGTGTGTTAATATTTTATGGGGTCTCTGGGAGTGTGTTAATATTTTATGGGGTCTCTGGGAGTGTGTTAATATTTTATGGGGTCTCTGGGAGAGTGTTAATATTTTATGGGGTCTCTGGGAGTGTGTTAATATTTTACAGTCTCTGGGAGAGTGTTAATATTTTATGGGGTCTCTGGGAGTGTGTTAATATTTTACAGTCTCTGGGAGTGTGTTAATATTTTACAGTCTCTGGGAGAGTGTTAATATTTTATGGGGTCTCTGGGAGTGTGTTAATATTTTATGGGGTCTCTGGGAGTGTGTTAATATTTTATGGGGTCTCTGGGAGTGTGTTAATATTTTACAGTCTCTGGGAGTGTGTTAATATTTTACAGTCTCTGGGAGTGTGTTAATATTTTACATTTTCTGGGAGTGTGTTAATATTTTACAGTCTCTGGGAGTGTGTTAATATTTTACAGTCTCTGGGAGTGTGTTAATATTTTACATTTTCTGGGAGTGTGTTAATATTTTACAGTCTCTGGGAGTGTGTTAATATTTTACAATCTCTGGGAGTGTGTTAATATTTTACAGTCTCTGGGAGTGTGTTAATATTTTACTTTTTCTGGGAGTGTGTTAATATTTTACAGTCTCTGGGAGTGTGTTAATATTTTACAATCTCTGGGAGTGTGTTAATATTTTACAGTCTCTGGGAGTGTGTTAATATTTTACATTTTCTGGGAGTGTGTTAATATTTTACAGTCTCTGGGAGTGTGTTAATATTTTACATTTTCTGGGAGTGTGTTAATATTTTACAGTCTCTGGGAGTGTGTTAATATTTTACAACCTCTGGGAGTGTGTTAATATTTTACAGTCTCTGGGAGTGTGTTAATATTTTACATTTTCTGGGAGTGTGTTAATATTTTACAGTCTCTGGGAGTGTGTTAATATTTCACAGTCTCTGGGAGTGTGTTAATATTTTTAATCTCTGGGAGTGTGTCAATATTTTATGCGGTCTCTGGGAGTGTGTTAATATGTTACAGTCTCTGGGATTGTGTTAATATTTTACAATCTCTGGGAGTGTGTCAATATTTTATGGGGTCTCTGGGAGTGTGTCAATATTTTATGGGGTCTCTGGGAGTGTGTTAATATTTTACAGTCTCTGGGAGTGTGTTAATATTTTACAATCTCTGGGAGTGTGTTAATATTTTACAGTCTCTGGGAGTGTGTTCATATTTTATGGGGTCTCTGGGAGTGTGTTAATATTTTACAGTCTCTGGGATTGTGTTAATATTTTACAATCTCTGGGAGTGTGTCAATATTTTATGGGGTCTCTGGGAGTGTGTTAATATTTTATGGGGTCTCTGGGAGTGTGTTAATATTTTACATTCTCTGGGATTGTGTTAATATTTTACAGTCTGTGGGAGTGTGTTAATATTTTATGGGGACTCTGGGAGTGTGTTAATATTTTATGGGGTCTCTGGGAGTGTGTTAATATTTTATGGGGTCTCTGGGAGAGTGTTAATATTTTATGGGGTCTCTGGGAGTGTGTTAATATTTTACAGACTCTGGGAGTGTGTTAATATTTTACAGTCTCTGGGAGAGTGTTAATATTTTATGGGGTCTCTGGGAGTGTGTTAATATTTTACAGTCTCTGGGAGTGTGTTAATATTTTACAGTCTCTGGGAGAGTGTTAATATTTTATGGGGTCTCTGGGAGTGTGTTAATATTTTATGGGGTCTCTGGGAGTGTGTTAATATTTTATGGGGTCTCTGGGAGTGTGTTAATATTTTACAGTCTCTGGGAGTGTGTTAATATTTTACAGTCTCTGGGAGTGTGTTAATATTTTACATTTTCTGGGAGTGTGTTAATATTTTACAGTCTCTGGGAGTGTGTTAATATTTTACAGTCTCTGGGAGTGTGTTAATATTTTACATTTTCTGGGAGTGTGTTAATATTTTACAGTCTCTGGGAGTGTGTTAATATTTTACAATCTCTGGGAGTGTGTTAATATTTTACAGTCTCTGGGAGTGTGTTAATATTTTACTTTTTCTGGGAGTGTGTTAATATTTTACAGTCTCTGGGAGTGTGTTAATATTTTACAATCTCTGGGAGTGTGTTAATATTTTACAGTCTCTGGGAGTGTGTTAATATTTTACATTTTCTGGGAGTGTGTTAATATTTTACAGTCTCTGGGAGTGTGTTAATATTTTACATTTTCTGGGAGTGTGTTAATATTTTACAGTCTCTGGGAGTGTGTTAATATTTTACAACCTCTGGGAGTGTGTTAATATTTTACAGTCTCTGGGAGTGTGTTAATATTTTACATTTTCTGGGAGTGTGTTAATATTTTACAGTCTCTGGGAGTGTGTTAATATTTCACAGTCTCTGGGAGTGTGTTAATATTTTTAATCTCTGGGAGTGTGTCAATATTTTATGCGGTCTCTGGGAGTGTGTTAATATGTTACAGTCTCTGGGATTGTGTTAATATTTTACAATCTCTGGGAGTGTGTCAATATTTTATGGGGTCTCTGGGAGTGTGTCAATATTTTATGGGGTCTCTGGGAGTGTGTTAATATTTTACAGTCTCTGGGAGTGTGTTAATATTTTACAATCTCTGGGAGTGTGTTAATATTTTACAGTCTCTGGAAGTGTGTTAATATTTTACAATCTCTGGGAGTGTGTTAATATTTTATGGGGTCTCTGGGAGTGTGTTAATATTTTATGGGGTCTCTGGGAGTGTGTTAATATTTTATGGGGTCTCTGGGATTGTGTTAATATTTTATGGGGTCTCTGGGATTGTGTTAATATTTTATGGGGTCTCTGGGATTGTGTTGATATTTTACAGTCTCTGGGAGTGTGTTAATATTTTATGGGGTCTCTGGGATTGTGTTAATATTTTATGGGGTCTCTGGAGTGTGTTAATATTTTATGGGGTCTCTGGGAGTGTGTTAATATTTTATGGGGTCTCTGGGAGTGTGTTAATATTTTATGGGGTCTCTGGGAGTGTGTTAATATTTTATGGGGTCTTTGGGAGTGTGTTAATATTTTATGGGGTCTCTGGGAGTGTGTTAATATTTTATGGGGTCTCTGGGAGTGTGTTAATATTTTATGGGGTCTCTGGGAGTGTGTTAATATTTTATGGGGTCTCTGGGAGTGTGTTAATATTTTATGGGGTCTCTGGGAGTGTGTTAATATTTTACAGTCTCTGGGAATGTGTTAATATTTTACAGTCTCTGGGAGTGTGTTAATATTTTATGGGGTCTCTGGGAGTGTGTCAATATTTTACAGTCTCTGGGAGTGTGTTAATATTTTATAGGGTCTCTGGGAGTGTGTTAATATTTTATAGGGTCTCTGGGAGTGTGTTAATATTTTACATTCTCTAGGAGTGTGTTAATATTTTACAGTCTCTGGGAGCGTGTGAATATTTTACAGTCTCTGGAAGTGTGTTAATATTTTACAGACTCTGGGAGTGTGTGAATATTTTACATTTTCTGGGAGTGTGTTAATATTTTACAGTCTCTGGGATTTTGTTAATATTTTACATTCTCTGGGAGTGTGTTAATATTTTACAGACTCTGGGAGTGTGTGAATATTTTTCATTTTCTGGGAGTGTGTTAATATTTTACAGTCTCTGGGATTTTGTTAATATTTTACATTCTCTGGGAGTGTGTTAATATTTTACAGTCTCTGGGATTGTGTGAATATTTTACATTTTCTGGGAGTGTGTTAATATTTTACAGTCTCTCGGAGTGTGTTAATATTTTATGGGGTCTCTGGGAGTGTGTTAATATTTTATGGGGTCTCTGGGAGTGTGTTAATATTTTACAGTCTCTGGGAGTGTGTTAATATTTTATGGGGTCTCTGGGAGTGTGTTAATATTTTATGGGGTCTCTGGGATTGTGTTAATATTTTATGGGGTCTCTGGGATTGTGTTAATATTTTATGGGGTCTCTGGGATTGTGTTAATATTTTATGGGGTCTCTGGGAGTGTGTTAATATTTTATGGGGTCTCTGGGAGTGTGTTAATATTTTATGGGGTCTCTGGGAGTGTGTTAATATTTTATGGGGTCTCTGGGAGTGTGTTAATATTTTATGGGGTCTCTGGGAGTGTGTTAATATTTTATGGGGTCTCTGGGAGTGTGTTAATATTTTATGGGGTCTCTGGGAGTGTGTTAATATTTTATGGGGTCTCTGGGAGTGTGTTAATATTTTATGGGGTCTCTGGGAGTGTGTTAATATTTTATGGGGTCTCTGGGAGTGTGTTAATATTTTACAGTCTCTGGGAATGTGTTAATATTTTATGGGGTCTCTGGGAGTGTGTTAATATTTTATGGGGTCTCTGGGAGTGTGTCAATATTTTACAGTCTCTGGGAGTGTGTCAATATTTTACAGTCTCTGGGAGTGTGTTAATATTTTATAGGGTCTCTGGGAGTGTGTTAATATTTTACATTCTCTAGGAGTGTGTTAATATTTTACAGTCTCTGGGAGCGTGTGAATATTTTACAGTCTCTGGAAGTGTGTTAATATTTTACAGACTCTGGGAGTGTGTGAATATTTTACATTTTCTGGGAGTGTGTTAATATTTTACAGTCTCTGGGATTTTGTTAATATTTTACATTCTCTGGGAGTGTGTTAATATTTTACAGACTCTGGGAGTGTGTGAATATTTTTCATTTTCTGGGAGTGTGTTAATATTTTACAGTCTCTGGGATTTTGTTAATATTTTACATTCTCTGGCAGTGTGTTAATATTTTACAGTCTCTGGGATTGTGTGAATATTTTACAGTCTCTGGGAGTGTGTGAATATTTTACATTTTCTGGGAGTGTGTTAATATTTTACAGTCTCTGGGAGTGTGTTAATATTTTATGGGGTCTCTGGGAGTGTGTTAATATTTTATGGGGTCTCTGGGATTGTGTTAATATTTTATGGGGTCTCTGGGATTGTGTTAATATTTTATGGGGTCTCTGGGATTGTGTTAATATTTTATGGGGTCTCTGGGAGTGTGTTAATATTTTATGGGGTCTCTGGGAGTGTGTTAATATTTTATGGGGTCTCTGGGAGTGTGTTAATATTTTATGGGGTCTCTGGGAGTGTGTTAATATTTTATGGGGTCTCTGGGAGTGTGTTAATATTTTATGGGGTCTCTGGGAGTGTGTTAATATTTTATGGGGTCTCTGGGAGTGTGTTAATATTTTATGGGGTCTCTGGGAGTGTGTTAATATTTTATGGGGTCTCTGGGAGTGTGTTAATATTTTACAGTCTCTGGGAGTGTGTTAATATTTTACTGTCTCTGGGAGTGTGTTAATATTTTATGGGGTCTCTGGGAGTGTGTTAATATTTTATGGGGTCTCTGGGAGTGTGTTAATATTTTATGGGGTCTCTGGGAGTGTGTTAATATTTTATGGGGTCTCTGGGAGTGTGTTAATATTTTACAGTCTCTGGGAATGTGTTAATATTTTACAGTCTCTGGGAGTGTGTTAATATTTTATGGGGTCTCTGGGAGTGTGTCAATATTTTACAGTCTCTGGGAGTGTGTTAATATTTTATAGGGTCTCTGGGAGTGTGTTAATATTTTACATTCTCTAGGAGTGTGTTAATATTTCACAGTCTCTGGGAGCGTGTGAATATTTTACAGTCTCTGGAAGTGTGTTAATATTTTACAGACTCTGGGAGTGTGTGAATATTTTACATTTTCTGGGAGTGTGTTAATATTTTACAGTCTCTGGGAGCGTGTGAATATTTTACAGTCTCTGGAAGTGTGTTAATATTTTACAGACTCTGGGAGTGTGTGAATATTTTACATTTTCTGGGAGTGTGTTAATATTTTACAGTCTCTGGGATTTTGTTCATATTTTACATTCTCTGGGAGTGTGTTAATATTTTACAGACTCTGGGAGTGTGTGAATATTTTTCATTTTCTGGGAGTGTGTTAATATTTTACAGTCTCTGGGATTTTGTTAATATTTTACATTCTCTGGGAGTGTGTTAATATTTTACAGTCTCTGGGATTGTGTGAATATTTTACAGTCTCTGGGAGTGTGTGAATATTTTACATTTTCTGGGAGTGTGTTAATATTTTACAGTCTCTGGGATTTTGTCAATATTTTACAGTCTCTGGGAGTGTGTTAATATTTTATGGGGTCTCTGGGAGTGTGTCAATATTTTACAGTCTCTGGGAGTGTGTTAATATTTTACAGTCTCTGGGATTGTGTGAATATTTTACAGTTTCTGAGAGTGTGTTAATATTTTACAGTCTCTGGGAGTGTGTTAATATTTTACAGTTTCTGAGAGTGTGTTAATATTGTACATTTTCTGGTAGTGTGTTAATATTTTACAGTCTCTGGGATTGTGTTAATATTTTACAATCTCTGGGAGTGTGTCAATATTTTATGGGGTCTCTGGGAGTGTGTTAATATTTTATGGGGTCTCTGGGAGTGTGTTAATATTTTATGGGGTCTCTGGGAGTGTGTTAATATTTTACATTCTCTGGGATTGTGTTAATATTTTACAGTCTGTGGGAGTGTGTTAATATTTTATGGGGACTCTGGGAATGTGTTAATATTTTACACTCTCTGGGAGAGTGTTAATATTTTATGGGGTCTCTGGGAGTGTGTTAATATTTTACAGACTCTGGGAGTGTGTTAATATTTTACAGTCTCTGGGAGAGTGTTAATATTTTATGGGGTCACTGGGAGTGTGTTAATATTTTACATTCTCTGGGAGTGTGTTAATATTTTACAGTCTCTGGGAGAGTGTTAATATTTTATGGGGTCTCTGGGAGTGTGTTAATATTTTATGGGGTCTCTGGGAGTGTGTTAATATTTTATGGGGTCTCTGGGAGTGTGTTAATATTTTACCGTCTCTGGGAGTGTGTTAATATTTTATGGGGTCTCTGGGAGTGTGTTAATATTTTACAGTCTCTGGGAGTGTGTTAATATTTTACATTTTCTGGGGGGGTGTTAATATTTTACAGTCTCTGGGAGTGTGTTAATATTTTACAGTCTCTGGGAGTGTGTTAATATTTTACTTTTTCTGGGAGTGTGTTAATATTTTACAGTCTCTGGGAGTGTGTTAATATTTTACAATCTCTGGGAGTGTGTTAATATTTTACAGTCTCTGGGAGTGTGTTAATATTTTACATTTTCTGGGAGTGTGTTAATATTTTACAGTCTCTGGGAGTGTGTTAATATTTTACATTTTCTGGGAGTGTGTTAATATTTTACAGTCTCTGGGAGTGTGTTAATATTTTACAATCTCTGGGAGTGTGTTAATATTTTACAGTCTCTGGGAGAGTGTTAATATTTTATGGGGTCTCTGGGAGTGTGTTAATATTTTACAGACTCTGGGAGTGTGTTAATATTTTACAGTCTCTGGGAGAGTGTTAATATTTTATGGGGTCTCTGGGAGTGTGTTAATATTTTACAGTCTCTGGGAGTGTGTTAATATTTTACAGTCTCTGGGAGAGTGTTAATATTTTATGGGGTCTCTGGGAGTGTGTTAATATTTTATGGGGTCTCTGGGAGTGTGTTAATATTTTATGGGGTCTCTGGGAGTGTGTTAATATTTTACAGTCTCTGGGAGTGTGTTCATATTTTATGGGGTCTCTGGGAGTGTGTTAATATTTTACAGTCTCTGGGAGTGTGTAAATATTTTACATTTTCTGGGAGTGTGTTAATATTTTACAGTCTCTGGGAGTGTGTTAATATTTTACAGTCTCTGGGAGTGTGTTAATATTTTACATTTTCTGGGAGTGTGTTAATATTTTACAGTCTCTGGGAGTGTGTTAATATATTACAATCTCTGGGAGTGTGTTAATATTTTACAGTCTCTGGGAGTGTGTTAATATTTTACTTTTTCTGGGAGTGTGTTAATATTTTACAGTCTCTGGGAGTGTGTTAATATTTTACAATCTCTGGGAGTGTGTTAATATTTTACAGTCTCTGGGAGTGTGTTAATATTTTACATTTTCTGGGAGTGTGTTAATATTTTACAGTCTCTGGGAGTGTGTTAATATTTTACATTTTCTGGGAGTGTGTTAATATTTTACAGTCTCTGGGAGTGTGTTAATATTTCACAGTCTCTGGGAGTGTGTTAATATTTTTAATCTCTGGGAGTGTGTCAATATTTTATGCGGTCTCTGGGAGTGTGTTAATATGTTACAGTCTCTGGGATTGTGTTAATATTTTACAATCTCTGGGAGTGTGTCAATATTTTATGGGGTCTCTGGGAGTGTGTCAATATTTTATGGGGTCTCTGGGAGTGTGTTAATATTTTACAGTCTCTGGGAGTGTGTTAATATTTTACAATCTCTGGGAGTGTGTTAATATTTTACAGTCTCTGGAAGTGTGTTAATATTTTACAATCTCTGGGAGTGTGTCAATATTTTATGGGGTCTCTGGGAGTGTGTCAATATTTTATGGGGTCTCTGGGAGTGTGTTAATATTTTACATTCTCTAGGAGTGTGTTAATATTTTACAGTCTCTGAGAGCGTGTGAATATTTTACAGTCTCTGGAAGTGTGTTAATATTTTACAGACTCTGGGAGTGTGTGAATATTTTACATTTTCTGGGAGTTTGTTAATATTTTACAGTCTCTGGGATTTTGTTAATATTTTACATTCTCTGGGAGTGTGTTAATATTTTACAGACTCTGGGAGTGTGTGAATATTTTTCATTTTCTGGGAGTGTGTTAATATTTTACAGTCTCTGGGATTTTGTTAATATTTTACATTCTCTGGGAGTGTGTTAATATTTTACAGTCTCTGGGATTGTGTGAATATTTTACAGTCTCTGGGAGTGTGTGAATATTTTACATTTTCTGGGAGTGTGTTAATATTTTACAGTCTCTGGGAGTGTGTTAATATTTTATGGGGTCTCTGGGAGTGTGTTAATATTTTATGGGGTCTCTGGGATTGTGTTAATATTTTATGGGGTCTCTGGGATTGTGTTAATATTTTATGGGGTCTCTGGGAGTGTGTTAATATTTTATGGGGTCTCTGGGAGTGTGTTAATATTTTACAGTCTCTGGGAGTGTGTTAATATTTTACATTTTCTGGGAGTGTGTTAATATTTTACAGACTCTGGGAGTGTGTTAATATTTTACAGTCTCTGGGAGTGTGTTAATATTTTACATTTTCTGGGAGTGTGTTAATATTTTACAGTCTCTGGGAGTGTGTTAATATTTTACAATCTCTGGGAGTGTGTTAATATTTTACATTTTCTGGGAGTGTGTTAATATTTTACAGTCTCTGGGATTGTGTTAATATTTTACAATCTCTGGGAGTGTGTTAATATTTTACAGTCTCTGGGAGTGTGTTAATATTTTACATTTTCTGGGAGTGTGTTAATATTTTACAGTCTCTGGGAGTGTGTTAATATTTTACATTTTCTGGGAGTGTGTTAATATTTTACAGTCTCTGGGAGTGTGTTAATATTTTACAGTCTCTGGGAGTGTGTTAATATTTTACATTTTCTGGGAGTGTGTTAATATATTACAGTCTCTGGGAGTGTGTTAATATTTTACAGTCTCTGGGATTGTGTTAATATTTTACAGTCTCTGGGAGTGTGTCAATATTTTATGGGGTCTCTGGGAGTGTGTCAATATTTTATGCGGTCTCTGGGAGTGTGTTATATTTTACAGTCTCTGGGAGTGTGTTAATATTTTACAGTCTCTGGGAGTGTGTTAATATTTTACAGTCTCTGGAAGTGTGTTAATATTTTACAGTCTCTGGGAGTGTGTTAATATTTTACAGTCTCTGGGAGTGTGTTAATATTTTACATTTTCTGGGAGTGTGTTAATATTTTACAGTCTCTGGGAGTGTGTTAATATTTTACATTTTCTGGGAGTGTGTTAATATTTTACAGTCTCTGGGAGTGTGTTAATATTTTACAATCTCTGGGAGTGTGTTAATATTTTACAGTCTCTGGGAGTGTGTTAATATTTTACATTTTCTGGGAGTGTGTCAATATTTTATGGGGTCTCTGGGAGTGTGTTAATATTTTACAGTCTCTGGGATTGTGTTAATATTTTACAATCTCTGGGAGTGTGTCAATATTTTATGGGGTCTCTGGGAGTGTGTCAATATTTTATGGGGTCTCTGGGAGTGTGTTAATATTTTACAGTCTCTGGGAGTGTGTTAATATTTTACAATCTCTGGGAGTGTGTCAATATTTTATGGTGTCTCTGGGAGTGTGTCAATATTTTATGGGGTCTCTGGGAGTGTGTTAATATTTTACAGTCTCTGGGAGTGTGTTAATATTTTACAATCTCTGGGAGTGTGTTAATATTTTACAGTCTCTGGAAGTGTGTTAATATTTTACAATCTCTGGGAGTGTGTTAATATTTTATGGCGTCTCTGGGAGTGTGTTAATATTTTACAGTCTCTGGGAGTGTGTTAATATTTTATGGGGTCTCTGGGAGTGTGTTAATATTTTACAGTCACTGGGAGTGTGTTAATATTTTACATTTTCTGGGAGTGTGTTAATATTTTACATTCTCTGGGAGTGTGTTAATATTTTACAGTCTCTGGGAGTGTGTTAATATTTTACATTTTCTGGGAGTGTGTTAATATTTTACAGTCTCTGGGAGTGTGTTAATATTTTACAATCTCTGGGAGTGTGTTAATATTTTACAGTCTCTGGGAGTGTGTTAATATTTTACTTTTTCTGGGAGTGTGTTAATATTTTACAGTCTCTGGGAGTATGTTAATATTTTACAATCTCTGGGAGTGTGTTAATATTTTACAGTCTCTGGGAGTGTGTTAATATTTTACATTTTCTGGGAGTGTGTTAATATTTTACAGTCTCTGGGAGTGTGTTAATATTTTACATTTTCTGGGAGTGTGGTAATATTTTACAGTCTCTGGGAGTGTGTTAATATTTCACAGTCTCTGGGAGTGTGTTAATATTTTACAATCTCTGGGAGTGTGTCAATATTTTATGGGGTCTCTGGGAGTGTGTCAATATTTTATGGGGTCTCTGGGAGTGTGTTAATATTTTACAGTCTCTGGGAGTGTGTTAATATTTTACAATCTCTGGGAGTGTGTTAATATTTTACAGTCTCTGGAAGTGTGTTAATATTTTACAATCTCTGGGAGTGTGTTAATATTTTATGGGGTCTCTGGGAGTGTGTTAATATTTTATGGGGTCTCTGGGAGTGTGTTAATATTTTATGGGGTCTCTGGGATTGTGTTAATATTTTATGGGGTCTCTGGGATTGTGTTAATATTTTATGGGGTCTCTGGGATTGTGTTAATATTTTATGGGGTCTCTGGGAGTGTGTTAATATTTTATGGGGTCTCTGGGAGTGTGTTAATATTTTATGGGGTCTCTGGGAGTGTGTTAATATTTTATGGGGTCTCTGGGAGTGTGTTAATATTTTATGGGGTCTCTGGGAATGTGTTAATATTTTATGGGGTCTCTGGGAGTGTGTTAATATTTTATGGGGTCTCTGGGAGTGTGTTAATATTTTATGGGGTCTCTGGGAGTGTGTTAATATTTTCTGGGGTCTCTGGGAGTGTGTTAATATTTTATGGGGTCTCTGGGAGTGTGTTAATATTTTATGGGGTCTCTGGGAGTGTGTTAATATTTTATGGGGTCTCTGGGAGTGTGTTAATATTTTATGGGGTCTCTGGGAGTGTGTTAATATTTTATGGGGTCTCTGGGAGTGTGTTAATATTTTACAGTCTCTGGGAGTGTGTTAATATTTTACTGTCTCTGGGAGTGTGTTAATATTTTATGGGGTCTCTGGGAGTGTGTTAATATTTTATGGGGTCTCTGGGAGTGTGTTAATATTTTATGGGGTCTCTGGGAGTGTGTTAATATTTTATGGGCTCTCTGGGAGTGTGTTAATATTTTACAGTCTCTGGGAATGTGTTAATATTTTACAGTCTCTGGGAGTGTGTTAATATTTTATGGGGTCTCTGGGAGTGTGTCAATATTTTACAGTCTCTGGGAGTGTGTTAATATTTTATAGGGTCTCTGGGAGTGTGTTAATATTTTACATTCTCTAGGAGTGTGTTAATATTTTACAGTCTCTGGGAGCGTGTGAATATTTTACAGTCTCTGGAAGTGTGTTAACATTTTACAGACTCTGGGAGTGTGTGAATACTTTACATTTTCTGGGAGTGTGTTAATATTTTACAGTCTCTGGGATTTTGTTAATATTTTACATTCTCTGGGAGTGTGTTAATCTTTTACAGTCTCTGGGATTGTGTGAATATTTTACAGTCTCTGGGAGTGTGTGAATATTTTACATTTTCTGGGAGTGTGTTAATATTTTACAGTCTCTGGGATTTTGTCAATATTTTACAGTCTCTGGGAGTGTGTTAATATTTTATGGGGTCTCTGGGAGTTTGTTAATATTTTATAGTCTCTGGCAGTGTGTTAATATTTTATGGGGTCTCTGGGAGTGTGTTAATATTTTACAGTCTCTGGGAGTGTGTTAATATTTTACAATCTCTGGGAGTGTGTTAATATTTTACAGTCTCTGGGAGTGTGTTAATATTTTACATTTTCTGGGAGTGTGTTAATATTTTACAGTCTCTGGGAGTGTGTTAATATTTTACAGTCTCTGGGAGTGTGTTAATATTTTACAATCTCTGGGAGTGTGTCAATATTTTATGGGGTCTCTGGGAGTGTGTTAATATTTTACAGTCTCTGGGATTGTGTTAATATTTTACAATCTCTGGGAGTGTGTCAATATTTTATGGGGTCTCTGGGAGTGTGTTAATATTTTATGGGGTCTCTGGGAGTGTGTTAATATTTTACATTCTCTGGGATTGTGTTAATATTTTACAGTCTGTGGGAGTGTGTTAATATTTTATGGGGACTCTGGGAGTGTGTTAATATTTTACAGTCTCTGGGAGAGTGTTAATATTTTATGGGGTCTCTGGGAGTGTGTTAATATTTTACAGACTCTGGGAGTGTGTTAATATTTTACAGTCTCTGGGAGAGTGTTAATATTTTATGGGGTCTCTGGGAGTGTGTTAATATTTTACAGTCTCTGGGAGTGTGTTAATATTTTACAGTCTCTGGGAGAGTGTTAATATTTTATGGGGTCTCTGGGAGTGTGTTAATATTTTATGGGGTCTCTGGGAGTGTGTTAATATTTTATGGGGTCTCTGGGAGTGTGTTAATATTTTACAGTCTCTGGGAGTGTGTTAATATTTTATGGGGTCTCTGGGAGTGTGTTAATATTTTACAGTCACTGGGAGTGTGTTAATATTTTACATTTTCTGGGAGTGTGTTAATATTTTACAGTCTCTGGGAGTGTGTTAATATTTTACAGTCTCTGGGAGTGTGTTAATATTTTACATTTTCTGGGAGTGTGTTAATATTTTACAGTCTCTGGGAGTGTGTTAATATTTTACAATCTCTGGGAGTGTGTTAATATTTTACAGTCTCTGGGAGTGTGTTAATATTTTACTTTTTCTGGGAGTGTGTTAATATTTTACAGTCTCTGGGAGTGTGTTAATATTTTACAATCTCTGGGAGTGTGTTAATATTTTACAGTCTCTGGGAGTGTGTTAATATTTTACATTTTCTGGGAGTTTGTTAATATTTTACAGTCTCTGGGAGTGTGTTAATATTTTACACTTTCTGGGAGTGTGTTAATATTTTACAGTCTCTGGGAGTGTGTTAATATTTTACAATCTCTGGGAGTGTGTTAATATTTTACAGTCTCTGGGAGTGTGTTAATATTTTACAGTCTCTGGGAGTGTGTTAATATTTCACAGTCTCGGGAGTGTGTTAATATTTTACAATCTCTGGGAGTGTGTCAATATTTTATGGGGTCTCTGGGAGTGTGTTAATATTTTACAGTCTCTGGGATTGTGTTAATATTTTACAATCTCTGGGAGTGTGTCAATATTTTATGGGGTCTCTGGGAGTGTGTCAATATTTTATGGGGTCTCTGGGAGTGTGTTAATATTTTACAGTCTCTGGGAGTGTGTTAATATTTTACAGTCTCTGGGAGTGTGTTAATATTTTACAATCTCTGGGAGTGTGTTAATATTTTATGGGGTCTCTGGGAGTGTGTTAATATTTTATGGGGTCTCTGGGAGAGTGTTAATATTTTATGGGGTCTCTGGGAGTGTGTTAATATTTTATGGGGTCTCTTGGATTGTGTTAATATTTTATGGGGTCTCTGGGATTGTGTTAATATTTTATGGGGTCTCTGGGAGTGTATTAATATTTTATGGGGTCTCTGGGAGTGTGTTAATATTTTATGGGGTCTCTGGGATTGTGTTAATATTTTATGGGGTCTCTGGGATTGTGTTAATATTTTACAGTCTCTGGGAGTGTGTTAATATTTTACAGTCTCTGGGAGTGTGTTAATATTTTATGGGGTCTCTGGGATTGTGTTAATATTTTATGGGGTCTCTGGGATTGTGTTAATATTTTACAGTGTCTGGGAGTGTGTTAATATTTTATGGGGTCTCTGGGAGTGTGTTAATATTTTATGGGGTCTCTGGGATTGTGTTAATATTTTATGGGGTCTCTGGAATTGTGTTAATATTTTATGGGGTCTCTGGGATTGTGTTAATATTTTATGGGGTCTCTGGGAGTGTGTTAATATTTTATGGGGTCTCTGGGAGTGTGTTAATATTTTATGGGGTCTCTGGGAGTGTGTTAATATTTTACAATCTCTGGGAGTGTGTTAATATTTTACAGTCTCTGGGAGTGTGTTAATATTTTACTTTTTCTGGGAGTGTGTTAATATTTTACAGTCTCTGGGAGTGTGTTAATATTTTACAATCTCTGGGAGTGTGTTAATATTTTACAGTCTCTGGGAGTGTGTTAATATTTTACATTTTCTGGGAGTTTGTTAATATTTTACAGTCTCTGGGAGTGTGTTAATATTTTACACTTTCTGGGAGTGTGTTAATATTTTACAGTCTCTGGGAGTGTGTTAATATTTTACAATCTCTGGGAGTGTGTTAATATTTTACAGTCTCTGGGAGTGTGTTAATATTTTACAGTCTCTGGGAGTGTGTTAATATTTCACAGTCTCCGGGAGTGTGTTAATATTTTACAATCTCTGGGAGTGTGTCAATATTTTATGGGGTCTCTGGGAGTGTGTTAATATTTTACAGTCTCTGGGATTGTGTTAATATTTTACAATCTCTGGGAGTGTGTCAATATTTTATGGGGTCTCTGGGAGTGTGTCAATATTTTATGGGGTCTCTGGGAGTGTGTTAATATTTTACAGTCTCTGGGAGTGTGTTAATATTTTACAATCTCTGGGAGTGTGTTAATATTTTACAATCTCTGGGAGTGTGTTAATATTTTATGGGGTCTCTGGGAGTGTGTTAATATTTTATGGGGTCTCTGGGAGAGTGTTAATATTTTATGGGGTCTCTGGGAGTGTGTTAATATTTTATGGGGTCTCTTGGATTGTGTTAATATTTTATGGGGTCTCTGGGATTGTGTTAATATTTTATGGGGTCTCTGGGAGTGTATTAATATTTTATGGGGTCTCTGGGAGTGTGTTAATATTTTATGGGGTCTCTGGGATTGTGTTAATATTTTATGGGGTCTCTGGGATTGTGTTAATATTTTACAGTCTCTGGGAGTGTGTTAATATTTTACAGTCTCTGGGAGTGTGTTAATATTTTATGGGGTCTCTGGGATTGTGTTAATATTTTATGGGGTCTCTGGGATTGTGTTAATATTTTACAGTGTCTGGGAGTGTGTTAATATTTTATGGGGTCTCTGGGAGTGTGTTAATATTTTATGGGGTCTCTGGGATTGTGTTAATATTTTATGGGGTCTCTGGAATTGTGTTAATATTTTATGGGGTCTCTGGGATTGTGTTAATATTTTATGGGGTCTCTGGGAGTGTGTTAATATTTTATGGGGTCTCTGGGAGTGTGTTAATATTTTATGGGGTCTCTGGGAGTGTGTTAATATTTTATGGGGTCTCTGGGAGTGTGTTAATATTTTATGGGGTCTCTGGGAGTGTGTTAATATTTTATGGGGTCTCTGGGAGTGTGTTAATATTTTATGGGGTCTCTGGGAGTGTGTTAATATTTTATGGGGTCTCTGGGAGTGTGTTAATATTTTACAGTCTCTGGGAGTGTGTTAATATTTTACTGTCTCTGGGAGTGTGTTAATATTTTATGGGGTCTCTGGGAGTGTGTTAATATTTTATGGGGTCTCTGGGAGTGTGTTAATATTTTATGGGGTCTCTGGGAGTGTGTTAATATTTTATGGGGTCTCTGGGAGTGTGTTAATATTTTATGGGGTCTCTGGGAGTGTGTTAATATTTTATGGGGTCTCTGGGAGTGTGTTAATATTTTATGGGGTCTCTGGGAGTGTGTTAATATTTTATGGGGTCTCTAGGAGTGTGTTAATATTTTATGGGGTCTCTGGGAGTGTGTTAATATTTTATGGGGTCTCTGGGAGTGTGTTAATATTTTACAGTCTCTGGGAATGTGTTAATATTTTACAGTCTCTGGGAGTGTGTTAATATTTTATGGGGTCTCTGGGAGTGTGTCAATATTTTACAGTCTCTGGGAGTGTGTTAATATTTTATAGGGTCTCTGGGAGTGTGTTAATATTTTACATTCTCTGGGAGTGTGTTAATATTTTACAGTCTCTGGGATTGTGTGAATATTTTACAGTCTCTGGGAGTGTGTGAATATTTTACATTTTCTGGGAGTGTGTTAATATTTTACAGTCTCTGGGATTTTGTCAATATTTTACAGTCTCTGGGAGTGTGTTAATATTTTATGGGGTCTCTGGGAGTGTGTCAATATTTTACAGTCTCTGGGAGTGGGTTAATATTTTACAGTCTCTGGGATTGTGTGAATATTTTACAGTTTCTGAGAGTGTGTTAATATTTTACAGTCTCTGGGAGTGTGTTAATATTTTACAGTTTCTGAGAGTGTGTTAATATTTTACATTTTCTGGAGTGTGTTAATATTTACAGTCTCTGGGATTGTGTTAATATTTTACAATCTCTGGGAGTGTGTCAATATTTTATGGGGTCTCTGGGAGTGTGTTAATATTTTATGGGGTCTCTGGCAGTGTGTTAATATTTTACATTCTCTGGGATTGTGTTAATATTTTACAGTCTGTGGGAGAGTGTTAATATTTTATGGGGTCTCTGGGAGTGTGTTAATATTTTATGGGGTCTCTGGGAGTGTGTTAATATTTTACAGACTCTGGGAGTGTGTTAATATTTTACAGTCTCTGGGAGAGTGTTAATATTTTATGGGGTCTCTGGGAGTGTGTTAATATTTTACAGTCTCTAGGAGTGTGTTAATATTTTACAGTCTCTGGGAGTGTGTTAATATTTTACAGTCTCTAGGAGTGTGTTAATATTTTACAGTCTCTGGGAGAGTGTTCATATTTTATGGGGTCTCTGGGAGTGTGTTAATATTTTACAGTCTCTGGGAGTGTGTTAATATTTTACAATCTCTGGGAGTGTGTTAATATTTTACAGTCTCTGGGAGTGTGTTAATATTTTACAGTCTCTGGGAGTGTGTTAATATTTTACAGTCTCTGGGAGTGTGTTAATATTTTACTTTTTCTGGGAGTGTGTTAATATTTTACAGTCTCTGGGAGTGTGTTAATATTTTACAATCTCTGGGAGTGTGTTAATATTTTACAGTCTCTGGGAGTGTGTTAATATTTTACATTTTCTGGGAGTGTGTTAATATTTTACAGTCTCTGGGAGTGTGTTAATATTTTACATTTTCTGGGAGTGTGTTAATATTTTACAGTCTCTGGGAGTGTGTTAATATTTTACAATCTCTGGGAGTGTGTTAATATTTTACAGTCTCTGGGAGTGTGTTAATATTTTACATTTTCTGGGAGTGTGTTAATATTTTACAGTCTCTGGGAGTGTGTTAATATTTCACAGTCTCTGGGAGTGTGTTAATATTTTACAATCTCTGGGAGTGTGTCAATATTTTATGGGGTCTCTGGGAGTGTGTCAATATTTTATGGGGTCTCTGGGAGTGTGTTAATATTTTACAGTCTCTGGGAGTGTGTTAATATTTTACAATCTCTGGGAGTGTGTTAATATTTTACAGTCTCTGGGAGTGTGTTAATATTTTACAGTCTCTGGGAGTGTGTTAATATTTTACAATCTCTGGGAGTGTGTTAATATTTTACAGTCTCTGGGAGTGTGTTAATATATTACATTTTCTGGGAGTTTGTTAATATTTTACAGTCTCTGGGAGTGTGTTAATATTTTACATTTTCTGGGAGTGTGTTAATATTTTACAGTCTCTGGGAGTGTGTTAATATTTCACAGTCTCTGGGAGTGTGTTAATATTTTACAATCTCTGGGAGTGTGTTAATATTTTACAATCTCTGGGAGTGTGTCAATATTTTATGGGGTCTCTGGGAGTGTGTTAATATTTTACAGTCTCTGGGATTGTGTTAATATTTTACAATCTCTGGGAGTGTGTCAATATTTTATGGGGTCTCTGGGAGTGTGTCAATATTTTATGGGGTCTCTGGGAGTGTGTTAATATTTTACAGTCTCTGGGAGTGTGTTAATATTTTACAATCTCTGGGAGTGTGTTAATATTTTACAATCTCTGGGAGTGTGTTAATATTTTATGGGGTCTCTGGGAGTGTGTTAATATTTTATGGGGTCTCTGGGAGTGTGTTGATATTTTATGGGGTCTCTGGGATTGTGTTAATATTTTATGGGGTCTCTGGGATTGTGTTAATATTTTATGGGGTCTCTGGGAGTGTATTAATATTTTATGGGGTCTCTGGGAGTGTGTTAATATTTTATGGGGTCTCTGGGAGTGTATTAATATTTTATGGGGTCTCTGGGATTGTGTTAATATTTTATGGGGTCTCTGGGAGTGTATTAATATTTTATGGGGACTGTGGGAGTGTATTAATATTTTATGGGGTCTCTGGGATTGTGTTAATATTTTATGGGGTCTCTGGGATTGTGTTAATATTTTATGGGGTCTCTGGGATTGTGTTAATATTTTACAGTCTCTGGGAGTGTGTTAATATTTTATGGGGTCTCTGGGAGTGTGTTAATACTTTATGGGGTCTCTGGGATTGTGTTAATATTTTATGGGGTCTCTGGGATTGTGTTAATATTTTATGGGGTCTCTGGGATTGTGTTAATATTTTATGGGGTCTCTGGGATTGTGTTAATATTTTATGGGGTCTCTGGGAGTGTGTTAATATTTTATGGGGTCTCTGGGAGTGTGTTAATATTTTATGGGGTCTCTGGGAGTGTGTTAATATTTTATGGGGTCTCTGGGAGTGTGTTAATATTTTACAGTCTCTGGGAGTGTGTTAATATTTTACAGTCTCTGGCAGTGTGTTAATATTTTATGGGGTCTCTGGGAGTGTGTCAATATTTTACAGTCTCTGGGAGTGTGTTAATATTTTATAGGGTCTCTGGGAGTGTGTTAATATTTTACATTCTCTAGGAGTGTGTGAATATTTTACAGTCTCTGGAAGTGTGTTAATATTTTACAGACTCTGGGAGTGTGTGAATATTTTACATTTTCTGGGAGTGTGTTAATATTTTACAGTCTCTGGGATTTTGTTAATATTTTACATTCTCTGGGAGTGTGTTAATATTTTACAGACTCTGGGAGTGTGTGAATATTTTTCATTTTCTGGGAGTGTGTTAATATTTTACAGTCTCTGGGATTTTGTTAATATTTTACATTTCTGGGAGTGTGTTAATATTTTACAGTCTCTGGGATTGTGTGAATATTTTACAGTCTCTGGGAGTGTGTGAATATTTTACATTTTCTGGGAGTGTGTTAATATTTTACAGTCTCTGGGATTTTGTCAATATTTTACAGTCTCTGGGAGTGTGTTAATATTTTATGGGGTCTCTGGGAGTGTGTCAATATTTTACAGTCTCTGGGAGTGGGTTAATATTTTACAGTCTCTGGGATTGTGTGAATATTTTACAGTTTCTGAGAGTGTGTTAATATTTTACAGTCTCTGGGAGTGTGTTAATATTTTACAGTTTCTGAGAGTGTGTTAATATTTTACATTTTCTGGGAGTGTGTTAATATTTTACAATCTCTGGGAGTGTGTCAATATTTTATGGGGTCTCTGGGAGTGTGTTAATATTTTATGGGGTCTCTGGCAGTGTGTTAATATTTTACATTCTCTGGGATTGTGTTAATATTTTACAGTCTGTGGGAGTGTGTTAATATTTTATGGGGACTCTGGGAGTGTGTTAATATTTTACAGTCTCTGGGAGAGTGTTAATATTTTATGGGGTCTCTGGGAGTGTGTTAATATTTTACAGACTCTGGGAGTGTGTTAATATTTTACAGTCTCTGGGAGAGTGTTAATATTTTATGGGGTCTCTGGGAGTGTGTTAATATTTTACAGTCTCTGGGAGTGTGTTAATATTTTACAGTCTCTGGGAGAGTGTTCATATTTTATGGGGTCTCTGGGAGTGTGTTAATATTCTATGGGGTCTCTGGGAGTGTGTTAATATTTTATGGGGTCTCTGGGAGTGTGTTAATATTTTACAGTCTCTGGGAGTGTGTTAATATTTTATGGGGTCTCTGGGAGTGTGTTAATATTTTACAGTCTCTGGGAGTGTGTTAATATTTTACATTTTCTCGGAGTGTGTTAATATTTTACAGTCTCTTGGAGTGTGTTAATATTTTACAGTCTCTGGGAGTGTGTTAATATTTTACAGTCTCTGGGAGTGTGTTAATATTTTACATTTTCTGGGAGTGTGTTAATATTTTACAGTCTCTGGGAGTGTGTTAATATTTTACAATCTCTGGGAGTGTGTTAATATTTTACAATCTCTGGGAGTGTGTTAATATTTTACTTTTTCTGGGAGTGTGTTAATATTTTACAGTCTCTGGGAGTGTGTTAATATTTTACAATCTCTGGGAGTGTGTTAATATTTTACAGTCTCTGGGAGTGTGTTAATATTTTACATTTACTGGGACTGTGTTAATATTTTACAGTCTCTGGGAGTGTGTTAATATTTTACATTTTCTGGGAGTGTGTTAATATTTTACAGTCTCTGGGAGTGTGTTAATATTTTACAATCTCTGGGAGTGTGTTAATATTTTACAGTCTCTGGGAGTGTGTTAATATTTTACATTTTCTGGGAGTGTGTTAATATTTTACAGTCTCTGGGAGTGTGTTAATATTTCACAGTCTCTGGGAGTGTGTTAATATTTTACAATCTCTGGGAGTGTGTCAATATTTTATGGGGTCTCTGGGAGTGTGTTAATATTTTACAGTCTCTGGGATTGTGTTAATATTTTACAATCTCTGGGAGTGTGTCAATATTTTATGGGGTCTCTGGGTGTGTGTCAATATTTTATGGGGTCTCTGGGAGTGTGTTAATATTTTACAGTCTCTGGGAGTGTGTTAATATTTTACAATCTCTGGGAGTGTGTTAATATTTTACAGTCTCTGGAAGTGTGTTAATATTTTACAATCTCTGGGAGTGTGTTAATATTTTATGGGGTCTCTGGGAGTGTGTTAATATTTTATGGGGTCTCTGGGAGTGTGTTAATATTTTATGGGGTCTCTGGGAGTGTGTTAATATTTTATGGGGTCTCTGGGATTGTGTTAATATTTTATGGGGTCTCTGGGATTGTGTTAATATTTTATGGGGTCTCTGGGAGTGTATTAATATATTATGGGGTCTCTGGGAGTGTGTTCATATTTTATGGGGTCTCTGGGATTGTGTTAATATTTTATGGGGTCTCTGGGATTGTGTTAATATTTTACAGTCTCTGGGAGTGTGTTAATATTTTATGGGGTCTCTGGGAGTGTGTTAATATTTTATGGGGTCTCTGGGATTGTGTTAATATTTTATGGGGTCTCTGGGATTGTGTTAATATTTTATGGGGTCTCTGGGATTGTGTTAATATTTTATGGGGTCTCTGGGAGTGTCTTAATATTTTATGGTGTCTCTGGGAGTGTGTTAATATTTTATGGGGTCTCTGGGAGTGTGTTAATATTTTATGGGGTCTCTGGGATTGTGTTAATATTTTATGGGGTCTCTGGGATTGTGTTAATATTTTATGGGGTCTCTGGGAGTGTGTTAATATTTTATGGGGTCTCTGGGAGTGTGTTAATATTTTATGGGATCTCTGGGAGTGTGTTAATATTTTATGGGGTCTCTGGGAGTGTGTTAATATTTTACAGTCTCTGGGAGTGTGTTAATATTTTACTGTCTCTGGGAGTGTGTTAATATTTTATGGGGTCTCTGGAAGTGTGTTAATATTTTATGGGGTCTCTGGGAGTGTGTTAATATTTTATGGGGTCTCTGGGAGTGTGTTAATATTTTATGGGGTCTCTGGGAATGTGTTAATATTTTACAGTCTCTGGGAGTGTGTTAATATTTTATGGGGTCTCTGGGAGTGTGTCAATATTTTACAGTCTCTGGGAGTAGGTTAATATTTTATAGGGTCTCTGGGAGTGTGTTAATATTTTACATTCTCTAGGAGTGTGTTAATATTTTACAGTCTCTGGGAGCGTGTGAATATTTTACAGTCTCTGGAAGTGTGTTAATATTTTACAGACTCTGGGAGTGTGTGAATATTTTACATTTTCTGGGAGTGTGTTAATATTTTACAGTCTCTGGGATTTTGTTAATATTTTACATTCTCTGGGGGTGTGTTAATATTTTACAGACTCTGGGAGTGTGTGAATATTTTTCATTTTCTGGGAGTGTGTTAATATTTTACAGTCTCTGGGATTTTGTTAATATTTTACATTCTCTGGGAGTGTGTTAATATTTTACAGTCTCTGGGATTGTGTGAATATTTTACAGTCTCTGGGAGTGTGTGAATATTTTACATTTTCTGGGAGTGTGTTAATATTTTACAGTCTCTGGGATTTTGTCAATATTTTTGAGTCTCTGGGAGTGTGTTAATATTTTATGGGGTCTCTGGGAGTGTGTTAATATTTTACATTTTCTGGGGGTGTGTTAATATTTTACAGTCTCTGGGAGTGTGTTAATATTTTACATTTTCTGGGAGTGTGTTAATATTTTACAGTCTCTGGGAGTGTGTTAATATTTTACAATCTCTGGGAGTGTGTTAATATTTTACAGTCTCTGGGAGTGTGTTAATATTTTACATTTTCTGGGAGTGTGTTAATATTTTACAGTCTCTGGGAGTGTGTTAATATTTTACAGTCTCTGGGAGTGTGTTAATATTTTACAATCTCTGGGAGTGTGTCAATATTTTATGGGGTCTCTGGGAGTGTGTTAATATTTTACAGTCTCTGGGATTGTGTTAATATTTTACAATCTCTGGGAGTGTGTCAATATTTTATGGGGTCTCTGGGAGTGTGTTAATATTTTATGGGGTCTCTGGGAGTGTGTTAATATTTTACATTCTCTGGGATTGTGTTAATATTTTACAGTCTGTGGGAGTGTGTTAATATTTTATGGGGACTCTGGGAGTGTGTTAATATTTTACAGTCTCTGGGAGAGTGTTAATATTTTTGGGGTCTCTGGGAGTGTGTTAATATTTTACAGACTCTGGGAGTGTGTTAAAAATTCAGTTGGTTGCGCCTCCCGTTAGCGCCTTAAATGGGCGCTAATGGGGCGTTAAGGCGCTAACGCCCGGGCGCAGCGCTGTTTGCGCCGCTCGAGAACTTAACTTGAGATTGTGCGGCAGCGCTAAAACTTACCGCTGCGACCACCTGCGCGCGCAGATTGTGACGTCAGTCCGTGGTGCAACGCCCTTGGGGCGCCCCGGAGCGGAAATTGAGTGGCGCCCCCTGCCTTACCGCCTGGCGCTTCCAACGACCGGAAGACTGGAACGTTATCAATCGGTCTGGGGCTGGGGGGGGCGCTATTTAAAGGGGGCCTCTTCCTGTCTTTTTCTGTGGTCGACATTTATGCACCACTCGTTCTGAGAGAGAGAGAGAGATTCGGAGAGAGAGAGAGAGAGACTTCTACATTGACTCAACGCTTTGTGAGGTAGTTTTGCCTAGTTCATCCTAACTTTGCTGCTACTTTCGTTGCTGTACCTCATTACTTTTCTGGCAAAGAGAAGATGGGGGCTGCAATGATTGGGGGCGTCGTCCTGCTCCAGCTCAATCGGAGCAGAGTGAGACGCAGACAGAGAGTGGCAATGATGGCCAGACGGAGGAGGCCCATCAGGCGCATGTACAGGAGAGCTTACCCTCCCAGGGTATATCGTGAACAGCTCTCCTACATCCACATGTCCGAGGAGCTGTGTTTGCGAAGGCTGCGATTCAGCAAGGAGGTGGTCACTGAGCTCTGCCACCTGCTGCAGCCAGATCTGCAGCCTCAGCTGAGGTCCAGGACGTCTCTGTCGGTGGCAGTGAAGGTCACAGTGGCCTTGAACTTCTACGCCACTGGCTCATTCCAAGCTGCTGTTGGGGACCTCGCCAATATCTCCCAGTTTGCGGTGCATCGCTGCATCCGGCAGGTCACCAATGCCCTCTTCACAAGGAGACGAGACTTCATCTCCTTCCCTATGACCCCAGACAAGCAGCATGACCGTGCTATGGGCTTTGCGAGGGTAGCGGGCTTCCCCATGGTGCAGGGCGCCATTGACTGCACGCATGTGGCTTTGCGTGCTCCGCGAGAGAATGCAGAGGAGTTCCGGAACAGAAAGGGGTTCCATTCCTTGAATGTGCAGTTGGTCTGTGACCACAGACAGGTGATTCTCGCTGTCAATGCCCACTATCCGGGCAGCTGCCACGATGCTTTCATCCTGCGCCAGAGTACTGTGGCAGAAATTTTCGAGGCACCGCATCAGCCAGTCGGTTGGCTTCTGGGGGACAAGGGGTACGCATTGAGCACCTGGCTGATGACACCGCTCCGTGCGCCAAACACCCCTGCTGAGCTGCGGTACCAGGAAAGCCAACAAGCAACGAGGAACATTATTGAGCGCACAATCGGCGTGCTCAAACAACGATTCCGCTGTCTGGACCATTCCGGAGGAGCCCTGCAGTACTCGCCTGAGCAAGTTTCCAAATTCGTAGTGGTGTGCTGCATGTTGCACAACATGGCAATCCTCAGGACGCAGCCAATGCCACCAGGCCTTGCAGCACCACAAGAGGAGGAGGAGGAAGAGGAGGAACAGGCCGAGGACGATGATCAGCAGCAGCACCAAGGCAGGAGGGCGGCCCACAATGGTCAAACTGCAAGGGCCGTCCGTCAACGACTAATAGCAAGCCGCTTCTAGGGCCCCTGCCAGTGCTACAAACACGAATCAACCCAGCACGCAACCCCTAAGCCGGCCAAGGCACCAATAATTCCAACCACCAGCCATGTATATTTTGAATACAGAAACTTATTTATTGTACAAACTCTGTGTGTGTCAATTCCTCATGACAAATTCATAGAAATAAACACAAAAAAACAGTCAAGAATATAACTGGTTCTCACAACCTGGAGATAATGTCCAAAACACTAAACAAAAGTTGGGCCATGAACCTCGGCCTTTAATAAAAAAATGACCAGCATTTTGGCACACCTCCTACTTTTTGCCCTTCGAGGGTGATCTCCTTCCCTTGCGCACTTCCCCCCTTCTAACCCTACTGCTCCTCCGTAATGGGACCTCAGTGGCTGCAGCAAGGCTGGTGGAAGGCTGCTGCTTGTCAGACCCTGACACTGCAGATGCCCCTGAAGGCCGGCCTCGACCACTTCTGGGCCTGGAGGGCCCGGCTGCAGACTGCACCAACTCTGCATGGGCGGCAGCAGTCTGTCCTACAGGCGGTGGCAAGTGCAGTGGAGAAGTGACAGTGTTGGCAGCAGGAATGCTGTCATCGTGAGAGAGGACAGCAACTCCCTGCTCGCCCGACACACTGGCACTCCCACGGGGCAGCACTTCAGCATCCGGAGCAATTTGCCTGAGAACAGATTGCTGGCCTGCTGCGGCGCGGTGACAGCCCCGGGGACATGTGCACGAACCATCGAGGATGGCAGCAGTCAGTGCTCGCGTGGCCTCAATCTGAGTCTGCATGAGAGCAGGCTCAGATGGGTTCCTGGCAGCCAGTGACTGAATTGCAGCAGTAAGCTTTAGTGTGGCATCCGCCTGTGCTACAGCGAAGTGCTCCACACTCCTTGCCAGTGCCTCAATGCATTCGGGCACCCTTCCCACTGCACCCATGAGCTCAGTGTGCATGACCACCGCCTGGCTGTTCATTTCTGCAATCATCCGCTCCTCCTCTGCGTCCATTGCATTAGTAGTGTCTGGCATACTCTCCCTCTGGGGAGAAGGCTCCCGTTCTTCCCTCCCCCCCCCATGGCGTTGCTGCAGCCCGCTGGGTCCTGGAACTTCACCATCATCAGCCCCTTCCCCCCTGCTCCCCCGTTCTTCCCTCCCCCCCCCATGGCGTTGCTGCAGCCCGCTGGGTCCTGGAACTTCACCACCATCAGCCCCTTCCCCCCTGCTCCCCTCCGGGGAAGGCGTGTTCCCAGTGTGGCCATGGGCTTCCTCGGGAGAGGGTGGCACTGATGCTCCGGCTTCCTCTTCCTCCTCAGCTGCAGCATCACTCCCAGTGGCAGCTTCAGGGACCATCTCCTCAGCTGGTGAATCACCATCTGAAAGCAGGGAGGTACAAGAGTGGCTTTAGCGTGAGGACAGGGTGGCAGTAAGGGAGGAATAAGTGCAGCGAGTTAGCAAGTTGGATTGAAAGTGTCAAAGGCTGGTATTGTGAGGGACAAGTGGAAGGACAGAGGACAAAAAGGTGATGACCTTACCATTGCTGTCCACAACGGGGTCGGCGTCTCCAGTGGCGACGGGACCGATCACCCGGCTTGCCACAATCCTGTGGACGCGCTCCTCCAGATCGCTGAGGGGTTGCAGCTGAAGCCGCCCTCCACCCGTCCATTGCTGCTGTCTCCAATTATGAGCCAGCTTAGCCTGCAAGAAAAAGGACAGCATCTGAGTCAATATACAGCCATGGTCTTGCCTGATGTGCCTCCCATAGGTGAATAGCCCTTACAATATGCAGCCATGGTCTTGCCTGATGTGCCTCCCATAGGTGAATAGCCCTTACAA
Source organism: Squalus acanthias (assembly GCA_030390025.1). NCBI lineage: Eukaryota > Metazoa > Chordata > Chondrichthyes > Squaliformes > Squalidae > Squalus > Squalus acanthias. Next base: position 63,671,890 of record CM059440.1, on the reverse strand, counting down.
TATGCAGCCATGGTCTTGCCTGATGTGCCTCCCATAAGTGAATAGCCCTTACTGTATGCAAAGTGTGGAATGTGTGTGTGTGTTTGATGAAAGGGCCATAGGTGTTGGATGAGTGTTGTGCATTGGGGTTTTAAGACCCTCTGGCCATAGAGTGAGGTTGAGATGGAGGGATGGAGAGGTATTGAGAAAAAGCCACTCACCCTGACGACCCGAGTGAGGTCGTTGAACTTTTTGCGGCACTGGACATGGGTCCTGGGCACCATGCTCCTAGAGGAGACGCTCTGAGCCACCTCCCTCCACACTCTTCTGAACTCGCGTGGCAAAGGCCTCCTGCCACTCTCTGGGAACAGCATGCATCGTCTGCGCTACACTGCGTCAACCAGAGCATCCAAGGCCCGCTCGGTGAAGCGATGAGCGCGTTCTCTCACCCTCTCCATTCTTGGCAGCAAAATGGATTACAGGTCTCTCCAGGCTGAGATTCAAGGCTGCAATGAGCAGGGTGTGGCTGGGGAGCAAGTGGCCCCCCCCGCTTTAAGAAGTGTCCGGCGCCAGTGTGTCTGTGCTCCCTCGCTAACTGGCAGCAGCTGCGCTGCGCTCGTGCGCTGAGTTAGCGCCTCACTCCTAGGCCTTTGCGCCTTAAGAGAGGTGTGCAGCGCCTAATTTAGCGCTCCACTCACCTCCCGGGGCGGTAAAAGTGAAGTTTCCTGTCAGTGCCGATAATTAGCGCCAGGCGCTAATATTTGCGCGCGGACGATATTTGCGTCCCAAATGGGGCGCGACCTAATTTCTACCCCTTAATATTTTATGGGGTCTCTGGGAGTGTGTTAATATTTTACAGTCTCTGGGAGTGTGTTAATATTTTACAGTCTCTGGGAGAGTGTTAATATTTTATGGGGTCTCTGGGAGTGTGTTAATATTTTACAGTCTCTGGGAGTGTGTTCATATTTTATGGGGTCTCTGGGAGTGTGTTAATATTTTACAGTCACTGGGAGTGTGTTAATATTTTACATTTTCTGGGAGTGTGTTAATATTTTACAGTCTCTGGGAGTGTGTTAATATTTTACAGTCTCTGGGAGTGTGTTAATATTTTACATTTTCTGGGAGTGTGTTAATATTTTACAGTCTCTGGGAGTGTGTTAATATTTTACAATCTCTGGGAGTGTGTTAATATTTTACAGTCTCTGGGAGTGTGTTAATATTTTACTTTTTCTGGGAGTGTGTTAATATTTTACAGTCTCTGGGAGTGTGTTAATATTTTACAATCTCTGGGAGTGTGTTAATATTTTACAGTCTCTGGGAGTGTGTTAATATTTTACATTTTCTGGGAGTGTGTTAATATTTTACAGTCTCTGGGAGTGTGTTAATATTTTACATTTTCTGGGAGTGTGTTAATATTTTACAGTCTCTGGGAGTGTGTTAATATTTTACAATCTCGGAGTGTGTTAATATTTTACAGTCTCTGGGAGTGTGTTAATATTTTACATTTTCTGGGAGTGTGTTAATATTTTACAGTCTCTGGGAGTGTGTTAATATTTCACAGTCTCTGGGAGTGTGTTAATATTTTACAATCTCTGGGAGTGTGTCAATATTTTATGGGGTCTCTGGGAGTGTGTTAATATTTTACAGTCTCTGGGATTGTGTTAATATTTTACAATCTCTGGGAGTGTGTCAATATTTTATGGGGTCTCTGGGAGTGTGTCAATATTTTACAATCTCTGGGAGTGTGTTAATATTTTATGGGGTCTCTGGGAGTGTGTTAATATTTTATGGGGTCTCTGGGAGTGTGTTAATATTTTATGGGGTCTCTGGGATTGTGTTAATATTTTATGGGGTCTCTGGGATTGTGTTAATATTTTATGGGGTCTCTGGGAGTGTATTAATATTTTATGGGGTCTCTGGGAGTGTGTTAATATTTTATGGGGTCTCTGGGATTGTGTTAATATTTTATGGGGTCTCTGGGATTGTGTTAATATTTTACAGTCTCTGGGAGTGTGTTAATATTTTATGGGGTCTCTGGGAGTGTGTTAATATTTTATGGGGTCTCTGGGAGTGTGTTAATATTTTATGGGGTCTCTGGGATTGTGTTAATATTTTATGGGGTCTCTGGGATTGTGTTAATATTTTATGGGGTCTCTGGGAGTGTGTTAATATTTTATGGGGTCTCTGGGAGTGTGTTAATATTTTATGGGGTCTCTGGGAGTGTGTTAATATTTTATGGGGTCTCTGGGAGTGTGTTCATATTTTATGGGGTCTCTGGGAGTGTGTTAATATTTTATGGGGTCTCTGGGAGTGTGTTAATATTTTACAGTCTCTGGGAATGTGTTAATATTTTACAGTCTCTGGGAGTGTGTTAATATTTTATGGGGTCTCTGGGAGTGTGTCAATATTTTACAGTCTCTGGGAGTGTGTTAATATTTTATAGGGTCTCTGGGAGTGTGTTAATATTTTACATTCTCTAGGAGCGTGTGAATATTTTACAGTCTCTGGAAGTGTGTTAATATTTTATAGGGTCTCTGGGAGTGTGTTAATATTTTACATTCTCTAGGAGCGTGTGAATATTTTACAGTCTCTGGAAGTGTGTTAATATTTTACAGACTCTGGGAGTGTGTTAATATTTTATAGGGTCTCTGGGAGTGTGTTAATATTTTACATTCTCTAGGAGCGTGTGAATATTTTACAGTCTCTGGAAGTGTGTTAATATTTTACAGACTCTGGGAGTGTGTGAATATTTTACATTTTCTGGGAGTGTGTTAATATTTTACAGTCTCTGGGATTTTGTTAATATTTTACATTCTCTGGGAGTGTGTTAATATTTTACAGACTCTGGGAGTGTGTGAATATTTTTCATTTTCTGGGAGTGTGTTAATATTTTACAGTCTCTGGGATTTTGTTAATATTTTACATTCTCTGGGAGTGTGTTAATATTTTACAGTCTCTGGGATTGTGTGAATATTTTACAGTCTCTGGGAGTGTGTGAATATTTTACATTTTCTGGGAGTGTGTTAATATTTTACAGTCTCTGGGATTTTGTCAATATTTTACAGTCTCTGGGAGTGTGTTAATATTTTATGGGGTCTCTGGGAGTGTGTCAATATTTTACAGTCTCTGGGAGTGTGTTAATATTTTACAGTCTCTGGGATTGTGTGAATATTTTACAGTTTCTGAGAGTGTGTTAATATTTTACAGTCTCTGGGAGTGTGTTAATATTTTACAGTTTCTGAGAGTGTGTTAATATTTTACAGTCTCTGGGAGTGTGTTAATATTTTACAGTTTCTGAGAGTGTGTTAATATTTTACAGTCTCTGCGAGTGTGTTAATATTTTACAGTTTCCGAGAGTTTGTTAATATTTTACAGTCTCTGGGAGTGTGTTAATATTTTACATTCTCTGGGATTGTGTTAATATTTTACATTCTCTGGGATTGTGTTAATATTTTACAGTTTCTGAGAGTGTGTTAATATTTTATGGGGTCTCTGGGAGTGTGTTAATAGTTTACAGTTTCTGAGAGTGTGTTAATATTTTATGGGGTCTCTGGGAGTGTGTCAATATTTTACAGTTTCTGAGAGTGTGTTAATATTTTATGAGGTCTCTGGGAGTGTGTCAATATTTTACAGTCTCTGGGGCCGCAATATTACCGCCCCTGAGAGTGCGGGCTCAGAGGCGGGTCCGCTGTCAAAATCGAAATGATTGACAGCGGGTTGGGAGCCCGCTCCGAACCCACCTCCATGTAAGTTTGCAAAATGCCAGGTCTGCAATTTTAGAACAGACCTGACACCAAGCGTCGGGGCAGGCATTTAAGATAGTTAAATGATTGTTAAACGCTTGTTAACTACCATTTTGACAGCCTATTTCTATTTCCCCCCTATTTTACCAGGGTTCACGTCGTTCAGAGATCACGTCCGGAGGTAAGTTGGTCGGGTTCTCTACGGGCTGGATTTTGTCAGCCCCAAGGAGGCGGGTGTGGGGGCGGGACTGCCGGTAAAGTTGCAGAAAATGGGGGCGGATGGCAAACCCGCCCCCATCCCGCCTCTGTGCCCTTTTGCCAGGAGGCGGGAAGATGTCCTGCTTTGGGTCCCGTCTCCTGGAGATGTGAAAGGCATTAAAGGATTAGTCCCATTTTTCCTTTTCAGGTGAAGGCTTCCCGACCTCGGAGAACCCCATTGGGTTGGAGGAGTCGAGTAGGAGGTCTGCGGGGGTCGGAGGGGTCTGAAAGTGAGATGTAGAGGTGAGTGATGGGTGCAAGTGTGGAGTGGTAAGTATGTAAGGTGAGTGTTAAGTGTTATAAAATGTTCACTTACCTTGGTTTCTGCCTACAGCCTTCATCCACCCTGGATCGGGAGTCCCGACATCTTCCTTGTAGATTTCACAGACTGGCTGTTGGATCCTCCGAACCAACAGTCACCTGAAATCTACAAAGTTGAAAGGTTTGATGAGTCCTGAACACAAGGGCTCATCAAACTACAGAGAATGTTAGTGTTTAACAGCTTCACAGTCGTGCTCTGTCAGTGACTTCCCCCTAATTGGCCTGCTGAACCCGCAGGGTGGGCTTAACAAGGTCAATCAGGGGAAAATTCCACTGGTTGGTCAGAAGATGATGGAGGCGGGACATAGACTCGACAAGCAGCAGTTCCGCCTCCAACTCGTCTCCATTCACAAAATCCAGCCCTATGTCTCCCCCTTGCTGTGAATAGGTGACAGCTGCAAAAGTGGTATGAAAACTACTATTTCACATCTGTTCAATTTCCAATGTCAGAAGCTTGAGCCTTCAGGACTTGGAAGACACTTTTGAGCTTTATGTAGTTTGGAAGGCTGCGATTTTGCCGGCGCTCAGAGGACGGGTTTGGAGGCGGGTCAGAGGTTAAATTCGTTTTGATTGACGGCAAATTCCGAGCCCGCTGTCAACTCGCCTCCACGCAACTTTGCCAAGTGTCGGGTCTGGGAGTCCCGCTCAGACCCGCCACCAAGCGGCGGGAGAGGCACTTAAGGCAGTTAACAGCTTGTTAACAACCTGCATCATCCGATTTTAGCAGGCTCTTCCCATTTTAGGACATTTTCAGCATGTTCCACGTCGTTCGCCAAACACGCCAGCTGATTGTGCCGGGTTCAGCAACTATGCTATTTCTTGACAGCTGCTCCTGCAGCATAAAAGCGGACCTGTAACATGGCTCACTTTCAGATGGCAGAACTTTGTTTTTTGAGGTGTTGGAACACATTTTGCATGTCTATTGAGCTTGTAAGTGGTTAAGCTGAGATCCATAAGCACTGTGACCTGCTTGGAAAACCGTCTCCCCACATTGCCTGAACGCTTATAACATCTATTCCTCAACTGACATATATACCAGCAGAATGGGAACCATTTATACCCTCTCATCCTGGTGCTCAGAATCGGAGGATGAGCAGCCGCGAAAGCAGCAGAATGAGGCACAACAGCAGCAGCAACAACAGGAGAGCCAACCTTCTCCTCACCCACCTGATGCTGCACAGGGCAGAGGGCGTCAGCGCTGGGCTGCTCCTTGCCGCAAGAGATACCCCCAACACAGGGTTTACAGGCTGAGGATGAGCTTCCTCAACATGACTGAGCAGCAGTGCCAAAGGAGGCTGAGACTTCCGCAAGAGGTAGTCGCTGGAGCCCAGAGGAGCGGGTGGACACTCCTTACCAGTGGCTGTCAAAGTCACCACTGCCCTCAATTTTTTTGCTTCAGGGTCCTTCCAGGGATCATCAGCAGACATCAGCGGCATCTCCCAGTCGGCCATACACACTTGCATCACGCAGGTTACCGATGCCCTCTTTGCAAAGGCGCACAATTACATCCACTTCTTCATGGATGAAGCAAGTGTAACCGCGCGTGCGGTTGGCTTTGCAAATATGGCAGGCTTGCCAAGGGTGCAGGGTAATGTAGACTGCACACATGTGGCCATTAGGGCACCCCATCACAACCCAGGTGTATTTGTGAACCACAAGGGCTTCCACTCCCTTAACGTCCAGCTGGTGTGTAACCACAGGAATAACATTATGCATGTTTGCGCCAAGTTCCCTGGCAATTGCCATGACTCGTTCATCCTGCGGCAGTCTGCTGTGCCTCAGCTCTTCAATCCGCCAACCCAACATTCTGGATGGCTACATGGAGACAAGGGCTATCCCCTGAAGACGTGGCCAATGATGCCGTTGAGGAGGCCATCAAACGAAGCTGAGGAGCGCTACAATGCCAGCCACATTTCCACCAGAGGCATCATCGAGCAAACCATCGGCTTGCTCAAAATGCGATTCAGATGCCTCGACAGATCAGGTGGAGGCCTACAGTATGCACCAGCCAGGGTCTCCAGATTCATCGTGGTCTGCTGTGCACTGCACATCATAGAAACATAGAAACATAGAAGATAGGAGCAGGAGTAGGCCATTCGGCCCCTCGAGCCTGCTCCGCCATTCAATGAGATCATGGCTGATCATCCAAATTCAGTACCCTGCCCCTGCTTTCTCCCCATATCCCTTGATCCCTTTAGCCTTAAGAAATATATCTAACTCCTTCTTGAATATATTTAATGAATTGGCCTCAACTGCCTTCTGTGGTAGAGAATTCCACAGGTTCACCACTCTCTGGGTGAAGAAATCCCTCCTCATCTCAGTCCTAAATGGCTTACCCCTTATCCTTAGACTGTGACCCCTGGTTCTGGACTCCCCCGCCATCAGGACCATCCTTCCTGCATCTAGTCTGTCTAGTCCTGTTAGAATTTTATAAGTTTCAATGAGATCCTCTCTCATTCTTCTAAACTCTAGCGAATACAAGCCCAATCGACCCAATCTCTCTTCATACGTCATTCCTGCCATCCCAGGTATCAGCCTTGTGAATCTTCGCTGCACTCCCTCCATGGCAAGAACATCCTTCCTCAGATAAGGCGACCAAAACTGCACACAATACTCAAGGTGTGGTCTCACCAAGGCCCTGTACAACTGCAGCAAGACATCCTTGCTCCTGTACTCGAATCCTCTCGCTATGAAGGCCAACATACCATTTGCCTTCTTAACCGCCTGCTGCACCTGCATGCATACCTTCAGCGACTGGTGCACAAGAACACCCAGGTCTCATTGCACTTCCCCTTTTCCCAATCTATTGCCGTTCAGATAATAATCTGTCTTCCTGTTTTTGCCACCAAAGTGGATAACCTCGCATTTATCCACATTATACTGCATCTGCCATGCATCTGCCCAATCACCCAACCTGTCCAAATCATCCTGGAGTTTCTCTGTATCCTCCTCACAGCACACATGCCCACCCAGCTTTGTGTCGTCTGCAAACTTGGAGATATTACATCCCTCGTCGAGATCATTAATATATATTGTGAATAACTGGGGTCCTAGCACCGATCCCTGCGGTACCCCACTAGTCACTGCCTGCCACTCGGAAAAAGACCAGTTTATTCCAACTCTTTGCTTCCTGTCTGTCAACCAGTTCTCTATCCAAGTCAGTACCTTACCCCAATCCCATGTGCTTTAACTTTGCACGCTAATCTCTTATACGGGACCTTATCGAAACTCTTCTGAAAGTCCAAATACACCACATCCACTGGTTCTCCCTTATCTATTCTACCAGTTACATCCTCAAAAAATTCCAGTAGATTAGTCAAGCATGATTTACCTTTTGTAAATCCATGTTGACTTTGTCCGATCCTGTCACTGTTTTCCAAGTGCTCTGCTATTACATCTTTTATAATGGACTCTAGCATCTTCCCCACTACCGATGTCAGGCTTACCGGTCTATAATTCCCCGTTTTCTCTCTCCCACCTTTTTTAAATAGTGGGGTTACATTAGCTACCCTCCAATCCATGGGGACTGTTCCAGAGTCTATAGAATTTTGGAAGATGACCAGCAATGCATCTACTATTTCTTGGGCCACTTCCTTAAGTACCCTTGGATGTAGATTATCAGGCCCTGGGGATTTTTCAGCCTTCAATCCCGCCAATTTCCCTAACACCATTTCCCTACAAATACTGATTTCATTCAGTTCCTCCCTCTCATTAGACCCTATGTTCCCCGACATCTCTGGGAGGTTATTTGTGTCCTCCTTTGTGAAGACAGAACCAAAGTATGTATTTAATTGGTCTGCCATTTCTCTGTTCTCCATTATAAATTCTCCTGATTCTGACTGCAAGGGACCTACGCTTGACTTCACCAATCTTTTTCTCTTCACATATCTATAGAAGCTTTTACAGTCAGTTTTTATGTTCCCTGCAAGCTTACTCTCATACTCTATTTTCCCCCTCTTAATTAATCCCTTTGTCCTCCTTTGCTGAATCCTAAACTGCTCCCAATCCTCAGGTTTGCTGCTTTTTCTGGCCAATTTATATGTCCTCTCCTTGGATCTTATGCTATCCCTACTTTCCCTTGTTAGCCACACTTGAGTCACCTTTTTTGTTTTATTTTTATGTCAAACAGGGATGAACAAATTCTGTAGTTCATCCATGCGATCTTTAAATGTTTGCCATTGCCTATCCACCGTCAACCCTTTAAGTAACATTCCCCAATCCATCCTAGCCAACTTGCGCCTCATACCATTGTAGTTTCCTTTATTTAAATTCAGGACCCTAGTCTCTGAGTCAACTACTTCACTCTCCATCTTAATGAAGAATTCTATCATATTATGATCGCTCCTCCCCAAGGGGCCTCGCACAACAAGATTGCTAATTAATCCTTTCTCATTACATAATATCCAGTCTAAGATGGCCTGATCTCTAGTTGGTTCCTCGACATATTGGTCCAGGAAACCATCCCGTATACACTCTAGGAATTCCTCCTCCACAGTATTGTTACTAATTTGGTTAGCCCAATCTATATGTAGATTAAAGTCACCCATGATAACTGCTGTGCCCTTATTGCACGCGTCTCTAATTTCCCATTTAATGTCATCCGCAACCTCAGCATTACTGTTTGGGGGTCTGTATACAACTCCCACTAATGTTTTCTGCCCCTTCGTATTTCTCAGCTCTACCCATACAGATTCCACATCATCAGAGTTAATATCCTTCCTTACTATTGTGTTAATCTCCTCTTTAACCAGCAATGCTACCCCACCTCCTTTTCCTTTTTGCCTATCTTTCCTGAATATTGAATACCCCTGGATGTTGAATTCCCAGCCTTGGTCACCCTGGAGCCATGTCTCCGTAATCCCAATTATATCATATCCATTTACATCTATTTGCGCAGCTAATTTATCCACCTTATTACGAATGCTCCTCGCATTAAGACATAAAGCCTTCAAGCTTGTTTTTTTAACACTCTTAGACCTTTTAGAATTATTAATTACTGTGGCCATGTTTGATTTACACCCTTGATTTCTCTGACTGCCACTTTTGCTTTTCTCCTTCCTGTCTTTTGCTTCTATCCTTGCTTCCCTTTCCTCTGTCTCCCTGCACAGGTTCCCAACCCCCTGCCATTTTAGTTTAAACCCTCCCCAACAGCACTAGCAAACATTCCCCCGAGGACATCGGTCCCGGTCCCACCCAGGTGCAAACCGTCCAGTTTGTACTGGTCCCACCTCCCCCAGAACCGGTTCCAATGTCCTAGGAATTTGAATCCCTCCCCCTTGCACCATTCCTCTAGCCACATATTCATCTGAAATATCCTTCTATTTCTACACTGACTAGCACATGGCACTGGTAGCAATCCTGAGATTACTACCTTTGAGGTTCTATTTTTTAATTTACCTCCTAACTCCCTATATTCAGCTTTTAGGACCTCATCCCAGTTTTTACCTATATCATTGGTACCTATATGCACCACGACAACTGGCTGTTCACCCTCCCCCTCCAGAATGTCCTGCAGCCGCTCCGAGACATCCTTGATCCTTGCACCAGGGAGGCAACATACCATCCTGGAGTCTCGTTTGCGGCCGCAGAAACCCCTATCTACTCCCCTTACAATAGAATCCCCTATCACTATAGCTCTCCCGCTCCTTTTTCTCCCGTCCTGTGCAGCAGAGCCACCCCTGGTGCCAGGAAGTTGGCTGCTGCTGCCTTCCCCCGATAAGCCATCTCCCCCAACAATATCCAAAGCAGTATCTGTTTGAGAGGGGGATGGCCACAGGGGACCCCTGCACTACCTGCCTGCGCCTACTACTCTGCCTGGCGGTCACCCATTCTCTTCCTGCCTGTGCAACCTTTACCTGCGGTGTGACCAACTGATTAAACGTGATATCCACGATGTCCTCAGCATCACGAATGCTCCAGTATGTATCCATTCGCAGCTCCAGCGCCGCAATGTGGTCTGCCAGTAGCTGCAGCTGGATACACTTCCCGCACACATGGTCGTCAGGGACACAGGAAGTGTCCCTGATTTCCCACATAGTGCAGGAGGAGCATGCCACGGGGCCGAGCTGTGCTGCCATGACTTACCCTTTAATTAATTTAAATTAAATTAAATCAAATCAATGCCACTAATTACACTACAATTAAATGATATACTCAAGGGCCCTTGTTTACTAGCACTCCCCGCTACACAACAGAGACCTTAGAAACTACAACCACAAAAATTAAGACCTTCTAAAATTTATAAACTATTAACCTTAACTGTCAAACTATAGAGCAGTATAAATACTCCACTGGCCATACTCACCCAATCAGCTGCTTCCTCTTGCCCGCGTCACTTTGAATCGTGACGTGGCTCTGGAACACCGCCGCCGGTCTGCGAGATTGGTAGGCTTCCAACTCGCAGCACTCTGTTGAAACCGCACTTATGGCCGCTCCGCCTTCTCTCAGGTCCCGCTGCCGCTACCACACAGGTCCACCTCCTCCGGTGTCGGGCCTCCTCTGCAGCGCTCCTTTATGGCCGCTCCGCCTTCTCTCAGGTCCCGCTGTCGCTCCCACACAGGTCCGCCTCCTCCAGCGTGGCATACCGCTGCCTGAGGAACAAGTGGCTCAGCGCACAGCCTCCTCAGAGGAGAAGGAGAAGGAGGAGGAGGACGAGGAGGAAGACCTTGCGGAGGCGGATGTGCCAGTTCCACCAGCACGCGAGCACATTGCTGGCCGTGATGCAAGGGATGCACTAATCCATGCCAGATTCGCTTAAGTTTACGAAGCAAACACATGTGGCTGCCACCTTCTTAACACACCATACACCATCTGTACAATAAACTGTGGGTTCCTATCACTCTCACCATCATCATTACAGATGAAAGGCACCCTGACACCTCACTGTGACACTTCCATTTCTGGGCACACATAGGCCAACTCTTTGAATGTTTGCCATCGCATTTCTTTATTACAATTGAAATGCCGATGATAATCTTAAATATGTATTACATCAAAACACCCAAGTGACTACTCTTGTGACTATTTGTGTGTTAACTTTCTCTTACGCATGCTTCTACGTGGTGCTGAAGGGATAATTACTAGTCCTAGCCCCTTTAGGGCTACCCCAGATCAAGCGTATTCCCCAGACATTCACTTTCAACTAAAGTTTGAGGTAGCCGAATCCTAAAGATGCTTAATTGGGTCTAAAGGTCCAGACTATCTCTCCCTAAAGGAAAGGAACAACCTGAAGATGTTACCGTCCTCCAGATAGCACTTTTAATAAGTTTAGCTGGACTGTAACATTCCGGATATTATGAGGGTCCGGAAAACTCCCTCAGAATTCTGCAACTGCTCACCAAGGAGAGTGTAGAGATTGAGTTCGCAAGTTTGATACAGAAGTATTATGTGAGACAATTCTAAAAATATATAGATTTATTAAAGAACCGACATGTAATTTACAGTTGGTGATTCAATCGCAACATTAACAGTTTCAAAAACAGAAATCTTACAATTCTATTATCAGAGATCCTTATTCTCAAATCTTAACTTCGTTACATTTTTACAGTTCTTAGTCTTTATTCCAGAATATCCACCAAAATCAAATACAGTTCAATACCTAGATCCCCGAGGTACAAAGAGTTGTAGGCTTACAGAGCTTGCCTCTGAAGCCGAGAATCGCTTTGCCCCTTTACAGCGAGACTATCCTCCCATTTGAAAGTTCAATATTTCTATCCTTTTTCAGTGGTATTTCCTTTGAAGTTTTCTGCTGATGTAAGTTAATTATCTCTAGTCATTTTTCTGCTGACTTCTGCTATTCTTACAGTCAGTTCAGCTGGTAGCATTAAGAATCGTGTCTCTACCTTTAGGTGTTCGAAGCTTATCATAAAAACAGTGTGACAGCAGATGCATCTATTTGATGTCATTCTTACCATGGTCTTCTGTTTGTGTCTTTTTACGACGTGTATATTAAAACACCTCAACCGGGTGCACCTTTGTCTTCTTTCCAAGGCTTCAGACTTCAGGAGCTTCCAACTTCCTGTTTCAATAAGGTTATTGATTCAGTGTCAACAACTTATCTTATCTCAATAGCCTGTATGCTGTTTACAGCTTCTCCATTGTTAGGTTTTTAGATTTCCAACCCCAGTTTGTCATGTTACAATAAGGCCAGAATTATTTCATAGAATGGTGTATTTTTCTGAATATGGCTTATTCCTTCACAGTGCTTCCCCTGTGGCTTCAGCAGATGTGGAGGCACCTTGCTCACTTTCATGCTGTTCCAGCTTCGACACCTTTGGTGGGCGTCCTCTGGGTTTGGGAGCTTGGGAGGGCTCGGCAACAGTCTGCTCCTCCTACGGCTGTGTAGGGGCTGAGACGGCCATCTCAGTTGGGTGAGGAATCTGGGGCTCTGACCAAGGGCTCCGCAGTGGCATGGGAGTGTGAGCGCTTGGAGAGGAGCCCACACTTCCTTGTTGTTGACCACCAACATCCCTCTCATGGGTCGCCCGCACTTCACTGCCAGCAAGTAGCTGGAGAGAACCTTGCTGCACATCAGTGGGGCCATGAGGATCCGTCTCTGTACTGACAGTCCTCATAACAGGGACGTCCATGTACTTCTGGTTCCGCTCCTCAATAGATGCCCATCTATCCTCCATAGCAGACCATCTATTTAGAAGAGTCACCATGCTTTGTTGAGTCTGGCAACTTATGTCCTCCAAGGAGGTTGCCACCCTCTCCATGGTGGCACGTTCATGCGCCATTGCCTCCACCATGGCATTGCTTATGTTTGAGATGGACTCCTCCATTCTCTGCACACTCGCAGTTACCGTGCATGCAAAACCTGTCAGAGACTCCTGCACCTGTTGCTGAAGTTCCAGCACCGCTCTCTTTCAGGATGGCCCCAGAGGCACAGGGTCCACATGCAGCTGAGCAGAGCTGGGACTGCCCTGCGGCCTCCGACGAGGACTCTCCACTGCTGTCCCTGTCTCCACCATCTGCTGATGCTCACTTGTGAGCTGTGATACATCAGGTGACAACACTACTCTATCTCGCGAATGACCCACCGAGGTGTGCGTCTATGCGCTGGTGCTGGGTGCGCTCAATTCTGCTGAAACTGCGCCCTCAGTGGTTGCAGCTTCCTCAGAGGAGTCTTCTGGCTCTTCCTCCTGGACAGTGGGGAGGGGAGCTCTCGATGGTCCTGTGGGGGAGTAAAGGCATGAGTTAGACATGTGATATTAACGTAGCAGGCACATCGAATTGTGCAGATGATCAGAACTCAATCTGTATGAACATCAGATGCCATATCAGTCACTCATGCAATCTAAATGAGAGGGCTGCAAATCTATTCTGTCACCAGCTTGCTCTACTGCGCCCGTCTGACTGACCCCCACTTCCAGATCCTAAGCACCTCCGACGATGTCGAGAGCAGCCTTCTCAGCGGTGGTCAAGTGGGCAATCGAAGGTGGCCCTCCTCCTGTCCTGCCCCTCTCCCTCTTATTGTGGGCTCTCTTTTCCTGCAATGAGGGACACAAGTGGAGTTTGAGTGAGAATGTTGGAGTGAGTGTAGAGAATCCATAGCATAGATGCTTAAAGGGAGACAAAGATGGAGTGAGGTGCCAATACCAAGGGCCCTCCCTGTACGTTGTTAGTTGTTGTCATTGCATAACAGTGATAGCGAGTGTGAGGGGTGCATAGTAGAATAGTGAAGTGATTCTGTACACAGAGAGAGAGGGATGGTTAAGGGTGCAAGGGATGTAAGGGTAAAGTGGGATGTGCAGGAGTAGGTTGACAATGCAGAGTGCTGGTGATGAGAGGAGATGGGGAGCAGATTGAAGCTAAGTGTGATGTTATACTCACTTTTGCTGTGTGTAGCAGGTCATTGAACCTTTTCCTGCACTGAACCCAGGTGCGACCTCACAAAGACCTGGCGCTCACCTCCTCGGCAATTTGCAGCCAGGCTGCTTTAGTTTGCTGAGGAGGCTTCCTCCATCCGTGTGAGGCGAACAGAACCTCTTGGCGCCCTCTCACTCCCTCCACAAGAGCATGAAGGGAGTCATCATCAAATCTGGGAGATGCCTTGGGTCTTGCAGCAGTCATTTTCAGAAGTACCACACCGAGAAGCAGCAGAATAGGATTGATCAAAAACAAGGCTGCAGCATGGGCCCCTTAAATACAGTTGGCTGAAAGACATCAGCAGAGGTGAGGAGCAGACCCGAACCCACTGATTGAGCCGGGTAGCGCGCACGACGGGCTTAATCAGCCCACTTAAGCAAAAATCGGAATTTCAGGGAGGCTGAAACCGGCAGCGGGACCGGAACCGTCCGAACGTCAAAGCCGCCTCCACTCGGAAAATCGCGGCCGAAGTGTTTGGAGTAACCTCTCTATCCAGTGTCACCTCCTTGGAGCAAGCTCTCTCACCATTGACAGATCGCTTCTGTCATCTCAACTTCAGCTGCCATCTATTCCAGCAACATCGGTGCCCTTGAAAAAATCTCACCTTGGTCCTCAGAATCCCTCCACGATCAGCCCCAACACCAGGCACACCAACATCACCAACAACAATACCAACCTTCTCCACAATCACCTGATGCTGCACAGGACACAGGGCATCAGCACCCAACCACATTGCTGCCCGGGAGGCCAGGGATGGCCAGATTTACTTCACTTGACGCTGTACACCCTGGCTGCCACATGAGGCGCCAGGTTGACACCACCCCACACCAGCACCATAAAGCATTCCTATAGCATCTATATATATATAGATTTCAATGTTTCACAACACATTAACAGAAACTTCACATGAACATTGGCTAAACCACCCAGGTGCCTACCCTTGTGCGTTGTTAGTTTGTATGCTTGCAGTAGGTTTAGGGTGCGTGTGAGGGGTGGCTAGTGAGATGGGGAAGTGATAATGTAGATAGAGAGGGATGGGTGGAGGTGCAAGGTAAGTTGGTGTGAGTAAAGATGTGCAGGAGTAGGGTAGGGAAGGCAGAGTGATGTGGATGTGATGAGTGGCACAGCAGGGTGAGGTTGAGTGTGGCTTGGCAGTAACGTTTCGTGATCGGCTCAGATCATTGAAAGGTTTGCGCCACTGCAGCCTGGTCCTAAGCATATGCAGGGAGTCATGGGAGAGCCTGGGTGCAGCCGAGCACCTTTGTGCGGTGCTTGTCGGTGTTTGCAGCACCTCAATGCTGTAGAACACTGACAGCACAACTGTCACGATCAATTTGGACATGGCCCCTTTAAGGAAACCGGCTGATGACGCATCATCAAATGACGTCATCAGACTCGCTTCCTATTAATTAACCGGGACCCTCGCCAGGCTGGCTTAACAATTCCAATCAACAAAAAATCACTTGGAGAGTGCGGGCTGCAGTAGGCAGCGGGCTGGGACCGTGACACCGACCCCGGCCTCCCTGGACCCGCCTCGGTCGGCGAAATCGCGGCCTGGGAGTGTGTTAATATTTTACAGTCTCTGGGAG